>MJHO01000085.1:0-600000 GCA_002076135.1 Xerophyta viscosa
GAAAGCAACCTGAGAGATTGGTTTACATAGCTGATGAAAACCAAGAAGTGCAAGTCATAGTGGATGACGAGCCAAACTCCTATACAGAAGCTATGCAGAGTAGCGACAGCGGGAAGTGGCTAAAAGCCATGATTTCCGAAATGGATTCCATGAGTACCAATGAGGTTTGGGACTTAGTGGATGCACCTGAGGGAGTGAGTCCCATTGGGTGCAAATGGGTCTTCAAGAAGAAGATCGGAGCAGATGGCAACGTAGATACCTACAAAGCCAGACTGGTAGCTAAAGGCTTCAGACAGAAGCAAGGGGTCGATTATGACGAGACCTTCTCGCCAGTAGCGATGCTCAAATCCATTCGGATATTACTTGCGATAGTTGCATACCATGACTATGAGATATGGAAAATGGACGTAAAGACGGCATTCCTAAATGGAAACCTCGAAGAGGATGTGTACATGACACAACCCGAGGGCTTTATCTCTAGTGGGAGCGAAAGCAAGGTATGCAAGCTGAAGAGGTCCATTTATGGACTTAAGCAAGCTTCTCGAAGCTGGAACATCCGTTTTGATGAGACAGTAAAATCGTTTGACTTTGTCAAAAATGAGGATGAACCATGTGTATACAAGAAGGTTAGCAAGAGTGCTATTACTTTCTTGGTATTGTATGTAGATGACATACTACTCATTGGAAATGATGTACCAGGCCAGAGGTGGCCTATGCTCTTGGTGTGACGAGCAGATATCAATCTGATCCCGGTGAAGGTCACTGGACTGCCGTTAAGAGTATCCTTAAGTACTTGAGAAAAACTAAGGATATCTTCTTAGTATATGGCGGCAAATCAGAGTTGAAAGTTGAGGCCTATACGGACTCAAGCTTCCAATCAGATAAGGATGACAGCAAATCGGTTTCAGGATTTGTCTTTACCCTGAATAGCGGTGCGGTTAGTTGGAAAAGTTCCAAGCAACCGACCGTAGCAGACTCAACTATAGAGGCCGAATATATTGCTGCTTCAGAAGCTGCAAAAGAGGCTGTTTGGATGAGAAAGTTCATTACTGAACTTGGAGTGGTTCTAGGGATACAGGATCCCATGCCGTTGTTATGTGATAACAATGGGGCTATTGCGCAAGCAAATGAACCAAGGTCTCATCAGAGATCCAAACACATTCTGAGGCGCTTTCATTTAATGAGGGAATTAATTGAAAGAGGCGAAATCAAGATACAAAAGGTTGACACAAAAGAAAACATAGCTGATCCTTTTACTAAGGCACTTCCTCAAAAGACGTTTGAGAGCCATTTCGACAAGATGGGCGTGAGACGCATGTGCGATTGGCTTTAAGTGCAAGTGGGAGATTGAAAGAGTAAATGCCCTAAAAGCCAATAATATTGGATATTTTGGCGAACATATTTCTGTAATAAATACTTTTAGTTTACTTGATTATGGTTATTTATTTATCGCATCGTCATGTTTAATATGTTGTATGAATGTATGTGATAAACCCCATGGACTAAGGCGACAGAATTAGGATCATGATAGTTGATCATGATAATGAGACCTAATGTCTTATAAACCTATGTCCAGAATGTTCTTAGTCATAGGTGTATTGAGTAGGGGCTTAATGTCACCGGAAAGACTAATACACAGCTTGCTTGCTCATACGATGAGAGTAGTGATCTCATTACTGTCACGACCCGCGCCCCGAGGCCGGGGGCCGCGACAATGGGAAAACCACGTTTTCGAAAGACATTTTGTTTTCGAAAGCACAGCACTTTGCGGAAGCTCGTTTAAAACCAATTTAGAAATAATTTTGACGGATTAGCCGGTTTCGGACTTTCGACGCACCCGAGGTCCACGGAGGAGGTAGATCCCGCGATCGGCGCCGACCCAGCTTGCAATAGATTCTAAGATATCAATCTCCTCCATTGATATCAAATTATCCATAGCAACCTAAGGTCCGAATTTAAAACTTTTACAAATTCAAACCCTTAAATCTCGTTTTCGAAAATCCGGCCAAACCCGTATTTTTCTAAAAGATTCGAAGCTTTAGAACCTCTTACATATAATTCTAAGAGACCCTAAAACCATCAAAAATATTTTTAATTATCATTTAAATACATTTTAATATGCATATTACAGAAGTTATCGGTCGACCGGTCTCATGTTTCGGTCGACCGAAACTCCTCTGGAATTGCCTTCTTCACGCACATATCGGTCGACCGAAAGTGAGATCGGTCGACCGATCTCACAACCGAGAGCACAAATCCAGTGAAATTGACAGTCGGTCGACCGATACCTATTTCGGTCGACCGAAACTTCAGTAAAGCTGAAAAACAGATTTCAGAAATCAACTACTCGCCGCCTCGAAATCCGTAATCGCGTGGTTCTCGGAATACCGATCGCACGTGCTCGTACGTCCCACTTGGACACACGTGTACGGCACCTCCGCAACCACGATACGACGAGACGACAAGCCTTACAACAAAGTTTTATATAAAAACCGAAATACGACATTTTTAAGAACCTATCGCTTCAAAACTCATACTTTTGGTTAAATTCACAAACCAACAACCATGCAAGTTCAAGTAGGCTCAAATACATCGTATCTCGCAAATAACAACCCTGTTGGGGCAAGATTACACAAAACCCATGTTTTACCAAATAAACATCTTTTCATTGAAAAGCTTTAGAAAAACAATTTACATAAAAGTACATTTTTCTCAAAAGCTTTACAAAACCCGTCAACAACAAGTGTAAGTCAATGCTTCACGAGTTTAATTACGACTATGAGTTCTATACATGTGTAGCTAAATACAAAATGTTGTATATTTCTAACTACACCCCAAAACCCGTATACCTCTATCACCTCTTTGCAATATATCGTCCTACGCGGGCTCCTTGCCTCTCGTCGCCGAATCTGAAAAAGAGGCAACAAAGCGGTGAGTCATCCGACTCAGTAAGCGGCACTTGTACGTTCTCCCCCGAACGCCCAAGTGACACCCAAACACAAAACAAAATGCAACCATTACGCATTCGAAGGTCAACCAAATGGTTGGGGGAGCACATTCACAAACAAACACATATCACAATCGCATTGCAATATCTCAAAACATACACCAACTCGTAGTTAGTCAAAACCACCCAACTATCAGATTATGCCAATCTTTTTAAGTTAGCGTGATCTATTGCCCAATCGCGATAAGGTCTTTTACTTCAATCCAGTTTAGGTGAAGCCAGCCACTGGCGGCCACTGGACTTCCCGAGCACCTAAACCCAAACCCGGGCAAGCCCCAACGCCCACCAATCATCACCAAGGCCTTGGTCCTCGCACCGGTAATTCCGCGTGCCACCAACACCTAATAACGACGGAGGCGACCCCATTGCGCGCCACGGGGGCTACTCGGATCTTTTACGCTATACGCAACCGAGCCTCGCACTCACGGTTGCCACCGAGGCCAACCGGTGAACAAGCGCTCCGCCGGCCTACCATAGAGGCGATCCACAGCTCATACCCGTGTGTTCAAACCTCTCACATCCTTAGTGTCCCGACTCCCGGCTCGCGGCCCCACGGATCCTCGCGGCCCCACGGATCGGACAGGATAGAGGCTCCGAGCACACATATACGGGTAGCCAATCTCTAAGTTGTTTTTAACAACCAAATACTCAAGTTCGAACTACTAGTCCTCTTAGACTTGGGTCGCCTCACCCCGAGGTTCTTTTCCTCGAAGGGCCATTTCCCAACCTCGGACTAGTAAACAACTTCCGAGTATAACCTTTATTAAGGCACATGCAAACGAGTGTCCCTAGAGTCCAATTACTCTATCTACTCGCAAGCAACCACAAGGTACGCATAGTTATGAATCAAGCAACATCAATCTCCAAGTTCGCATATAGAACTAACATGATTTGCATATCCATTTCATAACCATAAGCATGCCAATAGCATAATTGAGCAACCAAGCACATAAGCATGTTCTCAATCAACATAATCGCATACAAGGGACAAAACCCTAACATAGCATATTAATCAAACATAACATGCTACCAATCAATCCATATAAGGAAAATCATGCTATCACACACAAGCATGACCACACAATGGTGCTTAACCGCTCACCTCAAGTCCACGCACTCCTAGTCCCGAAATCACCTCACCCCGGCCAAGAAAACGCGAAATCTCGGTCACCCACGCGAGGAGATCGACTAGAGATCTAGGAAGGAGAGAGAGCAAGTGAGAATCTAAGCTAGAGAGGGAAGAGAGATCTAGGGGACTCACCTAGGGCACCAGAGCTCGGGCTCAAGAAAGAGGGGTTATGAGAATAACTCCTCAAAACGCGTAAGTGTCGAACTTAATCGCGCCCACCCGCCAGATTTCGGTCGACCGATAACACAATCGGTCTACCGAAAAACTCGGCCAATACAAAAACAAGCCTGCCACGAGCTCGGCCCCGACACGCGACAAACCCCGCACTCACACAACACTCCAAACTACAACTAGCTCGATTCAAACCCAACCAAGCATGCATGTACGTCATGCAAATGCAAAGTCAAACATAATGCAACAACAAACGGACCCGGACACGGACCTCACAATTACTACGCGTGTAGTTGACACTGAAGCAAGTGTGTAGGTGCTCATTGGATGAATGAGTTCACTGAACTGACTTACTCGAAGAATACCAATGGAGTCTGTCAATGGTAATTCTTCAATGTGATAGTTATGCCTTGATCCTCAGACTTGAGATTATCATAGTATCTTATGTGTATACGATTTATGCTTTAGTGTGTTTCCAAGTATAGCTCAGCTGTATAAGGGAACCATCTGGGTATAAATAATAGCACAGGAAGATAGATGATAACCAATAGAGAATCTGTCACCTCCTATAAAGGAGGAGAACATCCTATGTGTCTTTGAATAGAACTAGCTCAGAAAATCCTTGGCCGAGGTACGATGTGAATTAAGAAATGTTCTTAATGTCACAGACGAGCAAATCTATTAAGACAGATACATATGATTGAGCTATATTAGAGTTTGACAGATATCTATACTCTAAGCTCATTCGGGATGTTAGAAAGGAACAGAAGGATTATAGGGCATGGGAACTATTCACACAAAGGTTTCAAGTGATGAATATTGATATTCATACCACACGGGTGGTCGTGGCACGTTGCTAGACGTTAACCATGATCTGTGGATAAATATAATTAATTGGTTGAATTAATTATTTGTTAATTAGTTGAATTAACTATTTATTAAGACAGATACATATGATCGACGCGCCTCCGACGCTCCTTGTCTCTGGAAGTCGACAGAGACAACACCGAGCTCGATTAAATCGGATCCATAAGGCCCAATTGGTTTTAATTCGATTTAATTGGATTAAATCGGATTACGGTTTCGCTAGCGTCTCAGCGTGGACTAGCATTAGAGGCAGGGTACATTCGCGGCTCAATTCATCTGAATCCGAGGATCGTTACGTGGCGTGTTCGACCCGCCAAGGTATTTCGATTAAACTCGTAACGCGTTAGATGCATGATAGGATCGCGTAATAAATTAATAAGATTAATTTTATTATATCATGCTTGGTTTACATGCGATGTGAATGTTTCGATTATTATAGCATACCAATGTGATCCTGTTTTCGGGTACACGAGGCTTATGTATTAAAAATTTTTAAATTTCCGCTGCGCATCTGATGTGATTTTGACCCCGATAACCCAACAAAAGCTATACATAATTGGTTAGTTGGGTGGTACCTTGCCATGATTGCAAGAACTTTGGATGCGTATGTGATTTTGATGATTTGCATCATATGTGTGTGATTTGCTTTTGGTGTTTGTGTTTGTGGTGTCGCATTGGTGCTCCGGAGGAGGACGCCAATGTGTCGCTCGCTGAGTCTTTTTGACTCACTGCTATTGTCGCCTTCTTTTTCAGATCCGTGCGCGAAGGGAAAAGCGCTCGCGTAGGCGGATAGCTTGTGAGGACTTTTGGGTATACTTAGAAGGTATACATTTTGGGATGGGCTAAGTTGTAGCATTCACCTAGAAATTGTATGTTAGCCCCACATGTGTATAGTATATGTTATGATGTAAATGGAAGCATTAACCTACACTAGTTGTGTATTTGTATTTTGGAATGCTTTTAAAGGGTAAACTCGAGAAATGTTCGAGTTTAGTCTTTAAAAGTTTATATGTGTATAAACAATGGTTTTATATAAAAATGCGGATTTCATACCAAAGTGTACTTGATTTTCATATTTGCTTCTTTTGCTACTAGCATGTGTATCTGTGAGGTGATAAACATTTTCAACCAAGAAGTTTGATGTTTGAATGATTTTGGTGAAAATGACTCTTTGAGTTGTCAGTTTTTCCGTATTTTCGGTTAAAATGAATTTAGGCCACGACTCGTTGTCTCGTAGGTATTTTGGACGAGTGAGAGAACGTGCGCATGTATCTAAAGTAGATATACGAGGGCGTACGGTGGTCTCTCACAATCCAGCGGGAATACGGAATTCGAGACCGCAAGAAGTGAGCTAATGCGAATCTGTTTCTGGAGTTTCTGAATATTTCGGTCGACCGATATGTTCTGCGGTCGACAGATAATTTAAATTTGCTTTACCGCTGGTTCGTAAGAACTATCAGTCGACCGATAGTATGGACCGGTCGACCGATAATAGCATCTGGAATAAGAATTTCAAATTCGATTTAAACGAGTTTTGATTTAAATTTTGGGTGTTTATTTGGGTTTAGTGGACATATCTAAGATATGTGGCACTTCCCAAATGTTTGTAAAAATACAGGTTGAGCCGAAATTTACAAATTTGTGTCGCAAAGATTTTCCGTAAAAATGTTTTGATGTTTCGAACCCTAGGTTGTTATGGATTTTCTTGTATCAATGGAGGAGATTGATACATTAGAATCTATAGCAAGCTTTGCCGGACCTCGCGGTAAATTTCACCACCTCCTTGAACGGCACCCCGGGCTCGAAAGTCCAAGACTCGGCTCAGGCTTCTTCAAAAGTTTTAAAATATTTCCTAAGCGTTTCCAAAACTAATTTTAAAGCCACAAAAATTTTATTTTATGCTTCGACTGTCGGAGCTCCGTCTGTTTTCGCTGCTTATTTTGGGCTCCCGGCGGATCATCCCCGATCCCCTCTTTTTTCCCCATCGGGGCCGCGGGTCGCGACCGTTGTTGGTATCAGAGCTTTTGTAGTTTAATGCTTCCTAAAAACTAAAACTTGTTAATAAATAGGGTGTGTTAACGAGTGTTAGGGGCATTAGTGTAAATCGTTAATCTCGAGTCGATGTGGTTGCAGGATGCCACCACGTAGACGACAGGCTTGTGGCGCCGATCCGGAGGTGCCGGGTCTGCCACCGGCCAACGCGGATTTGGTTCGCCTGATCCGGGAGGCTGTTGCGGCTGCTCTGGAGGAGCGTGGTGCTCCGCCGGCCGTACCTCCCCAGGTTGAAGAGCCAACTCAGGGTCCGGTTTTTG
The DNA here is from genome assembly GCA_002076135.1 of Xerophyta viscosa. Lineage (NCBI taxonomy): Eukaryota > Viridiplantae > Streptophyta > Magnoliopsida > Pandanales > Velloziaceae > Xerophyta > Xerophyta viscosa. The sequence continues at coordinate 7,487 of MJHO01000085.1, forward strand.
CTGAGGTAGCGACCATTCCGGCGGAAGATTAGCGGAGGAAAGAATACTTAGACTACCTATACTGTTTCCAGAAAATGAAACCGCCGAAGTTCGAGGGTGGGGCCGATACGGATAAGGCCGACGATTGGATTCTGGAGATAGAGAAAAGTTTTGAGACCTTGATGTGTCCGGATGAGTTCCGAGTTGCACTAGCCACATATACGTTTACTGGAGCTGCCGCGAGATGGTGGAGGAGCGTGAAGGGACAGTTCGGTCAGTTTGGCAGTTGGGTTGACTTCCTGATTCTATTCAACCGCCAGTACATACCGGAGTCGGTGAGGAGGCAGAAAGAAGAAGAGTTCGAACAGCTGCGATAGGGAGACTTGTCAGTCTGGGAGTATCATGCGAGGTTCATATCTCTATCCCGACATGTTCCATATCTTTTGGCCGACGAGGCAAGGATGGCTAGGAGACTCCGTAATGGGCTCAAGGTCGAGATTATAGGAAAGATGGCAGGGGATGAGTTCCCGACCGTGCAGCAGACCTTGGTTAAGGTACAGAATATCGAAGCCAATTGGAAAAGGTACCGAGCCGAAAAGTCCCAAGTGGAGAAGAAAGGGAAGGAAAAGCAGGGATCGAAGAAGAGGAAGCAAGACTCCTCAACTGACACCCGAACCACTTTAAGTGGGGAGGGGGACCGACGAAAGCAAAGGACCGACGAAAGCAAAGGCCGGACATTGTATGCTATAATTGTAATGAGAAGGGGCATATCAGTCGTAAGTGCCCGAAGCCGAGGCAGACTAGACCAGATGGACCGCAGCAGCCGACGCAGCCACCACAGGGTCAGCCTGCACCCCGATATGTTACGCCTTAGGGGCGGGGTGGCCAGCCTCCGATAGTGCAGGGTCGCGTGCATGCGATGACTAGTGACGAGGCTGGTGGGAGCTCTACGGCTATCACAGGTACACTACCAGTTTGCAACATTTCAGCTTTTACACTATTTGATTCTGGCGCTACACATTCTTCGTATCTGCCTTGTTTGCTAGTAGATTGCCTTCTAAATGCCGTGTGCTTGGTTGCATGTTTAAGATTGCTACTCCCGCGGGTGATTTACTATTGACCGATACTTATTACCATGGGTGTGACATCCGTGTGGTGGATCACTTCTTGCCCGGTAATTTGATTGTGCTTGGTATATTTGATTTTGATGTTATCTTGGGAATGGATTGGTTAGCCGAAAATTTTGCCAAGATTGATTGTCGAGCCGGAGTGATTACATTTAGAATTCACCGATATCCGAAATTTCACTTTTGTGGCGATAGAATGGGGAAGAATGTTTCGGTTATTAGCGCGCTAAAAGCCAGCAGACTTTTAAATAGTGGTTGCTCGGGGTACTTAGCTTACATTCTGAGCCCGCAAGTAGAGGCAGGTCAGTTGGATAGCATTCCGATAGTTAGGGAGTTGATCCAGGAGGATCTTGGGTCAAGGTGACCGTAGCATACATGGCCTAGGCGCTGGCATGGGCGTGGCTCTATAATCCAGGAGGATCTTCGTGCAAGGCCTCGGGAGAACTGACTTCGGCAGGCATGGTGATCCGAATCCCCAAGGGATGTCTAAGGAACTCGGTGTAATTAGATCTAGAGGGGCTAGGAGGAAATGGCCGAATGAGAGGGAGAGTAAGATTTGGTGTGGCCGAATACCACCTTTCTTTTCTTTGCTTGTATTAATAGAAAACATTACTAAACCTAGCTTCTATTACAGCAATTAAAACATTAAAAGCAAATACAATAACTACTTAGTGGGGATGCCTAGAGCCACCCCTTAGCCTTCCGCGCCCCCTGTCTGCCGCGCGCGCCCGCTGGCTTCCGCGCCGCCGCCCGCTGGCCTTCCGCGCGCGCGCCCGCTGGTCTGCCGCGCATGCGCGCCCGCTGGCCTTCCGCGCGCGCGCCCCGCTGCCGCTGGCCTGCCATGCGCCCGCTGGCCTTCCGCGCGCCCGCGCCCTTGGCCTTCCGCGCCCGCGCCTAGGCCGTGCCTGTGGTGCGCCAGTGCCGCGCCCATGCCGCGTCCATGCCGCGCCCTTGCCGCATCCATGCCGCGCCCTTGCTGCATCCATGCCGCGCCTATGCCGCGCCCATGACGCGCCTTGGCAGAACCTTGGCCGCACCTTTGCCGCGCCTCTGCCGCCTATGTCGTGTCCATGCGCTCCCATGCCGCCCATGCGCGCCATGCGCGCGCCCATGCCGTGCCCATGCCACACTAGGTTGCGCACTTGTGTTTTGACCCAAGATCCACCTGGATCAAGCCTCCCCTCTATAGGATTCATTGCTCCGCAATGAGCTTTAGCATTCTTCTTGAGGTTGCCACTCATATCCCTCCTTGCAAGAGTTGTGTCTTTGACAAAAAGTGCAATATTTTTGGGCACCTCCTTCATGCCATTGGTTGCTTTCCCCTTGTCCTCTCCATGGTGAACGTCTTGCCTTCTTAACGAGAATGTATTGTTGAGCCCGCCGAAGATAGGTCGCATCTCGATCCCATAGGTATGGATTTCCGAGGATGATATGGCACACGTCTAATGGAATCACTTCGCACATCACTTCATCAATGAACGCGCCGACACCGCGAACTTGATCTTGCAACATCGTGTGATTCCATCTTCCCGCTTGTATTGTTTAGCCACTCCAACACTTGAGGTGTCTCGTAAGGGATAGTCTCCAAATGCAATTGGTTAACTAATGCCTCCGAAACCAGATTTCTTTGACATCCAGGATCTACAATGCATTGCACTATGTCAGATTTTACCTGAATGTTCATTGTAAAGAGCTCTTCTCGCTCCTTATCATTATGAGGGTCCTTAGCCTCTGGAATCACCTCCTCCTTGGCTCGGATCATGAGTGCAAGGGTTGGGTCCGCCTCCTCCATCTTGAGGGTGATCGGCTCCTCTTCTTCTACCGTAGTGACTAGAGTCTTGCCCTTGCCCACGGCTCCCTTGTCTCTCTTTGGCGCCATCTCTGGATGGAGAGTCCAACACTCGGCTTGAGTGTGCCCCTTCTTGTTGCAATGCGTACAAGTCTTGGCCTTTGTCTTCTCTTGAGTAGTTGCTTGAGCCGCCCCCTTCATTGCACCCGAGCCACCCTTGGCGTTCGGTTTGGGCATTCCACGCATCCTAATCTTCTCATAGACCATGGCTCTCTTGCATGCATCATTGATATCCTTAACCGGATTCAAATCAACTTCTTCAAACAATTCTTCACGCAATCCCGCCAAGTATTTTCGAAGAACCTCCGGGTCTTGTAGCCGCACTCCCATCACCAAGGCTTGCCTCCGAAATTCGGTTGTGTACTCTTGCACACTTTGGGCTTCTCCTTGCTGCAGGAATTGCCATGCCTTCCACCCTCGCTTCCTCGTATCCCACGGGATGTAGAATTGTTCCTTGAGTTGTTTCTTGAATGCCGCCACGTGATTCCCATGGAACCATACCCGTAATGTACATTCCACCAAATAAGTGCATGGGACGCCAACTTGAGCCTTGCGAACGCAAGACGTTGCGAGTCTCCATAGTTGTAGAGAGCAAAGTAACTCTCTAGTTGATCGATCCACCCGTCTATCTTCTCTCCATTCACTTCCCCATTGTATACGGGAAGCTCTACTTTTGCATCTACCTTGAATGGGGCCATGCCTTGGACCGCGCCTTGCATGCTCCAATTGGTTTGCATCTCGGCCTCCTCTTGCATGGGCTCCTTGACGAGGCGCCTTGGGGTTTCAACATCATCCGGCATGTGAGAAGGCTCCCCTCGCTCCATGCCCGTGGCTGGTTGGGTTGTAGCCGCCCTTGCTTGGCTCATGGCCATCTCCTTCATGAGGTGCACCAAACTTGAGATCTGCTCATTGGTCGAGTTTGCTAACTTCGTGAGAGTCTCGTCCGTCTTGGTTGCCATGGTCTTGAACTCATCCTCGAACCGCGCCAAACGCTCCTCAATCCGAGTGATGCGTGCATCTCCATGTTGCTCCATGATAGGATGATTGTGCTCCGATGATGAATCCTCCACTTCTTTGCCATGACTCTTGTTCTTCGTTTGAGCCACCATGTCTTCGGATAACGCTCCTAAGCACTCCTCACGTCTAGCTCTGATACCAACTTGATCCGAATCCCCAAGGGATGTCTAAGGAACTCGGTGTAATTAGATCTAGAGGGGCTAGAAGGAAATGGCCGAATGAGAGGGAGAGTAAGATTTGGTGTGGCCGAATACTACCTTTCTTTTCTTTGCTTGTATTAATAGAAAACCATTACAAAACCTAGCTTCTATTACAGCAATAATAACTTTAAAGACTATTAAAGCAAATATAATAACTACTTAGTGGGGATGCCTTGAGTCACCCCTTAGCCTTCCGCGCGCGCCCGCTGGTCTGCTTCCGCACGCCCGCTGGCCTTCCGCGCGCGCGCCCGCTGGTCTGCCGTGCCATGCGCGCCCGCTGGCCTTCCGCGCGTTGCGCGCACCTACTAGCCTGTTGTGCCATGCGCGCCAGGCCTTCCGCGCGCCCGCGCTCTTAGCCTGCCGCGTACCCGCGCCTAGGCCGTGCCTGTGGTGCGCCAGTGCCGCGCCCATGCCGCGTCCATGCCGCGCCCTTGCCGCATCCATGCCGCGCCCTTGCCGCATCTTTGCCGCGCCTATGCCGCGCCCATGCCACGCCTTGGCAGAACCTTGGCCGCACCTTTGCCGCGCCTATGCCGCCCATGTCGTGCCCATGCGCTCCCATGCCGTGCCCATGCGCGCTCATGCCGTGCCCATGCGCGCCCATGCCGTGCCCATGCCACACTAGGTTGCGCACCTGTGTTTTGACCCAAGATCCACCTGGATCACATGGCCTCGGCGCATGCAAGGCCTCGGAAGGACTGACCCCGGCAGGCATGGTCTCGGCAGGAGCGGCCTCGGCGCATGCAAGGACTCGAGAGAACTAACCTCGCCAGGCATGGCCTCGGCGCATGCAAGGCCTCGAAAGGACTGACCCCGGCAGGCATGGTCTCGGCAGGAGCGGCCTCTGTGCATGCAAGGCCTCGGGAGAACTGACCTCGGCAGGCATGGCCTCGGTGCATGCAAGGCCTCGGAAGGACTGACCCCGGCAGGCATGGTCTCGGCAGGAGCGGCCTCGGCGCATGCAAGGCCTCGGGAGAACTGACCTCGGCAGGCATGGCCTCGGCGCATGCAAGGCCTAGGCGCGCGGGAAGCCGAATGGTCGCATCAAAGGGCGCGGGAGCAGCAAGGTGCACGGGTGGCCGTGTGCGGAAGCCGAGGAGGCGTGGCATGACAGCTTCATTGGCGTGTGGGTCAAAAACTTGATGAACAAATTATAATTCTCGCAAGTGCACGAATCAGTTTGATATAGAGTGCGAAGTACAAGAGTCGATCCCACGAAGATTTGATAAATTAAATCAACGAAATTAGTTAAACAATTTCCTAAAACAAAACTTTAAACAATTGAACAAAAACCTTAAACAAATTTACGGAAAAGAAATCAAATTAATAAAAACACAACAATCTCGTAAGTTAACTCGGAATCGATGGATGGAAGCCTAGGAATTTGATTTCACCATACACTGAAATTCTATGTCTAAAATATGCATTTATCAACTCAACTCTAGGGTTCGTTCTTCCTAATTTATGACTACTCCGTTAGGTGTCCGGGTATAATCAAGTACTTCTCATCAATTAATTAACTATGGTGTTAGTATAATTAATGATGAAAAATTCGTTAAGATTAGAAGAACAAATTCAAGAACCAAATAAACATTCTAGCATGGTGTCTGCGTTAAATATCTACTCATTCATTCAAGAGAGCAATTTACGATTAGGCATATGGTGTCTACCATAATCGTATCTCATACAATTGAATTACCTATATCAATGATGGCCAGTCACTAACATAAACTAAACAATTGAATTAAGAACAATGAATGAAACAAGAATTAAAATTGAATTAGAAATTATTCCACATAGACATAGAAAATCCGTGTAGGCTACATCAAATCCCTAGAAAAAGAAATTAGTTCATGATAACTTTCCAGACCATAAATTCAATTACGCAAATCATTCTTATACAAAGTGTAAATAAAACAAAAATGTTGATGCACAAGAATAATCTTGATCTCTGATGTCCTTCTCCCCTCTTCTGGTTGTGTGTGTTGTTTTATTTTTTTTTTCTCGGCCGCACCCGCAAAGACAGAGAGAGATATCCCTGTCTCGAAGCCCTAAACCGCCATTAAATAGCCATCCTTTCTCCCTAACATCCAGCCACACAAATTTACTTATACTCCCCCAAAGGTAATCTCAGCCATCCCTTATGCTTCCTCCAACTTCACGCTACCCAAGGCAACAAATTCTTTGCTGTTTTTGTCTTCTTAATTCCAGCCGCTGCTACATGCTTATAGCTCTTAATGACCTCATCTTAGCCACACAAATTTTTGGTGTTTCCCGTTCTAGCTTCAAATTACATCCTCACTAATCTGTTATAATGCACATTGATGTTTGCCGTTTTGTTCCTAAAATCCCGCCGTTGCCTAATGTGTAACTTGCCTCTTATATTGTTCTTCAATTTCCTCTTATTGCTGGCTGTTATACTTGCCGAATTAGCTCCTGATTTAAATAGAAAAATTGTAGCCATGCTTCCTAGCTTTCCAGAACTTCCGAAAACGCATCCATCGGAGTTGTGTAGCAAAAGTTATGCTCAAAATACCGTAGCTTGTTCTGATTTTCTAGAAAATCTGTCCGTAATCTCTAAATCAGTCCTAAAATCATTTCTCCTGCAAAATACTCACAAAACACGTCAAAAGACCAATTTGAACATAAAGTTAACTGTAACCTATGCAAAATTCATCATGATTAACATCACAAATAAAATACTATCAAATACCCCCAAACCTAAACTTTTGCTTGTCCTCGAGCAAAACAATCAAAGAAAACAAATTAAACGAATCAAACGACCTAAGCATGGCCAAATTAGTCAAGTGATGTCAAAGATTCTGAACCGTCATTTATGTCTCAAAAATGTATTTTAGTAAAGCTCAAAACACTTCGATCATTTGCTATTCGTGAATCCATAATTCAATTATATTTGCAACATAATAGCTCTTCAAACGTGTGTGTAAAGTAACACCAAAACCAAGCACTCTTAGATTCACCAAATCACAGTCAATAAATAATGTCAAATTTCTTGAATAATCTCAATAGATTTGTTTTTCAATTACTCTCCACCAATATAGACAACCAAATTTTTTTTTTTTCTTTCTTTTTTTTTTTTTAAACGTATTCCATAATTGTGATACATTCATTCTTTAAGTTATTACTTATCTTTTGACACGAATACTAACATTTGTGATGAGAGTACCGGTTACTCAATAAGAAATATACTTAAAGTGCTTTGCATACTCATATCCCAAATCACTGTTTGACGTAAAAGTAAACATGGGGCTCATGAATACTTCTAGTTACTAAATGAATGGAGATAGTGGAGTAGATTATATTCACAACCTTCAACTTTTTTTTTTTTTTTTTAATAACCACTAGGTTGTCCAAGAATTCGTATTGAGTAAATCAAACAAGTTCTAGAAATCATCGCGAAATCAAAACATCATTATCTCATGCAATCAAGTTTCTCTAAGTGAACAAGGTAAGAATGTTGTGTAGTGCTCAAGATTGATCAAGAAGCTAAAGATGCATGCAAATAGTATCTAATTATTTCATCACTAAAGCAAAGTCAATCACATGCTTCTCACGTTACAAAAATAGCATTTGTTATTATCATCGACTAATGATCATTCAAATCACAAGATACACAAGACTAAATAGGCCACTGCTCAGGACAATTTCACCAAAATGATTTTTTTTTTTTTTTTTTTTTTTTTTTTTTTTTTTTTTTTTAAATAAAGAAAGAAAGAGACAAGATGCTAGCTTGACAACACATCCCACACCCCCAAACCTAAATGAAACATTGTCCTCAAAGTTTCAACTTTTAGAAAAAGAATTGCTCCAAAGTAATGACTAGGAATGTGCATGCACAACTAACTATGAAAATGTAAAGAAATCATACCTAGTTGGGTTGCCTCCCAACAAGCGCTTTATTTAACGTCTGGGCAAGACGTAACCCTAGGTCTAGGGTTCATCAAAATCCATAAAATCAACCAGCTGAGCCGTGTAACACCCTTCAATGTATGCTTTCAACCTCTGTCCATTCACTTTGAAACTACCTCCTGATTTTATGTTTTCAATTTCGACAGCACCATGTGGAAAACATTTTTTACCACAAATGGACCCATCCATCTTGATTTCAATTTTCCTGGAAAAAGACGCAAACGTGAGTCATAAAGCAAAACTTTCATACCTGGTTTAAACTCCTTTCGCAGAATTAATTTGTCATGATATAATTTAGTTCTTTCCTTGTAAATCTTTGCATTCTCGTATGCCTCATTTCGAAACTCCTCAAGTTCATTTAGTTGGAGCTTCCTAACATCACCAGCCTTATTCATATCAAAATTCAACCTTTTTATTGCCCAATATGCTCGATGTTCTAGCTCCAATGGCAAATGACATGCTTTACCAAAAACAAGGCGGTAAGGGCTCATCCCAATTGGTGTTTTGTATGCTGTTCTATATGCCCATAGTGCATCATTCAACTTTATTGCCCAATCCTTTCTTGAAGTATTCACTGTCTTCTCAAAATTGCCTTGATCTGCCTGTTGCTGACTTCAACTTGTCCTGAAGTTTGTGGGTGATAAGGTGTAGCCACTCGATGTGTAATGTTGTTTTTTTCAGTAATGCTGCAAATGCTTTGTTACAAAAGTGAGTTCCACCATCGCTAATAATAGCTCGTGGTGTTCCAAATCTTGTAAAAATCATATCTTTCAAAAAACTAAGCACAACCTTACCATCGTTGGTTTTAGTAGCTATTGCCTCAATCCACTTAGAAACATAATCAACTGCGACAAGTATGTAGTTAAAGCCAAAAGAAGTGGGAAAGGGTCCCATAAAATCAATACCCCACACATCAAACAATTCAACTACCAAGTTACCCGAAAGGGGCATCTCATTTCGTTTGCTGATATTACCTGTCCGTTGGCATCGATCGCATTGAAGATAAAAAGAATGCGCATCTTTGAACAAGGTTGGCCAGTAAAATCCAGATTGCAGCACCTTAAATGCAGTTTTCTTTCCACCAAAATGTCCTCCGCAATTCAGCCCATGACTATGATGTAAGATACTTTGATGCTCGCTTTCAGGGACGCAACGCCTAATAATCTGATCTGAGCAATGCTTGAATAAGTATGGCTCATCCCAAAAGTAATGCTTCACTGTAGATAAAAATCGCTTCCGTTCCTGCGCATTTAAATCAGGATTAAAAATTCCTCCCACCAAATAATTTACAATGTCAGCATACCAGGGCTCTTCTCCATGAATGGAGAAGAGTTGCTCATCAGGAAAAAATTCATTTATGGGAGTTGCAGCATCTTGATGACTTTTTGCATAATCTTCTCCTCCGTAAGCCGAGATAAATGATAGCCACCACATTCTCACTTCCTTTTTTTATCCCTGATTGTCAAGTCAAACTCTTGCAACAGTAAAATCCCACTGATCAATCTAGGTTGGGCATCTTTTTTTGTGAGCAATATATTTAAGAGCAATGGTCGGAATAAACAATTACCTTAGAACCAATTAAGTACGAGCGGAATTTTTCTAAAGCAAACACAATTGCTAAGAGCTCCTTTTTCAGTGGTAGAATAATTTATTTGAGCATCATTCAAAGTTCTACTCGCTAGTGAATAACATACGGCAATTTATTTACTCTTTGTCCTAACACAGCCCCAATTGCATAATCAGAAGCATCACACATCATTCAAAAGGCATAGACCAATCAGGCGCAATCAAAATAGGAGCTGATGTTAATTTCTCTTTCAAGATATTAAAAGCAATAAGGCCATTCTTCATCAAAATCAAATACAACATCTTTAGCCAATAAGTTACATAAGGTCGACAAATCTTCGAAAAATCCTTAATAAAACGTCTATAGAAACCTGCATGGCCAAGAAAACTGCGCACACCCTTTACAGAATGGGTGCGGCAACTTAGCAATAATATCAACTTTTGCCTTATCTACTTCATACCTTTACTAGAGATAACATGTCCTAAAACAATTACCATGCTTCCCAGAAAATGGCATTTTTCCCAACTTAATGTCAAATTCATCTCAACACATCTCTTAAGTACCAAGGTCAAATTATCAAGACAATTATCGAAGGAATCACCAAAAACAGAAAAATCATCCTTAAATACTCAATAAACCTTTCAATCATGTCAGAAAAAATTGATATCATGCATCGCTGGAAAGTTGCAGGAGCATTGCAGAGTCCAAACGGCATTCTTCGGTAAGCGAATGTTCCAAACGGACATGTGAATGTTGTCTTCTCTTGATCCTCCGGAGCAATAGGAATTTGATTATAACTGAAAAGCCATCAAGAAAACAATAGTAAGTATGACCTGCAAGTCGTTCAAGCATTTGATCAATAAAAGGAAGAGGAAAATGATCCTTTTTAGTAGCAGTGTTTAGTTTGCGGTAGTCAATGCACATCCTCCATCCAGTCGTTGTCCTTGTTGGAACCAATTCATTATCTTCATTCTTTATAACAGTAATGCCAGATTTCTTGGGCACCACATGAACCGGACTCACCATCTATATCGGATATCGGGTAATAATACCAGCATCAAGCAATTTGAGTACTTCAGCCCGCACCACTTCTTTCATATTTGGATTCAACCTTCTCTGAGCTTCACGTGTTGGGTTTGCATCATCCTCCAACAAAATTCGATGCATGCATACGGTTGGGCTAATACCCTTTATATCAGCTAATGTCCATCCTATTGCATTCTTATGCTCTCGCAACACCGTGATCAACTTTCTTTCTTCTACAAGAGTAAGGTCAGCAGCAATTATCACAGGAAGAGTTTGATTATCACCAAGAAATATAATTCTCGATGAACAAATTATAATTCTCGCAAGTGCACAAATCAGTTGTGATATAGTGTGTGCTAAGTACAAGAGTCGATCCCACAGAGATTTGATAATATTATTCAACGAAATTACTTAAACAATTTCCAAAACAAAACTTCAAACAATTGAACAAAAACTTAGAACAAATTAAAGGCAAAAGATTCAAACTAAGAAAATTAATAAAAGCACGACGATCTCGTAAGTTGATTTGGAATCAAGAAATGGAAGCCTAAGAATTTGATTTCACCATACACTGAAATTCTATGTCTAAAATATGCATTTATCAACTTAACTCTAGGGTTCGTTCTTCCTAATTTATGACTACTCCGTTAGGTGTCCGGGTATAATCAAGTACTTCTCATCAATTAATTAACTATGGTGTCTAGTATAATTAATGATAAAATCCATTAAGATTAGAAGAACAAATTCAAGAACCAAATAGACATTCTAGCATGGTGTCTGCGTTAAACATCTACTCATTCATTCAAGAGAGCAATTTACGATTAGGCATATGGTGTCTACCATAACCGTATCTCATACAATTGAATTACCTATATCAATGATGGCCAGTCACTAACATAAACTAAACAATTGAATTAAGAACAATGAATGAAACAAGAATTAAAATTGAATTAGAAATTATTCCACATAGACATAGAAAATCCGTGTAGGCTACATCAAATCCCTAGAAAAGAAATTAGTTCATGATGACTTTCCAGACCATAAATTCAATTACGAAAATCATTCTTATACAAAGTGTAGATAAAACAAATATATTGATGCACAAGAATAATCTCCGATCTTCGACGTCCTTCTCACGTGCTTCTCTTTCTCGGTGTTCTTTCTCCTCCTTTTTTCTCTTTTTCTCTAGCTTTTATTATTTTTTTCTTCCATCCAGCAATTGAATTCCCATTGATGTTTTTGCTGTTTTTGGGTTAAGATCTATCCATGAATAGCATATTCAAAATGCTAATTTCAGCATGATTGATTCTGGAATTTCTTTATTTGGTTGCCTTGTTTACCCTGCTATTTTGGCCTCTATACTTGCTGAATTAGCTCTTGCCTTAAACAGAAAAGTTGTAGCCATACTTGTCAGCTTTCCAAATCTTCAAGAAACACATCAATCGGAGTTGTATAGAGAAAGTTATGCCTAAAATACAACAGCTTGTTCTGATTTCCAGCAAAATCTGTTCATAATCTCCAAATCAGTCCTAAAATCATTTCTCCTGCAAAACACTCACCAAACACATCAAAAGACCAATTTGAACATAAATTAAGCGTAACATACACAAGTTTCATCATGACTAACATCACAAATAAAATGCTATCAAATACCCCCAAACCTAACTTTTGCTTGTCCTCAAGTAAAACAATCAAAGAAAACAAATTAAACGAAACAACCTAAGAATGGCCAAATTAGTCAAGTGATGTCAAAGATTATGAACCGTCATTTATGTCTCAAAAATGTATTTTAATAAAGCTCAAAACACTTCGATCATTTGCTATTCGTGAATCCATAATTCAAGTATATTTGCAACATAAAAGCTCTTGAACGTGTGTGTAAAGTAACACTAAAACCAAGCACTTAGAGTTACCAAATCACAATCAATAAATCATATCAGATTTCTTCGATAATCTCAATAGATTTGTTTTTCAATTACTCTCCACCAATATAGACAACCAAATTAACTGCATTTTTTTTTTCAACAATTCTTTTACGGTTGTAATACATTAGTTCTTTAAGTTATTACTTATCTTTTGACGCGAATACTAACATTTGTGATGAAAAGTATCCGGTTACTCAATAAGAAATATACTTAAAGTGCTTTGCATACTCATATCCCAAATCACTGTTTGACGTAAAAGTAAACATGGGTCTCATGAATACTTCTAGTTACTAAGTGAGTGGAGATAGTGGAGTAGATTATATTCACAACCTTCAACCTTTTTTTTTTTTTTTAATAACCACTAGGTTGTCCAAGAATTCGTATTGAGTAAATCAAACAAGTTCTAGAAATTATCGCGAAATCAAAACATCATTATCTTATGCAATCAAGTTTCTCTAAGTGAACAAGGTAAGAATGTTGTGTAGTGCTCAAGATTGATCAAGAAGCTAAAGATGCATGCAAATAGTATCTAATTATTTCATCACTAAAGCAAAGTCAATCACATGCTTCTCACGTTACAAAAATAGCATTTGTTATTATCATCGACTAATGATCATTCAAACGAAAAGATACACACGACTAAATAGGCCACTGCTCAGGACAATTTCACCACAATGTTTTTTTTTTTTTTTTTTTTTTTTTAAAAAGAAAGAGACAAGATGCTAGCTTGACAACACATCCCACACCCCAAACCTAAATGAAACATTGTCCTCAAAGTTTCAACTTTTAGAAAAAGAATTGCTCCAAAGTAATGACTAAGGGAATGTGCATGCACAACTAACTATGAAAATGTAATGAAACCATACCTAGTTGGGTTGCCTCCCAACAAGCGCTTTATTTAACGTCTAGGCAAGACGTAACCCTTGGTCTAGGGTTCACAGAAATCCATAAAATCCATTAGTCAAGTCGTAGAACTCCCAAAAGTAATGCTTGAATAAATACGGCTCATCCCAGAAGTAATACTTCACAATGGACAAAAATCGTTTCCAAGGACCTTGTTGCTCATCAGGAAAAACTTCATTAATAGAAATTTCAACATCTTCACAATGTTTCTCAAGATCTGTCTCCTCCATAAGCCGAGATGAATGATCACCCATCACATTCTCACTTCTTTTTTTATCCTTTCCACACTCCCTTGCCGTCAAGATTAACTCCAACTTGTCCTTTGTTCGATCCTGCATCAAATTAGAAAATTTAACTGAATCCAAAATATTAATGACAAAACAATCATTAAACTCTGCAGGTAAAGTTAAAGACTTGAAAACAGAAAACTCCACAGTTTCATCCAAAACAGTCATCGTCAATTTTCCAGCTTGAACATCAATTATTGTTTTAGTCGTAGCCATGAATGGACGTCCAAGCAAAATAGGGTCATTAACTGATTCCCTCTCCATATCCAACACAACAAAATCAGCAGGAACAATTAATTTATCCACTTGAACTAAAATGTCTTCCACAATGCCTCTAGGATATTTAATTGAACGATCTGCAAGTTGTAGACACATTGTAGTAGGTTGTAGCTCTCCCAATCCTAATTGCAAGTAAATAGAGTAAGGCATTAAATTTATACTTGCACCTAAGTCTAACATGGCCTTCTCTTTTTTTGACTCTCCTATCGTAATGGAAATCATGAAGCTCCCTGGGTCTTTTAATTTTGGTGGTAATTTTCTTTGCAAAACTGCACTTACTGTTTCTGAGACAACTACTTTCTCATTTGGTTCATACTTACGTCTTCGGGTATTCAATTCTTTCAAAAATTTTGCATAAGCTGGCATGTTTCTAATCATATCAAGCAATGGTAAATTCACATTAACTTTGGACAAGATGTTATAAATTTCAGAAAATGACTTATCCATTTTGCTTTTTCGAAGGCGACTTGGGAACGGAATTGGAGGGATGTATGGTTTCTGCGCCTTGTGCAAAATAGGAGTCTCACAAGCTGTTGTGGGCTCCTCAATTGAATGTTCTTCAGAATTCGTGCCACAATTTTGACTTATCTCCTTTGATTGCTCCCCCGCACTCTCGGTACCTGCAGGAAAAAGTACAGACTCATCAGTTTCACCATTAACTTTATTATCAATAATCTTACCACTTCTTAACACTGTAACTGCTTTTGCTTGCTCAGGTTGGCTTGGAAATTTTCCAGGAATGTGTCGTTGCATTGCTTCGGCAATTTGTCCAACTTGTACTTCCAACTTTCGCAAAGATGCCTCATGTTGTTGGAAGCGCTGTTCATTGTTTTGCTGATTTTTTTGGCACACTTGTATGAAGTTTTCAAGTGTATCTTCTAAGGATTGTTTCTTCGGTTCGAAAGATGAATTAGCTTGGTTTTGGTTCTGATTGTTGCTCCATGAAAAATTGGGATGATTTCTCCAACCCGGATTGTAAGAATTTGAGAATGGATCATTTCGAGCCCGCGGTTGGTAAGAGTTCATCATATTAGCATGCTCCGTAAAATCTGAAAATTTTTCATTCGAAGGGCAAGCATTAGTAGCATGTCCAGAAATTCCACAAATTGCACATACCTCATTGAAATTCGGTTGCTTTTGGCTCATCATCATGGTGCACATGGTTTTCATCTGCTTGGTTAATTCTGACACCTGCATAGCCAATTCTGTATTAGTACTAATCTCATAGATGCCTTTTGATTTACCTCTTACACTCTTTTGTTGTGAATTAGCTCCAAGCATTTCATAGAGCTCATAAGTTTCTTGCGCAGTCTTTTCTCCCATGGCACCTCCTGCAGCATTATCTACCATGGCTTGACAAGTTTGTGTTAGTCCATCATAAAAGAATTGATTTTGCAACTCCAATGGAAATCGATGATGTGGACATTGAATCAGCAATAATTTAAATCTTTCCCAAGCCTCATGGAACGCTTCACCATCTGTTTGAGAGAATGTTGCAATTTTTCCCCTTAATTCAGTAGTTTTGGCATGTGAGTAGAATTTGCCAATAAACTTGTTATACACCGCATCCCATGTTTGGAGAGAAGCTGGGGCCAAGGACATGAACCACGTCTTTGCAGCATCTTTCAGTGTGTAAGGAAAACACCTCATCCGTAATTGATCTTCAGTTAAGCCCTGCAAAGGAAAAGTTTGAACAGTTGCATAAAAATCACGAATAAAAGTTAAAGGATCTTCAACAGCTGCACCATGGAAAGATGGAAGCATATTAAAATGAATATTTTTCAGTTCATAATTTCTAGCTGCAACGCCAAGAACAATGCATGAAGGCGATGTTTCAACAGTTGGACGTGCAAACTCTTTCATGCGGAGATCTTGTTGAGGTAACGCCATATTTGTTGTAGCTACGTCTCCTTCTTGCTCCTCAGAATCTTCTAAAATCGTGTCGCACGGGGTAGAATCAACAACTGGTGTATTCTTACTCCCTTGTTCAACCTTCTTTTTCCTTCCGAGTTTGTCAATTTGATCGTTAGTCGGTAATACTTCTTGATCAAGCGATCGTCTACCTAGCATTCACTTCCTGCAAAAAGAAAAAATAAATTTCAGCAATAAAGAAAATAACAGAAAAAAAAAAAATTGTCAAAAAATCGTATCTAATCTAATTGAATAAATTTAAAACAAATCCCCGGCAACGGCGCCAAAAACTTGATGAACAAATTATAATTCTCGCAAGTGCACAAATCAGTTGTGATATAGTGTGTGCTAAGTACAAGAGTCGATCCCACAGAGATTTGATAAATTAATTCAACGAAATTACTTAAACAATTTCCAAAACAAAACTTCAAACAATTGAACAAAAACTTAGAACAAATTAAAGGCAAAAGATTCAAACTAAGAAAATTAATAAAAGCACGACGATCTCGTAAGTTGATTTGGAATCGAGAAATGGAAGCCTAAGAATTTGATTTCACCATACACTGAAATTCTATGTCTAAAATATGCATTTATCAACTTAACTCTAGGTTCGTTCTTCCTAATTTATGACTACTCCGTTAGGTGTCCGGGTATAATCAAGTACTTCTCATCAATTAATTAACTATGGTGTCTAGTATAATTAATGATGAAAAATCCGTTAAGATTAGAAGAACAAATTCAAGAACCAAATAAACATTCTAGCATGGTGTCTGCGTTAAACATCTACTCATTCATTCAAGAGAGCAATTTACGATTAGGCATATGGTGTCTACCATAACCGTATCTCATACAATTGAATTCCCTATATCAATGATGGCCAGTCACTAACATAAACTAAACAATTGAATTAAGAACAATGAATGAAACAAGAATTAAAATTGAATTAGAAATTATTCCACATAGACATAGAAAATCCGTGTAGGCTACATCAAATCCCTAGAAAAGAAATTAGTTCATGATGACTTTCCAGACCATAAATTCAATTACGAAAATCATTCTTATACAAAGTGTAGATAAAACAAATATATTGATGCACAAGAATAATCTCCGATCTTCGACGTCCTTTTCACGTGCTTCTCTTTCTCGGTGTTCTTTTTTCTCCTCCGTTTTTCTCTTTTTCTCTAGCTTTTATTATCTTTTTTTCTTCCATCCAGCAATTGAATTCCCATTGATGTTTTTGCTGTTTTTGGGTTAAGATCTATCCATGAATAGCATATTCAAAATGCTAATTTCAGCATGATTGATTCTGGAATTTCTTTATTTGGTTGCCTTGTTTACCCTGCTATTTTGGCCTCTATACTTGCTGAATTAGCTCTTGCCTTAAACAGAAAAGTTGTAGCCATACTTGTCAGCTTTCCAAATCTTCAAGAAACACATCAATCGGAGTTGTATAGAGAAAGTTATGCCTAAAATACAACAGCTTGTTCTGATTTTCAGCAAAATCTGTTCATAATCTCCAAATCAGTCCTAAAATCATTTCTCCTGCAAAACACTCACCAAACACATCAAAAGACCAATTTGAACACTAAATTAAGCGTAACATACACAAGTTTCATCATGACTAACATCACAAATAAAATGCTATCAGGCTGCATTTTGAAAGTTAAGCTTAGTCTCCATACTAGCTTCAAGTAAAAATCCAAGTTCCAAGCTCAATCGAGCAAACTAGCTCACCCGAGCTCAAAACAAGCTCTCATCCGAGCCCATTTCAGTCTTAGCTCCGGCGACCCTTCCCTAACTCCGATCACCGGAGTTTCTACAGCCCACTAGCTTCCCTACAGCCCCCCTATCCGAGCCTTAGAGTTTATTGACCTCTTCGGTCACCACCAAGAACACCACCAACCTCTAAACCAATCTCCCCTCCTCCGGAGTGAGCCGAGCGTTGAGAGAGCTTTGAGGCTAGCTCTTGCCCATCCCGGATCATCATATGTCACTACAGCCAGCGCAGCAACTCTTGCTTTGTTGCCAACTCTAAGGTCAACTTCTCCTTTCGCCAACCTTCTAGGATTCTTTAGTCCCTACATCGATATGCAAATGTGTGAGACACACCCGGTATCTAATACCCAATCTAAAGAATCTTTACTAGAGAGATTGATCTCAATAATGAACACACCTGAGGGCCCGGCTTCCTTAGCCTTTTTCACCTTCTCAAGGTGAACCTTGCAGTTCCTCTTCCAGTGTCCAGCTTTGCCACATTCAAAGCACTTGTCCTCGGACTTAGAATCGGCTTTCGCCTTCTTCTTAGCCTTTCCCTTTGCCTTCATGTTCTTCTTGGCAACGACGGTCTTCTTGTTCTTCTTAGCACCATTGGACTTTCCATTGGTCTTAGAAGTACTAACCACCATCACAGCCTTGCCCCTGTCCTTCGTGACAGAGCTCTCAGCAGTCCTCAGCATGTTGAGGAGTTCTGGAAGGGTTGCCTCCAACTTGTTCATATGGAAGTTCAGGACAAAAGGAGCATAGGAGGGCGGGAGTGATTGAAGGACCAAGTCGATACTCAACTCGTGATCCATCGCAAGTCCAAGTTGCCCAAGTCGCTCGATCATCTTGAGAACATGGATCTGCACGGACTCTCCTTCATTCATTCTAGCCCTAAAAAGCTCCTTAGATATCTTTTATCTAGCAGTCCTATCAGGCTCAGCATAAAGCTCCTTCAGACGGAGCATTATACTACCACTATCCAGATTTTCATGCTGACGTTGCAACTCATTGCTCATGGAGGCCAAGATGATACACTTCGCAAGTATCTCATCTTGCTTCCATTGGTCAGCCTGAACTCGCTCATCATCAGTGGACTGTTCGTTAAGAACAGGCATGGGACACTCGAGAACATACGCTACCTTTTGAATAGCGAGGACCAGTTTAACATTGCGCAACCAATCGATATAGTTTGGTCCAGTCAGTTTGTTCGCATCAAGAATGTTATGTAAAGGCAAACCACTCATCTACAAGCATTCAAAGATACAAAAACAAAAGACATATTAGCATGCAATTATTTACTTGAAATAAAACATCAAATAGATTATGGTTAATTCTAAGTGATGCTCCCACTATTTTTCTACGAATCATGCAACCTTCAAACATGAGACGAAAATCATATTCTTAGTGAGATAAGGATCCAATCAGCAAAAATATAATCTCACGTTTGCATGACGACTACATTTTTCTGATCGGTAGACAACTTACTTTGTCAATTACATCTCTATGTAACTCCTTGTTTTAGCCTCTAATTATTCATGGTCTTGCGTTTTTCGCAACAAACCATAATAATTTAGTCAAGTATAACCTCCATTCCAAGTGGCGTAAAACTATGAGACAAGTCTTTGCGTTTTTCGCAACGAGACTTATCTAATCGGTTTACCCACTTATACACAGGTATGTGTGAATGATTAATACCCAGTGTTTTTACCTAAGCAACCATGCGTGTACACATCAAGTCGATTAGGTCAAACACTTGACTCTATTTCATCATTAATGGAGGGCGGCTAGGGTTTTTCGCAAAGCTAAAACCATACATACTTGAATTTAAATCTGAAGGTTTAGGGAATCAGTTTTAAGCAGATTATGCTTTTAAGGTCTCATCTTATTATCCTAGCATGCATTTCTATGTTTGATCATAACAAGACATCTATCGCATACAAAACATGTTACAAAACACAACATGATAACAATTATCAAAACATAGAAACATAAGCATGCTAAACCACCAGATGATCATGGACATCTACCTAATCCACTCGAGCTACTGAGTGGAATTCTAACGCGTATGTAGCAGCTTGCATCTGATGCACTTGATTGTAATTCCTCGAACTTCTTCTCGAACTCCTTCGTCCCGCCGTGAACTCTTCACTATCTTCAATTACATAATATTTTATATCCTACTACAACTTTTCTAAAAAGCAGAAAAAGGATAAAATAAAATTAATTATTACACGGAAACTTGCTTTTCGAAGAGAGAGGCATAGCACGCAGCTATATTTTACATTATAAAAATTCCTACTACATACCATCTAGAGCGGCCTAGTCCATGATCATCCTTCACCACACAAAATATCCATATCACATATGAATAAAAATAAATACGATAATTCGATCACGACGACCTAAACATGCTTTTGAACTAATTTCAAAATTTAATTCGTTTAGGGTTTTATGTCCAACTCTTAGTTAGTGTGCGGTAAATTACATGCATCGCATATAAATTATAATATTAACAATTAATATTATTACGTCGTGATCAAATATCGAAGATTATTATAGCAAAGCCAAAGATAGCTCTGATACCACTGTTGGGTTATCGGGGTCAATACCACATCAGATGCGCAGCGAAAATTTAAAAAATTTTAATACAAAAGCCCTGTGTACCCGAATACAGGATCACATTGGTATGCTATAGTAATCGAAACATTCACATCACATGTAAATGTGTGAGACAAGGGGAAGCTCGGCCAAGGCAGGAATTCTCCTCCTCGCTCCGAGAGTACACAAGAATATCATCTATGAACACCACCACGAACCGATCCAAAAACGGCTGGAATATCTGGTTCATCATGTCCATAAACGCTGCTGGCGCGTTCGTCAATCCGGACGACATCACCAAAAACTCATAATGACCGTACCGAGTGCGAAAAGCTGTCCTCGGTATGTCCTCGGGTCTAACCCTCAGCTGGTAATACCCAGATCTCAAATCCATCTTTGAGAACACCGCTGCTCCCTGCAACTGATCAAATAAATCATCGATGCGCGGCAAAGGATACTTGTTCTTAATAGTCAGCTGGTATAACTGTCGGTAATCAACACACATACGCAAACTACCGTCCTTCTTCTTCACAAATAGCACCGGCGCACCCCATGGTGACGAACTAGGCTGAATAAACCCCTTGGCCAACAACTCGCCCAACTGAGTTTTCAGCTCTGCCAACTCGACAGGTGCCATCCTATACGGTGCTCTGGAAACTGGTGCCGCTCCCGGCACTAAGTCAATCCGGAACTCAATCTCGCGTTCCGGTGGTAATCCCGCCAACTCCTCAGGAAATACGTCGCGAAACTCCCTAACTACTGGAACACTGTCAATCTGTCCAGCCTCTACATTCGGATTCAGCAGATACGCTAAGTATCCCGAACAGCCACGGTCAAGTAACCGATGTGCCTTCAACGCACTGATCACAGGAATTCCCTTCTCTAACCGATCTCCACAGAAATGGAACTTGGGTGATCGCGGAATCCTGAAGGTAATCATACCTGCTCGGCAATCAATCCTCGCAAAATGCTCGGACAGCCAATCCATACCCAATATCACATCAAATCAGATATGTCAAGCACTATCAAATCGGCAGGCAACACGTAGTCCCCCACTCGAATCTCACACCCCCGGTAAACGTTATCCGCTAGTAGCACATACCCCGCGGGAGTGGCAATCTCAAACATGCAATCTCGTACTAAATAACGAGCAGGCAATTTTGCATCAAATATTTCAGACACAAAAGAGTGCGTAGCACCCGAATCAAACAATGTAAAAGCCGAAATGCCGCAAACTGATAACATACCTGTAATGGCCGAAGAGCTTCCGCCGGCCTCCTCGCTCGTCATCGCATGCACCCTGCCCTGCACTCTCGGCGGCTGACCAGCCCGCCCCTGAGGTGCGACAGGTCGTGGTGCTGGCTGACTTTGCGGCGGCTGCAGCATCTGCAACGGCGTAGCTGACTGCGGACCATCAGGCGCCTTTATCTGCTTGGGCTTCGGACAAAACCGACTAATATGCCCCTTTTCCTGGCAGTTGTAGCAAGTCACATCTGTCTTGGGTTTCCGGCGAGCACCCTCCCTACTTGGAGTGGCCTGGGTGTCGGCGGAGCCCTCTTGCTTTCGCTTTTTCGGCCACTGTTTGGCCTTTCCCTTCTTTTCTTTTTGAGATTTCTCCTGACGAAACCTCTGCCAATCGGCCTCAATCCGCTGGGCTTTCTGCAAGGTCTGATGGACTGTGGGAAACTCATCTCCACCCATCCTCGTAACGATCTCACTGCGTAGACCATCCCGAAATCTCATAGCTAGAATCTCCTCGTCGGCCTGTAGATACGGCGCGTAGTGAGAAAGCGCGACAAACTTGGCATGATACTCCCATACTGACATGTCCTCCTGCTTGAGGTGCTCAAATTCCCTCTGCTTCTGTCTTCGAACCGTATCCGGAATAAACTGTCGGCGGAAGAGAGCCAAGAAATCTGCCCACGGGCCAAATTGCCCAAACTGCGCTTTAATGCTTCTCCACCACCTTTCCGCGGCTCCAGTAAAGGTATATGCGGCAAGAGCAACTTTGGTGGTGAATGCGGAGAAGCTCAAGTTGTTCGAGCCTTCCATGTTAGATGAAGACCAACCTTAAGCATTGCCTTCCATGGGTGAATTGAATTTGGGCCTAGAGGATCCCTTAGCCAAGGACAGCATTGTGGAGAGGAAGGTCATTACTACAAGGAGTGGGGAGCAGCTGAGGTTTCGGATAGGACTAAGAGGGACCCTACCCTCTAAGTCTAAATGGTTTACTTTGGAGGAAGGCCGCAAGGCTTTTCCTCATTTGGAGTTCTAGGGGACTCATTGCGGAGCAATGATACATATGGTGGGGAGGCTTGATCCAGGAGGCTCTTGGGTCAAGTTGAAGACAACAAGGTTGGTTGCATGACTAGGCCAAGCACGAGCATGGGTGGACCTGACTGGTGCGGGCGCACGGAGGGGTGCGTGGAAGGCTAGGGTGTGCAAGCGCGTGTGGGGCGCGTATGACCAAAGGGTTCAAGCTTGGGCGCGGGGCTGCGGGCGAGGAGCTGAGCAGGCTAGGCGTGTGCGCGGGTGCATGCGTGGGCGCGGGCGAGGACTAGACTCAGGGCTGGCACGGCTAGGCGAATGGACGCCCAGGCCAAGGGGCGCGGACGTGAGGACGTGGCCAGGCCAAGGGGCGCGGACGTGTGGGCGCCAGCGTTCGTGGAGCCGAGGCCAGATCAAGGGGCGCGGTCGTGGAACAAGCCAAGGGTCATTGTCTTCAATTCTCTTTACTACATGTATTATTGTTTTGTAAATGTCCTTTGACCGGTTTGTCAAAGGGGCTTGGGGGTGTCTAAGCAATATAGTCTAGTAGGCCACGGGTTATGTGGTAGACTAGAGAATTTGTAAGTGGTTTTGGTTGTTAGTACTCGGATGTGTGAGGCAAGGCCGAGCACTCTTTCCACTTAAACATTTTGTCTAGTTCTTCTTGTTCTTCTTCCTAGATCTTTTGATTAGCATTCGAGCACTCTTGCCTATCCTTGAGGCTTAGAAGGCGTGCAGATCAAGGAGGGAAAGAGAGAGAGAACTTACCTAGGTCAAGGGGGAGGGAGCAACAGCTCTAGGCGCTGGAGAAGGGAAGGAGGGAATGAAGAAATGGCTAAGTCCTGAACTTATAAAACGATTCATCCCAACTTTCGGTCGACCGATAGGGTTTTCGGTCGACCAAAAAACCCCTGAACAGCACAAGCACAAGTCAAAACATAAAATTCCCAAAACCACACTTGAGCACGCACACCACCGTATCGACGGGGCCACCTCCCTCGTGACTCGCCCGCCGTACGGCCGACCAAGCATGCATGTAGTACGAGGGTCTCACTCACAAACAAACAAAACAGCAACAGGGTCAAGAAAATTACGAACCTCACACCCCTCCCCACTTAAGAGATTCGGTCCTCCGAATCAAATAAGTGAGGAAAACGAGCACGCATGTCAGCCTCTGGTTCCCAGGTCGCTTCCTCGAACCGCTGACTGCGCCAAAGGACCTTGACTAGAGGAACTGTCTTATTCCTCAAGACCTTGTCCTTCCGATCTAAGATCCGAACCGGATGCTCCTCATAGGAAAGGTCTTCCTGGATGGGGAGCGACGACGACGAAGTAGCCTGGGATGGGTCGCCCAAGCACTTCCGCAACATCGAAACATGGAAAACGTCGTGCACGTGGGACAACCATTCTGGTAAGGCTAAACGATAAGCTGAGCTGCCAATCCGCTCCAGAACTCTGAATGGGCCAATAAATCTCGGACTTAGTTTGCCCTTCATACCAAAATGTTGTATCCCTTTCTGAGGTGACACCCGAAGATACACCAAGTCATCAACCTGGAATTCCAATGGACGACGGCGCCTATCTGCGTACGACTTTTGGCGGGACTGTGCAGTCTCGAGTCTCTGACGGATCACTTTGATCTTCTGGTTGGCCTCCTCGACAACATCTGTACTCACTGCCCCCGCATCGACCATGTCATCCCAAAACAAAGGGGTACGGCATCGCCTGCCATACAACGCCTCATTGGGTGCCATGCCGATGCTGCTGTGATAGCTATTGTTGTAGGAGAACTCTACCAGAGACAAGTGCTCGTCCCAACTACCGCCGAAGTCTAACGCGCAGGCCCGTAGCATGTCCTCCAATGTCTGGATGGTCCTCTCCGACTGTCCGTCTATCTGAGGATGATATGCCGTGCTAAATCCGCTGTAAAGCCCTCCAGAATCGGGATGTAAAACGGGGATCACGATCCGACACTATACTCATCGGCACTCCATGCAATCTGACTATTTCCGCTATAAACAAACGAGCTAACCTTTCCGGGGTATAAGTGCTCCGAACAGGTATAAAATGCGCGGTCTTAGTCAGGCGATCTACAACAACCCATATAGCATCAAACCCGAGCCTAGTCCTCGGCAATCCCTATACAAAATCCATGGTAACGTCATCCCATTTCCATAACGGTATCTCTAATGGTTGCAAATAACCCCCAGGTCTAAGATGTTCTGCCTTCACCCTCTGACATACTGAACACTGTGCTACGAACTGTCTAATATCCCTCTTAATACCAGGCCACCAAAACTGCTGTCGTAAATTCCTGTACATCTTCGTTCCACCTGGATGGGCTGACAATTTGCTACTGTGCGCCTCGGACAAAATCTGATGTCGTAGCTCCTCTGACGCCGGTACATAAACTCTGCCTCTGAATCTAACAACATCGTCGGCCCCCACACTATAATCTGATGTCTCTCCAGACTCAAGGCACCTCCGTATCTCCTGAAAGGCAGCGTCGCCCTGCTGTGCCGCCCTCAACCTCTGAAGCAGCTCCGACTCAATACGATATGTGGCGGAGAGAACCCCCGGCTCACGCTCTATCGCGCGCAGACCCAGGTGGCTAAACTGCTCCGCCAGATCCCACTCTCTCAAACACAATCCGGCAAAAAGAGTGGAGCTCTTCCGGCTAAGTGCGTCAGCTACTACGTTTGCCTTCCCAGGGTGATAAAGAATACGGCACTTGTAGTCCTTCAAGTACTCAATCCAACGCCTCTGTCGCAGATTTAACTCCTTTTGGGAGAAGATATACTGTAAGCTCTTATGGTCCGTGTAAATCTCGAATTCCTCTCCATAAAGATAGTGCCTCCAAAGCTTTAACGCGAAAATCACCGCCGCTAGTTCTAAGTCATGGACCGGATAATTGCCTTCATGTTGTTTCAATTGTCGTGACCCATATGCAATCACTTTGCCCTTCTCAACACGCAACCCAAGCCAAGCAACGATGCGTCACTATATACCACGAATCCACCCTGATCATCCGGTAATGCTAAGACTGGCGCTGTGGTTAAACGGTGCTTCAGCTCCTGGAAACTCTGCTCACAAGCATCGCTCCACACAAAACGTACAGCTTTCCGAGTAAGCTTAGTCAACGGTCCAGCTAATCTCGAGAAGCCCTCGATAAAACGCCGGTAATACCCAGCCAAACCCAAAAAGCTACGAACCTCAGTCGCATTCTTAGGCCGCTCCCATCGTAGGACTGCGTCAACCTTTGCGGGGTCTACCGCCACGCCCTCACGTGAGACAACATGCCCTAAGAAATGGACTTCGGTCAACCAGAATTCACATTTACTAAACTTCGCGTACAACTGCCTCTCGCGAAGAATCTGTAGCACCTGCCTCAAATGGTCGGCATGCTCCTCCTCACTACGGAATACACTAAAATGTCATCTATAAAGACCACAAAAATCTGTCTAAGTAAGGTTGGAAGATCCGGTTCATCATGTCCATAAAAGCTGCTGGTGCGTTTGTCAAACCGAAAGGCATAACAAGAAATTCATAATGTCCATAACGCGTACGAAAAGCGGTTTTCGAAACGTCCTCCGTCCTAACTCGCAACTGATAATATCCCGACCTCAAGTCTATCTTCGAAAACACCGCAGCTCCCTGCAACTGGTCAAACAGATCATCGATGCGGGGTAAGGGATAACGGTTCTTAACCGTAACCTGGTTGAGCTGTCTATAGTCGATACACATCCGCAAACTACCGTCTTTCTTTTTCACAAAAAGGACTGGCGCACCCCAGGGCGAAACACTCGGCTGAATGAATCCCTTGGCCAATAACTCCTCTAACTGAGCCTTCAACTCAACTAACTCAACTGTGGCCATCCTATATGGTGCCCGGGATATCGGGGCTGCTCCCGGCACCAACTCTATCAGGAACTGGAAGTAGTCTAGGTAACTCCTCCGGAAAAACATCGAGAAACTCCCTGACCACCGATATACTATCTAACTCCCCGGCTCTACATAGGGGTTAATCAAGTAAGCGATATACCCTGCAAAACCCTGCTCAAGCATTATGCCGGCCTTCAGTGCACTAATAATCGGAACACCTGTCCCTACACCATCCCCGCAAAAACGAAACTTCGGCACACCAGGTAATCTAAAAGAAATGATCTTGGTTCGGCAATCTAACTTAGCAAAGTTTTCCGTCAACCAATCCATTCCCAAAATTACATCAAAATCAGTCATGTCCAACACTACTAGGTTGGCACACAATTCTTGATCCCTAACTCGGATCCCACACCCACAATAACAACAATCAGCTAATAACACTTGACCCGCCGGGGTCGAAATTTCAAACAAACGATCATAAGCAACAAGATGTGCAGGCAAACTAACAGAAAAACTCAACGATACAAACGAATGAGTAGCACCAGTATCAAACAAACAAATGCCGATATGCCACAAACTGCTAAGGTACCTGTGATCGTCGTACTGCTGCCTCCCGCGTCCTCACTGGTCAATGCATTTACTCTACCGGGAACTCTCGGGGGAAGTCCACTCGGTCCTCGATGATGATAACGACTGCGACGCCATCCTCCCTTGTAACTGTTGCTGCTGCTGATACGGCGGTTGTTGTTGTGGAAATGGCGGTTGCTGCTGCTGAAATGGCGGCCTCCGTTGCTGAAACGGGGGTCGTGGTGGGGTGGTCGGAACTGTACTCCTGCCTGTCGTTGTCGGCTGGAATCTCCGCGGACACTGACTCTGAAAATGGCCCTTTCATGACAAAAATAACACTCAATATCTGATCTTGGCCTCTGTTGCCTACCCTCCCCGCCTAACGCGGTTTGGGTACCAGCAGGACCACTAGCTTTCCTCTTCACCGGCCACACCTTCCCCTTTCCTTTCTGATCAACCCACTCCAGCCTGCACCGGTACCGCCTCACCCTCTCCGGGAACGTTGACCGGATCAGGGACTTGGGGATTCTCAGCTTGTTCGGCCTCGCGCTCATCTAGCACTGCCCGAACAACCTCCCTCAACGTCCTGACCAAGTTCGCATCGTGACGCGGTCCCTCCGGTACCTCCGGACTAGGAACCCGTCCCTGGCGTCTACGTGGCGGCATCCTGCAATCACAACCAACATAAGTTAACGAATTACACTAATCGTCCTACACTAGTTTTCACAATCCATTCATTTGCCAAATTTTAATTTATTGATAAGTATTAAGTTACACATAGCTCTGATACCATAAATGTCACGACCCAAATATGACAAATGCAAACGGAAGAATTTTTTTTCCAAAACTTTAAATCGAAACTCATATACTTAAAATAGAAATTAAGAGTGAGCCGTAGTCGGTATTTCATTCGATCTCGGAAGGACATCGCGGAGGAGGCGAACCCTTTTCCAAAATTCGAAACTCAACTTGCTAGAGATTCTAACACATCAATCTCATCCATTGATGTATAAGGACCCATAACAATTTGAGATCCAAACCTCTTTATAAAAATAAACAAGTCCCAAAAATAATTTTCTAGAAATACCGGCTCCTTCCGTATTTTTCTAATACTTTCGGAAATGAAAAACCTCTTAAATACATTTATACTAACTCACCAAACCAGCGAAAATATATTTGGAATCCAATTAAAATAAAATAAATAAGCCAAGACCCGAGAGTTATCGGTCGACCGGGAATTTAGTATCGGTCGACCGATACTCAAACCGAAGGCAAGCAATTCACGAACTATCGGTCGACCGAAACTTGGGATCGATCGACCGATCCAAAACCGAGAGCAATTTTGAACAGTAACTATTACAGTCGGTCGACCGAGATACTTATCAGTCGACCGATATCTGCTGATTTCTAAAAAAATCAAAATTTTAAACACCAAAACTCAATGCCCCAAATTCTCTAATTCAAGTCCAATTATTCCAACAAACTGCTAAGGTACCTGTGATCATCGTACTGCTGCCTCCCGCGTCCTCTAAGACAAATGCCGATATGCAACAAACTGCTAAGGTACCTGTGATCATCGTACTGCTGCCTCCCGCGTCCTCGCTGGTCAATCCATTTACTCTACTGGAAACTCTCGGGGGAAGTCCACTCGGTCCCGATGATGATAACGACTACGACGCCATCCTCCCTTGTAACTGTTGCTGTTGCTGATACGGTGGTTGTTGTTGTGGAAATGGCGGTTGCTGCTGCTGAAATGGCGGCCTCCGTTGCTGAAATGGGGGTCGTAGTGGGGGTGGTCGGAATTGTACTCTTGCTTGTTCGTATGTCGGCTGGAATCTCCGCGGACACTGACTCTGAAAATGGCCCTTTTCATGACAAAAATAACACTCAATATCTGATCTTGGCCTCTGTTGCCTACCCTCCCCGCCTAACGCGGTTTGGGTACCAGCAGGACCACTAGCTTTCCTCTTCACCGGCCACACCTTCTCCTTTCCTTTCGGATCAACCCACTCCAGCCTGCACCGGTACCGCCTCACCCTCTCCGGGAACGTTGACCGGATCAGGGACTTGGGGATTCTCAGCTTGTTCGGCCTCGCGCTCATCTAGCACTGCCCGAACAACCTCCCTCAACGTCCTGACCAAGTTCGCATCGTGACGCGGTCCCTCCGGTACCTCCGGTACCTCCGGACTAGGAACCCGTCCCTGGCGTCTACGTGGCGGCATCCTGCAATCACAACCAACATAAGTTAACGAATTACACTAATCGTCCTACACTAGTTTTCACAATCCATTCATTTGCCAAATTTTAATTTATTGATAAGTATTAAGTTACACATAGCTCTGATACCATAAATGTCACGACCCAAATATGACAAATGCAAACGGAAGAATTTTTTTCCAAAACTTTAAATCGAAACTCATATGCTTAAAATAGAAATTAAGAGTGAGCCGTAGTCGGGATTTCATTCGATCTCGGAAGGACATCGCGGAGGAGGCGAACCCTTTTCCAAAATTCGAAACTCAACTTGCTAGAGATTCTAACACATCAATCTCATCCATTGATGTATAAGGACCCATAACAATTTGAGATCCAAACCTCTTTATAAAAATAAACACGTCCCAAAAATAATTTTCTAGAAATACCTGCTCCTTCCGTATTTTTCTAATACTTTCGGAAATGAAAAACCTCTTAAATACATTTATACTAACTCACCAAACCAGCGAAAATATATTTGGAATCCAATTAAAATAAAATAAATAAGCCAAGACCCGAGAGTTATCGGTCGACCGGGAATTTAGTATCGGTCGACCGATACTCAAACCGAAGGCAAGCAATTCACGAACTATCGGTCGACCGAAACTTGGGATCGATCGACCGATCCAAAACCGAGAGCAATTTTGAACAGTAACTGTTACAGTCGGTCGACCGAGATACTTATCAGTCGACCGATATCTGCTGATTTCTGAAAAAATCAAAATTTTAAACACCAAAACTCAATGCGCCAAATCCTCTAATTCAAATCCAATTATTCCAACAAACTGCTAAGGTACCTGTGATCATCGTACTGCTGCCTCCCGCGTCCTCTAAGACAAATGCCGATATGCCACAAACTGCTAAGGTACCTGTGATCATCGTACTGCTGCCTCCCGCGTCCTCGCTGGTCAATGCATTTACTCTACCGGAAACTCTCGGGGGAAGTCCACTCGGTCCCGATGATGATAACGACTACGACGCCATCCTCCCTTGTAACTGTTGCTGTTGCTGATACGGTGGTTGTTGTTGTGGAAATGGCGGTTGCTGCTGCTGAAATGGCGGCCTCCGTTGCTGAAATGGGGGTCGTGGTGGGGGTGGTCGGAATTGTACTCTTGCTTGTTCGTATGTCGGCTGGAATCTCCGCGGACACTGACTCTGAAAATGGCCCTTTTCATGACAAAAATAACACTCAATATCTGATCTTGGCCTCTGTTGCCTACCCTCCCCGCCTAACGCGGTTTGGGTACCAGCAGGACCACTAGCTTTCCTCTTCACCGGCCACACCTTCCCCTTTCCTTTCTGATCAACCCACTCCAGCCTGCACCGGTACCGCCTCACCCTCTCCGGGAACGTTGACCGGATCAGGGACTTGGGGATTCTCAGCTTGTTCGGCCTCGCGCTCATCTAGCACTGCCCAAACAACCTCCCCAACGTCCTGACCAAGTTCGCATCGTGACGCGGTCCCTCCGGTACCTCCGGTACCTCCGGACTAGGAACCACGCCACGCCTCCTGGGAAACCACATGCCCCAAGAAATGCACGCGAGATAGCCAAAACTCACATTTGCTAAATTTAGCAAACAATTGTCTCTCGCGTAGGACCTGCAACACTAGCCTCAAATGCTCAGTGTGCTCCTCCTCGCTCCGAGAGTACACAAGAATATCATCAATGAACACCACCACGAACCGATCCAAAAACGGCTGGAAAATCCGGTTCATCATGTCCATAAACGCTGCTGGTGCGTTCGTCAATCCGAACGACATCACCAAAAACTCATAATGACCATACCGAGTGCGAAAAGCTGTCTTCGGTACGTCCTCGGGTCTAACCCTCAGCTGGTAATACCCCGATCTCAAATCTATCTTTGAGAACACCGCTGCTCCCTGTAACTGATCAAATAAATCATCGATGCGCGGCAACGGATACTTATTCTTAATAGTCAGCTGGTTCAACTGTCGGTAATCCACACACATACGCAAACTACCGTCCTTCTTCTTCACAAATAGCACCGGCGCACCCCACGGTGATGAACTAGGCTGAATAAACCCCTTGGCCAACAACTCGCCTAACTGAGTTTTCAGCTCTGCCAACTCGACAGGTGCCATCCTATACGGTGCTCTAGAAACTGGTGCCGCTCCCGGCACTAAGTCAATCCGGAACTCAATCTCGCGCTCCGGTGGTAATCCTGGCAACTCCTCAGGAAATACGTCGGAAAACTCTCTAACTACTGGAACACTGTCAATCTGTCCAGCCTCAACATTCGGATTCAGCAGATACGCTAAATATCCTGAACAACCACGGTCAAGTAACCGGTGTGCCTTCAACGCACTAATCATAGGAATTCCCTTCCCTAACCGATCTCCATAGAAATGGAACTTGGGTGATCGCGGAATCCTAAAGGTAATCATACCCGCTCGGCAGTCAATCCTCGCAAAATGCTCGGATAGCCAATCCATACCCAATATCACATCAAAATCAGATATGTCAAGCACTATCAAATCGGCAAGCAACACATTGTCCCCTACTCGAATCTCACACCCCCGGTACAAGTTATCAGCTAGTAGTACATACCCCGCGGGAGTGGAAATCTCAAACATGCAATCTCGTACTAGATAACGTACAGGCAATTTCGCAGCAAACATTTCAGACACAAAAGAGTGCGTAGCACCCGAATCAAACAACGTAAAAGCCGAAATGCCGCAAACTGATAGCATACCTGTAATGGCCGAAGAGCTCCCACCAGCCTCCTCGCTAGTCATCGCATGCACCCTGCCCTGCACTCTCGGCGGCTGACCAGCCCGCCCCTGAGGTGCGACAGGTCGTGGCGCTGGCTGACCCTGCGGCGGCTGCAGCATCTGCAACGGGGTAGCTGACTGCGGACCATCAGGCGCCTTTATCTGTCTGGGCTTCGGACAAAACCGACTGATGTGCCCTTTCTCCTGACAGTTATAACAAGTCACATCCGTCTTGGGTTTCCGGCGAGCACCCTCCCCACTTGGAGTGGCCTGGGTGTCGGCGGAGCCCTCTTGCTTTCTCTTCTTTGGCCACTGTTTGGCCTTTCCTTTCTTCTCCTTCTGGATTTCTCCTGACGGAGTCTATGCCAATCGGCCTCAATCCTCTGGGCCTTCTGTAAAGTCTGGTGGACTGTAGGAAACTCGTCTCCACCCATCCTCGTGACGATCTCGCTACGTAGACCATCCCGGAACCTCATGGCAAGAATTCCTCATCGGCTTGTAATATGGCGCATAATGAGAAAGCGCGACAAACTTTGCATGGTATTCCCATACCGACATATCCTCCTGCTTGAGGTGCTCAAACTCCCTCTGCTTCTGCCTTCGGACCGTATCCGGAATAAACTGTCGGCGGAAGAGAGCTAGGAATCCTGCCCACGGACCAAACTGTCCAAGCTGCGTTTTAACGCTTCTCCACCATCTTTCCGCGGCTCCAGTGAAAGGTATAAGCGGCAAGAGCAACTTTAAACTCGTCTGGGCACATAAGAATTTCAAAATTTTCTCCATGTCTAATACCCAATCCTCAGCCTTATCAGTATCGGTGCTTCCCTCAAACCTTGGTGGCTTCATTTTCTGAAACGAGCCAACACATCCAGATACTCTCTCCTCCTTGGATCCCCAACCGGCACTGCCTCAGCCTCGGCCCTGACGGCCTCTACAGCTGGCTCTGCGGCTGGAGGTGGCACTGCTTGTCGGGCTTCTCTCTCGTCCATAACCGCCTCGACAACCTCTCTATCAACCTCGCCAAATCACCCGGAACAACAGGCGGCGGATCCGGTACACCCGGATCGGCACCACGATCGCGTCTCGGTCGTCCACGTGGCGGCATCCTGCAACCACACGACCACGAAGTTTAACGATAAGGTCTAATCGCCTTACTCTCGTTTGCACACCCCAATTCATTTTACCAAATTTTAGTTTATTACGAAGCATTGAGCTACACCGGGCTCTGATACCATAAAAGCTGTCACGACCCGAGCCCCCGGGCCGCGACATCCGGAAATACATTTTCTCAATTTAAAGAAAATCGGCACAAGCGGAAGCGTTTTCAATCGGAAATCATTTATAAGCAAGGGTATAGCCGGATTCAGGACTTTCAACGTCACCCGAGGTCCACGAGGAAGGTAGACCCCACGGTCGACGCCGGCCTAGGTTGCGAAAGATTCTTAAGATATCAATCTTCCTCATTGATATCAAATAATCTATAGCAAACTAAGGTCCCAAACTAAATCCTTTTCAAAACATAACCTTAAAAACTCTTTTTCGAAATCCCGGCCAAACCCGTATTTTTCTAATAGCTTCGAGGGCATAGAATCTCTTATATACTTGTATAAGAGATCCCCAAACCCTCAAAAATATTTTTAATTATCATTTAAATATTATTTAGCTTTGCCAAACAGAGCAGTTTTCGGTCGACCGGTATTCGGTTTCGGTCGACCGAAACCTGTATGCGTTCACCCGTTCTTTAGAACTTTCGGTCGACCGAAACGTGGATCGGTCGACCGAACTTATCAGCAGCAGCAAAAACAGATTTTTCAGAAATGAGAAACCCGATGCCTCGATTCGCGTATTTCCACCGGATCTTGGAAATCAACCCCGCACGTCCGCATATCATCCGAAGATACACGTGCGAGTACTTCCAAGCATCCGAAATACCTTCGGAGCACGGAGTTATCCTCAAAAACGCATTTATATCAAAATACGGAAAAACGAGAGCTTAACACCTCAAATTTTGAAATAAGCTCAACCAATCCAAACCAATTGCATGCACAACTTATATATAAGTATATACACATGCTCAAACCATTCCAACTCATGTTTAAGAGTTCGAACAACATTTTCCATAAATCACACTTTTGTATATAAGTGACAAAAGCTTTACAAACTTGTTTTCAAATACAAACGATTCAAACCATTTTCATATCTATAGCTATTAGAGTCTAAACTTCACATTTCTAGAGTTTATACTCTAATAGCTTCCCAAATTCAAAATACAAAACGTGTAGGTCAATGCTTCGGTTTTACCAACTATGATACTATGTGACTACAAATGAGCTATAAGACTTAGTACAAAATGTTTATCTACAAGTCTAGCTCCCATCCCCAAAAGATACCTTCTATCCCTTTTTCCTTTTCTCGCAAGCGACCTACGCTGGTCCTTTACCCTTCTCGCTCGGATCTGAAAAGAGGGCAACAGGAGGGGTGAGTCCTAAATAGAACTCAGTGAGCGGCACGTTGGCGACCTCCCCTGGTGCAACCAACGCGACACCGCACACAAGCACACAATCAACAAGTAAAGCGAATTAGCTTTAACCAATCACAATCACAAGTCACTATATAAGTACATCAATGACATTAAACATACAACATGTGTATCACATAAATAGCATGCTATCTCGAACCGCATAATGTCACCCAACCAATGTCTTATGCATTCTTTGGTTATGTTAGCGTGACATTCTAATCCCAACGGATTGTCAGTATCATGTTATATATAATAGTTCTGGCAAGGCTGGCCCTATGGATAGCGCAAGCCCCTAGTCCCTAGGACACCTACACCCAGTCCATCGGAACCTCGGGAGCTACCCAGTCCGGACACGTCCGCACAATACCAAGGTCTTGGTCCACGTCGCCGTATCTATATCGGACAACACCAACACCACACAACAGTGAAGGCGACCCCACAGCGCTTATTGGGGGATACTAGGGTTTATGCCGTATGCTACCTAGCCTCGCACTCGCAGCCACCACCTCGGCCAACTAGTGATCGGAACCGCGCTCACTGACCTCTTTAGAGGCACCACATAACCTGAGTATTCTGGTCTCCCATGCTCCTCACAACACCTCTATCCAGGCCCGCGACCTCCACGGATAAGGCGGAAGCGAGACTTACGAATACTAGGCCAAACGTCTTATGCTTTGCAAACATTGTGCATTAGTCAATTTTCTCCGCCCTCTCCACCTCAAGCCCTCGCCCTCCGGGGTCAATCCCTTTGGACGGATCTACTCGGGTGAGTGGCGAAGACACGACCATAAAGCACCCAAGTGTTCTATTTAAGTCAGTACAGGCTCACAAGATTGCTTCCCCTTCCCTGCTCGCAATCGGGAAAATCTTCTCCGCCTGACGACGATTGGATAAAATGAGTCCCAATGCATACAAATTTCCGCATTCATGAATGTCATGGTTATGGGATCTCCAATAACATACTACTCGGTGGGGTGCTTTATAATAAACAATAAATTTCAGACTTTAACTGGTCCCCTTCAAATTTCCTAATAGCCCGATCCATTACTTGCGAACAACACTGTTCCAGCTTCATAACATATGCCGAACCTACCAAGCAATGGTTCGGATGTAATACGTTACAATATACCCTGATACACACATATCGAGGGATAGAAACTAATTGGCGAGTATCAAACTATTGACCTGTCATACACAACAGATTACGAATGAGACAATGCACATTGAGAATATGCAGTAAAACTCCAAGTTAAGCCCTGGACATACTTTGGTGTAGAAAGAGCCCACTGCCAATCCTTAAAATCATATCTAGCTGATCTCTATCCACATGGACATAAATCAAAACAATGTCCAATCGAGACATATCAATAACATATGACTCCAACTTGTATTGCGTCGACCTTATCGTATTTAATACATCTACTATTTATAGGGGTATTTATGCTATATATTATTTGACGACAGTAAGATTTATAGACCTTTGGATTATATTCACCGTATGTGATTACTAGCACTTTACAGTTAACATCTGGGTCCGCCACATGTAAGGGGGCACGATGTTGGGCGCGTTGTCACATATATGTTGTTTATAATTATATCGAGCGTGTGCCCATCGGATAATCATAAACTACATGTTAATTTTTATAATCCATTCGATTAGTCACGGTTCGGCGGTGCGGCTGCTATTTATATGAGGCTTATCGTCTTTTATATCCATGTCTTCAATTTTTAGTCCATTCTATTGCGGCGTGATAATGCCCATTTAGGAATCCTGCTAACGAAGGTGTCCACCCAAAAGGAACATAAGCAAAACCGCGAGGCAGGTGTCTCCGCTCCACGCAAATTTTTGTGCATTTCATACTATCATGTTCTAGTTATTGCTTCGGTGTCCATGATGTATTATAGTGATATATATCAGATTTTTCAATATCATTGTTCTACGTTTATTACTTAATTTCGAACATAAATTTTTAATTTATTCTATAGCCGAAACAGCGTAGTTACAGGTGGACACCTACGCTAGTTCATAGCGAGAGAATACACGGGGATCGATACCTACAAGTGCTATATTTACAGCAGTTATCACAGATCCGAGATTGCACTGGCAGAAATGTGGATGTTCTAAAAGAAGATTTATCGGCCGGGTTTAATTTCTTAGATGCTCTTTCTGACAACTGAATAAAGCTGAAGCA
This sequence comes from Xerophyta viscosa, assembly GCA_002076135.1. NCBI lineage: Eukaryota > Viridiplantae > Streptophyta > Magnoliopsida > Pandanales > Velloziaceae > Xerophyta > Xerophyta viscosa. The sequence goes on from MJHO01000085.1 coordinate 44,264, forward strand.
GGCGTATAGGCGATAGTAAGAATGCGACACCTTATATTGATACAATTGAGCCGGTCACCTACGGCGGTGACAAATCAGCTTACCTAGCGCGTTCTAGTTATCTTTTAGTGGCTGTGGATATAGAAGGGGGAGCTCGGCCGCACTGGAGCAGTGATTTATGCAGCTGGGTCAGGCATTAATCACGGCTCTAGAATGAGGATGGCGCCAGAAAACACATACATTTCATCTTCCTGTAGGGGAGTGTTCGATCACGCTACAGGATATAGAGGTGCTACTAGGATTGCCTGTTGACGAAAAGGCCGTCACGTGCTCCACAGCGAGAGTTCAGTGGGATGATCTATGTGAAATGTTGCTTGGCAAAAAACCTCCGAAGGAAAAAATACGAAGGAGGTCGAATCCAATATAGCTGGCTCCTAGAAGAGTTCGGTGTTATACCTCAATAATAGAGAGATCACGTGTGGAGCAGTATGCTAGAGCTTATATTTTTATGTTATTTAGTGGCACTTTGTTCTCTAATACATCCGGCTCGTATGCTATCTTCATATATTACCATTATTGGAGAATATAGACGAGATCTCTACTTATAGTTGGGAAAGCGTTGCTGCACTCTGGTTGTACCATCATTTATGTTGTTAAGCAGAATCAGGTTCTATTCATGGTACTTCGAATAATCGCAACCGAAAGTCTCGGCCAACCCTAAAATAAAGCAAACTCGACACTTAAGCCGCTCGCGTCGACTCACCCTACGACACGCGACAAAGCACACATTAACTAGAGCATCCTAGACATGCATGCAACACCTCAAAACACAACAAACCAAAACACGGACCTCACATGTCCGACTATTAATTTTATTTCTTGTTGGGAAGCTATTTGCAGTTCTCTTTCAAATGGGACTAGTTTCATCTCATTTGGAGATACATACGAAAAGTTATGGCAAAAAGACCGAACTAATGTCAAGCTGCTATGGTATTGGACAGCATCTTGAATATTTTTGGTATAACTTTTAGTAGAGAGCTCCAAATTAGATGAAACTAGTCCCATTTGAAAGAGGACTCAAATAGATTTCCACAAGTATAAATTTAACACTTAGCTTGACATATCACGTGAAACACCCGGCGAACACCTGCGAACACCGCGAACACCTGCGCAACACTTGCAAACGTTGTTTCCAACATAAAAAATTTTCGTATGCTTATTCTCCAAATGAGCTGCAAATCAGTCCGTTTTGACAGATATTTGAATTATTATTTCTTTCCAACGCCGAATCGATTTCAGCTCATTGGAGTACTTACCAGAAACCGGTTATGTTTAGCAAAGCGCCGTTCGCAAGTGTTCGCAGGTGTTCGCTGGTCGGTTATCGCAGCAGGATGTTGTTCGCGGGTTTCGCGGGGTGTTCGCGGTGTTCGCAAGGCTGTTCGCTGATATGTCTAGTATTTAATTTTAGACTTTTTGGAAATCTATTTGGAGTCCTCTTTCAAATGGGACTTAGTTTCAATTCTCATTGGAGATACATTACACAAAGTTATGGCAAAAGGACCGAACTTAATGCTCAAGCATAGCCTACGGTATTGGACAACATTTGAATTATTTTGATATTAAGTTTTATTAGAGAGCTCCAAATAAGATGGGAACTAGGCCCATTTTTTGAAAAAGAACTCAAATAGCCTTCCAAAAAAAAGTATAAAAATTAACACTAGTACATATCAGGGAACACCTGCGAACATCTGCCGAACACCGCGAAACACCGCGAACCACCTGCCGAAACACCCGCGAACACCTGCGAGCACTTGCAAACGCTTTTCCACATAAACTTTTCATATTTAATCTCCCAATGAGCTGACCCAAATCAGTTCCGTTGACATACTATTTGAATTGTTTTCCACACGGGACCGATTTCCGCTCATTTTGCGTTGAAGTACTATACAGCAAAAGTTATGTAGAAAACGTATCGCAAGTGTTCGCCAGGTAGTCGCGGGTGTTCGCAGGTTGTGGAGGTGTCGCGGGTGTTCGCAGGTGTTCGCAGGAGAGTAGTTCGCGGTTGTTCGCCAGGCTGTCGCTGATATGTCCTAGCTATTAATTTCAACTCTTGTTGCAAAAGCTATTTGAGTCTCTTTCAAAATTGGGACTAGTTTCATTTCTCATTTGAAGATACCATTACGAAAAGTTATGGCAAAAAGACCGAATAATGTCAAGCTTGCCTATGGTATTGGACAACATCTGATATTTTTGGGTAAACTTTAGTAGAGAGCTCCAAATGAGATGAAACTAGTCCCATTTGAAAGAGACTCAAATAGCTTTCAAACAAGTGATAAACAGTAACACAGCACATATCATGTGCAAACGCTGCGAACAACCTGCGAACACCCGCGAACACCCCGAAACACCTGCAAACACCCGGCGAACACCTATGCGGCCAGCTAAATAATTGGACTCACTCTTGCTCTCGATATTTATCGTCCTTCGGAGCGTTTTTTTGCTCCATCACGAACATTTTCACACATAAGATACATCCCACTGCGCTCTCCCGCCTGTGTCAACCGTGACGGTACTGCTTAACAAGGCCATACTCCAAATGAGCAAACCGTCAAATCGCATAACAATCAAACAATGTCAGCCGGATAATGACAGATATATTAGAATTATTTTCCAACAGGGGACTGATTTACAGGCTATTAGAGTTATATACAGAAAAGTTATGTTAGAAAAGCGTACGCAATGTTCCGCAAGTGTTCGCGGCTGTCGGCAGCGTGTTCGCGCGTTGTTCGCAGGTGTTTGTTCTATTCACCTTAACGACAGGTAGAGAAGAGAATCACCGTTGTGGAGCAGTAGTTGCTAGTTGAGCCTGCTCATATTTTATGTTATTTAGGTGGGCACTTTGTTCTCTTAATTACATTCCGGTCGTATGCTATCTTCATATATACCAATTATGTGAGGTATAGACGAGATCGCACCTTGCTATAGTTGGGGAAGCGTTGCACTTGCATGGTTGTACCATCATTTATGTTGTTATAGCAGAAAAACAGCAATCCAGATTGCCGGTTGCACAATTTTATTGTAATACTGGGCGTACGAGCATATTTCTCATATTGCCCCAGTGATCAGGAGCGTTCCTGCACATCCCCAGTGGCAGCTTCTACCTTTGGCATACCGGTAATTTTTTTAACTATATTTTTAATTTTATATTATGTTGCTGAATATTAATCTTAATTTTCATACACTATAAAAATATACAGATGGTCACAAGGTAGGCTAAAGAGATATGAAAGCAGCGCACATTGCTTGAAAATATTTCACTTTCAACTCGACTCAATGACAAATGAACATGTGAGTTGTAACTATTAAATTTCAACTTTATATTGTTTTTATTGAAAGATAGTAATGTAATACTATTATTTTTTTTTACCACAGATGATATGGAGTCCATATAGTAAGGAGATATTGGCCAGGCTTCCTCGTTATTGCACCAGCGGTAGACATATTTGGCGAGCTAAAGTTGAGTGGCACGCGCCGGACCGGGTGCTGCGTCAGCTCGGTTTGATGCAAAATATTCCAGAGCCTATAAATACAGACCCTAATTTGCACGAAAATAAACTTATTGCGACAACGAATTGGGATGTCAAATATCAACATTATGTTGAGCTCTGGAATGACAGGGAGAACCGAATTACAACAGGAGGAGGGGAAGACCTCCAACACTATTTGAGCTGGTATCGACAGATAAGTAGGAGGTTCATGACCCGTGATGGATTAATGAACGGGTATATGGTATGTCTTTTTTCTTTTTTTTTTAACCATAAAATGCATCAATATTATATTAATATATAGCTTATATATCTTTCTTGTGAACTAACAGAGGGATAGCATTTCTCATATCTCTGATATTGTTGGACAACATAGTTGTCCAAACTATTCTCACGGCGCATACATTCAGAGTTACTGCGATTCAATAATCCGAAACTACCAAGACTATGCGCTTGGAATGCGTCAAGGTATGCTCCCCATGGTTCCTCCTCCTGCACCACACCATGACGAGCCAGAAGTAGATGTTGGTGGTGTACAACAAGAGGGTGTTGAAGAGCAGCAATACCCTCCTATGTATGAAATGCATCCCGAGCAAGGACATTCATTTCTACATTTTGGAGATTATGGCCAAGGATCCTCGCAATACGATCATGGTCGTCGATCTCTACATTTTGGAGATTATGGCCAGCAATCCTCGCATAATGATCAGGGTCGTCGATCTCTACATATTGGAGATTATAGCCAAGGGTCATCACAATACCATGGGATGATCACGATACTCATCTTTATGGCACATATGAGCAGGATCCTTCTACTCCATTACATGGAGATTATGGCCAAGAATCATTTCAACATCAATCACCTCCTACCCTTGATCCATGTATCATTACACAAGAGCCATATCATCATCAAACGGCTGAGGCTCCTGAAGCGCCGGCGCAGCAACAGGAAGGGCACAGTCGTGATTTTATGGGATTATTTAGGAGGTCAAAACAGCCAAGAAAAAACCAAAACAACAAGTGTATAAGACTTAAATGTGATTTTTATATTATTGCCGAAACTTTAAAACTGTTGTTTTAAAATGTGTATTATATAAATTTACTACTTTGGTATCGAATATTATGTATGGTGGTACCGAAATTTTAAAACTTTTATTTTAAATATTTTTATAAGTAGTATTTCATATGTTGTTTGGTTTTTATGTGTTTCTTTAAACAATGTGTTTACTTAGAAATTCTATTGAAGCAAGTCTCGAGAGGAGTAGCTAGAGGCGAGAAAGTGTCGTCCGTTACAGAGGCGAACGTCTGCTCGCCCCTTTCAAAGGCTAACGGCAGGTCGCCCGTTGTACAGGCGAGCAAACGATCGCCTATCTAAGAGGCGAGCGTTCGCTCGCCTCTTAAATATGCTAGCGTTCGCTCGCCTCTTAAATATGCTAGCGTTCACTAGCATTTGTAACAGACGATCGTTTGCTCGCTTAAACACGTTCTTTCGCCGGCGTGGCATGCCACTGAGCAGGCGAGCGCCACGCTGGCACCGGTCGCCCGTTAGACAGGCGACCCGGTATCATTTTTATAAAATTTTAAAATTTGATATTAAAAATGTAATAATTTATTTAAATAATATTATTTAAAAAAAAAAATCCGATTGATTTGCGTCAGATCTATGGGCAACTATGATCGGTTAATTGTGAGTGATCATATCTCTCAATTGTATGCATGAGGACCGTTATCCGAACTATTGGTTTTTGTTCAGACGTAATTTAGTTTGATGTTATTCATTTAGCAACCGGATTCTAAGTAAAAGTTGTTATTATTTCCAACTTTCAATATTTATCGTAATTTGTATTTAAATTAATTCAAATTACAAGAAAACCCCTATTTTTTATTGTAATTGTTAAATCAAATGAAAACAAATATATTTAATTATTTTTTTGATAAATTTTAATGTAAAAGATAATTTTTAAATGTTCTAAATTTTTGTAGGAATTTTTTTTTAAAAATATTTACGTAAGGAAATCTTAAAGCTCTAAACTTTTTGCCGGCTAAAATTTTTTGAAAGCAATGATTATATATTTAGCAGTTTTTAGAATTTGAATATAAATGTTATGTAACCTGCCAAAAATATTTTTTATTTAAAAAAATTAAGAAAAAAAACTTAACATATATTTTTTAAGCTAATTTTGTATTTTCTAAAAGATCGGGACATATTTGGGAAGTTTTTGGAAAACATCAATTTTTTCAGCTAAATTATCTATTTGATACCCCAATTTATACCTATATTAACTTTTTGTATTCTATTTTACAAACGCACCTCAACGCATACCCCAACCAGAATCTATGACGGCGCCGTTAGCTGGGATGACGTGGCAAAACAGATTTTTTATCTGTTAATATTTAGATCCAAAAATACTAATTTAAAAGTATATTTTGGAGAAATTTTGAACATAAAAGTTGTAATTTTTTATGAGATTTACAATTTTTATGTTTAAAATTTTTTCATAAAGTGTGTTTTGAGGCTCCCATTATTTAACGGATTTCAAAATCGACTTATTAACCCGGTACACTTTGAAGCTTCAAACACCTATTTCCAAGCATTTTTTAAAAACTTTAAATATAAAAGTTGTAAATCTTATCACACTCTAGAATTTTTATAGTTAATTTTTTTTTCAAAAAGTACTAATTGGATGTTATGAGGCTCTAAAATTTATCGAGTTAAATTTTTACCAATTCACTTCCATACCCTAAAACAACTATTTAGAAGTATTTTTTGGAGAAATTTTGAATATAAAAATTATGAATTTTGATAAATTTAACAACTTTTATGCTTAAAGTTTTTTCAAAAGATGGTTAGAAATAGATATTTTTAGGCTTCAAATTCTACCGAGTTAATAGGTCAATTTTGAAATCCGTTAACAATTGGAAGCCTCAAAACACACAATTCGAAGTATTTTTTGAAAAAATTTTAAATATAAAAGTTATAAGTCTCATCAAAACTCTAAATATAAAAGTCGGATTCGAAACAGATAATTTACCAATTTTTTCTTTTTCCGAAACCCCCCACACGGCTTGAATCTCAATGGGGTCCGGATCCATTAACCAGAATTTCAGATCCCCGTCTAGTCGCTGCCGTGTACCAATCTCGACAAATCCCCCCATTTCCTCTCTCTCTCTCTCTCTCTTTCTCTCTCCTTCCTTTCCAGATCTCTTTCTGAAGGGGAGGGAGGACGAGGAGAGAGATCAATGGAGCTGCAAGCGTCCTCATGGGACTCGCTGCGCAAGCAGGTAAATCAAACCCTTCTCTTTCTGATCTCTGCATTTTTTAACTTCTCTTTTGAGCTTATAATCTTAGGGATCAAATCAGCCTCTGTTATGAAAGAAATCAGGTCTGTTAGTGGGATCTAGGGTTCACTCATTTCTTCTGATCTATTAAATTTGAGACAAATCGTCTGCAACGATATATGCGCATGCAATTGTAGCTGCAACTATACTTAATTTGAACTATTACACCGAGGACGCACATGGCGAATGGCAGCATTCCTGGCTCATGAAGCGAGGCTTGTAAGTACGATTTAACGCATGCCCTCCCCAAAGTGTTGTGGGGGTTTTATCCACTGTATACTCTATGGAGGGTGAAACAGGTATAGGGGCTCTGTAACTCCACTGGTGGTGGACCATGGGCCAATGCAACCGTTGGTTTACCACCGTACAGGTCTACTAAGTGAGCTGACGGGGTTTGATTTCTTACATGAATCTCAAAAATAAAAATTGCAACTGTCTCGAGTATATAAGTTCTTTTGCTACTGCTGTTGCAAAATAAGTATGCCATTGATCTCAAGGGGGTACTATTTATGTAGAAATGTATTGTAGGCTTTGCATTAATGATTCGATGTTTGTCATGTTATATTAATGCAATGAATCTGAAAAGTCCTACTTGAAGGAGGATAGCAGTATGGTAATTTTTTATGTGTGGAGCCTAGTATTTTGCCGATAGTTGAACGCTACTAACGCTGTTAGTCGTTGATAAAACACATCATGCTGTTTTTTGCTGATTAATTTACCATACCAAAAATTTAGTTACTTTCATGTTATGCTTCGGCACTAGTTTTTAAATTTAATAGTATATCTTGTATTTTTGTTTGATTTTGATTACACTTGCGTTGGTGGTCGCAACTTTTGCTGGAACTTGGTCTGTCAATTTTATCAGTAATGATGATCTTGCTTTGGTCATGATGGCTATGTATAAATGGTTCCTTTGTGGTTTAGATTGGTCAGTTAGGTTATATGCTTTTACACCAATACATGTATTAGTTCAGCTCTTTTTTTTTTTTCTTTAAATTTCAGATATGAATCAAAGTACTAGTTTGCTTTATCTAGCAGCACAACCTACCTAATAAGTCTTGGTTCTAACCCAGAAGATCAACCTATTTCATATCAGTGCGGTTCCTAAGTTTCTGATTTAACCGTGGGCTTTAGTGATAAAAAGGTTGTTCTTATGCAAGTTTGTCGGAACAAGGATATAGACAGAACGACTTGGTACAGTAATTACCTTTGGATGATAATCATGCAACACATAAAGCCTAGGCCATTGGATTAAGGTTTGTTTACATTGGTAAGATTTTTGGTTTTTGTTCTGCTTGTATTGGAAGATTCAGAGAAATCATCATTTCCAATCGGGTCTGCTCCCAAATTCTGCTTTTCTTTGTCCTCTGTAAAGAAGCAACTGAATCATCTACGTTGGCAGAAGCAAATAACTTCGATTCCTGGGAGCTGCTACAGTGGTGGCAATGGTATGATCAATTCATGTTTTGGTTGAACAAGGGAGGTGAAATCATTTCAAATTTGAGTTAAAGTCACCATTTTGTGGTAAAAAATTGGGTTTGGTTCTTCAGCATGATGGTGAAACTCTGTCCTAATATAAATCTGTTTTGATTTTCTTTTCTTTTTAATATTAGTTGGATGTATTACATATTATGTACCTACTTCGTAATGGCTTTATAAAGGTACTTCCCAAAAAAATACATATTTTGAATGCAAGTCCAATTTTTGTGGACGGATTTAATAATCAATACATGTAGGTTGGCCTGAATTCTGCTGCTGGAGTGGAGTGTCTTGATTCTCTTGTTAAAGAAATCAAAGAAATTATGCACTCTAATCATTTGCTGTGTCTCGTTTTGAAATTCAAATGCTGCGATGTACTGAAAACTGCTCTATGACTCCTTACTTGTCTGGAAAGAATACCCAGATTCTTTATTCTATTTTTTCCTTGGAAGGTACTACTACGTACGTTGTTTTATGCATTTCAAAGTAAATAAGTCTCTTATTCATGCAGGCAAGAAAGCTTGAAGCTCAGTTGGATGAGCAGATAAATGCATATCGTAAATTGGTTGCTTCCAAGTCTGATGGTTTAGATAATGATCTGGAATCTGGAATAGAAAGGTTATTGAAACAACTACAACAAGTGCATTCACAAATGCAAACTTGGGTTTCCTCCGGTGGATCAGAAATTCTTTCTCATACCTTGACTCGGCATAGAGAAATTTTACAGGATCTTACCCAGGTAGACTATATCCATAGTTGCTTAAGCTAGTTTTTTTTATTTTTTATTTTTTTTAATTTATTTAACTTGGATCAGTTTTCATAGTTTCTAATACAGGTACCGTTATATGGTAAGTTGTGGACTTGATTCTTGTATCTAAAGATAAATAGTAAAACGGTGCAATTTTGGTATAGTGGTGACAGAATAATAGAATTAAGTTGGTTATTTGAATTTTGACTGCAGGAATTTTACAGGTTACGTTCAGGCCTTAGAGCTAAGCAAGAACATGCTTCGCTGCTTCTTGACTTTCGAGAGTTCGATAGAACAAGGTTGGATTTAGAAGAGGGTTCTGGCACTGCAGAACTGGCTCTCCTTAAAGAGCAGGGAGTTATCAACAGGAATGCAGTGCAGGTAGTGACCTTCCAAAGCATTCCGCTCTATTCCTTTCTGATTGCAATTGCTGTTTTTTGAATGATCCATTCAAATTTCTGTGTTTTTTTTGCACGTACTGTAGAGAGTTGGAAAATATCCAACCTGATTTCACCAAGTAGATGATTTGTAAGGCGAGACTGAAGCATGCCTAGTTCCCTTCACCTTGAGGTTATAATGGTTGTAGGCTTTCGAGACTGATGCAGGACTTTTTAAACCATGCATTAAATGAAGAGGAACCCATGCGGACCTAGGATATCTAAAGTTCAGAGTTTACTTATGAAAGATGAGAGTAATCAAAAGAAATCATGAAAGATGCTTTTCGTTTGTGCAAATTACCATTTAGGCAATGCAGTTGTCATTTGGAAAGTGATTAAAGAAGTATATACTTATCCTAACATATTTAGTTTTCTTATTATCCAACCCTACAGACATGTTCTGTTTGTATAAGAATCTATGTAAACATTTCTAGGCGTATATATTGGTATTCTTCTTAATGTTTTCTTTCCTTGCTTTATTTAGGTATTCACGTTTGTAAACCTGGTGGCTGAAGCCTTGTGATTTTACTTTAAACATGCTCCCTTCACCTAACACAACATATGAGAACTAGTTATCAAGGGGGAAAAAAAAGCTGAATTAATTAGAATTTTGATAAATACTAGAGAGTAACGGAAAACGCAAGGTTTTTAGTGCCAAATCTATCCGAGTTCCGGTAAACTCGGATCCTAGCACATGCAGACTGAGCTGATAGTGCCGTCTGCTGACTTATCGATTCACATTTATTTTATTCTTTACATAAAATTCAAAATAAAATTAAAGGGACAAAATATTTTCCGGCCCTTGCTTGCTGTGCCAGTGCTGGCCGGCAAGCTGGAACTTAAATCTTGGAAGGAAAAAAAAAGGTATAGCAATAGTAGACTTACCACTAGTTAGAGGCTAAGAGAATTTACTAATGAGAATTAAGGAAAACATCAGTTGGGTAAAAAAGGCGTCATACCATTTCTTAGCAACAATGGGTTATACCTTCAGTAGGCAACCAAGGTCTGCTATTGGCTAACAACATGGCTAGTAAGCCTCATACACAGGTAATTATGATTTTTGATGATTGTGGACCATGGTTAGCCACGGAGAAGTCAGAAATGAATAGAAGAACGGGCAATATGCAAGAACCTTAGGGCAAACTAAATTAAAGGCTTCCTCCTTTAGGTAAAATAGGCTTAATTTTTCCCAAAAAAGGTCCAATAGTTGGATCGGCCTGGATCAATATCCGATATAGATTACAATGCTATTCTCTTCCTATCTTTTCTGATCGAATCTACAATCTTAAAGTGATGATCCAAATAGCAATACACTTGATTTTTTGTTAGCTTCATGCTTAAACAAAAAGATTTTTAAGGGGCATTGTTACTATTATGCACTGTTTTTATATGCCATCCATCACCGTGCCAGATGGATAATGTGATTTCCCATGCACAAGCAACGTTGGGAGCGCTTGTTCTTCAACGCTCGACTTTTGGTGGCATCGGCACGAAGCTGAGCAACGTCAGCAGCCGTCTTCCTACGGTATAAAGATTTCTATTTATGTTTATGCAGTTCAATCTCTCTTTCATGCCACGAGTTTATGATATTTTTAATTCATCCACGATCTTCAGGTGAATCACATCCTCACATCAATCAAACGGAAAAAATCACTCGACACCATCATTCTTTCTCTTGTCGCGTCTGTCTGTACATTTCTTATATTCATATATTGGTTGTCAAAGTGATATACGATTTCGATGAATTGTGTAATGACTAGTTCAATGTGATGAGTTTGATATATAACCTTGTGTTGTTATATGAACGAATTTATTAGATTCATTGATGAAAATTTTCCTATGTACGCATGTATATTCATTGTATGTTGTTTTATGCAATTTCTACTACTGCAAGTTTGACCAATACCATTCTGGTATGTTGCATTTTGTTAAAACAATATAAACCTTGAGGTGGGGTTAAATCTACCCAAGTCGAGCCTTTCTGCCTTCCGGTTGGGTGGAATTTCCTGGCTGAGCCGCTGGTAGTAATAGCTTTGCGAATGGGGCGAGCTTGGTGGCGTGTTCGAGGGCCTATGGGAGCCACACACCTTAAAAAAAAAAAAAGAAAAAAAAAAGAAAAAAAAAAAAGAAAAAGGAAAATCCCCAACCAATACAGGGTAAGTTCTCTAATTGATATGAGTTCTTCGTGTTAGCTGTACTGTTAGATAAGTCTTTATCAAGTTCGTTCAATTTTAATAACTTGTAGGTCTTGGGCTTTTATTTGTTCGAATGGACTTTGGAGGGCAAAATGATGCAAACTAGCGGCATCTTATTAAAGAACAAACATGAAAATTATCATAAAGCCTAGAGATGCCAAAGGACAAATGTTGTAATTATATCACGAGAGGAGCGACTCCAAGACTCACATTTGAAGTCTTCACTTACATGTCTATAAGTGTTTATGTACTTTACAAAGATTGAAATTATGATTTGAAGTTGACCTCAAAATAAAAGATTTAATTGAAAATTATTGTCTTTTATATTGCTCGGTAAAGTGGGAAAAAGGATTATTACTGAGCTCCGAATAGCTAGGTGAAATGGTTTAGTCACCCTCCCAAGTGAGCTCTAGTTTTTTTTTTAAAAAAAAAACCCACAATTTCTTCAAACACAAACGCTACCCTTCTTTTGCCTGTTGGAACAAAAAGAAACAAGGAAAAAATCTTCTCAGAGACATCTGATAAAATTGGAACGATATATAAAAGTTTAGCATGGCCCTTGCTCAAGAATAACACACATAAATCGAGAAATGGTTCCCTTTTTTTTAAAAAAAAAAAAAAAGATAATAAGAAACAATTGCGAGAAACCCCCAACTATTTAAGAAAGGTAGGTGAATATTAAACAATAAACAAAATTTCACCAAACGCTTACCTCAAGTAGTTGAACTTGAGCAAGAATTTGATTACAGTCGACATAACGCGCCGTGCTTTTTTTTCTCGAGTTAGCATGCCCCTGCAGTGCTATCCTGTAAAATGCAGTAAACTTAGCTGAAAGAAAACCACAATTGATGCAAACAAATATTCAATCGCCTGCTTTAAGTCAAACTCATAACTCTACCAAGAAACATAATGTGTTCATAGTTTGGGACGCATTAGACAGAAGGTAGGATTTTTATCATATGAATTGGAGGTCTCATGTTTGGATTCTGCAAATGTCAATTACAAGGTAGTGAAAGATTTATCTTCTATATACCTCGTGGAGAGTAATACAGATATTCGAGCCCGCTATACACCAAAAAACTGCGACTTTTTGATTGGTAGAGCAATGGTCGGAGCTATCTGTGAACTTATCTGTTATAATATGATCACCCAAAAATGGACCGATCATAGACAATATTTTTCCATGATAATCTCCAAAAAGTAAAAAAAAAAAAAAAAAAAAAAAAAAAGAAGAAAATGGTGTCCACCAAAGAGACTACAACAAGGATACCAATTTTTCCCAAACTTGCTCTTTAATGACAATGTTACCATAGAAGGAAAGTTCAAATGGGACTTATAAATGTATCACAAGGACCAGAACAACAAATAGATTCAAACATACAAAGGGAGCAAAAACAAAAGAGTCGGCGATCATCAAATCTTAACTGAAGTGCTGCTCAACGGCATTATGGTCCGGGTGATCCACTTTTGCATCCATCATTCCAGAAGTTCATATTCTCCAACTGCTTTTTTCCTTGTTTTTTTCTTTTAAACTGATACTTGCAAGACTGATCTGTAGTAAGAAAACATATGATGACAAAAGGTACGCTACAAAATAGAGCATACAAAATACGCTACAAGTTGCATACCTAATACAAGATGATGTTTTAGTGAAATTACTAAAATACAAGAATTATGTCCTTAGATAATGGTACCCGGCCGTTACAAGAAGCATTTTGAGGTTATACGAGTAGGATAAGTGACTATTTCTGATATCACATGCTTAAGGCATTGTTGTTTTGCTTTTTTATTCTTAGTCGTCGTTAGTTGATAATCGTTGACCTGGATTCTCTCATTTTGCTTTTGAAAGATGGGACTGGGTTTGTTATAAAGTAGACTAAGGCAAATTTTGATTTAAGCTGAGGCTACCTCAGCTATATGAATTGCTATTAGATCTGTGCAATAATGTTTGCTTTACTTACCCCACAAAAAAAAGAAAAAAAAAACACCCTTGAGGATAAAACATTATCGACTTTAATAACTTGGATCTGTCAAAAACATCCAAGCGCTTTCTTGGACTCAAGCAAGCTACAGAAAGAAGAAACTCAGCTGAAACGATCATTAAGCTCTGAAGTTGCAACTCCACAAACGTATATATCTTTTTACTCAACAGTGATGCAACTTTGTCACACAAGCCTTACACCTTGGCCTATTTGGATCAACAAATGTCTCCTCAATTTTTACCAAAGGAATCTTATTCTCATTATGAAATGATGCAACCTTATTTAAGAGATTCCCATTCATCTTCTCTATCCTTTTGAAAAATTGATCAGAGCTTTGATACTTAAGACCCTTCCTTTGAAAAGCTATTGACAAATTTTTTGTAATTCCAAATGTAGCTCATGTCAAATGCAAATTAAAGGCAAAGAAAAGACAGAAAAGAAAAGAAAAGCTATTTACCGAGTTTCGGTAAATTTCAAATTCGAGAAGTGCCGACCGTGCCGACCGTGCCGGTCGTGCGCCTGCGCATTTAAAAGAAAAAAAAAAGAAAAGACAGAAAACGTCGCCCGCATGCAGGGCGACAGATAACTGCCGGTCGCTCGCGTGAAGACAATAAAAAAATTTTTGAGAGTGCAAGAGGAGAGAGAGGGAGAAAGAGAGAGAGGAGGGAGGAAGAGAGAGAGGGGGATACGATGCCAGCTGGCTCAGCACTGTTCCGGTGCCAGAATTCGGCAGCTCCGGCACATGCCGGGCGGCACCGAGCGTGTTGCCCGGCTTTTAAAACCTTAGAAGTTCACAAGTGATTCGTAGAGAGACCCGTAACGTGATTCTGCTCGGTGCCACCCGGCTTTTAAAACCTTAGAAGTTCACAAGTAATTTGTAGAGAGCCTCGTAACGTGATTCCCAATGCCTCGTAAGACCAAGTTCTTGATTCAATCATTTCTTAATTTGAATATCAACATGCTTTCATGGCTAGCATTTGTCAAATCATGTCTCGACGTTTACAAGAGACTACAACAACATTAAGAGAAACATCAATATAAAAAACTGAAACACCGATATGTTGTTTTGCAGTAGCTACAAGTGCTAACTAAAGTTGGTGAGCAAAATAATAAATATATAAACTAAGTCACTCTCTCTAACTAAAGCTTAAGATCTTGTATTCAAATTACATATACTAGCACCATAACAATCTTTGCCCCGAAATCTTAGATTAACTCAATCGATTATATCAGCAAAAAAAGAGTAAATGGCTCCTTCTAGTGACAATGTAGAAGTTTTCCAAACCACCCATAAAGTTTCCCACATGAAGGCATAATACGATGAGGATTTGTTTGTTGTTATATACACCACTAGATTTATCAAGTAATAGCCCAAATAAATCATCCTTGATTTCCTCAATAATGGCATTTGCAATATCTTTAGGGAAGGAATATGCAATATCTTGGTGAATAGATGGACAACAATTGATGATTTTTTGGCGCATTTACTAATAGCATAGTAACCAGTCTCTTTTTTTTAGCAGATTATTCCAAAAGTTGAAAAAAAAAAAAAAAATCTTTCGCTGTCAGATTCGTCGGAGCGTCATGACCAGGACAAAGGTAATACTTGATGCAACATAAATCTAGCGTAATCAACTGAAACCTTTAGTCGAACTCAATATTCAACCTTGCAATGTCCGACTGCCTATCCAGAGCAACTTCAGCACACTTCCTTTGTCGCATTAGATTCATAACTTCTAACAGCTTGATTCACTGTTATCTATACCAACGTGGATATCGAACTTTTCTTTTTGTTTCAAGAAGAAATCCCAAGCCACATTAAAATTACGTAGCTTTACTCCGATCACTCCATATGGAAGACAGTGTTATAGTATTTGCACATGAACTTTCACTTCAACTTCGTGTTTCAAAGAAGTCTTTCTTTAGGGGGAAAAAAGAAAAAGCTTCTCCATTTCTAGACCAAAAATTTCTTCAAGTGGAGCCGAGACCTGGCAATTGGTGGGCTGGAGCGACCAAATAACCATTAACAGTATAAAAATTAGTATTCGAGAAGCCAAATAATATTCAAATTAGGGGGGATGATGTTTCCGCCACTGAGAGCGGCGTACTAGATCCCAACAGAACTAAGAAGCCAACTTTCCACCTTTACAAGAAAAAGGGGCGAGCTCTCAGCTTAAACCTACCATGGGGCAAATGATTCCAGAAACAACAAGAAAGGCTCCTATGAAGCTGACGATGAGTGCTCATCCAAAGAAAATCTAGTACTCAAGCAACATTACACTCAACAACGGACAACAAATGCAGAGCTAATGATCACACTCCTTGCACTAAAAAGTGACATATATTGCTAACACAAAGCAAGGAAATTCAACTGAAACTTAATCCAAGAATTATACATTTTTTATCATTATTATTTTTACTTAAACATGTGGTATACGTTGTTCACCTAGTACAATCCATGGAAGATGATTTTGAAGATGCTCAGAGTATATGCTAATGAATGAGTATATCAAACCAAGAGATCCACTTACAGACGACTTTATTAAACAAAGATATAATTAAATGTTGAGACTGGTAAAAGTAGAGAAATTCAATGCAAAAGATCAAGCCATATAGCTTTTTTGTTCTAAACTATTTGGGAATCCACTCAAAAGTGTAACATGCTTGGAAAGAGCAAAGAGTAGGCTTAGTGGTATTTCCTAAACTCTAGCTATCACCACAATGTTTAAAAGCAGTAAGCAGTCGATTGAGAAACAAGTTCGCAAAGTTCATGAATACATAAACTTAATGCTCATACATTTCATAACAAAAACTATGAGTTTAGCTTCTATCATCACTTCTTAATACAATATGAAATCTATCATTCTCCTTAGACTAAATTGATTGTCATCCTTCTATCTATTTCTACACGATTTATAAAGCTACAATATAAAAATAACTATAATCTTAATAGAATGTTCCAACTTTACATGAAATTTTGTTGCAATAACACTAGAAGTGGATGCCAGATACGAAAAACAAGAAAAAGTTTGTTCTAGACAATTATTAAATATCAATACTTTTGGCATTAGCTAGCCATATGAGTTGGAAGTGAAGAAGGCAAACGAAAACTGAATATAAAGCAAGTGAAATACACCTCTTTATTTTTGAAAATAAGCTTCAACGGTCTTCAACCATCTGATAAGTTCCATCTTGTCCTTGTTTGCCATGTAGTCATGCAAGAATTCAGCAAGATAATCATTCACTTCCCTCTCCTCCAAGTATTCCCTCACGCCATTTTGCATTTCCTCATCAAGTTCCCTGTTCATCCAAACGATCATTGTCATCTCAACTGTTACTATTAATTCTCAGAAACTTTTACGATATTAACCTACTAAATATAGCATTGGATTTCTTGCCCTCCAAATAACTAAACTTTGGAAAGTTATGAATGTTAGTCAACTAAAAATTCATGAATACAGTAAACTATTGATATTCGGTAGATGCAAATATGTCCAAATAACATCTTGAAAATTTATAATTTCTCAAAACTATAGACAATGTTTTCACTACCAAAATACTATAATATCCTATTACCTGTCTAATAAGGTTTAAAAATCAATAAGAGCAAACAAGTTAATGAAATTAGTACATTCGTAAACATGTCAACATAGAAGAAAAGGTAGATGTAAATTGAAGACAATGTGGTACATGGTGTTGGATGCAAAAAGAACACAACTAACTTCTAGAAACAACAAAGTTTGAAAGACCACACAATTGAGCAGACAATTCCACTTGGAATATTGAAACAATAAGAGTTCAATTACCATCACGTAAATCCGACAAACGATGACGAACAGTATAAAAGTTTGAGAAAGCTAACAGTCAAATAACTAGAGTAAGTAAACAAATAGGAACTTAAATCCTCTGTCCTAAAAATCTCTTTACCATTTTTGCGTCATGAATTAGAACTTGTATTACTTTTTGAGATTAATGAGGGTAAACCCTCCTGACTCATGTTATGTGTATCCAGCTTGACACGTAAAGTATTTCAGCAAGCATTTTGTCCTAAAAGAAGATAAACAAACAATACATAAGAAAGTTACTTGAAATTGCGGCCCATGTAGGGTCTAATTGCACCCTCTCCAGTCTGGTGAACCGGGAATACCTTCTCCACGTCCAAAGCATCTGGCCACGCCGAGCATATGAAGCTCATCACTTGATCAACCTTGTCCCCCTTGGAAACCTCAACGATCAAGCTAATGTGCAATCTGGAGCCGGCCTCGTACGCCTCGATCCTCTTGGCGAGATCTTCAGGGACGGGCGCGGCGCCATCGAACATGGTGGCGTCGATCTTGATCTGTTCATGGCCGTTGAACTCGCGGGTGAGTCTGACCCATTGCTCGCCGGGTCTATCTGAGATGGCGAACGGACCGAAACAGGAGGTAGGTGGGTCGCGAGGAGGGTGGTAGTCGAGGGAGTACTGGATTTCGGTACGGAGGATGCGGAGGAGGTTCTCGTGGACGGCGGAGCGGCGCATCTCGGCTATGTAGTGGCGGCAAGGGGCGGGCTGCGGAGTCGTGATCTTGACGGCGGGATAGCGGCGGAGCAGACGGGCCATGGCGGCGGCGGGTGAGATTGGGGCTTAAGAGAGGTTTTAACTTTTTAGAAATAAGTATAAATCAAGCACTGTTCCCTTGTGCACGGAGGAAAGCGATGACATACTACATTCCAATATTACGGCTGGACCGCTAAATTTGAGCACACATGTAGTTATAGTGTTCAAACTGGGGGGTTATATAGGGCTGAGCATATTACATTCCGTGAATCGTTGGATTGAACATTTCGTAGACCTTTGGATCAAATATCTCGATCATGATTAACGGTCCAAAATATGATCTAGACCGTTGATCATGATCGAGATGTTCAATTCAACGGTTTACGACTCACTTTACGGAGGGCTATTTTCAAGTCGAGTAGAAAATAATCTATATATAAAAAGTAGGAGAACTATTCAAGTATAGACAAGCAGCCACCTACGGTTCATAAGGACTAAAGTGTATGAATATATTCAATAGTACCAAGGGTGAGCCAGTTATAACCTAGGTTTGGAGAGTGTAACAAGTAAGGTCAGCTCTAGTAGCCACCCTCCACATTGGAGCGATTGTTAGAGCTCATCAAAGTTACGCCAACGGACCTGAGCAAAAGCGAGAGCAATTATATGTTTTTATATAACTTGAGGTAATCTTATATCTATACTCACAGTAGAGCTATAGTTAAGACCTCATTTATCTGCACCAGGGACGAGGGATTGCAAGGTATTGGGGTTATGGACATAGGTATGGAAAGACAAAACCATGTTATATCGTCAATCTATGTGGGCTTGCTTAATCGTTATTGTAAAGGTTAAAATTAGGAGATAAAGCTCTATTATATTTTTATGGCATAATACCTTTTTTAGTCCCTAAACGTTACCAAAATATGCCTCTATAACCCTGAACTTTAAACTGTACTCGCGATAACCCTAAACTACGAAAAAACGCCAACGATAACCTTGCCGTCAGTTTTTCCGTCCGCCGCCGTTAATTCGCTGACGTGGCAGTTTTTAAATTATTTTTTTATTAATTTTAATATATATAAAGATATATTTGTTCCTCCACAAAATTAAAAAAATTAAAAATTGATTAAAATAAATACATATAAAAGCATTATTGTCCCTCCACAAAGTTAAAAAAATTAAAAATTGATTAAAAAATAATTTAAAAACTGCCACGTCAGCAAATTAACGGCGGCAGACGGAAAAACTGACGGCAAGGTTATCGTGAGCGTTTTTTCGTAGTTCAGGGTTATCGCGAGTACAGTTTAAAGTTCAGGGTTATAGAGGCACATTTTTGTAAAGTTCAGGGACTAAAAAAGGTATTTTGCCTATTTTTATATCAAATAGTAATATGCATATACATCAACAGTCTATTGAGGAAATCCTAAAGAAATCTCTAATATCTAGAAAGACTAAAATCTAGAAAATGAAAAATTACTCAATGTCTCCCAGCCCATGGGTCAAGTGGTGTGGCGTATGCCTCATGAAGCATACGTCACATGTTTGAATCCTACGGTTGGTCCTGAAATAGGGTATAGACAATTCCAACGAGTTTTCAGCTGGGGTTGCTAAATTGGTGGCTGGACAGGACGCAGTACTCCTTACCTGATTTGCACACAGTAAATCGGAGTTTTACTTCTTGACCGCGGTCCCAGGCCAATGCGGGCTGATTAGATCGTACTAGAAAATAGTGTCCTGAGTAATATCGGGGGTTGGTGTACCAGAAAGATTTTGCCTCGTTATCTCTTAAAAAAAAGCTTAACATATAAAGGCCCAGCCCAATACTCCCCTCAAGTTGGTGCAAAAATGTCAATCTGCCCACTTGTGAACAAGGTGTTGGAATGGCAAACTAGTAATTGCTTTCATAAAGATATCACCGACATGATGGCTGCTAAAATATATGAAGTTTTCAGCAAACCAGCTTAAATCTTTTCGCGCACAAGATGGGAGTCTATCTCCATATGCTTTATGCGCCAATAAACAGAATTTACGGTAATATGTAATGTTGTTTGAGTATTGCAAACATTGAGCAAACTGAATATCAGTAGGCAAATAGTGTAACCATTAAAACTCACATATAGTAAAGGTCATGTCACGATATTTAGCTTCAGCAGATGATCGAGAAATGACATTTCTTTTTTTTTTTTTTTTTTTTTTTACGCCAGGAGATGTGACTTTATCCTACAAAAATACAATAACTAAAGATAGAACAATAAATAGTAGGAAAACTAGCCCAATCAAAATCATAGTAACACACCAAATGTAAGGGGCCTATGGAAGAGAGAATGATACTCGGCTAGGAGTTGCTTTTAGATAGTGAAGTACACGCACAGTGGCTGCAAAATAAGGATAACGAGGCTGATTCATAAACTAATATATTAACTAAAAACAAAATGTTCGGCCTCGCGATAGTAATGTGTATCAAACGTCTGACAAGAGGCCGATATTTAGAAGGATCATCAAGCAATTCCCCATCAATATCAGTGAGCTTCAATTGTTGTTCCATAGGACTATCATATGTTTCCGTTCCCAAATAGCCAGAGTCACTAATAACTAAGAGTATACTTTCAATGGTTCAAAGAAATACCTTTGCTAGCGGGCAACCTCGTTTCCACCAAAAAACAAAAGAGTGGACCAATCTTCTTAATATGGAATTTGTTATATAAGAAACTTTTTAGGGAAGAAATTGCAGCCGCATCAGGTCTAGTAACAACAATATCATCCATAAAAAACCAATAAGAACGTAGAATGGCCTCCGTATAAAAAGTATGTAGCCAACTTTAGATTGAATAAAACCAACCTCAACAAGATAAGTAGATAACTTAGTGAACCAATTTTTCGAAGCTTATTTTAAGCCATATAGAGACTTTTGTAGCTTACAAACACGCTACTCCCGCTTTCTCAGGCACTATGCTCATTTAAGTCTCTTCATGTAAGCTGTCGTGAAGAAAAATATTATGTATATCGAATTATTCGATTCCCAACTTTTGTGTGCTGCGACAGCTAATAAGCATCTTAAATTAACTAACTTTGCCATAAGCATCATGATAATCTAATCCTCTTGTTGTGTATAACCCTTAGCAACAAGACACGTTTTATAGCGCTCAATGAATCCATCGGCGTTATTTTTGATCCTATGCACCCTATGGGTGTTTTTCCAAAATGGAGGTTAATTAAAGTCCATGTCTTATTGGCCTCCAGATCTTGTCTCAGTGGTCATAACATCTCTCCAATTTGAATCCTATACAGCCTCAGAAAAACTTGATGGCTCATGAGTGGATGAAATAGATGAAAGAAAAGTTTGGTGATAATTGGTATAGCTAAGTGAGTGCAAAATTGATCCAAGTAGATCTTGGGTCAAGAAGAATCGAGGTGGCTGAGTCGAGCTGACGCAGGAGCATGTCCGAAACCGATGTTAAAGCATGGCCGAGGCTGAGGTAGGAATGGCCAAGACCGAGGTAGGGGTTTGACAGAGGTTGAAGCATGGCCAAGGCCGAGTTGAGGATATGGCCAAGACCTAGGTAGGGGCTTGACCAAGGCCGAAGTAAGGACATGGAGACCGATGTGGAAGGCTAAAGGACGTGAGCACGTGGAATACCAGTAGGCACGCGCGCATGCATGCAGGAGCTTAAAGAACTTCCGAACAGTCCAGAACAGCCGATCAAGAGACCATTTAGATTCTCACTATATTATACTAATTACTCTTTGTATTTAATGCCCTTTGACCGGATAGACAAAGAGGCACTCGGGTGGTCCGAGTATTTATGGCCTGATTGGTCGCATGTGGGCAAGAAGGAGGTGGAATTGTGTTGTATCCAGGGGTAACTAGACATTTGGAAAGATAACACGAGAGAGTAGGTATCTTTAAAGGGTGACCGAGAGCACATATGGATCAAAAAGTTGGTATTTAACACTACCTGATGAGATGGAAGGCATTGGAGATGTAGTCAACAAGATACCTAGGACTAAATAATGCATTTTGACCGACGAGGCATTAGTTGGATCTGAAAATAGTCTCATTCCAGACATAGTAGCATACATTTACTATCTCCCTCTTCAAATTTCAGAGTGGCGAAAATTAATTGGTATGTTATTGTTATTTTTGTAGACATTGGTTAGACTCAGAAATAGAAGATGGATGCTCTGTATGGAGGTCTAAATGAGTCATTGAATTACGGGAATGAAGTGGTAGTGGAGGATGAATATTTGGAGGTGATTGAAGATTAATTACCAGGGTGACAAGTGTCAACTTTAACAACTTGCAAGGGAATCACGGCATGTTCCATGTTCTTTTCGTTAAAGTTGGTCATTAAAAGGCCCAATTACGTGAGTCTAATGCTATCTATGATTGCTTTGCTTCTGCATTGATCATTTTGCTATTTTGGACTCATTGCAAGACATACTAGATATTTGACCTCCAAAGTAGCTCAACTTATCCTAATCACTGGGCCATACATCTTTGGAGTTGGTTAAATGTTCGAAGGTCACTTGAACTTGAACATATCCTAATCGATCACTTGTTTCTCTATTTTTTTAGATTAGCGTGGAAAAATTCTAACCAAAATTGGCTCATTTTTATAAGACTATCGTAACAGATAAATTTTCAAAGACACCAATCCATGTTCTATTAATCGAGCAGTCTCAACCTTTCGCTTTGTGAAGGCCTTAAGACCATTGTCACCCTATAAGGAATACAGATGGGATAATTTCTCCGCACCTTTATAGGTAGCGCTTGTATTCAAATCCAAAATTCATTTTGGGCATGCTGGTTGGTCATTTAAATCTCACCAAAGTATAAAAGCTATTCTGCCACCAACATGTATCCCACTAATTGAAAAGTCACAGTCATTGAATTTGAAAAGACTATAAGGCCAGCATCATCCTATACCGAATAAAAATCGGATAAATCTTCCTACCTAAAAATTTATGTAGCATTTATAGAATGCAAATATAAGATCTCCACTTTGAGATCCGTTCTAGACAGTCATGCCCAGTCACTTGTGTATAATCAAAGCAACTTGGTAGATTCCATCCTTGTTGATATATCATCAAAAACATACTTAAAAAGGAGCGCTTCATGTGTAATTCTTTAGTGGTTTTGGCACCAATAAAGTAATGGTGGCCACTCCATCTTCCCAAAGTGGTGACCACTTAGCGTTAGACATGGCATGTCTCAATGGAAATGTTGGAGTACAACTTTATACATTGTAGTTGTTCCTCCACTACATATTGGTGGAGATGGATGTGATTCCATGTCTTGAGATTGATGCTAGAAGATGAATGGTGGAGATGAAGAGACACTAGGCCCTCTTGGTGCATGCTGCTAAGAAATGTGGGAGAGTTGATTATAGTAATTTCATTTTGCACTCCAATTTATAGTTTTATTATATTTGCACCCACCCCACCTGACTTTTTTTTAAATGACTTTCTGTTGATCATTATTAGAAAATATATTAGTATAAAGCAAATAGTATTGCTATATTACAAATAGATGCTCAAATGAAAATATAAAATCAATCAGTTTTTACATAGATGTTTACTATATATATACTGAGAAATATTATGATTAAAAAATTAGATAATTTTCTTATTTTCCATAAGAGATGGCACGTCTCACGGACAATGTCGGCGTGCAATCTTTACACATTGCTCATCTAGTCATCTATTTCATCGTTTGTTGGCTCTTTTTCTTTTCACCATTGGCGGAGATGGATGTTAATTCCATGTCTTCGGGATAGGTGTTAGAAGATGAATGGTGGAGATGGAGGAATATTATTGGTTTAGGCCCTTTGGGCATGATACCAAGAAATATGGGGAAGGGTCCTGTAGTAATTTAATTTTGTTACTTCAATTTAAAGCTTCACTATATTTGCACCCATCTCACTCACCTACCTCTTAAGTGAATTTCTTGTTGATATCATCATTCTTATGTCATTTAACGAAAGCATGATGTCCTTTTGTTTGCTAAGCAATTATTTCATGGTTGCAACCCGGTGGGACAATGTCAGATATCTATAATGCATGTGCCAGAATAATTAGAAATTATTTTTAAAATTTATAATTAGTAAAATCTATAATTTTTTTAATTATCTTAACTGTGCTGATATATTACATATTATTTTTTTTTTCTAAAAAACTAAAAAAAAATAAGATCTAAAAAAAAATCTAAAAATGCAAATCCACAATTAAAATATAATCTTAAAAAATCATATATATGATATTGAGAAGAGAAAAAGTAGACACTTTTATAACATCATACCGAATATAAGCCACATAATATTTATAATAACTATAATGTATATTTAAACTTATTTTAACTATAAATAATTATATTAAAAATAAATATTTACCAAAATTCTATCTTACGCTTTAATAATATATTAGTATATTTATTTATATTTAAGAAGGCGGTTGAATGTGTAATTCTGACCTTTAGATGTCCTATTCTAAAACACTCATCCCGAGAGGTGAGATGATAACTTCCAACCCTACCACCTCTACTATCAGTATCATATTCTTATATTCGACATGCTACGGTGAAATTTGATCCCGTAAGCTCGGGCGCATGAAATTTTTTTTTTTTTTAAATTTGTGATTGTTTTGTGAAAATTTTTCAATATTACAATTATAGATTTTTTAATAAGATCTACAATTTTTATGTGAACAATTCTTTAAAAAATACTTCTAAACAGATATTGTGGATTCTAAAATTTAACGGATTTTAAAACGGATTTTTAAACAGTTTGAAATTCCGTTTAAAATCTGTTAAACTTTGGAGTCCAAAATACCTATATAAAAATATTTTTAGAAGAACTTCCAACATAAAAATTATAAATTTTATCAAAATTTATAACTTATATGTTGAAAAAATTTCAAAAAATTAATTATAAATTTTTTTAAAAAATTTTTCCATACGCCCGTACGTATGGGAATTCCATACGCACGAGCGTATGGGATCAACACTCTACTATGGTAACCATATACAATGTTTTACAAGCACTCAAATCCTTTGGTCCACTATCGATCATATTTTCTACCTTTTTTTTTTTCTGATCGAACTGGTTTTCGACCGATCAATAAATGATCGAAGGCGGAGTGGCTAAGAACGTAGCAAATAAGAAACAGTAGAAGAACAAAAAATACACACGAATTTTTACGTGAAAATTCTCATTGCCAAGGTAAAACCACAAGCGATCACGGAAGCCAGCGGAAAGAAATTCATTATGAGCAAAAGATATACAAGTTCTCATGAAATTCACAATTATTTTGTACTAAGCTAAAACAAATGTTCTTTCGAAAATAACTAGAATCCAATCCTAATTACAGTGCCATCGACGGTCTTTTATAGATGCCTCAGGGGCTTGGGCTAGCTGGACTTTGAGAAATTCTCAAATCTCGGCCGATATATCGATTTAACTAGATTATTTTTGCGCCACGTTAGCTACTTAATTCTCGAAACTTGTTCTTGTAGTGGACGCTTGCCGAGGTTTGATCTGCGCGAGGGGATGTGGTCTCCAATATATCCGTTTGAGAGTAACCTGCGTGTCTGGCCGAGATTTTCAGATCGTGTTATGGATATCAGGTGAGGAGATTTCGAAGATAGGTTTCGGTATCGCGAGTTCCTGACGTAGTCACGGTGCGGCTCTCCGAGGTTTGATCTGCACGAGACACCGACAGGCTTTCATCGTCCATCTTCATGGGCTTGTTCATCTGCGTATGTGAGCCTTACTATTCTTCGGACACATGACAATCCAAATCCAAGCTCCATCATTTTCGATCTTGATCGCCGAATTTAATTTCTATCATAAACTTCGACTGAAAATAATACTCGTTAAAGATAAGGTTACTCTAAATTAAATAGTGATGATATTCGGATATCTAACCTACCCTTTATAAGAAGTAGACGATAGTTTTTTCCGACAGTTAGCCGTGCTAACCAACTAAGTCAAATGGTCTGAGTTTATAAATAATAAGAGATCTCTTTTAGATTAAAAACAAAATCGACAAAATAATATCAAATAAGAAGCAATAAGATAAAATTATAAGAGAAAATGGACCAGAAAATTTAGATTCGCCATCTCGGTCTGCAAAATCGTTATTAACTTGAATCTTAAAGAAAACATAAACTATTATGTGATCTTTAAATTAAAGCAACCTTAAATTCTCGAAAAACACGTGGGTGAAAATAGACGGCGACATGACGGTTACCGAACACCAATGTAAAACTTAAACGGCAAAGGTACAATTGTCATAATATCCGTAACGGAGAATGCCGTCAGAAACTGCCAGAGGAAGAGGAAACATCACCTAGATATTCCCTCGGAAATTATTCCCCGTTACTATTTATCCCTTGTTAACATCATCAGACATACCTTCCCAATTTATTCCACGTTACTTTTTATTCCATGTTAAGATGAATTCTAAGAATATTGGGGCTACTAACCGACAATTCAAAGATACTACATATTACATACGTTATCCATCTACATGATATAATTTCCATTTTTATCTACTGATAATAAAGAAATTCACCGGGATTAATAGGGTGCAATCATATTAACACTTATACACCGAATCTTATATTACAACTCCACTTAAATGTATAAAATTTACCTTCTGAAATGTCTCCCAAATTTAAGATAACAAAATAATTATTTTTTAATATTATAATAATTCTGATTCAATCAGTACCACATGCAATACATCAAAATATATAATATATATATTTTGATGCATTATCTGTAATTATACAACTATGAAAGTATCAAAAATTATAATAGCTTTCATAAATAGCAGTGATCATTTAGAATTAATGGTGTTGCATATACATAAAAGCGTTTGTTTTATTTGGTAAAAGTGTTAAAAAAAGATGTGTACAAAATATATATCTTAGTAGTTAATTTTGATTGTAGAATTAAAAGTAAAGCTATTTCGAAAGGTAATAGCTCGTATGGTTTTACGAAATACCAAGAAAGTAGGCTGCACACCGTAATTAATGCTGTTTTTATTCCAACCGATTAAAGTTATTTTTGAAAAGATGGCCACTGAAAATTAATTTATAATATATGTTTAAATAAAATTACTATAGTAAATGTATTTACTTATACACTAAAAAATATTTTTAATTTATATTATTTAGACGTATATTTTTAATTCTTAATTAATGGTAAATAAGTGTTTATTTATACCAATATTTCTTTCTAATCCTTCGATAAATGCACCTCTTATGTCCCAGCCCACCCTCTGTCCCTTTCCCTATCCTTGAAGTTCGAAATTTCTGAAGATCCACCGCCATCCGCCGCCCCGGTGCCGCGATTTTTGTCGTTTTCCGGCCGTGATGTTCGTCCGCTGCTTCTCGACCAAGCGGAACACGGCGGCAGCACCGGCCGCGGTTTATCTCAGCGTTTACGATCTTACCCCCATTAATGGCTACGCTTATTGGCTCGGCCTTGGCATCTTCCACTCCGGCGTCCAAGGTTCCTAAGCTCTTCTTGGACAGCACAGGTGCATCGCTCCTAGAATCACACCTTACGCTTTGATCTTTTCGTTTTGCAGTGCACGGGGTGGAGTATGCGTACGGTGCGCACGACGGAGCGACGACGGGGATATTCGAGGTGGAGCCGCGGCAGTGTCCGGGTTTCCGGTACCGGAAAAGCATAGTGATCGGGAGAACGGCGATGTCTGCGGTGGAGGTGAGGGATCTGATAGAGGCCATGGCAGAGATGTACGCTGGTAACGAATATAACTTGATCTCGAAGAACTGCAACCATTTCTGCGACGATCTCTGTCAGCGACTCACCGGAAACTCGATTCCCCGGTGGGTGAATCGCCTCGCCCGCCTAGGTAACATTGTCGGCCGTTCTACTAGTCTCTCCATGACTCACTCCTTATTGTTATCTAATTGTTTGTTGTTGCAGGGTCGTTGTGCAACTGCGTCTTGCCGGGGAGGTTGGACGTGCAGATGTTGGAAGCGGCGCAGCTGGAGGCGGAGGAAGGGAAGGAGGTGGAACGGCAGAGGCTGAAGAGCAAATCTAGAAAATACGCTAATAGCCACGCTTTCGCCGCAACGGCCGCCGCCGCGGTCGGCCGCAATAATGGTGGTGGTGGAAGTGGAGGTGTTTCTTGGCGGAGGAGTAGGTGGCGACGAACAACGTCGTCAACGGCGCTCGTCGGTGCGGTTTCTACGTTAGAGGTGTAGGCGGCGCCACCCGAATGGCGGAGCAAATAAATGATATATAATTTGGCGTAGAAGTTGTCCAATTTGGGCTCTAAAAAAACTTAATTACTTCAAAAAAAGAAAATTTTAGCTCTTTTTTATTAAAATATTTGTTTTGATTTATAAGCGTCTTTACTAGAAATTCACTTGCTGTTGGTTCGTGTAAATATAAATTATGAGAAGCTAATTCTTGCTTTTGTAGAAAAAATTGCATTTAGTTTTAGAATGCTCATTATTTTTTTTTTTTTTCTTATTTAGTCATCAGACGTTATGCATTTGGTTTGCGGGAAGAAGATTATTTTGCTTTTTAAAGGAAACCAAAACCTAATTAAAAGTTGTATATTCATAAATGGGTTAACCGACCAACTCTTTTGATGGTTTTTTAATATCGCATACTGCAACAATCCAGTGCAATTTTCGTGCGAGCGGGAGTTTGGAGAATAAGATGTATATAATCATTACATATAAGATAATTTAGATTGTCGGAGGTAGATCATATTTTAAGAAAATAACTCATCAGCCCTTTCAACTTTTCTGATATAACTGATCAGCTCCTTTATATTTCTGACCATCAGATCAGCCCCCACGTGAAAGTTGTCCCACAAAATAACCCCTCAATCTTCATGTATTTTGATATTCTAATTCTACTTAAAGTACTATTTTTTACACTTCAAATAAATATTTTGAAAAATATTTTGAAAAAAAATTTAACATTAAAATTGTAAATCTTATAAAGAACTACAACATGTTGAAAGTTTTTTCAAAAATACTTCTAAATATTTATTTTGGGGTGTTAAAAATAGTTTAAGATTAATTTTTAACCGTTTATTTTAATACCCCAAAATAAATATTTAAAAATATTTTTTGAAAAAACTTTCAACATTAAAATTATAGATCTTCATAAGATCTACAACTTTCGTGTTGATTTTTTTTTTTTTCAAAAAATATTTATTTTATGATGTTAAAAATATCTCCTAAAAATAACGTTTAAGTGTTGGAGTGGAATATTCTGGAGGCATTTTCGTTCGTGAAAAAAGTGAAACAGTAAGATAGGGGTTGTTCAGTAAGAATATAGGATGGATGGCTGATTAGTAAGAAATATTTATATAAGGGGACTGATACGTAATTCTCCCTCATATTTTTTGGCGATTACATAAAATAATTGTTTATAATTGGTTTATTTTGTGCGATTGTTGTAACAGTCAAACATTTGGATATCAGCGGTTCATATTTTATTAACTAAAAAAAAAATCTCTTTTACTCTATATAGGTATAAAATTTTGCGTCATCTTTTATATGCAGTTTTAGAGTAGAGAATCTTTTTCTAGATATTTAAGGGTAATGTTTATTGAGAAAATATAGATTTTTACGCTATAAAATATCTATTGAGAAATATTATTTGAAACATTTTGAAAACAAAATTATAAATTACATTAATTTTTTTTTACTCAAAGTTTTTCTAAAAGTTTGTATCCAAAGATTTCCCCCTCCCCCCCCCCCCCCTCCAAAAAAAAAAAAAAAAAAAAAAAAAAAAGAAGAACTACTTATATGTAGTTGTTTGGAGGGTCCAAAGTCTTTATGAATTATCAACTAATGTATTTAGACTTTAGAGTCTCAAGACATTTATTTAAAAATATTTTTTAAAAAATTTTGAATAACAAATTTGAGAATTACATCTATATCTATCTTTTTTTTCAAAACTTTTTTTAAAAAAAATACTTGTATGATAGTTAAAATGTTTCTGATACGAATTTTAAGTGAAGGTTTATTTATAAAAAGTTTGAAATAAGAG
The DNA here is from genome assembly GCA_002076135.1 of Xerophyta viscosa. Classification (NCBI taxonomy): domain Eukaryota; kingdom Viridiplantae; phylum Streptophyta; class Magnoliopsida; order Pandanales; family Velloziaceae; genus Xerophyta; species Xerophyta viscosa. The sequence continues at coordinate 74,552 of MJHO01000085.1, forward strand.
ATGAATTTGTAAAATATTTTAAAGATAAGAGTTGATATGGCATTTTCCCAAAAGTTTAATCGTGAGTGCTAATCGCCAAAGTAGCTTCATTTTTACAAGTAATTAGATGTCAACTTATATTAGAAAAGCTTTGTTAAGATGAGATAAAAACAAGAGCATTTACAAAGCATATATGTGTAGGTGATTTATGATGACTTCTGGGATCCTTCCAATGCTATTTTGAGGCTTTTTACCCTTTTTTAACCTTCTTAACGAAATTCCTCCATGAGAGAAGGTAAATTAATAACCATTCCGAATTAGATTTTTATATATATATATATATATTTCTGTAGGGCTATATATATATATATATATATATATATATATATATATATATATATATATATATATTAAATGTAATTTCTATTTGGTCATTCAATAATTGATTACTTGCCCTCCGTACTTGGATCAACCGCATGTGATATTTCGCCTCAGGAAGCGTGCACTCCACTTAGGTTCGACTCCCACTTACGAAAAATGCTGTCTGTAATGGAAATGTGCCTGCTCGGTGCATTTACAGTGGTTGTAAGGAAGCTAGTGGTTATATATTGCAGCACTCTATATCTGGTATGGAGACGGACGCCAGGCCGGAATTTTACTTTTCTGCGCTCACCTAGGTCCAATGTGGGTTTACGGGTGCGCGTAGAAAATCGTAATCGCCAGTCAGCGGAGATCCGGGAAGAGATTTTATCTCGTTATCTTAAAAAAAAATGATTGCTTTTGCCATTGTTTGCAATTTGATTTTTTTATTAAATGTAGACGAACATGACAATTTATATTGCAGACCGAAAAGGCAAATTGTTGGCCCCCACGGGTGTGACTTTAGTGATTGATTCAAACCCCATCCTATTGGGTCAACAGAAATTATTCTTTTGGATGCTAATGATTTTGATTGTATCAGAATGATCGGGATCTCTGAATAATGGCGTTGCACTTGGGTCAAACTACACCCTAATCTCACGTCGTAATTCACCAATCTCGCCTTAAAGTCTGAGTCTAGACCCATTCGAAGAGCACAACCCTCTCAAACTGCGTCTTGTTATGAGTCATCTTGTGCACCATGAGCCAACCCAATCACTAGATCATCTGCTCCAACACATGATCTGTGTGAGCCAACAATTGCCGAACTACTTGAACACTGAGTATTCACACTTTGCATTGAGCACTCGAACCCAGTATGAACCTCAAGAAAATGTCCGGCATTTTCGAAGGCTTCACCAAAATAAATGAAGGATAAACATCTTGCGAAATAGAAATTAAATAATAATGAGAGAAAAATAACACTATTTTTAACGCGGAAAACTCCGGTACAAATTCATGGTTCCTGGCAGGAAAATAATTCATTATTCTTTAAAATCTGTGACTTACATGATATATGGACTGAAAAATTAAAGGGAATTTGGAGAACTGGACTGTCCATAAATGTTTTGCGGGATTAGGCAGAGTTTTCACCTTAAAAATTTTAAAAAGAGAAGTTTCTTCGCTCTGTTTAAAAAGAAAATATAAATTTGGTGAGGCTTTTAGTATAAATTTAAATTAATATATAAATTAATTTATAAGACGTGTTAAGTACATAATTGTAGAAATTTAAAATAATCTATTTTTTATAATGAAATTAGAAAAGTTTCAAATAATATTTCAGCCAAGTGAACAAATATACAATTCAAGTATAATAAGTTATATTTTTATTCTAAAATTAAATTTAAAAAATAATAATATTGATAATAATTAATTTATAAATGACTATAATTTATAAATAATGCTTTTATTATTTTATTAGACTTATTTTTTTGAAACTTTATCTAATTTTATTATGTATATGAAGAGACATATGTTAGTTAAGACCTCTTTATTTTAGAGTAAATTGCCAAATAATATTAAAAACACATAATCTTAATTGCTAAAAAGTTAAATATTCAACACGTGGCCCGTTACTAAAAATTCTAGAAGCATTATAGGATATATAATAATCGTAATTTACTTTAGTTTACTTATATTATACAGGTATTCCAAGATATATATATATATATATATATATATATATATATATATATATATATATATATATATATACATGTTGATAAAACACCTAAAGCACCAATGCATCCTATTTTGCTGGTCTTATAAGGTCTATTTTACCATTAATTTATATATTGCAGAAAACTATATATATTTTTATAAGATATCTTAACTACTCTTTTTTTTCTCTCATGATGGGAGGTGGGTCGGCAAGTGAAGCATGTTTGTTAGATAATAATAATATCATAGATAGTGGAGCACTCGTGCGGTACTGCAATGTAAAGCAAAGGGCTCAAAAGGGTCCACTTTTAGTACTCCCATTATCGGTGTGGCACCTCCCGGCCCGCCAACTTTGCGGCGAAAGCGGTCAGAGAACGATTCAGGCTCGATCACATCCCAATCACAGCCGAAACGCCTAAAACGGATGTGCAGGTTTAACCTCATGAAATGAGTTCGGATTTAAATTTTGTAAGTACGTTATCTATTTTGTTATATTTCAAATGGTGACACAAATTTTCAGACTTAGATTAGGTCAAAAGACCGTGACTTTTCTGCTAGTAAATATGAATATATGTAATTCATAAATTCATCTAACACAATAGTCATATCAAATTAAATTGGTTATAAATAAATTTTTTCTACGGCAATCTAAAAAAGAAAAAAAAGAAAAAACAATCGTCCCCAACCATTGCAAGGATTACAATGTCGCTTGTGATCCTAACATCCCAAAGTCTTCTACTTTTGGAGTAATTTTATAGAGCACGCCACGCTGTATAAAATATTTTATAAGTATTTTTTAAAAAAAATTTAATATTAAAATTGTAGATTTTGATTAGATCTGCAATTTGTATTTGGAAGTTTTTTTTTTTAAAATATTACTAAATAAGTACGGATTTCAAATTAAAAAGAATTAAAAAATAGTTTTGAAACTTGATTTAATTCCATTAATCTTTGGAGTTCCAAACACGAAATAGTTTTTAAAAAATATTTTAATAATAAAAAAATCTGGGTTTAGGTTTCCAATTTTCTAGTAAGAAAGTGTCTTTACGGCAGCTATTCCCCCACGTCTCTGAAAGCATGGTTATTGCCTCCCTCCTTGTTTATAAAATTAAAAAAAAAAAAAAAAAAAAAAAAAAAAGAAAAACCAAGTAGCAAGACTGCATGTCTGAAGTTGGACACATTAAGAGCCAAAGATATTGAAATCATAAGCCTTAAGGACACTAGCACTCGCATATAACGAGTTACGGTAGAATCTATAGTAACTTATTTGTCCACTTCCTCTCTCATTTAGTATATGAATTAAGCCCACCCAGAATAACAATTTGTCGCTGTTTCCACGAGATAAGGAAGCATAGTGCAAAGGTAGCATCCTAGGAATTAAGCACAGACACGTCAAAATTTTATCTTGTACGATGTCCAACATCGACACTTTGCGGATATATTCGAACGCGCGAAAAAAATATTTGAAAATTAAAAATAAAATAAAAATTTTGGACATATATGTTGGACATGCTAGACAGAACTGTCCAAAATGTGTCTGTATTTTTGTTAATTTTATTTTTAAAGAAAAATATATTTTTCTGGAAGAAATAAAATATTATATAATACTAACAACATATAACGGTAAGTAATATAATATATTATATATTTAAATAGTATTTTTTTTCTATTTTTATTGATATAATTAGACTTTTGAATTTATCGCAATGATGTAAATATTGTATTAGGAATAGATTGTGTTCTTGAATGTTATTATAGTTTTTGATATTTTGTGTATGTGTCATGTTGTGTTTCCGAATCATCCTATGTATCATCCAATGAATACGGCAAAGGAGAATGTATATACTTTATATCTGGAACAGAGTTTTGGTTAATTTACTTAAAAAAAGAGATAATTGCATACAGCCCTTAGTTTTCAAATCTCTTACAAATCAGCACCTCATTTCAATTCTTTACAAATCAACCTCTCACTCTAAGTTCATGTTAGAGATATTTTGAATACTATATAAGTATTTTTCCGGAGAAGTTTAGAATATAAAAAAAGAATAAATTTTGATGTAATATACAATTTTCATATTCAAAATTTTTTCAAAAAATACTTCAAAATGTATTTTTAGACTCTAAAATTTTAGCGAGTTTAAAAACTATTCCACAAATTTTCTACAAATTTGGAGCCTCGTAACACTTATTAGATGTATTCTTTAGAAAAACTTTGATTAAGAAAATAGATTTTGATGTGTTCTATAATTTTTGTATATAATTTTTTTTAAAAAAATAATATTGTCAATAGGTGCTTTAGGATATAAAAGATAATGTGTTTAAAACTAGAAGTTTACTTGCAAATGGATAAACAGTACGAGGCAGATATGCTCTCTTGTTCAACGTAACTTGATTTTGATGATAGTAAAATAATAACAAAAGTATTACTAATAAGTTTGTTCAAATATTAAAATTGTAGGTGTCAACTGAAATTAAATCTATATGTTATGAAGCTTAATTAATACAATACATCCGATGTCTACTCACTGATTAGGTATAAAATTTGTATTTGGCATCCAAGTGAAGCATGCAAGTAGCATTTTAAGAAGAATCCGAATGGTAAAATTTGTATTTGGATTTTTGAAATTGATAGATAAAAAACGGTTTTGGAGCATGTCAGTACTAACTCAAGTGGATTTTTGAAGCATCGTCCAAACGACGTCAAACCAAACACCTGATTTTAAACTGTAGAATTCAACTGTATCAAACCAAACAACAACTTTTTAACTGTAGTAGTTTGAATTGCGTCTAACTAAACAAATCTGCTGTATTACGAAAATAGAAAATTACAATTTCAGTACTTCTAACTGCTGCATTTGGAGCTCCGATTTTCAACTGTATCAAAGCAAACAACCCCAATAACAGCCCTAATTTGAGCTAACTTGTTTTGTTCAGTTGAAAAAAAGGATAAAATATTGCAAAATTTATAAAGAATGCATAGCTTTTGTTTCGTGTGAGGGTTTATTTCCTAGTAATTGCTTAACTACCCACACCAATGGGCAGGGTGATGAAAAATACTCCCCACTGAAAAAAACAAAAAAAAGGAAAAAGAAAAAAAAAGGAAAAAACAAACTGCTTAATAGCAAATATGAAAATTAACAGAGAAGATAAGACAATCACAAACAAAGAGAATTTACTTAAAGACTATAATTTTGTTCAGATATGAATCAATTTTGGTATTTTTAGCAAAGTGTTTTTTGTGAACTCGAACCTAACTTTTTACAGATGTTTCTCCACCGCACAATCTAACTATGCTAACAAATCGAGTTAACATTTATTGATAAATTTTTATAATTTTTTGGTATGTGGCTACTTGGTACGATTTCAATCCTACATTTCAATCGGAAACGGAGTGATATGGTAAGTTTCTCCCAACTCTTTCTTTTTTTTTTTTTTTTTTAAAGATTTGAACTCCGACCTATCCTCTATGAGGTGCATGTCGTGATCTTATAGGATTATTATAAATATTAAAATTAATCGGTATTAGTAGTAAACCATAATTCCATTTTCAAGCTGGGCTGTATATCCATTGTATCATGTGCGGTATATTTCATCATCATCGGAAACTGACTAGGTTCATAATTTCATAAATAACATGTAAAACCACATCATACATTTAGATGAATCTTAAAGAGCTTCTAGTAATATAGTGTTTGTATTGATGACGAAATTTTCTTTCTTTTTTTTTTTGGTCCACAGTCCCTTCTAAATGCTGACTCACGTTGTTGTTGTTTTTTTCTTTTTTTTAAAAAAATGTCTTACACTAACTATATTCAAAGGGCAGAGCTGAACCTAACATAATGGTAAAAATCACCTCCTATAGAAATAGAGTCTGAGTTGTATATAAAGAATTATCCGTCATCTTTCATAGCCTACATTTACACGCACAGGAATTCTTGGAATACCGGATACTTAAAAATAACTATTGCAATCGGCAGCGACACTTTCTCGGTTGATGGTCCTGGCAATGTGTCTGTGCTCAGCGACGGCAAGCGCGAGCTCCGATGGAAGCAGTCCCCTCTTTGTCCTTTCATCTCCTCTGTTTCATATTCTTTTTTTTTTTTTGGTAATTAAGTGCTTGTATTGCTCAAAACTTTAAAATTACAAATTGTTCAAAGAACAAAACCAATAAAACTAGATCAAGCTAATAACATAGCTGATCAATACACTAATAGTAAACAACTTAATAACTCTTAACTCTCAAAAGTAACAAAACAGAATTTTCAAAGTAGGATGTTAACTTAGCTCAGGTCAGATTAGCCTCAAGGACATATGATATCCTTCCATATGGCTAAGAACATCGTCATTCCCTTCTCAACTTTCTGATTTGTAACTAAACAGTTTGCATTCCTCTCTAAATTCTCGAACCAAGATTTCCTTAGGTGATCTTCAAGAGTTAAAATTCTCCATTCAATTTCAATCCGTCCAGCTAAATAAAGAATTACACCTGGATATATCCACAAAAATATAACAAATATCAAAGTTCTACTTTAAATAAATAAAAAAACTTTATTTTATTGTGTTTCATAATAACCAAAATAAAGCTCCATGCTAAAGGGTATTAAAGTGGATCAGATTAAAAATACTATCATAGAGCAGCATGGGATACCAAATAATTTTGAAAAGTTTCAACACTCTATAAGTAGCTAGGAGCATTTATTCCTAGAATATAGCATTTTCCTATGACTTATCTACTTAAACAAGTAACTAAATGAGACTAAGCTAAGTGAACTCTTGCTTGCCAATGTCCACCAACAAATTAATTGCTGCAATTATTATAAAACTAGAGGAGCAACTAGCAAAACAACATGTAAGGCAACTAAATAACCAGAAAATTTTTTGGGCCCACATAGAATCCAAAATTCTTTTTGGGAAGCATCCACCAAATTTATAGGTATCCAATACTCGGGTCTTAGATCTTTTTTCCTTCTCAGGCTAAAATTATAGAAATAATTAACAAATGCCTGAGGCCCACATGGTTACAAAATTCTTTTTGGTAGAAATCCACCAGATTTTATAGGATCTAATACTCGGGAGTTAAACCTCTTTTTTTTTTTTTCCCCTTTTTTTCACATTTTTTTCCTTTTTGGTTGAAATCCTCTTTTTTTTTAACAAATGCCTGTTTCATATTCTTTTGTTTTGTTATGTTTTCTTTTTTAACTTTATTGTTGCAACGAGCAACAGAAAAACATCTTGAAAAATCGCTGTTGTGACTACACTCGCACACGGCCAGCGAATGTGATTCCATGCCAGTGAGGATGACCGTAGTCGCGCCGATGATGACAAAGATTTTAGTAATCTAAATTGTACCCCTTGCGAATCACGGTTCGTGACGGCTGCATGAAGCCGCGCCTTTGATAGTAAAGCACCAGCTTGAAAAGTTCTAATTACTAATGAAAGGTTGGATTCTAAGTATACTTTTCACCTTCAATAGAGATGTAGGATTATCTAGAAAATGTGTTTGCGGGAGCGCATCTTTGCTTGCGCTCGTGCTCACGTCCATTTGCAGAAGCGAACATTTGCTTGCGCTCGTGCTCACGTCCCTTTGCAGAAGCGAACCTTTGCTTGTGCTCTCGTCCATTCCATTTGCACAAGCGAACCTTTGCTTGTGCTCGTGCTCACATCCATTAACTGCTCCATTGATCTCCGACAAATTCTTGCATTCTCGCAGGTGCCAGTGACGAATACTAGAGCCGTCTTCTAACATATTCTTTAGATTCGTAAGTGATTTTTAGTTTATCCTAGCATTTGGCTATTAATAGTTTTATTCGCATGCACCTAAATGGGCTTGATAGATACTTGTACATATGGGCCAAGCCAAATAGTGCCAACAACTTTATTCAAGGGAACCTCAGCCTCGAGGAAAAATCCGTCTGGAATCTGAGTTGTCAAGGTGATTCAGAAGATGTACATTCAAATTTCAGTTTTAGTCTTAAGTTATGAAGCATTGACACGTTGAAAATTTTACCCCATGCAAATCTGACACGAATACGGTCGGCCTGTCTGACACGCCAAAGAAGTGTTCGAAAAATAAAAATAAACATAAAAATATTTTCTTGACACGCATGTCAGATATACCAGACAGGAATATCCGATTATGTCAGTATTTATGTTCTTTTTTACTTTTTTTAAAGATTAACTAATTTTATTTTTTAGAGAAATAACATATAATATAGTATTAACAGTACATAGCGATAGATAATATAATAATAATAATTATGTATTCCAACATTATTATTTTATTTTTGTTGGAATCAAGATTTTAAAGCACACTAATATAATATAATAATTATGTACTCAAATATTTTTTTGTTGGAATCAAGGTTTTAAATTTCGGGCGGCACGCTGCGTGCTGTCTGGAACGTCTCAGAGCCGGCACAGCCTATTTTTTTTTTTAATGGCGTTCATCTTCCTGCTTTCAAGAGGAAGATGAGCAGTGCCGGCTACGCCTGTGGGCATGACGTATTTTTTTTATTCTTCGTCGCGCCACTGGCACGTTCGGAGCACTAGTCAGTTGCACGGGTGGCGTGACTTAAGTGGTCATCGTTCTTTGAGGGTGACCACTTAGTTTTTTTTAAAAAAAAAAAAAGAAAAATCTTAAAAATAATTTTTAAAATATAATAAAATATATAATCATATATAAAAATAATATTTGATTATCGGCACGGTCGGCACGTCTCAAATTTAAAATTTATCGAAACTCGACACGAAACGGCATTTAGAACCTTGATTGGAATAATTAGACTTGCCATTTAATTTCAATGACATAAATACTATATTACGTATGTATTTTTATTAAATATTATTGTATTTCTAGGGGCTAAAATACTTATTAATAAAAATTATTTTTTAATTATTTTTAGTTTTTTACTGTCATGTCTTTTTTATAAAAAAAAGTTATAGTGTTCTGTGTCCGTATCGTATTCCTATGTTTGTGGATACAAGTATTATACTATATCTCTCTCTCTCTCTGTGTCTCCCCGTGGTTTTTCTACCCTCTATTGAGGATTTTTCACGTTAAAAAGAGTCTTGTTAATCATCTTACTTAACCGAGATTGTCCCTCCATATCACTGACACGAATTCCTCTCCGTAACCCAACCCTTCCGGAGAAGATCTGCGCAGCGTGCGTCATCCCTATCCTGGTGAGGATAAACCCATCAGCATCATTTGGCGCTGTCCGTGGTCTTTTCGGTTTTTACTTTTGCTAACATCCAAATCTGTGTGCTCAAATAGCTTTCAAATCAATTAATTTTACAATTAAAATTGTAAAAGATGAAAATGACAAGCCAATTAAGCTGTCTACAAATTAAATGGTCGTACATGTCTCCGAGTATGCAAGGGTCCAAGAAAGGGACGTCCATATGATTTTATTGTTATGTTCATATTTTTCCTATCACGAAAGTAGAACTTGAACAAGGAAATTCCAGCAAACAGTCTACGTTCCTTCTTCTTGTTTTGTTTTACTGATGATACCGACGTAGATGTGCCCCCACCGTACTGCTATGTGATTGTCTCACCAATATATACATGCAAATATTTTATTTAAAAAATTTAATATGGTCAAAAAAAATTTTATATTTAAAATGGTCAAAAAATTTTATATTTAAAATTATTGACATATTTTGAAAATTGATAATGTTAATGAAACATTCAAATAGCTAAAAATACCTATTCAAAAATAATTTTAAAAGTTTAACTAAAAAAATTATAAAACAAACAAAATTTATTTTTTTTTTATAAATTTAGTAGTTAGATGTACACAATAAGATAAGGTTGCGTCACCCGATCACCATGAACCTACGACTACTGATTCATGGGGTCGTGTGTATGGTATAACCACACACACGACCCTAAATTTAATATAAAAATTATAAATTTTAATAAAATTTGTAACTTTAAGATTTAAAATTTTTAAATAAAATTTTAAAACTCAAAAGACTTAACAGATTTAAAAATAATTTTAAAATTCACTTCGAATCCGTCAAAAACTGAATTTGAATCCGTCAAAAACTGAATTTGTACCTACATCAGTATAAGTCTACACATGTAGATCGTTATTCCATTAGCTTCTTTTTTTTAATAAATTCTAAAACCTTTTACCATAGCCCCAATATTTTATCCCTCGAATGATCTTAAGCGTTTATGCTCTTCTAAGGGTCACCCCTCCTGCATAACAACCATTCATCTCCTAAAACCCATTGGGAGAGTTAATTTCAACCGTCCATGTCGCTAGCAAATGGAGAATGTAAGAGCAATCAAGCTTTGTATCAAACTATGGTATAACAACGAATATTTTTGCAAAATAATTTCAGACCAGCTGCAATTTAAAATAAAAGTCCAAACAGGTAAGACATAAGCAACACAAAAAGAAAAGAAAAAAACACACCAATATTCACAAGATAAACCAATCTAATTTAAATAGCACAAGGGAAATGATAATAAGCTTCAAATTAAAATTAATAACAAATTAAAAAAAGGAAACTAGACAATTATATTGTTTCATCATTAGTACAATCAAGCACATATGTAGCAAGAACTCCATCCTAACAAAGAGCCAAATCAAAGTTAAAAAAAAAAAACTTAAGCTTGAGATTACGTACTATTACATTACACTAGGTCCTCAGGATACATGTAAATGAAATTCATGCAATAAGGAAACAAAAAAAAAATAGAGAATTGGATGCTAAACTAGGGTATTATTTTCTATATATATCGATGTAGTTCCTACTCTTAAGAAGAACAGTGATAACCGTCTTGACAAAATGATCCCACCAATCTTTCAAATACCACTCACTCTATGTGTACTAGCTCAGTCGAGTTTTACAGAAGAGAAGAGATAGTGAACGAACCAGAAGGATGAAATGAGTCCCACCGTGCCCGTCGCAAGCATGATAGCGAGAACCATAAACAGGGAGTAGCCGAGATAAAGTGTAGCAGAGACCGGGCCACTCAGGCTCTTAAGATCGAACACAAGGTAGTTCACAGAGTACAAAAAGATGTAGATCGCAACAGAGCCAGACGCGAAGAACGATTTCCACCACCATCTCCAGTCCTCCACACAGAGGTGCATGTAAGTTAGAACAAGGGAAACCTCCGCGCATACCACGACTAGGAGGATCAACACAATGAAGAGGAATCCGAAGACATAGTATACGCGGCCCATCCAAAGGCTCGACATGATGAAGAAAAGCTCGATGAAGAGTGTTCCAAAGGGCAAAGTGCCCGCTCCAAGGACCAACAACCAAGACGGGTATCTCTGAGGAGGGATCTCACGAGGGATCTGATTCGTCCTAACAGGGTACTCAATATGCGGTGCTTTTGCACCAAGGAAACCACCAACGAGGGTAAGTGGAACCGATATGCAAAACCACAACAATATAAGAATAACAAAAAGCGAAAAAGGAATTGCACCGGTACTGTGACTACCCCATAGCAAGAAGTTCAGTGTCATCAAAATTAGGAACGCGATACCAGGGAAGAAGCAAGCCACACGCCATGACACAGATACCCATCCCGAGTGATCACCACATCTGATAGTCTTCCAGAGCCTCACCCCAACATAACCAGCTAAAATCCCGAGAACAAGGTAGAAGAACAGCATACCTGTAACAAGAGTACCTCTAGAAGCTGGGGACATGAACCCTAGAGCTGCAAATAAGATGGTCACCATCGCCATCCCAAGAATCTGAACACCATCACCAACCATCACACAAAGCAGTGTAGGGTTACTTGGAGATCTAAACACATCCCCGACAACGAGCTTCCACCCGGAGAGTTCCTCGTTCATCTGCGCCTGAGCCTCCTTATCTAGTTCCTCATATCGCGTGAGGTCTCTACGCACTGTTCTAAGGAAAATTACAAGCACGATGCCTGCAAGGAAGGCGATCACCATTAACGAGTTGAGGATAGAGAACCAGTGGACCTTCGCTCCCTCCATCTTAAGGTACGCATCCCACCGGGACGGCCACTTGATATCGCTCTCCACGAAATTAACCTCGTAGGTGAATACCAGCGGCTGGTTCTCCTTCACCGCCATAGCAACAGTAGTGGGGTCACATTGGATTTTTGCTGGATACTTATCGTACATATGCAAATTCTTGATCGATTCGGCATCGTGCTGGAAACTGCAAGGGACAACTTCGAATCCAACAACCATATAACCCGGTTTATCATTCGACTTATCAACCATAGGCATCATCTCAGCGGCGTCCCCAGTGCCCATCACCCGTGCCACATTGGTCTCCTCGTACTTGTGCACGAGCACAGTGAATTTCAGGTGGTTGAACAGATAATACACATCGTTCACGCGAATTCCAACAGGGTACCCGGTCCATCGAAGCAAATACTCGTCTTTCTTGGTGTACCGGATCGCTGGAAGATTGTCAAGAATGAGATTAACCTGGTACATCTCATCGATCCGCTTCTTGAGGAGATTAAATTCTTCCGGCTTCAGCGGGTCGGTGCGGCATAGGAGAATGTCAGATTCGTTGGTAAACATTTTAAATCTGTAGGGAGAATTCTCGATTCGGTCGCCCATTAAAAGTTCACCTAGATTCTCGGCGCTATCTTTGATGCCCTCGGCTGGGCGGCAAAAGGGAAGGCTATAGTAGCTGAACGGCAGTTCAGTGTCGATGGAGGTGAGAGAATTCACCTTGACCGACAGTGTGTCGCCGACGGCATATTTGTGAGGGTAACTTCCGGGAAGGTAGAACGCATCGCTAGATCCAAATGCCAGCGCAGCGATCAGCACACAGATTTTCAATATCGCTTGTAGCCCCATTTTTCAACGCCAGATCTGGATCAAAACAAGTTGAAAACCGAGTTATATATCGTGATCTGGTGAGTTTTGTGAAGTTTGTGCTCAGATCTATGGAATATAAGACGAGAACATACGCAGAAACTACGTTAAAAGAGATAGAAGTGCAGATCCAAACGTAGATCTAAAATTAGATTGAAAACGTTGGATCAAGCAATAAAATGGTTTCGAACAACAACTATTTCAAGAGAAACTACAAATCCGAGAGAAGGTAGAAGACGGAATCAAATCGAAATCAAAGCAAATCTACCTTGAATTGGATCTTTGAATCTCTTCGGAGGTCAGAAGCAGCCGGCAGCTCTTGCAATTAAGGAATGCGATATAAGAAGCAAAATGGAGTTTATATCTATTATATAGGAATACGAATTTCGGTGATGCAACTGGTTTAGATGCGTCGGTTACATTGATCAAAATTCGACCTGGACCGGAGATAACATGGGTTTGGTCTGAACCCACGCAGATAAGTACGGCGTTTTATTAAAATAAAAAAATGATTACGGACTGTTTATTCCCAGTCCACTGGATAATTAGTAATTTTATCTATATAAAAATTTGAAAAATAAATTTCTATTTTTAAAAAAAATTATAAAGATAGTCTTAAATACATATGTAAAAATAAATTTTAAAATGGTAGATATGAAAAAAAAAATCTTTTTGTATTAGGCATTTATTTTTTATTTAGTTACTGTTGATCAAAATTCGAATCACAGTGAAGACCGAAATTCAATTAGAACCAACCCAGATAAAATGAGTTACTAGAAGATTTCATTAAAAAAAAAAATTTTATACTGTACCTAGTCAACTTTGTTAAATTTGTTTGATAGATAAACCATTGAATGGCCTTGATCCTCAACCTAATATACAAGCTTTTATGCAAAATCTTTTATTTGGACCGAGCAAACTCACGGATCATACGTAACTAGTGAGAAAATTTTCACAAAATAAATTGGTGGAAATGCAACACAATTTATACTTGTTCTCTCAAGCTCTCTCTTAAACAATAAAAAATTCCATCAATTACACATGCATCTGTTTGTCGTATTTACAAGCGATACTAATACATGTTAGAAAAGTCTGAGGTTCGTAAGGAAAATCGGATATAATGAAAATTCTGGATTAATCGGCCAGCGCAAATGCATAATCACAGCTTGCCACGCATCGTCACAAGACTCACAACCAATCTTGGCCGATATTTGCTCTAGAATTGATTGATTGTTTCGCAACCATGGTATGGACTATAACCTCTGACTGGATCAAGGTCGTTGAAGGCCTCAATCTAATTTATGAACTAGTCGGAGTCTCTTCTTCTACCACAAGGAAGGACGTCATATATCAATCCTCAATCACACTGTCTTCTTCGACACAGATAATCAACGGTAGCATCTGCCGGACCCAACTGAGAGGACCCCTGTAGGATAATTTGTTAGGCATTATCCTGCCTGAACCTAATCTAATAAAAGGTGGCTCGAGAAACTCTGTCAGTTGGTTCAGTAGAACAGAACCGGTTCAAGATATCGAAGTCGTGGGCTGGACCGTGTAGGTTTGTTCAAAGAATGCTGAAGGTGAGCTGGGCTACGACCGTCAAAGAATTTCATTGGGAATGAGTCATCATTGTGAAAGGCTAGTCAGGCCATTCACGAATAGTTGGAGCTCAGACTCGTTAAAAACTCGATCGAACTCGGTCTAAATAAGTAGAGTAATACTCACGCTAAACTCAATAAGTTTGTTAGCTCGATAAGATTATGATAGTAGATTGAGATAATATTTTGTTCCTCATTATATCAATTTCTAATGTCAAAATTGATAGCTAAAATATATATAATAATATTTAAATATTTGAACAGACAAACACAATAAAACTTGTGCAAGAGTCAAATAGAATAATTGTGAATATAATATTGCGATCAGTTCGAGCCAAACTCGACTTGAACTCGAACTCGATTTTTTTCGAACCGGTTTAGCTAGACAAAACATTACTCAACTCGACTCGTTTTCATCTCTCAGCGCATATGAAAAGTTTTCTTCCCATTAATCCTTTTTTTAATAATGAAACGAAATATTTTCTGTAATTTACAAAAGATTATTTTTGAAGATACCATGTTCTAATTATATCTTCTTAGACTGTCATTAGGTAATAAAATTCATTTAAAAGTTCTTGTTTGTCTGCACTAGTGAGCTTAAAATTATTCTGAACACTCGGACAATTTCAAGCCCTTGTAGGGTAGCTCAACGGATAAGTTGGATCGCTCGTGAATCATTATCTACGAATTTGAATTCCACCCGCTGTAATAGGGAATATAATTTTTTCAAATATTAATAGAAATATTTAGAAGATTATGATAGACATATTTCTGTAATCAATAGCATGTCGAGGATAACGTATGTCTAACGTTTTATTCTACGATTATAGTCTAAAAAATTATGATTAGAAAATTGTATCAAACTAAATCTTTCATTTACCGCAAGTAAGATTTTAGCCCATTATCTAAATTAAAAAAAAAAAAAAATTTAACAGCTCTTTTTTAAGATATAAGTTATCTAATAAAAAGATTCTTTAGTTTCAAAAAGAAAAAATGTATAAAAGTAAATTTAAATTTCTTTTATCAGCTGATCTTTTAGATGCATATACCATGTGCATAAATTTTTAATTATAATATCATTAATTACTGCAAAGATGCATGAACTTCATATCAATATTATAGTTTTGATCCATTGTGTTACACAGCTGTAAATTAAATTAGCTGTGTAATTTTAGTTAAAAGTAATTATTCTTGACGTAATGGTTATTATTTTTTATTTAAAATGGTGGCTCACCCATGGTCGACTCATTCACTCCGCTCTCATAGATCTAGATTTCTCACGCCATGGTCGACTCATTCACTGCGCTCTCAAAGATCTAGGTTCACAAGCAGCTCACCCAAGTATATTTATACATAATATGTCGTCGATGGATGTTTGTCATTTTAATGGATAAACCTACGGGTGTCACGGACCATATTCCACCAACCGAAAACTCACAGCCTTTCAAATATGAACAAGCTCGAAGGTTCCTATCACCCTCCACTATATATAGAAAGAATACATTTCAAATTGGTGGTTCACCCTTGGCGTCACTCATTCGCTGCAATATTCAAGACCTTCAAGCAGCTTCACCCTTGGTGCAACTCATTCGCTGCACTTTTCGAGACCTAGGTTCACAACCAGCTCACCCTTGGTGCTGTCGCGTATATTTATATGCATTGGGCGCTTATAGGTCATAGGTAATCCGAAAACACTACTCAGTAGAACAATAGAAAAGTCATCATCCACACCTCCGAGCAACTGAAATATATTCAGAAGCTTTTCTCTATACAGTGATTAAAAGCATCTATACTTTGCTTTTATGAACCATATTACAACAAACTACTTTCTAAAATATAAGTTTATCAAATATAAGTCCATTGAACAATAGAAGGTTCTATGATAATTGTTGTGGTTTTTTTTTTTTCAAAAAATAAGAGTGAAAGATGCCAGGCAACCAAGAAGGCCATCGTAGCTCTTCAAGGATTGCTTAATATCCAAATTTGAAGAAGGGGTTTATTAAATTTAACCCCTTGTCTGCCCTCTCCTAACCTCAAATCAACTGACAATATTTCATCGTAGTTATTCGACAACACTAATTTTACTTCGGGGCGACACAAACTTCAATATTGTACATTTTATTACAACATTACTATGGTATACTGACAGCAACACTAATATAACTCGGCCATAACATCCTCCGCCGAACACTATAATATGCTGCTAACAACGCTACGACATGCTACTAGTAACTCTATGTTAGCTATCTAGAACACTCAAAAACTTCCGACAAATGACTGATTTGAAGAAGGTTTACTGTAAGGGGCTATTGGAAGAGGTTTGAAAAGCAATAGTTGATTTATTATTATTTACCTTTCAAAACGCCTTACTGGTGTGACATGAACATTAAGTACAATGTGACAGAGTACATAACATCACATATTAGCTAATGCACATACATACAGTAGTGTAACATCCACACATGAAAGAATATGGGAGATTTGCATATCAGCACCTCTTTTAAAACATTATTTATGAAAGAATAAATGCCCTAAAAGTCAATAATATTAGATATTTTGGCGAATATATTTTATAATAAACTCTTTTGGTTTACTTGATTATGGTTATTTGTTTATTTATCGCATCGTCATGTTTAATATGTTGTATGAATGTATGTGATAAACCCCATGGACTAAGGCAACATAATTAGGATCATGATAGTTGATCATGATAATGAGACATGATATCTTATAAACCTAAGTCCAGAATGTTCTTAGTCATAGGTGCATTGAGTAGGGGCTCAATGTCACCGGAAAGGCTAATACACAGTTTGCTTAATCATACGATGAGAGTAGTGATCTCATTACTACACGTGTAGTCGACACTGAAGCGAGTGTGTAGGTGCTCATTGGATGAATGAGTTCACTGAACTGACTTACTCGAAGAATACCAATGGAGTCTGTCAATGGTAATTCTTCACTGTGATAGTTATGCCTTGATCCTCAGACTTGAGATTATCATAGTATTTTATGTGTATGTGATTTGTGCTTTAGTGTGTTTCCAAGTATAGCTCAGTTGTACAAGGGAACCATCTGGGTATAAATAATAACACATGAAGATAAATGATAACCAATAGAGAATCTGTCACCTCCTATAAGGGAGGAGAACATCCTATGTGTCTTTGAATAGAACTAGCTCAGAAAATTCTTGGCCGAGGTACGATGTGTATTAAGAAATGTTCTTAATGTCACAGACGAGCAAATCTATTATGACAGATACATATGATTGAGCTATATTAGAGTTTGACAGATATCCAAACTCTAAGCTCATTCGGGATGTTAGAAAGGAACAGAAGAATTATAGCAGGGTTTTAAAAGCCGGGCGGCACGCTCGGTGCCGCCCGGCTCGTGCCGGAGCCGCCGGCACGGGCGCGTTTCGCCCGTGCCAGCGTGCCGCTCTGTGCCGCCCGTTTCGGGCGGCACAGAGGTGTGTGCCGGCCTGTGCCGCCCGGCACGGGCGGCACAGGCGGCACAGGCCGACACACAAAACAGCCCGTGAAGGGCTGTCTTATCAGCTCTTCACGGGCGTAATTTTTAATTTTTCAAATTTTTTTTTTTTTTTAATTTTTTTTTTTTTTGAGATGATGCCCTTCACGGGCATGTGTTTTTATCTTTTATTTTGGCTTTTTTTTTTTTGGATTTTAATACTTTATGTTGTTTTATTAAGGTTTAGGTTTTAATCCTTTAGATTTAATTCCGTGAACATGAATGTTTTTTTCTAAACATCAAATCGATGAATATTCAACAATCCGTGAATGTATAGCGTATAACAACTTCTATAAAATCCGTTCTGAGCATTTCAGATTTCAAACACAAAATAGCTGTTTGATATATATTTAATTTCAAACTTATCAACCTCTTACAAAAATATTTTCATTTATATGGCGCCACTTATTGATATTGGTTGGCAACACGGTAAACCTGTAGAAGGTAATCGGTACCAATGGATATGCAATTACTGCAATTTGCATGCAAGAGGAGGTGGTGTTTCTCGGCTTAAGCAACATCTTGCCGGAGGATATTCAGATGTTCAGCCATGTGATAAATGTGGTTCGGAAATCCGTGATGCTATAAAGGCACATTTATGAGCTGTAAAGAATGCAAAGCAACACGTTAAAAAGCATCGCGACTATATTGATCGTGTAGTTTCAGAGGAAGGTTACGTCGCTGAGCAAGGATACCCTAATGATGAAGAATATGACGATTTTGATCAGCGCGATCCAAGAATTCCACCAGGAGAGAGAGAGAGGAGCTAAGACGTGCCCAAGCTGAAAGTTTACGAGAATTTGAGGTGGAGCAACAAAGAAACACTTTGCGAAGAGGCGGCTTTGCACAAAGCTCTTCTCACACTCTTGGCGGCTCTTCTGGTTCCGGTAGTCAACGAGGAAGTACCAGAGGTGCCTTATCATCTCTCTTTGGAAGATCGGCCTCCACACGGTGGCCACCAGATATTCGATCCGTTGACCACACCCCTGCTTCCGCGCCTGTGGAGCTTAGTCAACCCAGAATCGATGATATTGCGAAAGGTTCTAAAAAATCCAAACTAGCAAAGGCAATTGGAAAGTTCTTTCATTTCAATCATATACCTATTAATGCTGCAACTAGTCCATATTATCGTAATATGATTGCTGTAGCAGAGGAGGTGGACCAGGAATTCAACCTCCTAATCCTCACGAGCTTGCTGGATCTCTACTGGATGATAACGTAAATGAGCTACACAATTACGTTAACCAACTAAAGACGCAATGGAAAGAGTACGGTGTTACAATCATGTGTGATGGTTGGACAGGGCCAACAAGACTCAAGATGGTCAATTTTTTGATAAGCTGCGATGGGAAGACGGTGTTCCATGAATCTATAAATGCGTCGAAGGATACACAAGACCATCGTTACCTAAAAGACAAGATGGAGAAAGTTATTAATGAAGTCGGTGTCAACAACGTCGTACAGATTGTAACTGATAATGGGGCCAATTACAAACGTGCAGGTTTGTCTCTAATGGCCGACTACCCAAATCTCTACTGGACACCTTGTGCTGCTCACTGTATTGATTTGATGATGTCTGATATCGGAGATCTCCCACACGTAAAAAGGCTCGTTCGAAAGGGTCAGACTGTTACCAAGTTCATCTACAATCATGGGCCACTGCTTGCTCAGATGAGAGAGCAGATTGGAGGTAATCTTCTTAGACCCGGAATTACTCGATTTGCAACAAACTTTATATCTCTTAATAGTATAAAGGAAAAAGAAGTCGGGTTAAAAGCTTTATTTACTGGAGAGTGGTGGTCTGATTCTAGATATCGATCAATGAGCGAAGGTAGAAAAGTTGAAGGTATTATATTAAATAGGCATTTCTGGACAAATGTTACTGTATTTATCGACAGCGTTGCTCCACTTTATGCTGTGCTTAGAAAGGTAGATTCTGAAGATGTGCCACAGATGGGATTTATCTACCATATGATTCATAACGCGAAGGCACAAATTGAAAGAAATAATGAGAAGGGGTATCAGGCTTACTGCAATATAATTGAAGAAAGATGGGAAAATCAAATGGGTAAAGACATCCATCTTGCAGGATATTATCTTAACCCCCGTTTTCAGTACCAGCATTCATTGGGAACCAACAATGATCTTATCACCGCGTTACGTAATGTGATCATCCGCCTAGAACCAGATGAAATGGCGCAAGCAAGAGCCATCGAAGAGGTACGATATTAATTATATATTTTTTTTATTAGCATAAGATTTTAATGCAGAACATTTTTGTTTATCCATTTGTAGGGTAAATTATTCCGATATCAAGACGGTTCATTTGGAGAGTATTCAGCAATAACGTCAAGAATAAGGATGCAACCCTGTAAGCTTTTTTGTTATTATTAATAGTTAGATGTTTTGGTTATAAAAGTTACCGTGCTTAGTTGCTTATATCTTATAACATATGCAGCTGAGTGGTGGTTACAATTTGGAACGTCTGCTCCACATTTACGGAAGATTGCTGTTAGAGTCCTTTCGCAAACAGTGTCCTCCAGTGGATGTGAGAGAAACTGGAGTACATTTGCCCTCATCCATACCAAATCTCGGAATCGTCTTCTTGCAGAACGTTTAAATAAGTTGGTATATGTTTCCTACAATATGAGGTTGCGGTTGAAACACATGAGTAAGCAACAACAACACTCTGACTTCGATTTCGACCCAACTTTGTATGGAGGAAGGGATGATGATGACGACCCGATAAAGGGTGGTTCGAGGCAGAGGAAGACAATGAGATGGAACTCGATCAGCCTGGTGATCCGCCCAGGCCAAATGAGGCCATTGCTCGGGAGCTTAGAGTTGATCCCAATGAATTTGCTCAAAGAGAGTTCGCTCCCATACATCAAGGTAGGCAACCACGTGGTGATGACAATTTAGGAGCTTCGTCGCAGCATTCTCGTCGTCGCCACCGCTCGCCTACACCCACAACAAGTACCAGCTCTAAGTCACCAAGTTCCTCGGAAAGCGATGACTCCGACAACGGTGAAGGTGGACATGCTCTTCATGCACATGAGGGGCACGTGGACACATTTGTTCAGTCCACGGAACCTGCAGATAGTGATGTTGGAGACATGCCAGCCTCCAATAGACCACACAAGAAATACGCTCGGAGAGAATCTGAACCGAAAGAGTCATCAGCTGGTTTATCAAGATCGGTATCTATTTCATCAAGCAGCTCGTCAGCCTTACAGTCCGGATGGTCCAAGTTTAGAGCAGGTTTGAACGCTTTCGCTCGCTTCAACCAACCTGCTGAAGATGCAACAAATGCACCAACAAGTGAGGGCCTTCCAATTTATCAACCAGAAATACCGAGTCAAGCATATAGTGGGTGGTCTAGTATGCTGGAAGTGCCCCCGTTACATGAATATCGTGCATCTGATCATCTGTTACCTGCTGAGCCTTCTCACGTGCAGTCATATCCATATCCAGAGCCAACATATGAAAATTGGTCTGCAGGTCAATCCGATGCATCTGGTTATAGTTCGTGGAACATGCAGCCGCCCACGTCTACACATGCACAGTACGCGATGGATTCCTCCACTGGCAGCTCCTCTTATCGTGCCCGACAATATTACGATGAATATATTAGAGAGTATCACACTGCTTATAATTGGGAAGGCTGGGTATACTATGTTCATATAGCTTACGGCATAGATTTGACAGCTGAGGGATTTACAGATCCTTTCTATCAGCCACACAGACACTCTATGTGGTAGTACGTGAAGTTAGTATGTTTAATTTTTAAATAATTATGAATTGTGTGTGAAATTTTTATAAATTATCGTGTACTTTATTTTTTTTTAATTAATTTTTAAAAAGATAAAATCGTACTTTCGGCACGGTCGGCACGGCACGGCACGGCACGGTCGGCACGTCTCGAGTTTGAGAATTACCGAAACTCGGCACGAAACGGCTTTTAAAACCTTGGATTATAGGGCATGGAAACTATTTACATAAAAGTTTCAAGTGATAAATATTGATATTCATACCACACGGGTGGTCATGGCACGTTGCTAGACGTTAACCATGATCTATGAATAAATATAATTAATTGGTTAAATTAATTATTTGTTAATTGGTTGAATTAACTATTTATTCACTACCATCGTGGTACTGAACCTAATGGGTCACACGCAAATGAGATGCGATCGCGAAAAACCGAAAATTTGTGCATGAGGGGCTGCGTTTGCCAATGTCCAAAGTGTTGGACCGAAGTTTTTGCAAAATACTTGAGGGCTTTGTTTGCAAAATGGCAAATAAGTGGATTTAATGTGTAATATATGAAAGTATATATAAGTATGCAAAGTTTTCTTCTCGGTTGCGAGAGAAGAAGAGCGACGGCGCCGATCGCAACGAGGAATCCCTAGGCCGCTAGCACGGCCTGATCTCCTCCTTTGATCGGTTAGCCGCCACCACCATCCTCCTCCTCCGTCGTGCGACGACGGCGAGCTTGAGAGCTAAAGCTACCGCGCTCGGTGAAGCTCCGGCTGACTGCACCGCTTTCGGTGAAGCTCCGGTCGACTGCATAGCGCCTGGAACTCCGAAGAACCTCCGCGCTCCTCGCCTCAGCAAGTTGACGAGGACGACTTGAAGCTCCGGCGAATCTGCAGCGTCTAGCTCGTCGCGTGTAATTGTTGCACCGACGAGGATTTTCGACGACGTGCGGTCCAGCGGCTTGAGGGGACGAAGGAGATAGGGGACGAAGGAGACAGCGATCAACTGTTGATCGGAGATTGTGCCGGCGTGGATTGACGCTAAGGATCAGCGGCGTCGGCAGCGGTGTGAAGACAACCATCGGTGCAAAGCAAGCAAGAGGAAGGAGAAGCAACTGCTCATCACGGGCCGAGCTTGGATTGGATCAAAGGCCCAAATTCGATTTAATTAGATTAAATCAGATTTCGGTTTCGCGAGCGTCTCAGCGTGGTGGACTAGCATTAGAGGTCGGGTACTATCGTGGCTCAATTCATTCGAGGATCAATTCATCAGAATTCGAGGATCATTGAGCGGCATGTGCGACTCGCCAAGGTACATCGATAAACTCGTACCGCGATTAGAAGCATGATAGGATCGCGTTAATATTAATTAGATTAATTTAATTATAATGCTTATTTTACATGCGATGTAGAATGAATTTCGATTATTATAGCATACCAATGTGATCCTGTTTTCGGGTACACAAGGTTTTGTTTTTAAGTTTTAAATTTTCGCTGCGCATCTGATGTGTTTTTCGACCCCGATAACCCAACAGTATGAATAAATCTTTCATTTACAACCTACGATTTTAGACATCATAAAACATCTGTTTAGAATCATTTTTGGGAGTGAATGTAAAAGTTCCCACAAATTAGATGCGATCTGATCAGGAGCAATAGGGTACAACCAACGTTGGAACCTAAAGATTCCGACGTGTGTCACCACACCCGCTCGGGGGGGGGGGGAGAGGGGAGGGGAGGGGATCTAATACAATATAGAATTCAGCTTGCCACATAGCATAAGAAGAAAGCGTTCAGGTGCGGACTTCGGCAAAATAAACTCCTCATTTGCAACCTGCAATTTTAGACATCCTAAAACACTATTTAGAATCATTTTTTTGGAGTGAATATAAAAGTTTCCACAAATTAGACGCGGTCTGAGCAGGAGCAACAGAGTCAACCAATTTTGGAACCTGAAGTTTTCGACAAATATGCCAAATCAGCTGGCTGGGAGGGGGGGGGGGGGGGGGGGATTGGTTGAAAATGATTATGGGAATATGCATGGTGCGATAAGGATGCGCTGGCCAGCTCTTCAGAATCTGCACTAAATAGGGTAGATCGAGAAACGGTCGTGCCAAATTGTTTACACTATTTGGCATATCACGAGATATAAGGAGACTGACCGAGGATTGCGGATTGGTGCCGGATTTGGGATCTTCAACTTCCATATGGGCATAAGTACCATATATAAATACTATACACAATCACCTCAAAAAAGATTAGCATTCTGAATATTGGGAATGTTATATCTTGTGTGGTTTTAAATATATGTGTGTTTGTGTATATCATTACTATTGTTTGGAATGTTAATTCCGTCATACTATCGTAATTATAATAAAGAAGCTATTCACAATATCTGTGAGTAACTTTGCAGTTCAAAATGTTATGTTCCATAATATTCAATCATACTATTCACAATAGCTATTGTTTGGCCACTTCGAAAAAGGCCTTCTATGTTCCATAATATTCAAAAGTAAATTTTCAAAGTGTAATAATTAAAATGGAACGGTAGAAAACCTAGTTTGCCGTAGGTGAGGTTTTTACTATCGAAATTTTACTTTCTAATTATAGTTTAAAAACTGCGATTAGAAAATATTATCAGGTGAAATAATATGATGTTTGGCACGAAAAGTTTTATCTCGTCGTCTTTAAGAAAAAAGAAAAGAAAAAAGAATTGAAAGGTTACTGCTGCAGCCGGCAATGTTTTATCTCCAAAACTAACATGCTGCAGGAATGTACAATATACTCTCATTTGCAAGTGTAGCAAAGTAAAGTGCTAGCAAGCGGAGATGATATTTCTTTTTATTTTTTGAGGTGATTAACAAAAAAAAAAAAATAATTAAAGTGCCACTTGTGAAAGTGGGATTTTAAAATATTTAAAATATAGTGGGATCTCGTCTCTAATTACGCATATATATGCAATCTCTGATTTTAGGAAAAAATTTGTGCTTGAAGTAATTAATGGATGCAGATATTTAAACTTTAATTTACCTCTCATATCTAATAACAGAGCATACAAAATTAAAAGAAGATTAGCTACGCTATATTTAACATATTCAAACGAATACCGCACACATAAAAAAAAAAAATTAAAAAAATAGTTAACGGCATAAAGATCCATATAAAAATTGAGACAACAAAATCATGCGTGTACTGAAACTTCATAGAATGTAAACATTCATATTGCATGTTTATATATAAATTAAAAATAAATAAATAAAGAAACAGTAGAGAAGACAATAAAGCTCAAAGTATCCTGATTTATATATAAAAAAATCAGTATCTTTTGGGCTTCAATAGCATCATTGCAACTTTCCGAATCCTAAAGTAACCCCTTCGATGGCGCATCAACCATTTAGGAATAAGAGAAGAAGGCAAAAAATTGCTATCATGATCCTTCTCACCTCCTTCAATTTCAGAATTCAGTAATTTTTTCCGTTTCGTAGTGAAATTTTATGTCTCCTTGTATGTTTGTGTCTACCGGTAGATCTCTCACTTCTATATTGTTATTTGCCGTAGCCTCTCTCTGCAGCCATGCTTTGATGAAAATGTAGGCATTTTACAGCCATCATACCCACTAATTCTATTAAATCATTTGATGTAATTGCAATGTGTTAATCACCAAATTAAGACATAAAAAACGTATGAAACATTGACTGTAGTAATGCATCCTTTGTTGTACTGTAATAATGCATCATTTGAAACGTATGTAACGCATCCTCTGCTGTACTGCATTTATTACTGGCCAGTATTTTGAAAATTTAGAAACGTATCCAAATCTGATCCAAACGTGCTCAAATTTTGAACACAGGTACCTTGACGTGTCTATTTTCATATAAAATTGGTTTGAGCCCATTCGGATATGTGTACAAAAAGTTATGACATCCAAATCGAGCGCTGGTCAGTCTGAGTCGAGCCGGCACTGAACCGATTTCATAAATATTTTTCATCAAGTAAATATACTCCAATTAATGTGAAAGTTTACATGGTAGTGCAGATCGAGTTGACTTTTATACAAAATTGGTTGCTCATAATTCGGACATGTAAAATCTACGTTATCATTGATTTAGCAACGGTATGTCAATTCTGAATTATCTGAACTGAATTGGATTGAATCTAATTAGACTTGATATAGGTCTAATCGGACTATGTGGCATATTTGAATCTTCAATTGAGTGTGTAAAATTATTATGCCGGATAATAAATTGATCCCGACCATAATTTATCCGTCCGAACAAAATGTGAGCACAACACCACTAAGCGGCACATGTTGGTGGATACCACAAGACGGGTAACTCTCAAAGTAACTCTCAAAGTGACCTTCCCCTTTGTATAGGGGATATGGTTGATAGCTTTGCTATTAGGTTTGGCAACTAAATTCGGGACGGGGAGATCCTCTCGTATTGTATCATAACGACGAGAAAAAAAAAAAAAAAAAAAAAAAAGATGAGCGGAATGTAGCTTGGGGCGAGGTCTTGAAACGAGTTCCTTACTTTGTTTCTTGGGTTTCTTAATGAATAGTCCTTCATTTAATGCTTTGATAAACTGCGAATGACGTTATCTCCGTTTCGAGAATCAAACAACGGACAAATTCGTATCCTAGGTGATAGCGATGGGATGAGTTTTGTTATGTCACATCGAAGCCCTTGCCTTCTCCCAGCTACATCTTTAGCTAGTCGTATTGGAGATCCTTGAAATAAGAGTCTGTTTATTTTGAAAGATGCATGGTTGTTAAACCCGGACCGGACCGGCCGGTTCAACCGGTTCAACCGTGAACCGGGTCTTGGTCCGGTCCGGGTAGGGTCTGAAAACCGGTGAAGCACAAAACCGGACTGGAACCGGTTGAACCGGTAAAACCGGTCAACCGGAAAAACCGTAAAAACCGGATTGAACCGGATTTTCTGGTTTTGGGCTGGATTTTCATATCTTGTTGGGCCTCATTCGTTTTTTTTCCTCTGTTTTAAAGGTCCAGAATTTCAGATTTGATTTTTTCTCTATCTCTCATCTCTGGAGCGGACGAGCTCAGCTGCGCGTCTAGGGTTTCGACGAATTAGATCGCTAGCTTTCATCACCAACGGTAATTGAACGAAGTCCCCAATTCTTTCTTGGTTTTCTATAATTTGATGCTGGATATTATGATGTAATGTTTCTATTCTTTGATCCGAGCAACGAAATTGTTATGTGAAACCAAATGTAAATTCTTAATTTCTTAGTCTTCTTTCTACATTTGTATTAGAATACTTATCTCAATGACTGAGGAATTATGTAATGTTTCTTGACTTTATTCAGAACCGATCTGTATGACATTGAAAGCAAGTGAGCTATCACTTGAGCTTGACATGAAGTGGATTTATCTTTGTTTGGAAGGAGTGCGTGTGAAAATCGGTTCAACCGGTTGAACCGGCCGGTTCAACCGGTTGAACCGGAACCGGTGGCATGGCCGGTTCGACCTCCGGTCCGATTTTAAAAACCTTGGAAAGATGTGAGCAAAGTAAAAAAAAATATGGTTAAATCACTTTTCTTATTTTATCTATTTTTTTTGTTTGCTTAAAATAGATAGTGAAAAAAGTGATTTTTCATATTTTTTATTTACTATTCTTTTGTATAAAATTTCTCCCTTCTCCACTTCTCTCCAAATTGGAGAGAAGTGGAAAAAGTCAATATATATATATATATTAAAATAATAAAAATAAAAATATTATAATATTATAAAATATTACTAATAATAATTATATTAATAAGATATATTATTAATAATAAAAATATACTATTTAAATTATTAGTATTAAAATAATATTATTAATACTTAGTAACTATTAATATATAATATATTTATTAATATATATTAATTAATGTATACATATAATAATATATATTATTGTATCACATTTATTTTATAATAATAATTAACATATTTTTAATAATATATTAACATACTTATTATTAATAATATATTTTTAATTGATATATTATTCTATTTTAATATTAATACTATTATTTTACCAATATCTTAATATATGTCTTTATAAATAATATTATATTACTAATAATAATAATAACAATCTATAAAATTAATTAATTATTAATATATAATATATATTATTAATGGACCTTTTAATATTATATTAATATTTTAGTTATATATTTATACATTAATACTTTATTTGTATATTACATTAATATAAGATTATTATTATATAATATTAAAAATATGCTATTATTAAATTACTAAATTATTAAATAATATATTTATATTTTAATTATATATCAATAATATTAATATATAATATATTAGTAATTTAAAATTATTTTTTATAATATATTTAAATTATTTTATTCACATTTTCTTCTCACTTTTCAATTCCAAGTAACAATAAAAATGAAACGTACTTTTCTACCACTTTCCTTCCACTTTTCATTCTCCCACTTTTCTCTCACTTTTCTCCCACTCAGTTGCCTCACTTGCTCCATTTTCTCCAAAGTAAACAGCCTCTAAGGTAAAATTTTACAATGAAACATTTACACAACGTAAGTATATATCCCACTCGTATTCAAATAAAAATAAATAAATTTTACGACCATTTTTTGAAAAAAATTCTTAAATAAAATTTGTAGATTTGTATGACATCTACAATTTTCATGTTCAAAACTTTTTCAAAAATATTTCCAAATATGTGTTTTAGAGCTCCAAAATTTAACGAATTTTAAAACGGTTTTTAAACCTGCTTCAAATATGTTAAATTTCGGAGCCCCAAAACATATTTTTAGAAGTATTTTTTGAAAAAATTTTGAATACGAAAGTTGAAGATCTCGTCAAAATCTATAACTTTGATTTTAAATTTTTTTCAAAAAGTACTTTTAAATAGATTTTTTTAGGCCGTTACACAAAATAACGTGGTATAACCGTTATACCCAAAAATATCTCTGAAATAAGTAGATACGTTCACATTCATGACGATGGACTTCAATCCATCCTTTTGGGGGATTGGAAATTTGTATTGATATCTTTTAAACATCGAAGCTCTTGTCGATGACAGCTATGTTAGAATTAGAATCGTGGATACGATAATTATATTCGACGTAGTTCTCTCGTTTTAAAATAGTAGCATGGTGAAGTGCATATATTTCTTCTTTTTATTCACAATGGCAAGCAACATTCATACTCCAACCAGTCAAAGAAAAAGCTCAGAGTGAGAAATTATCAATTTGAGTTTCTCCACGTTAATTTGTACTTCGTGGAGGTTAAAACGGACTTTCGAATCTGTTCAAACGAAAGATAGAGACCTCGATCCGCCCGACGCCGCGTCGCCCGCCGATCGCCTCCGACCGTCTCGCCGGCGTGCGTGCGCCGCCGTCGCCGTCCCTTCTCACCCCTCGGCTGCTCGCTGTCTCCCGCGCGGATTTCATCTCGATCGCGGAACCCTAGATCGGCCGCCGCTGATTTCGCCGCCGCCGCCGTCGTTGCTCGCCGCGACTCGCCGCCGCCAGGCGAGCCTTCGTCGTTGCTGCTGGGAGTGTGGGTTGCCTCCCCGCCGTCGATTGGACCCCTGACGCCGCCGGATCTCTTCTCTCTCTCTCTCTCGGCCGCGAGCTGCTCCGCCGTCCGCCGATGCTCCGGTCGCCGCCGACGGTGCTGCCGCCTTCCCGACGTGTTAGAGGTGCTGATCGCCGCTGTCTCCTTCGACTGCTGTCTCGCCGTTCGCCGCCGCCTCCAGCGAGGATCTCCGGCGACCTTAGCCGCTTCGTCGTCCTGCCTCGAGCTCGTGGATGCTTTAACGAGGTGATTTTGGTGGAACTACGAGGGTTTTCGCCGTCTATCGGGTCTCGGGTCGGTAGGACCGGGACGTAGGTGAGTGGATCCTACGATTACACTTGTTTGTGTTGTTTTATGTTATGCTTGATGTATGTTGTGTACTAGAATGACATTGTATTGATTTCTAGCATGTTAATTGGCGTGATATTTACTTAGATTGGTATTGTAGCATATTTGCTAGATTAATACCATAGTAGAGGTGGCCTATGACTTTAGCATGTTAGTTCGGACATCTAGATAGATGTGGCACTTAGTTACTCGTAGGTATAACATACGAGTTGTAATTTATGTTACCGGTATTTTCGTCACCTGAGTGAGTATAGGAGGCATGATTGCCAGGTTTATACTCTAGGAGGGATGAGTGGATGGTAACATAGTTTCATATTTTGTACTACTTCGTGTAATTGATCGCCGCCTGCGTTCTAGTTATACATATCGTAGGGTCGTTGATCTGGTCTTCTACTTGGATGAGTATTAGGGCATGACTGCCAGATTTATACTCGTTGTAGAATCTGTTGTGCTAGGGACACGGTTGTTGTGGTACGTATTATGTATCTACCTAGCGATATGTTTGTGCGCCGCCTGCGCTGTTTATACCCGTGGTAGAGGCGTGGGTGTTACCTGACCTATGTGGTCTGTGTGGTTGTTTTACGTTAGAGGGTACGTGAGCCGATTGCTCTGTTAATGCCTTTAGTAGGATGGATTACCATGTCGTGTATAGTTCCCTTGTGTGTTCAGTCATTTTTCCGGTTATTCTGGAGTTGCTGACTAGGGATGGGCGTGAGTTGAACAGGACACAATGTGGACGTTTAGTCTCGTTTTGTTACCTTGGCAGTCGTCAGTGACTGGGGATATCTCTTACGTTTGTTTGATGTTGTGTGCATGCTCGGGTTGATTAGCATGCTTTGATTGTTATTGGCCGTCGGGAAGGACGTTAGGGCTTTATGCTAGATTATGCTCTTGGCGGGGTTTTTGAATGCTATTTTTATGCATGAAGTCGACATTGCCTAGACATGTACGCGAGCGGGTGTTCTAGAAATGCATGCGATAGGTGTGTCGGTATATGATATGATTCCCGGTGCATAGGGAGCCTGTTATAGGTATAGGTTTGCTTGGATGAATATCGAGGTGTGTAACCTAGGTGATATTCTTGGCAGGATAGCTTGTATGATAACATGTTTACGCTTTGATCTACCTTGTAATTGAGTGGTTTACTCTAGTTTTGCATGTGGTAGATGTTGCGATAAGTGTTAGGCGTTAGCACTTGGACGACATTGTTATAGATGTTGTTTAACCATAATTAAGTTTGTTATCCCTTGTTCTGGTGGGTTTGTCGACGTGTGACTGTTATTACCCTAAGTATAGAACGGGTTGGGGTGTGCGCATGTTAGTCTTATCCAGTTGAGTTTGTGGGTGGAGCCAGCGGAGAAGTCCGGGGTGGAAGCGGCGATCCTGTCGGAGCTGCCCGTCCCTTCATCTTCTCCGATCCAGGAGGAGAGCGTTCCTACGAGGGGGCCTTCTCCTGCGGTTCCTTCTACGGAGAGGCCTCCTGAGTCTTCGTCCCAGCCTTCGCGGGGCAAAAAGAAGAAGAGACGGGTTGAGTCCCAAGAAGAGGAAGACGCTCCCATCTATGTGCCAAACTGGAACATACGGGAGGGAGCCCGTATAAGAGAGAGTTCTGAAGCGGCGATGGAATTCATCCACAAGTGTCTTCCGAAGAAGGACAGATTGCTTCTTCCTGGGGCGTCGGTTGATTCTTCACTGAGGGATATGTCGTTGAATGCGACCAATGTAAGCATGAGTCGTTAACGTCTTTTTGTCTTTGTTCTGATTTGTCTGTTATCTGAAGATGTCGTTGTGATCGCAGCTGCTGGCCTCCATGAGGGCAAGAGAGAATTTTCGAAAAGGCCGAGACAATTAAGTTTGAGATGGTGGAGTTGATCAAGGAGCGGGACGAAGCCACCCGTTCGGCCAAGGAGCAGGAAGAGCTAGTTGCTTCGCTTCAGTTGAAGCTTGATGCGGCCAAGAAGGACAGAGAGAGTTACACTAAGTTTGCTCGGGAGGAAGCTGAAAGATCGGCTAAGTCCTTGAATGATAAAGACGCTGAGATCGTCAAACTTCGGGCCTTGGTTGAGGCGAAGGATTTGGAGCTTCAACAGGCGCCTGGGAAGGCGGTCGAGGAGTATCGGGCTTCGAACGAGTTTGCCGTGGAGAAGGGGAAGCATGCCGTAGTCTTCAGCCGTTTTATCTATTTTGAAATGATGAGGAGATTCCGCCAGCGATTTCCTAAGGAAGGGGAGGAGTTTTTTGAGTTTTTGGACGAGGAGGACGTCGTTCGAAGTGCCGGGACTAGGCGCGACTCGGGCGCTCAGGCGTTCTCTGACGAGGAAGAGGAAGGGGACGATGATGACGCCGGAGGTCCTGCAGGGTCCGGGGAGGCCGGTGCCCCCGAAGACCGTTCGTAGTATTTTTCGATTTTCCATATGTATTCCTTCTCTTCCGTTGTATAGCGAGTAGCCTTCGCGTTTTGCTGTAAAGGGGATATTTCATTTTGAATGTTATGGACGATTTTTTCGGACGTCGTACTTCGGCACTTTTACTGCTTTTATTTGCCTATAAAGGAAAATCGAGGGGCTTTGCTTGTGTCCGCGGCCTCATTCACCTCTTGCGAACTTCCGACTCTACGGTTAAGAGTTAACCGTCGAAGAAGAGTGCTATGGCGAACGGGGTGACATCCGAGTTGCTGCGGTCGATAGTCCGGGAGAACCGCCGGCTCGAGGTGGAAAATCAGCGGCTTCGGGAAAGAGTAGAGGCTCTGCGGAGTCAAGACGGGCATCGGGACATTCTGCTCGTGAACGCCCGTTGCGAGATTGCTTCTTTACGTTCGTACGCCTCATCTCTGGAGAGGGAGCTGAGGGAAACACGAGAGCGGTTGGATCGTGTTTTGCGAGGTTCGTCGACTCCGGAGTACAGTCCTTTGACCCCTCTTCACGATCCGATTATGCCTGGTGGCCCTTACCAGCTTGACGGAAGTTCCGGTTCGAAGGGTTCTCGTATGTCGGAAGATGACGATTCATCCTCACGGAGCCCTTGAGTGGCCTTTTGCACTTGTTAGACTTTAGCGGTTTATAGTAGTTTTTCCTTGCAATGTCCGGTTTGTCGTGTAATCTTATTTTCGAATGAAATGGATGCTAACTCTGTGCTTCGCTAGTCTCGTAAGGGCGTTTGTTTTGAGCGGACGGGCCTTTGCGTCCCCCCCAGCCAGCGGTAACGGAATGCGATACGACACGGGATGTCGTTCCGTTTTCGTCTGGCTGGAGTTGAAGGAGCGGCCTTTCGAGGTCCAATGATTTTGAGCGGACGGGCCTTTGCGTCCCCCCCAGCCAGCGGTAACGGAGTGATACGACACGGGATGTCGCTCCGTTTTCGTCTGGCTGGAGTTGAAGGAGCGGCCTTTCGAGGTCCGATGATTTTGAGCGGACGGGCCTTTGCGTCCCCCCCAGCCAGCGGTAACGGAGTGCGATACGACACGGGATGTCGCTCCGTTTTCGTCTGGCTGGAGTTGAAGGAGCGGCCTTTCGAGGTCCGATGATTTTGAGCGGACGGGCCTTTGCGTCCCCCCAGCCAGCGGTAACGGAGTGCGATACGACACGGGATGTCGCTCCGTTTTCGTCTGGCTGGAGTTGAAGGAGCGGCCTTTCGAGGTCCGATGATTTTGAGCGGACGGGCCTTTGCGTCCCCCCAGCCAGCGGTAACGGAGCGATACGACACGGGATGTCGCTCCGTTTTCGTCTGGCTGGAGTTGAAGGAGCGGCCTTTCGTGATTGTTTGCCGTGGTGTTAAGCTCGAGGTGCGAGAAGATCGTTTTCTTGCTAGCAAAAGAAAATATTTACAAGTCATTGATGGTAAGCTCGAAGATTTAGTACGCTCCAAGTTCTCGGTATATCGTTTCCTTCCATGTCTTGTATCGCGTAAGCTCCTTTGCCGAGTACTTCGGAGATACGATAAGGGCCTTCCCATGTTGGTCCGAGTTTGGTGGATTGCTGCTGTATCTTCCTCAGGACCATTGTCCTTTTTGAATGATCTCTATCTCACCCGGCTGTTGTAGTAATGGGACACCCGTTGCTTGTATGCTTGCGCTCTGATTAGGGCCCTTTCTCGTTTCTCGTCGAGTCGTTTCTCGTCGTTGTATTCGACTCTGAGAGTAGGGTTGTTGAGCTCGACGGGTATCACTGCTTCAGTTCCGTAAGTGAGAGCGAAGGGCGTTTCTCCGGTCGTTGTTCGGTGGGTGGTCCGGTACGCCCATAGGACCGTTGGGAGTATGTCGGGCCAATTTCCTTTCGCGCCCTCTAGTCGTTTCTTTAGACCTTCTAGTATCGTTCGATTCGCGTTCTCCACTTGTCCGTTGGCTTGTGGATGATAAACGGAGGCGAAACCTTGTTTGATATGGAGTGTCTACACATAGCTTTTTTTTCTCCGGACTTTGTTAAATTGGCTTCCGTTGTCCGACACGAGATATTTGGGTATCCCGAAGCGGCATATGACCGATTGTTTGAAGAACTTAGAGACCGCTGCCCCGGTGATTGTTGCTAATGGCTCAGCTTCAATCCACTTCGTGAAGTAGTCTATCGCGACGATCATGAATCGCCTTTGTCTTGACGCGGGGGAGAGGTCCAACGAGGTCCATGCCCCATTGCAAGAATGGCCACGGTGACAACGTTGGATATTGGCTCTGCTGGCACGTGGCTGACCTTGGCGTATTCTTGACATCGGTGGCACGAAAGAACGAACTTCTCAGCATCCGTCATAACGGTTGGCCAGTAATAACCTTGCCGGAAGACTTTCTGGGCGAGGGTCCGTGCTCCTATATGATTTGAGCACATCCCTTCGTGTATGTCCCGGAGGATGGTCTTGGCCGTCTCTTCGTTACACACTTGAGGTAAGGGGCTGAGAAGGCTATTCGATATAGCTGACCGTTTATGAGAGTAAAACGGGCTGCCCTTCTTATGATTGCCTCGGCGAGTTTTTTGTCCGAGGGGAGCTCCTGTTTCTCCAAGTAATTCTTGATGTCAGAAAGCCAACTATTTGAATGGATAACGGAACATACCTCCACTTCGTCAATCGACGGGGCGTGAAGCTCCTCTCGGAATACGGCGCCGGGTTGTTCATCAGTTGTTGCGGAGGCCAGCCGAGCTAAGGCGTCCGCCATGTGGTTCTTGTCTCTAGGGATATGGAGGACTTCGAACTGTTCGAGGTCGGAGACGAGATGTTTGATTTTTCGCAAGTAGGCTGCCATTATGTCGTCACGAGCTTCGTATTCTCCGGAGATCTGGTTCGCAACGAGCTGTGAATCGGTGTACGCTCTCAGCCTTCTGACTCCGAGTTGCTTGGAGAGGCGAATCCCTGCTACGATTGCTTCGTACTCCGACACATTATTGGTCGCGGGAAAGTTTAATTTCAGGGCGTATTCCAATCGGACGTTGTCCGGGCCGGATAGGACTATGCCTGCCCCGTTGCCTGTGGCGTTGGAGGATCCGTCGGTATGCAGGGTCCAAAGATTGTCAGCGGGAGCTACTTTCGACGTGTGTCGACGGAGATCTTCTTCGAGCGGCGGAGTCATTTCAGCGATGAAATCGGCCAAGACCTGAGCTTTGATCGCCGGTCGTGGTTGGAAAAGGATGTCGAACTCTTTCAGTTTCATCGACCACTTAGCTATGCGGCCTGACGCTCCTGGATCTCTCATGACCTGAGCCAGTGGGGTGTTCGTAAGGATGTGAATGGGGTGCCCCTGGAAGTAGGGCCTCAACCGTCTTGAGCAAAGAATGATTGTGTAGGCTAGTTTCTCTAGTGTGGAATAGTTGAGCTCCGAGTCTCGGAGAAGCTTGCTATAGTAAAAGATAGGATTTTGGACTTTATCCCGTTCGCGAACGAGGACCGCGCTGGAGGTGGACTCCGAAACAGATACGTATAAGTACAACGGTTCTCCGGGTTCGGCGATTGCCATGACCGGGGGTTGTGTGAGGAAGAGCTTGAGTTCCTCAAACGCTCTGTCGTGCTCCGGTGTCCAAAGGAACTTCGTATTCTTTCTGAGGATGTTGTAGAAAAGTTTGCATCGGTCGCCGGAACGGGATATGAAGCGTCCGAGGGCTGTGATTCGGCCCGTTAGTCGTTGCACTTCTGTTATATTCTTCGGGGGAGGCATGTCGATGATCGCTTTTACTTTGTCCGGGTTCGCCTCCACTCCGTGTGGCGTGACCACATAGCCAAGAAATTTCCTGAGGAGACTCCGAAGGAACACTTTTCGGGGTTGAGGCGTATTCCGTAGTGCCTCATAATGTCGAATGCCTCCTGTAAGTGCCGGGCGTGATCCTCCCGGTTCTTACTTTTGACGAGAAGGTCGTCGACATAGGCCTCCATTGTGCTTCCCAAAAGTGGTTTGAAACCCGTATCGACGAACCTTTGGAAAGTTGCCCCTGCGTTTATCAATCCGAACGGCATAACCTTGTAGCAGAACGTCCCTATATCGGTGATGAAGCTCGTTTTTTCTTCATCTCCGGGATGCATTTTGATTTGATTATACCCGGAGAACGCATCCATAAAGCTCAGCATTCCGTGCCCCGGTGGAATCTACCAATTTATCTATTTGTGGAAGCGGGTAGCAATCCTTCGGGCAAGCTTTATTGAGATCAGTGAAGTCGATACACATTCTCCATTTCCCGTTAGACTTTTTAACTAATACGACATTTGAAAGCCATTCGGGGTATCGAACTTCTCTGATGAAGCCTGCGCTTAGAAGTTTCTCCACTTCGTCTTTGATAGCCTTGGCTCTTTCGAGGGCGAAAGACCGTTTTTCTGCTTGACCGGCTTAGCCTCGGGCCTGACGCTGAGCTTGTGTGTAATAATGCTGGGGTCGATTCCTGGCATGTCGGACGGAGTCCATGCGAATACATCCGTGTTGCTTTGAAGGCATTCTTTCAGCATCTCGTATTCTTCGGGGTTAAGGGTGGAGCCGAGAAATAGTACTTTTCCGTCTTCGTCGTCTCGTCGTGCTGGGATGGTAATTGTTGGTTCCGCGGGCGAGGCGCTAGTTCTTCGTGTCTCGTTTTGATCCCTGAGGTAAAAGGGGCCTTCGACGGGCAACGTTTCCTTCTTCAGGGAGTCACTATGGAGTCGGCGAGCTGTGTGCTGGTCGCCTCGTAGTGTATAAACTCCGGACTTGGTTCTGAACTTCATCTTCAGATGCGGAGTTGAGACGACGGCCATGAACTTCCACATCCCGGGCCTTCCGAATATTACATTGTATGCGGAAGGTATTTGTACGATTACGAATGTGACCGTTGCCGTCCTGAGTCGCGGCGTTTCGCCGATAGTAACACGGAGATCGATGGCCCCTAAGGGCGTCGTGGAGAAGCCGTTGAACCCCACCAGTTCGGAGTGGATTGGTCTCAGTTCGGACTCCGGAATTCCCATTTTGGCAAAGCAGTCGTAGAATATGATATCCACTTTACTCCCCGTATCGATCATTACGCGGTGTACTCTCATGGAGTTGATGATCATGGTCGTTACGAGTGCGTCGGTGTGTGGAGTTATCACTCCATCGAAGTCGTTGTCATCGAAGATGATTGGTTCCGTGCCTTCCGAGTCTATAGGGGAATCTCGGGTCTGGAGGAGGTAACACTCCCCGTTTCTTCGTTTTCTTCCGCGGTAGATTTCTTCGTCACTTCTCCGGAGATGAAGTTAATCTCTCCGTAGTGTATTTGGTGCGTTGGTTCCGGCTGTTTTTCGGGTGTCGGCTGCGGCGGGTGTCGTGGAGGATCGTCTCGTCTTGGATGCTGGTTTCCCCTCCGTGGCAGAAATTCTCTGAGTTCACCTCGTCTTATTTTTTCTTCGAGGTAGTCACGGAGTTGGCGGCAGTCCTCAGTGAAGTGTCCGTGCGATTCGTGAAAGTCGCAGTATTTCCCCTCGTTTCTTTTCTTCGGAGGAGCTCTGATGGGGGGTGGTCTTGCCACCTGCTCCTTGGTTTCCAATATATGCAGGATGTCTTTCCGTGGGGCAGACAGAGGGGTGTATTCTGCGAATCTGGTGTTGTACACCGGCTTCTGGACAACTTGGAGAGCCTTGCTGTCGCCAGGATTCTTCCTTTTTCTCTGGGCTTCGTTGTCGGTGCTGTCTCGTGTTTTTCCTCCACCTGAAGATGTGCTTTGCCCCGAGTTGATGTGAGATGGTTTCGTCACGGCGTGCTTCCCTTTGATGGTTCCACGGTTTATTAGCACTTCTTCCACCGAGGTCTCGTCCGAGTCTGTCGAAAGCAGACTCCCTCATGCTATTTTCCCTGTTTTCTCTAAGTACTCCACGGCGTGCCGGGTCT
The DNA here is from genome assembly GCA_002076135.1 of Xerophyta viscosa. Classification (NCBI taxonomy): domain Eukaryota; kingdom Viridiplantae; phylum Streptophyta; class Magnoliopsida; order Pandanales; family Velloziaceae; genus Xerophyta; species Xerophyta viscosa. The sequence continues at coordinate 112,549 of MJHO01000085.1, forward strand.
CGTCCTGACTGACGGCTCTGGGCCTGCTGCGATGCAGCGGCGGCCGTGTTCTGTTCTCGTAGCGCAGCTCGTACGGTTTCTTGGATTACTTGTTGGACTAACGGATTGGTCAAGATTTCGAGCTGTGCAGCTTGGTAAGCGTCCAGGGATTGGGACGGATGCGTTTCTGGAGCTCGAGAAGGCCCGGCGCCCTCGGGCGTAGGCATCGGCGGAGAAGGAAGTTGAGTCGGAGTTGAGGTGTTCGTGTTCGGGCGTGCTCGGGAGGCTGACTGACGAGCGGGCTGACTTCGAGTGTTCACCATGCTGAACGGTGCCTAGGAAATCTTCAGAGTACCGTGTGTGCGTTGCGTCGTAGTTCCCACGGACGGCGCCAGATGATGCTGATGGGTTTATCCTCACCAGGATGGGGATGACGCGCACTTCGTAGATCTTCTTCGAAGGATAGAGGTGGCTCAGGAGAGTAATCCGTACACACGAGAGAGAGGAATAGTCTTGGTTAAGGAGAGTGATTATGGAGACGATGTTTAACGTGGAAAACCCTCAACGGAGGGTAGAAAAACCACGGAGAGGAACGGAGTCCTCCAAAATTCACTATGTATGTTTGGTGAATACAAGTATTGTACTGAGTATCTACTGTGTCTTTTTTCTTACTTCTGTCCCCTTCTTTAGAGTTACAAGTGGGGGTTTTTATACAGAGATTAAGGGGTATTATGGTAGTTAATTACCCGCCGAATTACTGTAGCATTACACGTGTCTTTATCCAGGGGTGTAAGGGTCATCACGCTTCACGGGTTAGCTGCACGGTGTGCTGTCCGTTGGTAGGCACGGCGTCTTTCCCGTTGGTATCATAGTCCGTGCTCTAGTAGCCGGATAGCTTGTGGCTTCGTCGGGGTACGTCTCGTACGCTTAACGGGGAGCAGCTCGTTACTCCCGGACCTTCCACGGAGGTCGCTTCGTTAGGTTCCATGTTTGGGCCGTATCATAGGGGATCCTGTTTAAGTTGTCATAGTTGACTGTCTGGCCAGGGATTATGTTTGCATGCTGGGTTGATACGTATGCAGGTTTTGCATTTACATGTCGGGTGTACATGGGCATGCATGAGGGTATTTTTCATGCATGGTTACATTGAATGCATACAAACAGTTGTGATTACATGAATGAATGTGGAAATTGTTTGTATGGTTATAGATGGGTGTGCCTTGGATGGCTTTTACGCTTTTGGCATGTTTTATATTATTTTATCTTGCGGTTCAGTGTAAGGTGGTTTATTGTTTGTTGAGCTTTGTTTTAAGCTAACGATGGTTTTGCTTGTACCCTTATATTATGGGTGGTTGCTCGTTGTTGGCATGCATGACTGATGTATGTATGCGGGAGTGGTTTAGCATGCGAGTTATGTATTGGTATGCGTGTTATGCTTGCATACTGAATATGCATGGGCATGCGGGTGTTATTTTGTGCATCTGTTTGCGTTAGCTTTTATGCTTGCTGGTGTGATGCATTTTGGTGTTTGACCGGTGCCTTAGCAGTTGACGTAGGGGACTGCTGAGGAGGGTCACTCACTGAGTATATTTTTATATACTCACGGTGCTACTTTTCCCCTCAGGTCTTTGCGGAGTCCGCTGGCGATCTTAGAGCGAGCTTCGGGGTGCTGAGGATTGTAGTGGGACCAAAATGTAAAATAATTTAATCTTTTCCGCTGTATTTTAATTAACTTTGTTAATGTATTATTGTGAATTGGAAGTACTAGCTCATAACATCTGCTTTATTGTTTAAAATTTTCCGGCCCCCGGCCTTGGGGCGCCACAAAACCCATGCTTAGTAACAAGATATTTTGTCTATTTCTTTTATATAAAAGAAAGAGATGGGGCATCGTAACTCACTTCTGCGACGATAGAGAATGACCTCCTGTAAATGACGCATGATCTTTCGCGATACGTCCCTGTGGTCTTGTAGTCGCATGCATCCTCGTTGGTGTTGCTTGCGAGAAATACATTTATCTTGCTAGAAAGTTGGCTCTTCTTTACACCAAAGAGCAACTTTTTCTTTTCACTTGCTTCCGCTTGTGAAATCCTCCGGTCTGTAACAACCATAACTCTCACAATAAACTTTTATCACCTCGTCGAAGCTTGTCTAGCTTATCTACGTGTATGTAGCTACCATATTTGTCCCTACCAAGCTCCTCCCTTTTTATTTTATTTTATTATTTGTTTTTAGCACTCAAATGGCCATTTTGCAGGGAAAATCGATTCTGGAGGGACAGCTACGGGCGGACGTTACACCCAAGTTCATTATTCAACCGAGGGTACTTGATCATATAACATGAAGAATTCCAAATTAAGATGAAAAAGATGAAAACCCAGACCTTATCCCTCACGGAAAAGAGGGGATCGCCGGCAGCATCACATATGATTCCCTGGTGCTTGTGATGCACTTGGAAGAGTACTGTGCCGGTACGGTCAAGGGCGACAAGGCTACCTTTCTTCATCCCTGAAGCTTCAGTTGTGAAGAATATATCCATCGCATATGGAAAGACAAACTGAGGACCAACTACAACAGTGGAGGAGGTCGCCGAAGTTGCAGTCGTGGTGTTATCCATGGCTAACTTAGAACTTAGAGTAAGCGGCAAGACCTCTGCAGAAATCTTTGCAAAATTTATTTTTTTTTTTCAGAAAACACAACAATGATATTACTTATCTCGTTTTGGAAAGATTGACCTGGTTATGTTGGTGTATAGAAGATGTCATCCTCTACGAGGTTAACTTCAAAACATTTTTAAAAACAACATGCCATTATTTAAAAAAGAGTATATCAACAAAGTGGCAATGGGTCACGACAATTGAAACAACATGAAGGCAATTATCAGGTCCATGACTGCTGCTCCCTCCCCCTTGACCTAGGTAAGTCCCCTCTCTATTTCCCTCCTTGTTTCTTCCTAAATCCCAAATGCTAAGTTGATTCTATACCCTTCTAGCTCTTCTCCTCGATTTTTCTCGCCCGGTGGTGCGTCGGTTCGTTCCGAAGTTCGGAGATTTGGATTTTCGTGGCTTGTTGAGGTGAGCGGGCTCACACCTCTCTCTCATTGGTTGATGTGTTTACTAGTATGTACCTTGATTTTATGGTGCTCATGTTGGGTGGTAAACCCTAGAAATTGTTGTTATGATGAAATTGGCATGCTTAGTGTTAGCATGATATTAGCTTGTAGCATGATGTGCTAATGATGTGGGATGTTATATGATGTTTATATGTTGTGGCCAAATAGTTTGTGCAAGAGTACGCCTTACTTTGGTACCTATGAGATTGTGGGTTGCTCGAGGTAGAGCATTGTGTTTGACATGGGTTTGTGAAATGCTAATAACGAGAGTAATGGTTTGGGGCGTAATGTACCGTTAAGCTCGTTCGATCACCCGGAGGTCGTTGTAGTACGATTCAGGATGGGTGACGGGCAGGAGCCACGGAGGCGCCAGAAAAGATTATGTAGCCCAGATGGGGCCAGTGGACGTAGTTTCGATCGACCCTTTGGCCGGGGCGGTGGCTACGATACCAGGCGAGGCTCGTGACGGTCACTCCGGATACTGACCAGATTTCCGAGTAGCTCCCATGTAGACGTCTATGGGATCGCCTCCACTGAGGGTCATGTTGCCGCTTATGTGCACTTGCGGAAGATTCTTGATCCTTGGTACTGCGCAGGATACCCAAGCTCACGGGTGCGAGTACCTAAAAAGATGAAATATGAGAGGACTAACAGGTGGTTAGTCTAGTCGAACGCTAACATAACAAAGATGATGGCATAAGTTGACGTGGTGGGTTTTATTGTTTGGCGTGACTTAATGTTCATATTGTTATGTTGAGTTGATTATGAGATGCTTATGCATTTTGATGTGATGGTTATTTACGGCGAGAGGCTTCGCGAATTGTACCGCTCACTAAGTCTTATGACTTACCCGTTGCTTTTCCTTCTTTTCAGATCCGCTCGGTCGTGGCAAGGCACCAGTTTAGGGTGCTTAGCTCGGCAAATTAGCTTGCGAGGATTTTGGGGATAGAGGTATACTTGGGTTGGCTAGTATACACACATAGAATCCTGCATAGTAATTAGTTATATCACTTGTAAATTTTTGTAAATGGGAAGTATTAACTTACATGGTTTGTATTTTGCATATTTTGTTTTAAATGTAACGGAACGCTTTTAGAGAAGTAAACCTTGAGAATTATGAGGTTTAAGTTTCTAAAAGTTGTAGGAATGTTGGCTAGTAGTTTATATGAAAGGTTTAATGGCCATTTTGTTCTAAACTTCTTCGAAATGGGATTTGAATCTTGTCGCATGTGTATTTGGTTATTTGGGTACTCGCGACAATTGCAAATGAATGAAATTGTGATTTGATCAAAATTCGACTACTTGAGTTCTTAAAGTTCGTATTTTCGACGTTTCGAAAAGATGTCTTGTTTAAGAGATTTAGAAGTGCTTTTGGTTGGAAATCGATACCTGCATGTGTATTTTGGTTATATGTGTGTGAATACATGATATTTGAAGGATTTGGAAAAATGTTTAAGAAAATGGGGTGTTGAGAATTTGGTTGCTGCAAACCTGTTTTTGCAGAACCTGCAGGTATCGGTCGACCGAAACCTGTAGCTGTTCTGTTATTCGTTTCTGGTCGACTTCCAGTCGACCGATAATTAAATACGGTCGACCGAAAGTAGCTCTGGAATTCATCGTTGAAATTTTCGTATTTGGCTTCCGATTTTGATTTCGATGCTTTGAGGGGTTCTTATAATTACTAACTAGAGGTTTAATAATCCCAAAACTTTTGGAAAAATACAGGTCGAGCCGGTATTTCGAAAATACGATTTTAAGGGTATTTACATAAGGTTTTAAAGAGGTTTGGACCTTAGATTGCTTAGGATCCTCTTGTGTCATCTGGGGAGATTGATACATTAGTATCCTATGCAAACTGAGCTCGGGCTGAGACCGAACCGCCTCCCCCGCGGGTTCTCGTCTCGGACCGAATGTCCAGGTTGCGGCTCTACCATATTTTAAATTTGAGATTTAAATCTGAGTATTTGAGATTTGAAACGAACTCCTCGATTGTTTAAGCTTTCGCGAAACTATTTATTTCAAAATTTATTTTTTTGCGAAAAATTATTTCCACTCGTCGCGGCCTTCGGCTCGCGGGTCGTGACACTGACTGAGTATACTGTCAACTGGGTAATCGACGCCATCGCTCGTTGCTTTCTACTCTGCCTCTGCAATCTCAGGCCTGGCCATGGAGACTACAGCTTCCTCAACGACGAAGAAGTGGCCGACCCCGCCGAAGAGCGCCATGCTGCTGAGTCTTCTGTTGACGCTAGCCCTACTTTGGCTCCAGGAGCTTCTCCTTCGGGAGGACCTATTGAAGTCTCCTCGGACGAGGGAGTTGCCGAAGCTGCTGCTACCAAGGCGCTGGTTGTTGAAGAATCTCCAGCGACTGAAGTAGCACCTTCTGAGGCAGTCGCCCCCGAGGTAGCTGAAATTCCCATAGTTCCTTCTTCCGAAGCCCCGCCAGCCAACCTTTCCGCGGCGGATACCGAACCGGCTCAGCCTTTAGCCTAATTTTTCTTTTATTTTTTGTTTTCCTTTTCTGAATTTTGTAAGACCTCGGGGTTTGTCCGAGACTAAACGTGGTAACTTCGGGGGGTGTCCGAAGGACCACCTTCAGTTGTACTTCTTTTTATTTGAATACATTGTTATTTTTCCCAGTAAATAATATGTTCTTTTCATATTGTTTCGTAATCAGAATATTTAATTATAACATTTCCATAACAGTCACTGCCTATCCCCCACTTCGATGTGTTAGCTTTGACCGAGCGAACAAATCGAAGTGCGCAGGACTCTATTCTCTTAGCCCACTCTCCTACTCCAAGGCGTCCACTATTGGACCGACTCTGAGTACTGAGGTAGTCACCCAGAATACTTAGAAAAAAATTTCTGGCCCACTTCCCCCACTCCGAAGCGTCCACTGTTGATCCGGCTCGGAGTACTGAGGCAATCACCTAGGATACTTAAAAGAAATTTTCTAGCCCACTCCCCCACTCCGAGGTGTCCACTGTTGGACCGGCTCGGAGTACTGAGGCAGTTACCTACGATACTTAGAAAAAAATGTCTGGCCCACTCCCCCACTCCAAGGCGTCCATTGTTGGACCGGCTCGGAGTACTAAGTAGTGATACGGCCCAAACATGGAACCTAACGAAGCGGTCTCCGTCGAAGGCGCTGGAATCACGAACTGCTCCCCGTTAAGGGAACGAGACGCACCCCGTTGAAACTACAACATACCCGGATGCCAGACCACGGACTTCGATGCCAACCAGTAAGACGCCGTGCTCCAAACGGACAGCACTCCGTGCTGCTAGTCCGTGAAGCGTGATGACCCTAACACCCCTGGATAAAGACACGTGTAATGCTACAGTAATTCGGCGGGTAATTAACTACCATAATACCCCTTAATCTCTGTATAAAACCCCCACTTGTAACCCTAAGAAGGGGAGATGCAAGAGAGAGAGAGAGACATACAGTAGATACTCAGTACAATACTTGTATTCACAAGACACACTTAGTGGACATTTGAGGACCCCGTTCCTCCCCGTGGTTTTTCTATCCTCCATTGAGGGTTTTCCACGTTAAACATTGTCTTGATAATCATCTGACTTAACCGAGATAATCCGTCCTTCTCATCAACACGGACTACTCTCCATAACCATCCCCGTCATTCGAAGAAAGTCTACCAAACGTGCGTCATCCCAATCCTGGTGAGGATAAACCCATCAGCATCAAGTAGTCACCCATGATACTTAGAAAATTTTTTTGGCACGTACCTTTCATTTCTGGATGTCCAACCTCGGACCGAGCCCGTTGTTGCGATGGCACCACCCAATTGTATTGGTGAATATTTCTAGCCCACACCCCCCACTTTGGGACGTCCGGACCGAACCCGTTGTTACGAGGGTATCTCCCAGAGATTATTTTGCTGAAGTTTCTGGCCCACACCTCCACCTCGGGACGTCATGTCGGACCGAACCCATTGTTGCAAGGGTGTCCACCAGAGGTATGTAATCTGGAGTTGATACACAAAGAGTCTTTCTTGAAAAATTTGAAATTTATTGATAAGAAAATTTTGTGTACAAGGCAATAATTAAAACAATTACTGGTAGCAACGCCGCAGGTTGGCGATGCTCCACGTCCTTGGTATACCAAATCCTCCAGCTTGTACGCGCCTTTGCCGAGTACCTTGGTCACCCGATACGGTTCTTCCCAGTTGGGTCCAAACTTGTTTGTGGGCAGTTGTACTTTCCTTAGCACAAGGTCTCCTGCCTTGAAACCTCTGCTCTTGATCCTACTATTGTAGTACTGGCTAGCCCTGTGCTTGTACGCCTCGGCTCTAATAGGGCTATCTCTCTTCTTTCATATAGAAGATCTAGGTTATTTTTCAGCCTCTCGTCATTAGTTTCCTTGTCGAAGTACTCCACCCTTAACGATGGCTCTCCGATCTTGACGGGGATAACAGCTTCGGTCCCATATGTGAGGCTAAATGGCATTTCTCCGGTCGACGCTCGATGTGTAGTGCGGTACGCCCATAATACCTTGGGCAATATGTCAACCCTGCTCCCAACTACTCCTTCCAACCTTTTGCGCAAGCCGTCCAAGATCTTCGGTTGGCGTTCTCTACTTACCCATTTGCCTGCAGGTGGTACACCGAGGTGAATTTATACTTGATATGCAGCAGTTCACATAACTCCTTGACCTCGGGGCTCTCTAACTGTCTGCCGTTGTCGCTGATCAACACATTCGATATTCCAAAACGGCTGACTATAAAATTCTCGAGGAATTTCTTTATTGCCCGACCTGCGATGGTGGTTGTTGGCTCTGCTTCCACCCCCTTCGTAAAGTAGTCAAAAGCCACAATTAAGAATTTTTGCTGTCGAACCGCGGTGGGCAAAGGTCTCAGGCACGTTCATATGGAAGTCGTACATCAGCTGCCGATGTCGGACTCCCCTCTTCAGGGCCATTGACGCAAACTTGGGTCCACGCGTTGCATATTCTGTTGTGCCTCATAGAACCTCTTGAAGTAGGCTTTTAATCTCTCCCCCTCCTTCTACACCACGTTGAGGAGACTCTCAGCATCTTTGGAAAAATCGGAGCTCACAAAGAACCTCGTCTAAAAAGCGTCGACGAGCTCGTCCCAACTGTTAATAGATCCTGGCCTCAGCCCAGTGAACCAGGTTTGAGCGGATCCCTCTAGCGTCGTCGGGAACGCTTGACAGTATACGGCCTCGCTGTACCCAGTAAATTTCATGGCCAATATGAAGCACGAGACGTGTGTTTTTGGCGAGGACTTCCCATTGTACTTCGAAATCTTTCGCTGTATAAAATTCTGCGGCAGAGGTGCATCCTAGATTTATGCAGAGAATGGCGAGTTCGGGTCCCGACCGAAGTTGTTCTCGGGGACCCACAACGACGTTCCTTTATCCTGTCGAGGAGAAGACCGTTCGGCTGCACCAGCCTTCGACCGCGGCCTTGACACCACTTCTGCCCCTGCCTCGGTCTCTCTTATGGACTCCTCCGGAGGCTCAGGCACTTCCCGCTGACTACCATTTGCCGGTGTTTGGCTTAGCTCAGGCTCCGGTTGCGCCTACTGCGCTTGATGCTTCTCCCTCGTCAGTCAAGCGCGGCGACTGCCTAGGCATTCACGGATCCCAGATGGTCCCAGTCTACTGAACGCGGAGACGCAGCCCTGACTGGGGGTGTTATTGGGTGGTTGCTGCCTTGGCCCGCCGGAAAGTCTTTCTTGCACCGGGGCCCTCTCGGGTGCGGCTGCAGCAGACTCAGAAGCGCGCGGACATCCGCCAAAGTCACCTGAACATTTTCCTGGACAGGTTCCGCGCCGGCCCCTCGCGAATATTTTGTTGCCGCCAATGAACATTCGGGGGCTCCATTTGCCATGTTGTTCACGCCCACACCATTGGGCTCCTCCAATGATCAGTGATCTTTGCTTGTTGCGGCCCGAGTAGCTCTGTTTGCGATACTTCGGTTAGCCATTGCCTTCGTGATGATTCTCCCCACAGACGGCGCCAATTGATCAAGCTAATCCTCGACCGATCAATAAAGTGATCGAAGGCTGAATTTGGCTAAAGACGCGAAACGCAAAACAGAGAAAGTAGATGAAAAGAACATACAAGCTTTTAACGTGGAAACCCTCGTAATTGAGGTAAAACCACGAGTGATCACATAATGCCAACGGAGAGAACACTATCAGAGTAAAAGAGATTACAAGTCTCACGAAACTCACGATTCTCTCAAGTACAAAGAGCTCTTAAGTATTCAGAATCCAGCCCTCAATACAGTGTTGTAAATGGCATTTTATTAGACGCCCCGGAAGCTAAGCCAGCTAGGCGACGGTTAACGAATTCTGGGATTTCGGCTGGTACTTGGGCTTGACCACGTTATCCCGATGCCACGTGGACCGCGATACATGCGAAAGACCGGTTCTTGTGGCGTGCGCTTGCGTGGCCGCAGCGTGGAGGACGTGGTCTCCAGCATATCCGCGTAAGAGCGATCTGCGAGTTCGACCGAGGCGTCCAATTCAGAAGTCGAGCTTCGGGCAGGACGAACCCTGAAACGGATATCGGGATCGCGCGTTGCTGATACCGCGCGCTCCCGAAGTAGTCATAATTTACTATGGCGAGGTCGCTTTGGGGCGTACCTGCTAGATTTAATGGGCTTGATCTTGTGGGTCAGCTTATCCTTTATATCTGGGCCTTGTCGTTCGGAAGCAACGCGGCGGCCCAAATCCGAGCTCCATCAATAAGCTTTCGGACCTATATATACTGAAAGGCTTGGATTTTCAGTTAGTGGAACATAAATTGATGCCATCCGTAAATTATCTTTTACGTAATCTTACTAACATAAACCGATCACATAGAGTATATATTTGTTACCAAAAATAAATAATTTTATACTCAAACGGGCCTTTGCTTGTTTTACTTCCATGGAAGTGTAATTTCTTAGAAATTAAGTTACGGAGATTTGCGTACCAGCCCTCACTCAAAACTTAGTTTGTAAATAAACTCTTGTTATAAACCATTATCTTCAACACTTCAAAATATCTATTTAGAAATATTACTAGAAACCTATGATACCAAAATTTTAGATCACATAAAATACTTCTATATTTAAAGGTTTTTTTTTTAAAAAAAAATACTTTGAATAGTTATTTGAGATTTTAAAATTTTAACGTGTTAGCGGATTAACATTTACACCCACTAAAATTTTGAAGCCTTAAATACTTATGAATACTTTTTGAAAATTTTTTAATATAAATTTTATAATCAAAATTCTAATTTGTCATATTCAAATATTCTTAAAAGAAAAAAATATAATACTCAAAATATTCTTGATACTAATATCGAAATAATAACTAATTATAAAGAATTCAAAATGAGGGGTTGGTAAGCATTTTTCCCATAAAATTATACTAATTAGATACGTTAATTAATATGCAAACGTTGTACGACGTAATTTCCATGTATCTTCCTTGTCACTTGACTAAGCATTCTTTCACCTAATTTGCAAACGTCTCCGCCGAGAATCTTTGACCCTATATCAAAATTTTGAACATGGTAAGGACTCAAATACCCTCAACATGTTTTCCGAAACTAAAACTCTACATATAACTGTCCGCACTTGCCTATTTCAGGAGGAGGCTCTTCCTATAACGGTCCGCACTTGCCTACTTCAAGAGGATACTTTCAACCATAGTACTTGCCGGCACACGGAGGGGTGCATGTGTGTTTATAATGTGCAACTGACAACACAGAGAATCAAACTTCGGTAGGAAAATTTTTGAACTCTAAGTGCGATTCTCTGTCATCTTTGATGGGGACCTGGCACCAACAAACAGCATTGTCAAAGCAGCCAAGGTTAATAATGTCTTTTTGAATGGACAAGAATTAGTCAGTCTCCATTAACCTTAATCCATGTAATTATATGTCAACAACCCTAACAAAGCTTCTCTAACAAGTTTTATTTCGCAACTCGCTTGACTTTTTGCAGTTCTAGCTGTGTCATGTATGCTAGCACAAATGCAACTCCGGGGAGCGCCTCTGCCGCGGTCGTCGGTCCTCAATTTATCCTTCCATATCCCCTTGATTTGTTCTTCACAACTGAAGCACCGGGGATGATGAAAGGTCATCTCGTTGCCCTTGACCTTCAGGGCAAGCTTCTCTTCCAAGTTAATACTCTCAAGGATCAGCGAATCATATGCGATGCCGCCGGTGATCCTCTCGTTACCGAGAGAGAAAAGGTTAGGTCCTTTTTATTAGAAAAGCACCGTTATGCACTAGGGCCTTCAGGGCTCCTGATATAATCAGAATTACACATAATATATATAGACGTGTGGTACACATTCCAGTACAACACGTATAGTTTTAATTGGGTCACGCCATTATGATCTCCTGAAGAATAGTATTTTTGTTATTAGAACTTGAATTACATGATTCATGTAAGAAAGTATAGTTCTACAGAAGAAAAAAAGGCAGAAAAAAAAAAAAATTAAAAAAAATAAAAAATTGAGGATATAACTTTTTGACCAATATCATGCAACAAGATTCTGAAGGTCCCAAAATCTCACTTTTGTACGAATTTTAAAGCTCTTCGGAGCTTATTTGGGACTTGAATGAAATGCGTCGAACATATCAAAAGTACACACAAACAAACAAAAAACAAGAAAAAGAAAGGAAAAATAAGTGACCCAAGAAAAGTTGTTCCAATGTTACTATTATCTCATTCGAAGAATTTTGTTGTCGAAGACCCGTCTTAGGGACTTATCATTGGGATGTTATCATCGTTGTTGTTGTTGCAGTTCCTGACATTACACAACCGGAGGCAGGTGTTCAGAGGGGAAAGCAATGAAAAGAAAGACATGCTCTTCATTGTTAAGGAGAGTTCTGCGTTCCAGTTTCATAAGAAGCTTGATGTGTTCTTAGCAAGCAACATCAATGGTGATGTATGTGACTACAAAATTGTGGGGAAGTATAAAAACAGGTCATGTTCAGTATACAAGGGAGAGTCATCCTTTGTGGTTGCACAGGTGAGCACCGCAAAACCCATAAATTACTGTATGGAGTAATAACATGCATTTCTCGAAAAAGCTCCTTTTTTTCTGCATAACTTTTTCAAACAAATCTTTGCTTTTTTATTGAAAGACTTAGGATATCAGTCCAAAGTGTACATGTATATGCACTTTTTTGGAAAAATTTTAAAACGGAAAAATAGAATTTTGATGTGCTCTATACTTTTGCATACGATTAGTTTTTGAAAAAAAAAAACTTCCAAATAGATTTTTGAGACTTGAAAATTTTTAACAATAAAGAACTTTGATATATTTTTTGGAAAAAAAAATAAATACAAAAATTATAGAGCACAATAAAAATTAGTTTTTGTATTAATTATTTTTTAAAAATATTCGTACATATATATTTAATTGATTTAGCAATTATCACGAAAAGTTGGATTTATTCAGAAGAATAGTACAAAATTTGGACTAAAATATACTTTATCCCTAATAACAATCACCATTGCAATGGAAATGCAGATGAGCAAAGAGGAGACACACTTAACTGTTGGCAAAAAAGGGTTCAAAGTGGGTGTAAGTCCCCACACGGATTATGCTTTCATTGCTGCTCTCATCTTCATTCGTCATCAGATTAGAAAAGAAGAAGCCTCCGAAAAGGAAGAAGCGATAGATTCCGCAATAGAAGAAGCTATACAAGCTATTTTTGGCTGAAGCAATCGATATTTTACTTGTAAGAAAGCGTATACTGGAGGGAGTATTTCGGATTTGCGTAATGGATATTACATATCAGTTATGCTTTTGTGTGGTTGTCCTAAATAAGACCTACTTTTTTAGGGGTGCAAACGAGTCGAGTCGAATCGAATAGTATTTTACTCAGCTCGGCTCGTTTGAAAAAATTTTGAGTTCGAGTCGAGTTTTGTTCGAGCAGGTCTTGAGCTTAGTCGAGCATAATAATTGTTAAAGTATGAATATATACTACTATTCATTTTTCGCTCTTACATAAATATTATTGTGCTTATCCATTAAAATTATAAATTATATTTATTTATAGTAATTTTTATTATTATATAATTTTTAACTATATATTTGGATACTAAAAAGTAATATAACGATGAACAAAATATTCTCACAATGATCTTATTGAGCCTATTTTTCAAGCTTTCGAGTGGAGCTCGAGTATCATCCTGCTCATTTAAACCAAGTTCGAGTCGAGCTCGAACTGTTCATGAGCGACTCGACTCGTTTACACCCATATATATATACATATGTATATATATATATACATATGTATATATATATATATATATATAAAATGTGTGGTGTGTGTAAGTATTTCTGTAAAATTTTTAAATATAAAAAAAATATTTTGATGTGCTTTATAATTTTTGTATTGAAATTTTTAGATATCTAAAGTTCTAAAGTCTCTATTGGTTAAGAAAAAATATATAAATTTTTATTTGTTACTTTGAGTGTACTTTAACAAACACTGGTATATAACATATTTTTGAAAAGAAAATTTGGATGCGAAAGTTGTAATTTTGATGATATCTATAATTTGGATATTCTTTTTTTTTTAAATACTTGTAAATAGATGCTTTTATTGAAAACTAATTGATTTTCATATGGGGCTAGTTCCATATGAGACAAAACTCATATAGGATAAAAATATCTTATAAGGTTATTTTATTTAGTCCCATATTGGCTAAACAAATAGAGAATATATGGTTTATATAGAGTTACCCACATCTTAATTAGCTTAGGTAAGGTGGTCTAGTTGATTATTACAACGTAGCCCACTTACGCACTTAGGGTTTACATGACAACCATAAGAGTTTATTGTTCCAATTAGGAGCATAAGGTCTGCAAGCTTGATAAATCCTTGTAGGGATACAAACTCCAAAACAATGCATTGAGAATTTGACAAAGTAATAGTTGCCAATGAATTTAGTATTAGTCAGTCTAACAAGTATATCTAAAGTAAATTTAACAACGGCAAACGTGTTATCATATGTTTATACGTCGATGGCATGCTGATATTTGATACTGATTTAGAGCAAGTAGAAGCTATGTACTATGCGTTTCTTGTCTAGTAGTTTTGATATAAAAGACATGGGTTTTGTAGATTTTACTCTTGGAATAAAAATAATAAGTGAAAATGATTGTACATCTCTATCTCATTTATATAGAAAAGCTACTAAAGATGTTTGATCATTTTGATTGTGCATCGTGTCATCTCCATTTGATCCTAATATCAGGTTAGTATCAAATTTAGAAAGAACTGTTATATAGCTGGAATATGATAAAATTTTTTGTTGTCGAATTTATGCAATGACAAGTTCTAGATCTGATATTGTTTTTGCCGTTGAAAATTTGAGTAGATACACTACTAATCCAAGTAATATTTATTGCCAAGTAGTAAGAAGAGTTTTAAAATATTTAAAGAAAATAATGCACTATAGTATTTGATGAGAAAGTTGGATTGAAAAGTGAAAGATCTTATTCTCAATTATGTACAACAGATCATTATATATATCATAGACTTGCTAAAATCAAGGATATTACATACAAAGAAAATATAGAAGTACATAATTTGTAATAATGTTCTATGCACACAATACTACCCCTCAAGTTGGTGCATGGAGAGATAAAATGCCCAACTTGCCTAGTAATTTATGGAAACGATCTCTTCCCAATGCCTCGGTAAAGATATCTACGAGGTAGTGTGATGCATTACAAGCTTTGGGGATTGTAACCACTCAAGAATGGCAAATTCTATGGTGCGCGCCCGCGCTAAAAAAAGAAAAAAAAAATACTCGTCTAAATTTTTTGAAAAAATTTTCAACATAAAAGTTATAGATTTTGATAAGATCTACAACTTTTATGTTGAATATTTTTTCAAAAAATACTTCTAAATAGGTGTTTTGAGATTCCAAAAATTAATGGATTTTAAAACTATTTTAATATCCGTTAATCTTTGGAATCAAAAAACACATATTTAGAAGTATTTTTTTTTTAAAAAAAAAAACTTTCAATATCCGTTAATCTTGATGAGATCTACAATTTTTATGTTGAAAGTTTTTCCAAATTTCAACAAATATATATTTTTCTTTTTTTTTTTAGCATACCCGCGCACCAAAAATGTTGGTGCGCGGGCACGTACCATAGAATTTGCCCCCAAGAATGAACGATGATCGTGAAACAACTGATTGCTTCTTGAATTGCCAAGAGATGTGGGAAGAGCCCAATAAGAATATATTGCCAGTGGTAGAAGGTGTATTGTTGGATAACCCGTCCAATCTGCATCACAATAAGCTTATAGTGATGATAGGTGACTGGATGAAGGAAAGAATATGGCTTTGGCCTGGAGAGGGTTTAAGATAGCGGAGGACATGTATGGCAGCGTCAAAATGAGATTGTCGAGTTCATGTATAAATTGTCTTAAGATGTGAACATCATAGCCGATGTCGGGTATTGTGAAAGTTAGATAGAGCAGCTGGCCAAACATGTGCCTGTATTGCATTGGATCAGCACATAATGGACTGGAGTTGTGATTTTGCTCTATAGATAACAGACGTAACTTCGGACTGAGCATTCCACTTTCTGCAAGAACGTCCAGGACATATTTTCGTTTGCTTAGGAACGATGCCGCTGGGCGGGCTTGCAACTTCCATTCCAAAAAAAATGTACTTATGTTTACAAAGTATTTGATCCAAAACTTGGTATCCAGATAGGTTTTAAGGTATGTATCTTAGTAGAATTGTTACAGACAATGATGACATCATCTACATAGATTGGGACGGCTATATATAAATGAAGCAATGCCACAATATTTGAAAAGTGAGTGATTGGATTGAGATTGCGATATCCAATCCCATGAGAGAGGAATGCATCAATTTCGCGAAGCTTGCTGCGGTCCATATAAAGATTTTCGAAGGCGACAAACTCAATTCTACACGGTCGAGCAAACTTTTGTGGCATTTTCATGTAGACTTCTTCTAAATTAGCATGAAATCATTACTTACATCTAGTGGATGCAACTCCCATGTGCGGGTGGATACTACGGCCAGCAGACAACGGACAATGACTAATTTAGTCACATATGAAAAAGTCTCATGAAAACTCACCCCTTCTATTTGAGTGAAATCCTTAGCCGTGCCTTGTGTAACTCAAATGTGCCGTTTGGCTTGTGTTTAATTTTGTACACTCATCTAGAATAAAATCAATCGCCTGTTTTCCTTGTGAAAAATATTGTGTGTCAACATTCGTTTTTCTTCTAAGGCTTCAATTTCTTTGGCAATAGCATCTCTCTAATGGAAATGTTTCACTGCCCATGAAAAGGAATTAGGCTCGCCACTTCAATGATAGCAGCTCAAAGGTGTTATGGATGGGTAAATACAGTCATAGGAAAGGAATTTTGATATTAGATATACTGCAGAGTTGCCCGATAGATCGGATATGTGAGTTGGAGCTAGAGAAGGTGGGAGGGCATACTCATAACTGGACCAACGTTTGGAGAGATGCCGAGGCCGCTTCCTTGAAAGGTGCAATAGTATATAACACCCCGGATATTCTAAAATACTATATAACATCAAAAATCCGAATTTATGACGAAATATCCGGGGCTATCAAAGTGAAATCTAGATAGACCAAGTTAGATTGGATTCAAACAAAACTCAAAGGCCCAAAAGACAAATCAAAATAGAAATAATTAATTTAAGTCATGAGATGATATTTTAAAATAATGAAATTCGAATCAAAGAAAGACGTTTGAAATAAAGATTATGTAAAGACTCAAAGAGAACATATCAGATGGAAGCCTTTAAAACAATCAAACATATTATTAAAAACAATAGGTAGAATCTCTCCTACATATATAAAGAAGTGCCTAATTGTACAATAAAAAATATTTGTACCTCATTCTGCTTTTTATTCTATGCTTTTAGCCCCAAATTGGCGAAAGCTGACGATGGCCTTTCTACTGCAGGTAATGTCTTATTAACACAGAAAAAATAAATTTAAAAAAAAAAAAAAAAAAAAATCCGGCAAACACATATTATGTCTTCTATCAGTTTGTAATCTTACTTGTTGCAAAGAAGTGTATGATTCTTCAAAATAAGAGTAATCCGGTATCATAAGTAACACCATAAGTGGTCTTAAACACCATCAGTGATCTTAAACAAATTATCCAGCATCACATTGTTAGCCCATGTATCCCCAAATGCAAAAGTAACTACAAATTACACTGAAACATATCAATTTGTTAAAAATAAAAGAAGTTATCCGGTATCATAAGGGCTCCAACACGTCCGGCTACAAGCTCTGAAAAGAGAATGGGCATTTTCTTAAATGATGTACGCCATCATATCATGCTTTTGTATGAAGTGATTTATATGCCTTGAACTATGACATTTTGATCGCTACGCAAGAACTTTTACTACTCTGTCAGATTCCTCCTCGAAAATATCAATTTGTGGAGTAGAGTATTGATAGAGATCGAAATTTCCGAACACTCACGTGAGCCACCATTCGGGGCATGTAAAGATATCGCGATCGATAAAGTGATTATAGAAACAGTCTTCTTAGAGAAATTTTTGGGATTTGTTCCCTAATTTTTATATTCAGTTACCAAATGAGACCTAGGTTTGGAACGTGGCTTTATACTGGTTAGTGCCACACGGTCTAGAGCTAAACACTTTGTACTCCTGAAAATAGTTAGTGTAATTCTCTCTTTGACTGTCCGTAAACGTAGGCCAATTGGCTGAACTACATAAACCTGATGCGCTCTACAATAATCGAATATCGCCGCTCTCTCCACTTAGTTACGTAGCGTGAGTCTCATTCTTGATATTAACTCACATAAAAAACTGCTAAATTGCCCAGAAAAATATTCATAGGAAAAGCGATACATGTTGTAAAAATGCAATTTTTGGTAAAATCATTCTATAGGTATGTATTTAGCCTAAAGAAAAAATGGACTAGCAAAATAGACTGTAGGACTATTTCAAAATAAAAAAGTATTTAATTCCATTAGGTGTGCGAAGGAGCCAAATACGAGCTGAGCATCACTAATCTCAAGCTCGGCTTGAATGGTTTAGCTCGAACTCGATTGTATCAACTGAATTGAGTTTGAGTCGAATCGAGTCGAGCTAGATTCAACTTGGCTCGATTGCATCAATTAGGGAGAGTTCGAGCTGAGCTTGAACTCAACGCTGCTTAAGTATTCTTGTTGTAAAGGATACTTAAACAAAAAAGAAAAAACTCATTTGGGCTCGTGAGTTCAACGAGTAGAGTATTACGATATCTAGTCTGGGCTCATTTAATTACTCGCGCTTGAACCGTGCCCGAACTCGGTTCGAGCTCAACAAGACTCTAACTTGAGCCGAATTTAAATGAGTTTGAGCCCGCTCTGCTCCTGTGTTTTCAACCCCTACACTCCATAAATCAACAGCGAAGTAAATTGGGCACATAGCTGGTTGTATCAAATGCAGCCCTCCGTCCTTCGAAATGAAAATGACTCTCTTTGGCTTATCCTTTATGCTACATTTTAGATAAAAAAAATGATTTCGTTTACATAAATGGATACGACGTTAGACTCGAAGTTCAACTTTGAAATGAATTAATGTTATTAATCGAATTTCGACCATGCCTTGCTTTTGTCCAAGTTTATCTACTTTAGCAGTGCTAAGAAACAACTTTTTTGTGCTGCACCTGATTTTGTTGAATTAAGGCGATTTTATTTAAAACTAGTTTAGCACATGTACGATACATGAATACAAGTTTATATATATATATATATATATATATAAATTTTGATATTTTTTACTTTTTATAATTTTAATTTCATATAAATAAATAGTTATATATTGTTAATTATTTTTTCAAAGATAGATAAAATCTTATTTAAGAAAAATCTTATTGCATAATCTATAATGTGACTGTTTTTATATATTTATGTCTGTCTATAAATTAATTATTATTATGATTAAGTTATTATATTTTATTTAATTTTAATCTTAGAGCTTTATAATTTTCAAAATAATTACAACACTTTTTAAATTTTTATCAATTAAGTTAAATGCCACATGGCATTTTAGAATAAGAATGAATTCCAAATGACACACGGAAAGTTATTTGAGATGTCACATAGCGCAACTACTTTGACCACCTATTTTTATATTTTATATATAGTTTATTGAAAGTTTAATAACGACTTTTTAAATTCTTTGAAATTACTATGAATTGTCTTAATTTGAGTAAAATATTTAATTCTTGCAAAAATATAGATAATTCTTATTAACTTGATCTTGTATCTATATATTTGTTGCATTTATTTACATAACTAATATTCAAAATTATTCTAAATAAGTTAAATTAAACTTAAACTTCCATAAGCTTGTTTTTAACATTTTTTACACTTCTTGTTTAAATATAACTCAGTAATGTAATTCAATTTTTTTATTACGATCAATTCATCCAACATGTATTTAATAAAAAGTCACAATAATTATGTGATTAATTAGAATTTTTTTATGTTTAAATTTGCCACATGTCAGATGGTGGGATAATTAGAAACGCCATATGACAAATTACGATTTATATGAAGTGTCATATGACGTCCAACTATTGTGATATAAGTTTATATATATATATATATATATATATATATATATATATATATATATACACACTAAAAACTAAATTTCTTTCAGACCTAACATTCTGCCTACTTTGAGTATGGTAGGGCGCTCAAAAATAAATTATTATTATTTTGCAATAAATAGTGCGCCAATTTTAGGCCAAACACACTGAGCTAGCTAAAAGCTATCTCATTACCTTTTGTATTTGTACTGATGCCATAATATTTTGATTCCTATCTTTACATGGAAATGAGTTCAGTGGGCAATTGTGGGTAATGTTGGCCCCTAAGCATTTTTGGTACTCTTGGATAAATGATTTTCTCTTGAATAGTTTTTTATTTTTTTAAAATTTTTCAGGTGTTCAACGAGTGTTTTAAAGTAATCTTCTATGTTCTGATGTACCTTGAAGGGTTCAGAGATGTTCAAGTTAATATTAAAAATTTAGCTGATACTTGCAATGTTTCCAAATGCTCAAAATTGTTAAAAACTAGTTTTGCACCCGTGCGATGCACGGTTATAAGTCATATATATAATTATACATATAAATAATAATGTTAAAAAATTTTATACATGATAAAAAATTATTCTAAAAATTTAATATTAAATAATAAATAATATTAAAATATAATTATTTTTATACTAATTTTTATTATATTTAGATTATTTTATAAATATTATTTTAATTAAATATTTATTTTGTAACATTAGACCTTTAAGTTATATGATTTTATAAATTCCTATCAATTAATACATATGCCATATAACTTGTTTAGAGTAAGAGTAAATGACACATGACACATCAAAAATTATTCAAAATGCCACGTGGCATAACGACTTTTATCTCCCAATTTTACATATATGTATATAAGTTAAAATTATTTAGCATGTTTACCGAGAATTTAATGTGTTCAAAGTCAAATACTAAGGGTTTGCTAAGGTACTTCTAAATGTTAAGAGGTTTAATTGACGTTAAGGGTATTTAGTTGGCATTTTAAGGCATTCAAATTAAGTCTCAAGTATTCGGAGATATTTTTTAAGTTCTCTAAACAACTAAAAAACCTTCAAAACATATCAGTGAATTGTAAAACACATTCTGCACAGTTGAATTTTTATTTCAGACACCCAAGAACTTCAGAATACCCGCTAAATGTTTTGAAATTGATTTTGACTTACAGGAAAAGGGCATCCATCCGAACAGAAGCCCGTTATGGCCATTTCAAGCGGGTTCTGATTTTGTAAAAAAGTGATCATGGAGATCCAATCTTGCAAATTGAGCCTTCATTTCTTTTTTCTTCTTTTTTTTTTCTTTTATTAATGTTACATTTATGTGCAAATAAGTTCTAAGAGAATATAGATGTTCTGCAACAAGGACAATAAGGGCTACTCTCGAGCCACGGCACAACACAACTCGAATGGAACCTGTGGGCGCAAGGGAGGTTAAGGAGCACATCCCCGCCTTTGAATACGTCAAGGCAGACTGCACAATCGTCCTGCTCCCACATCTTCCTCCCGATTCTTGATCGCATCCATCCCAACCGCCGCTTCAAGATACTCTTGGCGCAATACACCTCCCTTTGCGCGTTCCCGAGCACAGCCGTGGGTGATGCATCCATGCTTCCCGTGTCGCTGTCGTTACTCGCGATGTGGCTCGAGCTTTTGTGCCTATCCACAAAAGAAGCATGTCAAGATGTTGCACATTTTAATTTTCAAATTTTGAGTAGATTTGTCAGTATTGACTTTCATGTAAAAACAAAGGTTGATTTTCAACTGTCGGTAAACTATCAGAAAATGTCTATGGATCGATTAGGTGGTTCATGAATTATTGCTCATGAATTTCAGTCAGGTCCATTGATATGTTGAACTTTTTTTTTGTTTGGAAGTTTTCTTAAAGATATTCTTAAAGTTGTGACAATTATGGTTTAGGACTGTGGTTAAAAAAAAACTGTCCAATGAAATAATTAGATATTTATCATAAAAAATATTTTATCTCGTTATATTTTTAAAAAATCAGAAAATGTGAAAAGACATACCTAATTACGAGAAATTATATTTTGGCCTCTAGAATTATTTTCCAACTTCAGCATAGCTCTGACAAAGTTTCGCATTTTTTAATTGTTTCCATTGGTACTTGGCTTCACGATTTTATTCTGTCCAACAACAGTATTATAATGTCAAATTACAATATTTATATTTATTATGATATTATTCCAAAGATAACTCCAGTTCTGTCAATTAGTATACTCAGTGGTAGTAATAGTGTTCAAACTCGGAGAAATACGTGAGCTTGTGTACTGCAATTAACAGTTGGAAGAGTTCATTATTGAGAGAGTTCATAATTGAGAGAGAGAAGAGAGAGAGAGAGAGAGAGAGAGAGAGAGATGGATACCTCTTCTTGGCCGTGGAGGGCCACTGCGTCCTTAACCTCTCGTCCAGCCTCTCCCTCGCTTCTTGAGCGACGTCTCCCAGCGGCAGTGGAGCCGGACAGAAACCGCTTCTTTGCTTCGCATGAACAGATTCATAATGCTAATTAGATATAAAATATTGTCTCGAAATCTTTTAAATGAAGTTCATATATATATATATATATATATATATATATATAGAGAGAGAGAGAGAGAGAGAGAGAGATGAGATGTATACCTTTGCAGCAAGCGTGCTTCCATAGAAGCCAATGAAGGATCGGCGAGGTCCGGCAAGCAAATCCGCAGAGCCACTGCCTTGCCGGAGGCGGCGCCGTCGTGCGAACTCAACACCGGGGAGCATTCCGGCCTTTTTGTACGAAGACAAAGATAGCGCCCTAGCTATATGATCTAGTTAAAGAAAAGATAGCGCATTTACTAAAAGCATTGAATTATTTGTGTAAAATAAATTATCCAGGCCACAAAGGGAACATAGAAGATTGAAGAAGGAGCGCATCAACTGCCTCCTAACTTCCACTGACTGGAGCACCATTCAAGGGGTATATAAAATATTTATTTTTTCTATTTTCTTTTAAATTATTGAAGTTGAAAGGGAAATATCGAAGTATGTGAGCCATGTTAATCCAACATGAGTGGCAAGATATTCGTGTCATGACTGAGTCCACAATCTGCTTCCAATATCTCAATTGGCATAAATGAGTCCCTTAAATCTACTCTGACAGAAAAAAGCCATTTATGATGGCACCGACGATTCTAAAGGAATCTGGATCGTACTTGCTATATTGAAATATGTACCACAATCAGATAAAAAAAGGGTTCAAATTCATCTTGACATCAGGAACCCTGATGAATAATAGTGCTTCAAATGAAATGATGCTTCGCAAATTATCAAGTGCTCTTATAAGTTGAATAGCTATGAAAGTAAGATTTGAAAGCCTCTTAATATGTTATCTTTGGAGTTTGAAGGGAGCACTTTGACACAGCAATTTAGAGCCTTAGGAGGAGCCGAAGGGTGAAGGCCAACGAGTTATGGTTCCGGCAATGGGAGAATCGCCGAGAGCTATCGTCCTAAAGGTGGGGAGATATGTTGCCCTCCATCACAATGAATTGCTCGTGTGTAGACGCAGATTTCGGTAAAAAGACGGGCAATCTCACCTAATATCGTTTACCATATCCTGCTTTCTAAGACTGTTTCCACAATAAAATTCATGATATTTTGATTGTTAGAATGGAGTATTTACCACCCGTCGGAGTTTTTCACGCTGACATATCGTGAAGTGTGGAGCGGAATAATTAATCTAAATCTTGAAAATTGTTGCAGCTCTTCTCTTTCGAAGACAGTCTTTATATGATCTTTTTAGGCTATTTCACAATGAAATATCTTGCTTAGTCTATCCAAATTTCTGTTAAAATGACAAGATGACACTAGTCTCGAGCACCGAATTTCTTTGATCTTTCGTCTTTTTAAAGGATTTGTCTTATTGATATAGCATCGATTTGGATTGCCACGTATCAGCAGGCGAACTGGCCACTAGATGGAATAGATAGCCTAAGTATCATATGTGACCAAGGTGCATACGCCCGAGGCGTCCATCCGCACACCACGAGATGCCAGGTTGAGATCGACCTCGGCTCGAGGTCTGAGAGGCACTTCAGATCGAATCGACGTCCGACAAGCTAAATAGGTTTGTTCAATCAAAGTAAGAAAGGATCAAATCAGCCGGCAACCGCCACGCGAACGTAAATGAGTCAGTTACATGCTGCACCCCCACGACGAACATGGGGAGCTTACGTAACGCAAGGAGAGAAACGAAGACAAGCCAACTTACAATTCTCGTCAGATCTAATATTACACAACCGTCATGATATATCCAGGCGTGCGCCCAGCAACGCTTATAGAAGGCCACAAAGATACTATTGAGGAGGATCTAATTTCACGCACTCGAAAGCACCTGAGAGAGCTAAGATTAATTTCCGACAGGTTCTGCTAAGTCTATTAGTGTTCTTAGTGCATTATAATCCGAGTTGTCATAAACCTCGGCCGTGAGAATAAAACAAAAGATCTTGTAACACTATAGTGCAAACTCTATGTCGGTTCACCTAACTGCCCGTAATTTTCTTTTATTTTTCTTAAAGGTTTTTACGTAAAAATCTGTATACCTTTCTCTCTTTTCTAGCTGCTCTTTTTAATTAGGCATTTACTGCTTTCGAATATTTATTAATCGACCGAGATCAGACTCGATCACTTTGTTTTTCTTCCCACGACACATAATTTTTGTTTGTGTAATGTCATTTCAGTTTGGAGGTGCATTTGAGTATAAACTGTATTATGAGTACTGATTTGCAAAATGCTCACACTTGATGAGAAGGACGTAAGCGGACGCATGCATGCGTTGCATGGCCGACATGGGAGGCCCCTTTGAGCAATTTCGGGCGAAGGTTCCCTCATGAAAACAACTGTGCATATCTTGCTATGAATGATGATGTGAAGCCTGTCCTATTCATGGCTCAATTATTATTCCACCGCTCATCTGGATCTCGCTTTCCAATAATGCATACAGGTAACTTAATTTGTACATGATGGGCTTCTCAGGTATGTAACTTATTTTTCATGCCAAAGGCCCCAAGAGATTGTAGAGTCGTTGCCGGCGGTTCCACAGGAAGGATGCGACCGTCAATTTTGTGTTGCATGCCCCCGTATGTGCACGGCGTTTCAAAAAAAAAGTTTGATCCGTAGTTGCTTAGAATGTATGGTGATATCACTTTGGTGCTGCATGCCAATGTACTTATATGTATGACGGTTCAAAAAAAATCTATGCGGCGAGCATGGTTAGCCGCCTTATTGGTGTGAGTCAAGAGTTGCGTCATGGTGGTGCCACATGTCACCCTTGATTTTATTGGAATCTATCCAAAAGCTGAAATCGAATTATCGGGGAATGGTTCGTCTCGCTTCAAATAAAAAAGAGTGTATCAGGTTAAAGATCAAAAGCTAAAGGATTATGACAAAATTGGGGATCAAGACACTATTATGTTGCTCCTACTCTCCTCTTTCAACTGCTTTTCTCTCACATTTCCCCTTCATCCAAAATATTTTTCCTTCTGAAATGTCATTCTTCTGGTGATCCTGAAGATCATTATGTAATCTGATATATACGCAATGCATCATGATATGTACAGCACACACCTTAATAGAATATGTATAGTTCTAATTGTATCAGAAGTTTTGATGGTTCTGATGAATAACAGTGCTTTTTCGGTTATCCTTTTTTCTCCTCCAAACATATAGGGAATGGTATGTGACTTATAGGTTGTAATGGGTGTAAATAGATGGAAGGTAAGATTATATGATATGAGCAGAGGAGGTTAAGTAATGGCTACTAAGCCAAACGACTGTTTTAACTGGTCGAAATTGGATTCGTCTCAAATTGAGATATATCATGGAGCAAATACTTACAGCTCAGCCCTGCCAAAATAATGCACCCTAAATTTTAAAAAAAAAAAACTCAAAAGCGCAACCGTTATGAGATGCCAAGATTACTGAGTTGCGTGCACGAATATCAGTCTACCCACTATGTACGGTGATTTGTTTGTAATCTTCCAAATCCATTTTCATGTTTAGTGATCCAAATAAATCATCCCACAATCCCACTCATTTTCCCCAAATAATTATGCCCTTTTTAAGTCATTTTTTAAGGCGGCAGGCCAACACTTAACGGACTTGGTTTCTATAACTTGTAAAGCCTAGGACAAGAACAGCGAACCACACAATAAACTCTAAATCTGACATGCTTCAAAATTCTTAAATTCAAAGTACCACAAAAAATCAGTGTTTTTCACTTCCATTAACGTCTATTACTTTCTATATCTTTTAACCCGCCATTCTCTTACTGCTCCACATTCGTATGGTGTGCTTGTACTTTGAAATTGAAGAAATTGCATATCAGAACTTGATTTCAAATTCTTGCAAATCAACCCCTCACATTAAATTGTCTACAAATCAGCTCCAATTTTGAATCCAGTCAGCTCCTATCCATCATTTTTTTTGTGAGACTATACAAAAATTCTTTCTGACCTATTTTTAATCGATGATTGTAATAATTAAACCCACCAATTTTTAATTGATAGTCGTAACAAATAAACCCACCCATTTTTAATTAATGGTCATATAAATAAATCCACGAGTGACAAAGGCCAAAGTTTTAGACCTAAAATATACTTTTGTTAACTAGAACAGTTTTTTTGAGACGTCAAGGCAACCGCCATCAACAACAGGAAGTCCATAGGGCACGAACTTGACCGTACCACATTTTTCTGAACTGAGGGTAGACCGAGTCCATCTACCTATAAGGCCTTTAGTATCACATGAATGGAAAAATCTCCGATGGTCCTGAACCAAGCTCCATGAAGAGGTACCTCCTAATTCACGACATGCAAGATGGCTTATCACCTTCGTAAATGGGAGCTACTAGCCTTAAAAATGGGATCACTTTGCATTCTGTTTTTAGCACAACCTTCTTCTTAGCATTAGACTTTGTTGGCCCTAGCTTTGAACTCTATCGGGTTTTTGGAATTGAACAACGAGTGAAATCTTATTTGAGGATGAAAATAAATCACATTCAATGCAATTAATTTTGAGATAACCATTGTAGATCAAGGGAGAAATCTAGTTTCAAATTCAAGAAAGTAAAGCTAGATTATCATAATATGAACATAAGCTACTTTTCATAGTTACATCAGCAGTTACCAATTCCGACCGCTATGCTATAAATGATGTCTATATCTATAAACACTATAAAAGAAAGTAAATGAAGCTGCTAAGAGGAGTTCGTAAGTGCACGTAGGCATTCGCTTGCTTTGCCTTACATTCTCTCCACTGCTAATCAATGAGTTCATCCGTAGTGTTAACCTCTTCATTGTTTAGCGCAATCCGTAGAGATCGAGGTGTTGAGATAATAGCAGGATCTACACATAAGGCACGAAAGAACGTACTCTGGCAAGAGAAGCGTTCGGACAAACGATGAAACGATAAAGTGGGGAAGGTCGAATTTCCGGAGTTCAACACACTGGAGCAAAAGAATACATAAGAGAAGAAGAAATAGAAGAGCAAGAAGAATATGAATAGGAGAGCTTAGCAGAACCTGAAGGAATGGAGCTTTATGGAAAAAGGGAGAACAAGCCTAGTAAGTGAGAACAAAGGAGCTTGGATTTTTTCACAAAGAGATAGAGATAGTGGAGATAAAAGCAATACTGATTAGAGCATTCGGACTCCAGCCAACTCATTGAACTCATCAACGGGAAGGAAGCCAAATACACTAAGGGGCTATTTGGTTTGATACAGTTGAAAACTGAAACTCCAAACGCAACAATTAGAAGTTCAGGGAGTTGTAATTTTCTGTTTTTCTAATGCAGTATGTCTGTTGGATAGGCACAGTTAAACCTACTGCAGTTGAAAGGTTACTGTTTGATTTGATGCATTTGAGCCCTGCAACAACGGAGTACGGCTTGCAACCGCACGACGAGATCGCGGATTTGCAACTACGGGCTTCGCGAACGCAGTTCGGACCGCTGTATCTTCGACTTCAACTGTAGCTGCTCAACTGCGGGCAAAATCAACCGCGAGCAAAACCAACCGCGGCAAATCAAACGCGCGATTTCCAATTCATATTTTCTAATACTGAAGCACAAGCCCAGCTGCTGCAAATCAAACACGCCCTAAGACGAGGAGCAACCAAAAGGAAATGTTTGAAACAGACTTGAAGCGAGAACATGGTCACTGTGAAAGGTAAAAGTCAGACTTTCTCGAGTCGGAAAGAGGTAAATGCACGACATGTAGCGGAAACTAAGCAAATGCACGATATGTAGCTGAAACTATCAATCTGGTCTCTTTTACATTTGACTCCTTCCATTTCAAGTCAGGTAAGTGTTTTTAAACCTTGTTTAATAAAACAAAGATTCTAACAAATGCATTGACTTGTTTATCTTGTGGCTTAACTCGTAGAGTTTTGAGGTCTTGGACTTAACTTTCACACTGTGTTGTTGAACTCAAAAGTTGCTACCTTTCATTGGACCTTATTTGCATATCATTATTGTCCATGCATGTAGTGCATGCGCATCTTGAATTTGACTGGAAAACCTTTTTATATGATAACAATGGTGTAAAATATGCTTGATTTGGTAAATTCTGTTAGTTTACTTACTTTTGCTTTGTTACATGCAGTGCTTCAAAGCATATATATATATATATATATATATATATATATATATATATATATATATACATATATAAAGTTCCATTGGAGATGCAGTGAAAATGGGGTTAGTCTGATTCCTCCCATCGCATACACAGGCAACACAGCTTCGTCTCTCTTGTTATTTTTCTATACCCTCTCTCTTTCTGTAGTTTCTAATGTGCTAATTAACAGCATCAAAAGAATTTTTCTTAATATTAGTCCATGGAAATTTCACGTAGACCGACAAAATTTTAATTTAAAATGTACTTATAAAGTAAATTTAATATATATTCTATTAAATTTGTATTTTTTAAAAAAAATATTGAATAATAGATTCCTTTTGTGTAGTGTTTATTTACGTAGTTTGCGCTGTATTTTTTTTAGCCAAATTCCTTTTTAGTCCCCGAAATTTTATCAGAATGTACTTTTATAATAATGAACTTTTATTGGTGGCCGCGATAATCCTGAACTATTAAAAAATATTCGCGATAATTATGTCGTCAATATTTTTCGTCCACGTCCGTCAATTTACTGAAGTGACATTCTTTAATCCTAAATGGCACATCAATTTAACAGTGCCACATTACTTTTTTGACGGACGATAACGAAAAAAATTGACGGCAAGGTTAAAAGGACTTACCATGATCAAGATTATATAGGCATATTTTGATAAAAGGACTAAAAAAGAATTTGGCCTTTTTTTTCATTAACACTTATCATATTTCGAAAGAATAATAAGAAAGTAATTTCATTATTTTTTGAAACTTTGTAATTCATAATTTTCTTAAAACTATTTTGAGATAGTTTAAAAAGACTTCCAAAATCGTTGTTTAAGAAATAGTAAACCAAAAAAATACTTTTTCAAAACCTAATTTATTTTTTTTATCTACATTTTTAATGAAAAAACAACTGGTGATGGATGTACGTTCACGAAAAATCCATGCAAACTGTAGCAGATCCAATCTCCAGATAAGGAGCAAAATAACGAAGCAGATTAGTTGTACAATTGCGTGCATAAGGTAGATCAAACGCACCATCCATTTGTTGTTATTGAAGAAAAAAGCTACTCACCCCTAGTAAACTACTGTAGACAATAATAAAAAATGTGTGAAAAATAAATTAGAGGAAAGACACAACGATTTAACGTGGAAACCCTAATGGAAAAAAACCACGGAATGTCTGTCCTCAAAATCATGGGGAGGATGGCTGAGAGATCCACTATTAATAGGAGAAGTACAGATATTTAATTAGG
Source organism: Xerophyta viscosa (assembly GCA_002076135.1). Taxonomy (NCBI): domain Eukaryota; kingdom Viridiplantae; phylum Streptophyta; class Magnoliopsida; order Pandanales; family Velloziaceae; genus Xerophyta; species Xerophyta viscosa. The sequence continues at coordinate 142,187 of MJHO01000085.1, forward strand.
CAATTACAATCACCACAGAATCAATAATAGTATCTCCTATCAAGAATAGAAGATAATAATAATATCTCCTACCAAAAATAGAAGATTAATATCTACTACCAAGAATAGAAGATAAGAATAATATCTCCTACCAAAAATAGAAAATACTAAAATATTTTCAACACTCCCTCTCAAGTTGGAGCGAAACTTGGATAACAAATGCTGGAATTGTTGTTTAGCTAGCGGCTTCGTCAACACATCTGCCAGCTGATCTTTGCTTGAAACATATGGAGTGTCAATTAATTATCTTGGCTTGGACTTTTTCTCTGATAAAGTAGCAGTCAACTTCAATGTGTTTCGTTCTTTCATGAAATACTGGGTTGGAAGCAATATGTTGAACTGCTTGATTGTCACAATACATCTTCATTGGAATTATGGGAATAAATTCCATATCTTGCAATAAGGCTCTCAACCATACTAACTCACTGGTAGTAGATGCCATTGCTCTGTACTCAGCCTCTGCACTTGATTTTGCAACAATATTTTGCTTTTTACTCTTCCACGCAACAAGATTGCCTCCAACAAACGTGCAATATCCTGTGGTAAACTTTCTGTCTTAGAGGTCACCTGCCCAGTCAGCATCTGAATAGCCAGTAATATCAAGATGTCCATTTTTCTTGAATAATAATCCTCTTCCTGGAGATCCTTTGAGGTAGAGAAGAATGCGTTCTACCATTTCCATGTGCCCGACTGTAAGGGCACTCATAAACCTGCTAACATAATTTACTGCAAAAAAAATGTCAGGCCTCGTGATAGTCAAATAGATGAGACGACCAACTAACCTTTAATATCTCCCAATGTCTTGCAATGGCTCGTCATTCAATTTAAATTTTTCTTTATAGTCCATTGGAGTTTCTGCAGGCTTAGCACCAAGTTTTTCAGTCTCCTTTAGCAAATCAAGTGTATATTTTCTTTGAGTGATGAAGATACCTTTTTCATGATTACTTGCAATCTCAATGCCTAAAAAGTATTTCATATGACCAAGATCTTTGATGTCAAATGTCTCACTTAAGTGACCTTTGAGATTGTGGATACCTTTCAAGTCATCTCCTGTAATAACAATATCATCTACATATACAAAAACCACAATGGTGCCAGATGATCCCCTTTTAACAAAAATGGATGAATCAGACGTGCAAGATTTAAACTGAAAATCAAGTAATGTAGAGCTCAACTTGCTATACCACGCTCTTGGTGATTGTTTAAGTCCATATGGCCTTTTTCAATCTACAGGCCAAATCTCCACGAGTTTCCAAAGGATGCACTAGTGGAAGCTTCATGTATATTTCTTCTTCTAGATCTCCATGTAAAAAAGCATTCTTTACATCCATTTGAAACATAGACCAACCAAGATTAGCAGCAATAGATAAAAGTACACGAAAAGTATTCATCTTAACAACAGGAGCAAATGTTTCTTTATAGTCAACACCATAAACCCTTTTGCAACTAAGTTGGCCTTGTACCTCTCTACAGATCCATCACTATTATATTTGATCTTATATACCCATTTACAGTCAACTGGGCGTTTATTTTTTGGCAGTCTACATATATCCCAAGTGTGATTTCTGTCAAGAGCTGCAAGTTCATTATTCATAGCATCTATCCATTTAGAAGAATTTCTCGCTTCATCATATGACATAGGTTCTTGTTCCTTGTCTAAATTTGCAAGAAAACTAGCATAGGCACAAGATATCTTATCATAAGAAATGAACTCTTGGATAGGAGAAGATACCGTATAATATGTAATGTAGTCCTTTAAATGTTCTGGTGGGCGGATGACACAGCCACTTCGAGTGGTTGGTTGGCATTGAGTACTAGAGGAGCTTGGTACATCTGAACTATCATGGAACGTATTTTGAACAGGAACAGTTTCGTCTGAGGATGGTAAAGAATTGATTTGTACCTCTGGAGTATTTAGAGTTTCTGAACTTTCCGGCATGTCTGATATAATTCTGTATTCTGAACTGTTCTGTATTTCTGACCTATTCTGAATGACTGGGATACTCGTCTGACAAGATTCTGAACCAATGTGAGGTATGAAGTGATCAAGTCCAAACCTGGTGTTATTCTCCCCCTGAACTTGATCAAGAAAAAATGGCTGATTTTCTACAAATGTGACATCCTTGGAAACATAGAATTTGTTATCTTGTGGATTATAGCACCGATATCCTTTAACCAAGAAAAATGCATTTACTAGCACGATGATTAAGCTTTTCCTGATTCTGCAAGTGAACAAAGCATAAGCAACCAAACATTTTTAGGTGAGAAATATCATACTTCTCTCCTTTCAATATTTCCAAGGGGGCTTTATTATCCAAAACTCTGTTAGGCATGCAATTTATCAAATAACAATTAGTGAGTACAACATCTGACCAATAATCTTTAGGAACATGCATTTGAAATAATAAATAACGTGTCACTTCAAGTAAATGTCTATTCTTGCGTTCAACAACACCATTTTGCTGAGGTGTGCCAACACAAGAAGATTGGTGGATCGTACCACTGATCTTAAGAAAATTGGAGAAATCTCTACTTATATATTCACTACCATTATCTGTCCTTAAGATTTTAATCTTATTGTTGTACTGAGTAGCAACTAAGTAAGAAAAACTTTTATAAACATCAAACACCTCACTTTTAGACTTTAACAACTGCAACCAAGTTCCTCGAGAAAAATCATCAACAAAAATGATAAAGTATCTGTAACCATCACGAGAGGTAACTGGGGCTGGTCCCCAAATATCTGAATGAACAATTTCAAAGGGTTGTTTGGATTTATAGCTACTACGATGAAAAGGCAATCTATGCTCTTTTGAGAAATGACAAGTATCGCAAGATTGTGAATCTAAATGCCAAGAAAAATTCAATTGCTGTAAAACTACATCTGAAGGATGTCCTAGCCTACGATGCCAAAGCCACGACTCATTTTTATTGTTCGTCCAAGTGTTGAGAGCCCTATGCATGGTACTTGCATCCATCACATAGAGTCCGTCATGCTCTCTACCCATTCCAATCGCTTTCCCTGAGGTCATGTCCTGAAAAATCACATCATGAAGAGAAAATATGGCATTGCAGTTTAAAGCTCATTACAAGAAAAAGGGTCTTTATAGGCCAACAAATTCGGCCTCTAAAGACCATTTTTTGGCCTCTAAAATTATTAGAGGCCAAAAAAGTTGGCCTCGAGGTTGGCTTCCTGAAGTTCGCCACTAAAACTTCGCGAGGCCAACAAATGTAGTCGGCTTCAGAAAATAAATTTCAGCAGCCAACATTAATTAGCTTTTAAAAATATTTATTTTTAGATGCCAACCAAATTTGGCATCTAAAATTATCTAAAGCTAATATATGGTTGGCTTTAGATCATTTTAAATGCCATATGATATTGGCTCAAAAAAATAATATTTTAAAGCCAACCATGTTTGGCCTCTAAAGCTTTCTACAACCAATATAAAATTGGCATCAAAATATTTTAAAAGCCAGATTGTATTGTCCTTTGAAAAAAAATATGTATTAAAAACTAACTCTATTTGGCATCTAAAACTTTCTGAAGCCAATATAATATTGGTTGTAAATAATTTTAGAAGCCATCGTTATTGGCTTCAAAAGTTTTTTTTTTTTTTTTTCTAAAGCCAACTTATATCAACCTCTAAAACTATTAGCAAGCAATATTATATATATATATATATATATATATATATATATATATATATATATATATATATAAGTATATATAAGACAAACAAAATACTCATAATACATTAAAATTCATAATGTATAAGAATTGAATATACATTGTCAAATTTACAGAATAGAAAACTTGTTGTACAAATTACATATTCATATTTGTTGTACATTATATGGAAAGTAAAAAAAATAGTCACAAAATATATTGACTATGAAACAAGTTCAGGTACCTCGTCAATCGTCACCATCATCCATTCTCATATATTATATATGTCTACATGTTGTAAAGGCCTCTCATATGCGTCGTCAAAATATTGATCTCTTTTGCCGCTTCATGACCGAGTACTTTTAGAAAACCAAGACAAGTACTTAGACGAGAAATCATATGCAAAATAAATGCAAATATATAAGTTCAAACTAACAAGATAAATTCATCCTAGAGGAAGAAAATTCTTCCACAATCAATCTATGAGAATAAATAGAATATTCATGCTCATTTATAATCGTAGAAATACGATGACACATACATATACATTACTATCTCCTTTTCCTAAATATTCATGCTCATTTACTATCCTTTGCATAAAATAGAAACTTGTTTTTCCTGTAACTTCATTACTATCTTTTCCTCTAAATATTACTCTTCAAAACAAGCACATGAACTTTCTAGGACAAAAAACTATATACAACTTTATAAATATCCACATCTAGTCCTTAAAGTTGCATCATTCACTACAAAAACTTTGTTCAGATAGTCTAATATCAGCTCGTAATTCCTTATGACAACAAAGACATGTAACTACAAGATTCTTTCAATCAAGTGACAAAGTAGAACTCACATTTACTGTAACTCACACATTATTCATACACATGAGGAAAAACTGTGAGAAATTAATGGATGCCATATAGGACTCCAGTGGAACCCTGAAATACAAAATTAAATACCAATTCTTCAACAATCGTCTCAACATTAATCAAGTGAACCTTTTTAACTAGAACATAAACACATAAACTAAAATGTATAGGCAATTTATCAGAAACAAATACAAGAATGTCTCAAATTCCTCTTAAATTTTCCAAATGATTTGCAGCTTTCTCCATAACAAGAATGTAATCCAAATTAACATGAAGATATATGCACCAAATTTCTACCAAACTCCTAACTCACATGAGAGAGAGAGAGAGAGAGCAACAACAATGCAATAACTTATATAAACAAATTTGAATCTAAAATTATAACAGAAATCATACCTACTCCATTACTTGTGGGGATCTGCTCTGATTTGAGCTAAATAGCAATAAAAGATACACAGTTAGAGGCAGTGTCTAACACTATACCGTAACAATCGACAGTAGCAACAGTCGGAGATGACCAAAACGCGATCCACGGAGACAGCGGATCATCGGGATCTAGCGACAGCGGTGGTAGAATTCGACAGCTGCAGCGCTGCCAAGTGAGGGAGAGAGATCAGAGCCGCTCGAATCAGCGATAGTGGTAGCTTCCGCCTGTAGTGGCGACAATGACAATACCAGCAACAGCAGCGATAGACTACCAGCTGCGTAGATCGGCCGACGCAATAGCTCGGGCGACTCAAAATCAAGCTCTCGAAGGAATTTGGCGGTGCAACAACTCAGCAACCGCGGCGACGACGCGGGGGGGGGGGGGGGGGGGGGGGGGGGGGGGGGGGGGGGGGGGGGGGGGGGGGGGGGGGGGGCGGCGGTAGCTCCGGCGGTTGATCGATGGCCGGAAGCGCGGATTTGATCGGCAGAGGTGGACTTGGGGGGCCAGAATTAGGTTGATCGTGAGAGTGAGAGTGAGAGAGAGATATATATGATGGGTTAAACCAATTAGCCTATCATATATAAATATATTTAAACCTATTAAGCAAAATTTGGGGGGAATTTCAAAATTTTGGAGCAGCATACTCAGTCGCCAATTGAAAGTTTTTTGTGGAGTTTATTACTTCGTTGGGTGTTAACAATATTACTCATCATGAGTATTTTATTGTAAAATTAGTTTTGAACCCGTGCGATACACGTTGATTAGTTACCAATGTAAAATAATAATATTAAAAATTTCTTATATTTGAATATATAAATTAATAATTATTTTTATTAAAATTTTATATTTTATTTGTCATATTATTAGAGCAAAATAATTATTATATAATATATATAAAATAATAAAGTTATTTGAGTGACGTAAATTGGTTGCGATGCATAGTTGTTAGTCACCAATATAAAATAATAATACTAAAAACTTCTTATATTTGAATATATAAATTAATAATTATTTTTATTAAAATTTTAGAACGTATTTGGGTAATTTTTAATGTATTTCAAGTAAATTAAATCATCAAAAATCATCGAAAATGCCTAAAATTACAAAAAAAATTATAGTTCACTCGAAAACAAAAGTAGGTTATCATAGATAATTGTTTTACGAATTTAGAATATTTTTAGATAATTTTTAAATATTTTTATTTTCTCAAATAATAAAGGAAGCATCACAATATATACTCGAAATATATTGAAACTCCACCACGACTCCTAAGTCCACCCCAGAACACCCCATCACAACTTAGAATACCTCAGTACACCTCAGATTTTTCTGTAAATTTAGAATATCTTTAGATAATTTTTAATGTATTTCGAGTAAATTAAATTATAAAAAATAAAAAAAGCCAAAAATTATGAAAAAATTACAGTTCACTAGGATACAAAAAAGGTTTATTATAGATATTTTTATTTATATTTTTTTTTATTTTTTTAAGATTTAATTTATTCAAAACACATTAAAAATTACCCAAAAATGTTCTAAATTTGTAGAAAAAATTGGCGTGTTCTGGGTTATGCTAAGATGTTTTGGGTTGTTCGTAGAAGTTATGGCAGAGTTTCAATGTATTTCGAGTTTATTTTGTTATGTTTTCTTTATTATTTGAGAAAATAAAAATATTTAAAAATTATCTAAAAATATTGTAAATTCACAAAACAAATATCTATAATAACTCTCTTTTGTTTTTTAGTGAACTATAATTTTTTTTTGTAATTTTTAACTTTGTTGATTTTTGATGATTTAATTTACTCGAAACACATTAAAAATTATCTAAATATGTTCTAAAATTTACAGAAAATTTGGGGTATTCTGGGGTGTTCTGGATTGTACTAGAATATTCTTAGGAGTCGTGTTAAAATTTTAATATATTTCAAGTATATTTTGTGATGCTTCATTATTTGAGAAAACGAAAATATTTAAAAATTTATCTAAGATGTTTTAAATTTGCAAAAATATATCTATCAGAACTCTCTTTTGTTGCCGAGCAAAACTATGATTTTTTCATAATTTTTGGCATTTTTTTAATTTTTTATGATTTAATTTACTCGAAATACATTAAAAATTATCTAAAATTGTTCTAAATTTGTAAAAAAATATGGAGTGTTCTGGGGTGTTCTTGGTTGTGTTGGGGTGTTCTTAGAAGCCGTGGTAGAGTTTCAATGTATTTCGAGTATATTTTGTGATGCTTCTTTCATTATTTGAGAAAGCAAAAATATTTAAAAACTACCTAAATATATTCAAATTCGCAAATATATGTATAATAACTCTCTTTTGAGTGAGCTGTGTTTTTTTTTATAATTTTTGGCATTTTCTTTGATTTTTATGATTTAATTTACTCGAAACACATTAAAAACTACCTAAAGATATTTTGAATTTGTAAAAAAATCTGAGGTGTTCTGGATTGTGCTGGGGCATTTTTCGGAGTCGTTGTGAAGTTTTAATGTTTTTCGAGACGTTCACCTTCAATTGGGCCCCAATTAGCTCAAAACGTAGAAATCAATTCCAATTAATTTCCAAATAAATCCAAAAATAAAGCAAGCACCGGAATAATCAATTAAATTAGTTTGGCTTCAAAAAATTAAATTATTAGAGGCCGACTAAACATTGGCCTTAGAAAGTTAGAAAATTTAAAGCCAAAATTATATTGGCTTCAAAAAGTTAGTATGTAAAAGCCAACTAATTAGTTGGCCTTAAAAAATTAAGAATTTTAAAGCCAAAATTATTTTGACTTCAAAAAATTAAATTATTAAAGGCCAATTAAATATTCGATCTCAAAAAGTTAGAAATTTTAAAGCCAAAGCTAATTTGACTTCAAAAAGTCAATTTATTAGAGGCTGATTAAATATTGGACTTTAAAATATATAGTTTTTAAAGCCAACAATATTTTGGCTTTAGAGTGTTATAAAATCAAATGCCAACAAAATAGTTTGGCCTCGAAAAATATGTTATTAGCAACTAAATTAAAATTGGCCTCAAAAAAATTTTTTTTAAGGCCAACTGAAATTTTGCTTTAGAAAGTCATTTTTAAAAGCAAAAAAAAAGTTGGCTTTTAGAAAGTTGGCTTCTAAAGATCAAATTTCTTGTAGTGGCTTTTGTAATCTTACTAACAGATAGCAAATTTGATGAAAGATCAGGAATAAATAATGCATCCGAAGTAGAGGAAAGCAAATCAAGTTTACCAACTCCTGTTTTTGGAATTTTGTCACCTGGCTATTCCGATTGACTGATTTAAGTGAGGTCACTTTATATCATAAAGAGCATGAGAGTCAGAAGTCATATGATCAGTAGCACCAGAATCAACTAACCAATAACTAGATTTAGATGTAGATAAAAAAAGTAGCGAGTTTACCAGATGTATGAGCAACCGAGGTATGTGATAGGGCCGCGCTATCTTTACTGTGCAGCCAACTCTTAAATTGTTCAAAAAGCTGTGTCTCTGAATCGGATGAATTCTGAGTTGAACTTTCGGACATAATTGTCACTGCAGCTAATTTCTTTTCTGAACTAGTATCCCTGCGCAGATGGGGATTCAATTCCCAACAACGTTCTTTTGAGTGTCCAGATTTGTTGCAGTGATCACAGTAGTACTGTGAGCGTGATCCTCCTCCTTGCCCACGTCCACGACCTCTTGTAGAGCCAAATCCCCTTCCACCATTGTCGTTTTTCTTAATCATGAAGGCACTGGAATCAGCAGGTTCAATCTCTCGCTTAGTACCAATTACCTTCTTCCCTGTTTCTTCTCGAAATATCATGGTACATACAGTGGTGACAGATGGAAGAGGGACAGTTCGAAGAATCTGATTTCTGAGATCTTTATATTCACCTGCCAAGCTTGCAACACTACAAGGAAATAAGCCATTAGAAGCCAATTTTTTAAAGGCCAGCTTTTTTCGGCTTTTAAAAGTGACTTTCTAAAGTCAAATTTCACTTGGTCTTTAAAAAAAGTTTTTTCAAAGCTAACTACATTTTTGGCTGCTGATGGAATATTTTTGAGGCCAAACTATTTTTTTGATCTTTGATTATATAACATTTTAAAGCCAAAATATTGTTGGCTTTAAAATTTTTTTTTTAAAGGCTAATACTTAGACAGCTTCTAATAATTTGACCTTTTTGAAGCTAAAATAATTTTGGCTTTAAAATCCTTACCTTTTTTTAAGGCAAAATATTTAGGTGGCCTCTAATAAGTTAACTTTTTGAAACCAATATAGTTTTGGCTTTAAAATCCCTAGCTTTTTTAAGGCCAATTATTTAATCGGCCTCCTAATAGTTGACTTTTTGAAGCCAATATAGTTTTGGCTTTAAAATCGTTAATTTTTTAAGGCTAAATATTTAATCGGCTTCTAATGATTTAACTTTTCAACTCCAAAATATTATTTGCTTTAAACTATCAAATATTATACAATTAATCTTCATTACCTTGTAACGTTATTTTTTCATATCAAATAACTTATTTACTTTAAATATCATTGTTTTCTCACTGTTGAAGTCCATTAGCTTTCCAGTCGCTGTGAAGTTTTCGTTAAATTTGCTATCGGCTTTTAATTGAATTTTTAGTCTAGAAAACTTAATGACTAAACTTAAATGAAGTAGTTGTAGCTTAAATAATAAAAGACTACAGATTCGTTTAGTTGCTAACATGCTTTCCTTTATATCTAATTAATATATATCCAATACTAAAAGTCTAAAATCAAAATTAAATTTGGGTCAACAAATAAATGTCAGAGTCCATATAGCTTCAAAGCCTAAATCCTCCATACAAGTCAATCTCCTCGTACTGTGGGCTAAAAAATAAATGTCCATACCCAATTAGCTTCAAAGCCTCAATCCTCCATATGAGTCAATCTTCTAGCACCCTCTCTCCAGAGTCCAGACCATCTTCTTCCACGGGACTGAATTTCTACCTCCCTTGATTGCTCTGCCTCTAGCCTCCGGCTTTTGATCCCGCCGCCGAGCGAGGTATTATAACCGTCTTGGAGCCCTCTCCCGTCCATCTTGTTCCAGCGGACTGAATTTCTTTCTCCCTTGATTGCTCTGCCTCCGGCTTCTGATCCCGCCGCCGAGCGAGGTATTATCACCGCCTTTTGGAGGAACCATGGCCACCTCCCCTCCCCACACCCCCCAACCCCCCCCCCCCCCCCCCCCTTATTTTTTTTTCTTTATTTTTATTTTTTATTTTTTGTAGATTTGATTCATTACTGAATTTAGTTGTGTTAGAACACAGCTAATTATTTTTGTAAATGGTGATAGTTAATATTTTACAATTGTATAACTTGAAGTAAAAAACAAATAGCCGAATTAGCAGTCACATTATGTCCAAATTCTAACTTGGCGCTCACCCAACAACCCCAAATTCTAATTTGCCGCTCATTTTTGGGTGTTGAGCGGGAAAAGAAATCTAATATATTTAGATTTCCAGGTCATTCTCTCCATGGGCATTACATCCAAACCTCCCAGCAAGGAAGATCAACCAAACCAACCGAATCTCATTGACAGCGGCCAAACCCACAAAGCTCCATCGGCTACCCGACGGCTATCCGCCAAATCCACGGAGCTCCTTCGGCGACGGCGATCAGCCAAACCCATCGAACTCCATCAGCGGCGACATCAACCAAACCCACTGACCTCCATTCAATCACCGTGATCGCCGTGCAAAGTAAGACTTTGATCTGTCACTATCATCAATTGCTTGATCAATTCTTATGCTATCAAAAAGTTTTTCATTATTGATCTCTCTCTGTTAGCCTCTGTTCTCTAACATGAAGCGATTAATTTCAATTTTTTAGTTAATCCGAAATAGACATGGCACCAGGAAGTAATTGCAAGCGTGTTTTGGCTGCTTCACCCGGGACATCGAATGGTAATGATAATGACTTTGGACTGAGTAAAGATGGTAAGTTGTTGCTATTTACTTATGTTAAGGTTTTACCAACTTCAAACACACAACATGCTTCTAATGTACATTTAACAATCTGTAGTTAATGAAAAGGCATTGACGGACTCTCGTCCTGTTCGGGGACAAAACCGATCACTTGTTTTAGAGAAACACCATGAGAAGCATGGAAAGGCAACAGTTGTGATCACTAATGAAAGACAAGTTATAGGTGAGCACTCTGAATGGTGGTCTAGAGAAATGACGAACCTAATCAGGATGTATGCCCCTGTTAATATAAAAGGATGGGCAAGAATGGATAAATCAAAGATGGAGGAGATTTACAAGCGAGGAGCTGCGATTTGATAGCTACCCAAGCAGAGGAGCTGCGATTAACAAGAGAAGTGGTGAAGAAATTAAAGGAGGACCAAACAACAATGCTGAAACAATTCGAAGTGACCATGGCGAACTTTAGTGGCTCTACCTTTGAGTCACAATAAGTCCTTAATATAATGGTAAATGTTCTATCTATTACATTGTCTTGAATCTTCAAAATCTTGTTCAGTGCAAATAAAGAAGTTGACATTAATTCGTAGCCTCAACACTTGATATAAGAAACAAGCAAATTAGGTCTACACAAATTTATGTTAAGGTCTATCTTAATATTAGCAAGGTGATAGTATGAAAGGAATTAATTGAGAATGCTCTGGGACTGCAGCCTGCTAGCTTACAATCTTTTCTTTGTAGACTTGTTATATAGCCTATGCTTTGGTTTTGCTTTTGTCGCTTTTATCCTAATTCGGTAGGCTTTTTTGCAATCTTCTTTTAATATCGTGCAAGGAGTTAACCGAGAGAACTATGTGATTTCTCACTTATTATCATCTTTTTGCAAACATTTGATATTTGGTCTATGCTTTGGTACTACATTTGTCTTTTTATTCTCTTAAGCAAGTTTTGTTGTGTTTTTTTCTTTTAATATGTCAACAACTTGTAATCATATAACAGTAAAACTAAAAGCATATGTTGAAATTCTCTTGAATAGACAGAAACACTGGCTTACTATCCTAATGTTGGTTATATTATTTTCTGATTGACTAATTATATATGTATATATATTGCTCTTCTTATTAATATCTTAATTTATTTGGTCCCAATGTAGAAGCTATTTTGATGTGGGATTGTCTGGCAACATTTTGAAGACAACAACTATAAAAGCTTGGAGAATATATATAGTACAAGACAGAGAAGCTCAAAAGTGGGAGTTTATGGAGTTAAGCTCAAGGTTGTGATTTGTAGACAAGATTTATAACTTAAAGTGTTCAGGTTAGTTAAGTTCGCTCAGTTATGCTTGGTACTAACTCGAGTAAGAACTTCATATGGAATCCATGGAATCTATGTTTTACAGGTCTTTTTGGTCGTAGATGGTGGTGCGACTCAATTTCGGAATTGCATATGTTTTTGTGGTTATATGTATATATTTTCTTTTGGTACAAAATGTATATATAAGAATGTTTAGTTTGAACACTTAAAGGGTGTATTTTGTGAATGTATCATCAATCTTTCTTGGATTGATAAGGAACTAATATAAATGATATTTGAAAAGTAAATTTGTGTATTACATGAGTATTCTGTTATGTGCATATCAATTGTCATGACCATGTTTTATCATTTGTTTATTTAAATGATGTTATGTGCAAATACAAATTATTAAAAGACAATTCTCGTTGACTTTTGAGGCCAAAATGATTCTTTTCAAATTTTTCTGTTGTATGCATATTAAGATGTTTTCTATAGTGAACTAGAGCCAAAATAAATTGGCTTTTAAAGTCCTTTTTTTGGAGCCAACTTTAGATAAATTTTATTGTTAATTGAGGTCAATATAGTGATGGCTGCTAATGGTTTTAGAGGTTAACATAAGTTAGTTTCAAAAAATTTTCTTCTTTTGAAGCCAATAAAAGATAGCTTTAAAAATAATTTGCAGCTAACATCATGTTGGTTTCAAAAATTTTTAGAAGACAAATAAATTTGGCTTTTAATATATGTTTTTTCAGAAGCTAATATTTTATAGCTTTTCAAATTATTTGAAGCCAATATTATATTGGCTGCAAATAGTTTTAAAGGCTAAATAAAATTGGCTTTTAAAATGTCATTTTTTAGAAGCAAAATAAAGTTGGCTTCAAACTTTTTAAAGGCTAATTAATGTTAGCTTTTAAATACCATTTTCTGAAGCCAATTATTTTGTTGGCTTCGTGAAGATCTAGAAGCGCACTTCAGGAAGCCAATCCCTAGGCCAACTTTTTTGGCCTCTAATATATTTTAGAGGCCAAAAATTAACATTTAGAGGCCGAATTGGTTGGCATTTGAAGGCGTTTTTTCTTGTAGTGCAAGTAGCTGAAAGAGTTTGTCTTCTTCGTCTCTGATTTTCAGCACCTTAGCATCAGTTGTAAAAGGTCTATAGATACGGAGTTCTTCCCATTTCTTCTGAATTTGACCAAGGTGCTCTGTGAAAGTCTTGCTTGAATCTTGCTTGCAGTTGAATAGCTCACGTTGCAACTCAAAAAATCCTTGCAGCATTATTTTGTTGACTATACATACTATAAATTGATTGCCAAAGATCTTTAGCATTCTCTGCATACATAAAAATCTCAGAAATATCAGGTTCAATGGTTTTAAAAAGCCATGACATTACCTGATAATCATATGTGCGCCATTTTTTATAGGATTCGTCGATCTCAGATGGTGGATCATCCTCAATGTGGGTTAGTTTCGATCTTCCTCCTAATGCAATAGTGATAGATTGTGCCCATGAAAGATAATTTCTGCCATTTAGCAGAATATTTGTCAGTCTTGAGTCATCAACTGCTTTGCTCGAATTTTCTTAAGCCATTGAATCAATTAGATCGTAGATCTCGGACTGAAATTAGATCGGGCTGATAAATGATCGGATCCCAATAGGACTTGGAAGTGGGCTGAAATCCAACGCGTCTTCTTCCTGGGCAGCGTCGTTCTTCTTCTCCGGCGGCGTCTGCGATTGCGCGGAATTGGCAACAGCGGATATAGCAGTGGCGGCGGCAAGAATAGAACCCTAATTTTGATTAGGGATCTTAATATCAATCAACGTCTAAGATTAACTCTCCACAGATCCAACGGTTCAGATTTGCTCTGATACCATGTAGGCAATAATAAAAAATGTGTGGAAAATAAATTAGAGAAAAGACACGACGATTTAACGTGAACACCCTAACGGAAAAAAATTACGGAATGTCTGTCCTCAAAACCATTGGAAGGATGGATGAGAGATCCACTATTAATAGGAGAAGTACATGAATTTAATTAGGCAATTACAATCACCACAGAATCAATAATAATATCTCCTACCAAGAATAGAAGATTAGTATCTCCTATCAAGAATAGAAGATAATAATAATATCTCCTACTAAAAATAGAAGATACTAAAATATTTCCAACAACTACCAAACAAACCATACATAATTAATCTCTACCACACACGCGCCTCGTGATCTACACAATTTTCTCATAATTCGTAAAAAAAAATATCAAGATTACAGATATATCCATCGTGATGTGTGGTCTTGATTGTGCCACGTCAGCATGCGTGGTTTCTTGGGGGTGCATAGCAAATAACGAATGAATAATAATTTGTATGCCTCCTCTCTTCCCCCAAGTCATTCCTCTTTGGTCTCCGCCTTTGACCTCCTAACATACATTCCACCCCTTGTATGGTATCAAATATCTCCATATATTTTCTTGTTTGGTAGAGTATAAGGGCTAATTTAGCCCATTTTATCGACCAGTTTGGGTGTAATTATTGTATTAATTATGGTACTAATAAATCAATATTAGTTCAGTTGGTTAACGAAACTGAGTGTTAGAAAATAATTATAATTTATTCCTCATGCAATATTTGGAGTTGAAATTTTAATAAGCATAAATTGAATGAAACGATCATACTAACTTAAATTTTTAACAAATATAAAATATAAAACCTTCATATTATGCTGTTTTTCACAAAACCTTTTGAAGTACTTTTTTAACGTCTCTCCTTCCTTCTGAGTAACGTTCAGCAGGCTTTCCGAGTCCTTAAGAAATTCCGAGCTTGCGAACAATCTCGTCTGAAACATGTCGACGAGCTCCTCCCAACTGTTGATGGACCCTGACCTCAACCCGGTAAACCAGGTCTGAGTGGGTCCCTCCAACGTCATGGGGAATGCTTGACAGTATACGGCTTCGCTGTATCCCGTGAATTTCATGGCGGCCATGAAGCATGATACATGGGCTTTTAGTGACGACTTGCCGCTGTACTTCGAGATTTTTGGTGGTTTGAAGTTTTGTGGTAACGTGCATCTTGGATTGCTACCGAGAACGGCGAATTTGGGTCTCTGGCGAAATTACTAGGTGGAGTCAATACCGACTTCATTCTTTCTGGTCTAGGGGGAAGTCCCGGTGCAGCGGCTGCATCCTTTTCTCGGGGACGCGAGATTGCTTCAGCTCCGGCTTCCGTCTCTCCTGTCGATTCGTCCAAAGAAAGCACTTCTTCCGGACGTACTCCTTTTGATGGTGCTGCTCGTGCTCCACCTCCAGATCTTGGCTGTTGTTCTTGTTTTCTCTCCCTTGCCAATCGTGCACCGTGACTGCCCAGGCGTTGTTGGATAGGGGGTAGCCCTAACCTGCTGAACGCCGAGACTCGGTCTTGATTGGGGGAGTTATGATTAGGTCCTTGTTGGGGTTCTCCAGCATGATGGGACAACCTTTTCCTCGCCGGTATCCTCGCCGGCGCGGTTGTCTGTTGTGATTGAAGGAGGTTGCGCAACTTCTCCCTCAGCAGTTCACGGACTCCATCCATGGTTACAGGAACTTCTTGTGGTTGTAATTCAGCAGCAGGTTCTGGTGACTCATTTCCGTCAGACGATTGTTCGACTTGAAATTATTGTGTGCCCACTCCACTAGGCTCTTCCAATGATCTACGATCGTCTCTGCTAACATTACGGTTTGCCGCTCTTCTCCTAGCCATTATTTTTGTGATGATTTTCCCCACAGACGGCGCCAATTGATCGAGCTGGTCCTCGACCGATCAATAAAGTATTCAAAAACAGTGAGGACTAGGATTAAAAACAGATGGTAATCGTAAAAGACGATCTAAATCACGCAAGACGCAGGCGATTTTAACGTGGAAACCCTTGAAATCAAGGTAAAACCACGGGCTGTCACGTAATGCCAACGAGTCAATGGTTTCACTAAGAGTAAGAAGAATACAGATCTCTCAAACACTCTTCCCCCTCTTACAGTACCAAAGGGCATCCTACGAAATGCAAATGTACCGTAAGGACAAATAAAGGTAGTCTTTTCTTGGTCCTCTGGAGCTATTGGAATCTGATTATAACCTGAATACCCATCTAGAAAACAATAATATTCATACCCAGCAAGTCTTTCTAACATCTGATCTAGAAATGGAAGTGGAAAATGGTCCTTGCGAGTAGCATTATTAAGTTTTCTATAGTCTATACACACTCTCCACCCTGTAACTGTTCTAGTGGGAATCAGTTCATTATTTTCATTTTGCATCACTGTCATCCCGCCCTTCTTTGGCACCACATGTACTGGACACACCCAGGAACTATCTGATATAGGATAAATGATTCCTGCGTCTAACCATTTTAAAATCTCAACCCTTACTACTTCCTTCATATTAGGATTTAATCTTCTTTGATTTTCCACAACAGGTTTATAGTTATCTTCCATTAAAATTCTATGCATGCATATAGAAGGGCCAATTCCTCTAATATCTGATATAGTCCATCCTATGGCCTTCTTTCTCAATCTCAATACACGCAACAATTTATCAAGCTGGATTTCAGTCAAAGAAGCATTCACAATCACAGGTAATGTATCATTATCACCTAGAAAAGCATACCTGAGATTGGACGGTAATTGTTTCAATTCTACAACCGGAGCTTGTATATGAGATGGGAGAGGAAGTGGCTTACCCTTGCCTAACTCCTCAAAATGATTACTTTTGTACCTTGGTAAAGGATCTACTGCATCTAGTGCATATGCTAGAGCTGAAACTTCAAAAACTTCATCTTTACTTGTCCCTGCATTTACTAAACAATTCTCAAGAGATTCTATTGGGTTAGAATTTCTGAAATATTTTTCAGTTAGCACACTCAGAATATCAATTCTAAAAACATCATCAGTAAAAGAAGGGTATTAACAGATTCAAACAAATTAAACTCTACCTCTTCTCCGCCAACTCTCAAAGTTAACTTACCATTCTGAACATCTATAATTGCCCCAGCTGTAGCCAAGAAAGGCCGACCCAAAATAATAGGAATCTCTGCATCTTCTTCCATCTCCACGACAATAAAATCTACTGGAATAATAAATTTCTTTACCTTTACCAACACATCTTCCAGAACACCAAATGGGTACTTTATTGATCTATCCGCTAGCTGCAAAGATATATTAGTAGGCTGTATTTCATTCAATCCAATCTTCCTGCAGACAGACAAAGGAATTAGTGAAACACTTGCACCTAAATCACATAAAGCCTTAGAAATATTTAAATCGCCAATGGTGCATGGGATTGAAAAACTCCCTGGGTCTCTTAGTTTTGGCGGAAGCTTGTTTTGAATAACAGCACTGCATTCTTCCGTCAGAGCAATTGTCTCAAAATCCTCCAATTTCCTCTTTTTTGAAATAATTTCCTTCAAAAATTTTCCATAAGCAGGAATCTGTGCTAAAGCATCTGCAAAAGGAATATTAACTCGCAATTGTTTAAACACATCTAAAAATTTGTTAAATTGTTTATCAAGATTATTTTGCTTAAGTCGCTGTGGAAAAGGGACAGGAGGTACATAAGGTTTTATAGGTGATGGTGATGTTGTTACTGCTTCCTCCACTTCTGCACCATCCTGTTTACTCATCTCTTCATCTTCGATTTCATTTTCCTCCAAAGTATCACTACATATTTGGCCAAATTGCTTACCACTTCTTAATGTTATGGCCTTACAATGTTCTTTCGGGTTAACTTCTGTCTTACTTGGCAAACTGCCTTGACCACGGGAATTGATGGAATTTGCTAATTGTCCCAATTGCATCTCCACATTCCTACTAGAATTTGCCATCTGATCAACCTTTGCCTCCAATCTTTCAAATCTCTCAGAAGTGACATTAGCTAACTTTTCAATAGCTAACTCCCATGACTGCTTACCTTCTTGCTGAGTTGGTTTCTGCTGAAATCCTGGTGGTGGAAAAAGCCTAGAATTGTTACCTGAATTGCCTTGATCTCTCCAAGACAAATTGGGATGATTTCTCCACGCTGGATTGTAGGTTTGAGAATAAGGATTATTCTGTTGTTGCCTATTAAAGTTCGAAACAAACTGAGCCTGTTCTACCTGCAAACATTCAGAACTAATATGAGCTCCTCCACACCAATCACAAATCATAGCAGAGTTAAGATTAGAAATAGAATTGACATTACCCAACTTACCAAACATTTTTACCAAATTATCAACCTTCGCATTCAACATATTTATGCCATCAACATCATACATACCTGGAGTTTTCTTAGGCATACCTCTATCATTTGACCATTGATAATTATTAGAAGCCATTGCTTCCAACAGCTCATAAGCCTCTTCTGTAGACTTACCCATTAAAGCGCCTTCTGCAGCTGCATCTACAGTTATTCTGACTGAATGTGTCAAGCCATTATAAAATGTTTGCACAATTAGCCAGTCAGGTAAACCATGATGTGGACATCTCCTCTGCAAATCCTTAAATCTCTCCCAGGCCTCATACAAAGATTCACCGTCAAACTGAACAAAACTAGTAATATCATTACGAAATTTAGCAGTCTTACCTGGGGGAAAATACTTACTCAAAAAGGCTTGTGACAAGGTATTCCAGGTACAAAACGAATTTGGCGGTTTTGAATTTAGCCAATCCTTAGCCTTATTTTTCAAAGAAAAGGGAAAGAGCCTCAACCTGATTGCATCTTCAGTCGCGCCATTCAACTTTATAGTATCACATATTTCCAAAAAATTTGCTAGATGGGTATTTGGATTTTCAGTATCTAATCCACCAAACTGCTCCTGCTGGATCATCTGAATGAGACCAGGCTTGAGCTCAAAATTGTTGGCATTCACAGCTGGTCTTACAATGCTTGTCTGGACACTGGTAGCATTTGGCATGGTATAATCACGTAGCAACATCTGATTTTGGTTCTGATTTTGATTGTCAGCCATGGTTATCACTTGTTCTTGCTCTAGCCTATGCTTTTTCTTCAATTCTCGTAACGTTCGCTCTAAATCTGAATCTATCTTCTCAAGCGTTTTACACGTACTGCGTGTCATACACTAGCATATCTGAAAAGCAACAAAAAAAATAAAAATAAAATAAAAATAAAAAGAAAAATAAGAAAAGAAAATTAATAAAAAAAAAAAAATCAGCCTAAACTAATACCAGAAATCATGTTATTGATATTAGAATTTGCCTCCCCGGCAACGGCGCCAAAAACTTGATGCTTTTAAAACGTACCGCAAGTATACGGATCGCACAAGTAATAAAAAAAATGAGTAAGAGTATCGTCCCACGAGGAGGAAATCTAACTACCAACAATACGATTCCTATATTATCTAGGCAATGGAATTAAGAACTGTGAATCAAGAGGAATTTAACTGGATCGCACGGAAGACAGGTTATCAATTTCCTAAGGTTCTGATTTCGTCAATGGATTTCTTAATAATCAAGATCTGAAATAATTTCAATGTTCACCTTTTTCTTACAATGATTGAATTCCTTAATGTATGTGATGATCTCTTTCAAGACTCAACACGTAAATTGCATCAACCTTATGTCTACTTTCGTGATCATAACAGTTGATATAATTTCATTAAGAACTATGAAATTCTAAAAAAATAATCACAATGGCTACTGTTTATTTCTAAATCACACAACCATGCTTGATAAATTCACGAACTAATATTGAACTTCAACTTTCCTTCCATCATTCAATATCTTAAACATACAACTAATGACCAATTAATTGCACGCATGAAAATCGAATTCACCAAATTGTATTCAACAAAAAATATTCAAAATCAATCAAATTTAAATTATCTTATAAATCCATGACTACATCATAACCCTAGGAATAAAATTCTAGCCAAGAAACATGATCCTGATAGCACAAAAATTAAATAGAAGATTTAGAGATGAATGACTCATAAACTCGAAGTTGAAAATGTTGCCCGCCGTCTTCTCCAAGAGATTTATTTGATTTTCTTGCTCTAGAAAAAATCTGCCGCCTAGCCTATGTGCGTTCTCTGTCCTCCTGCTCAAGATTAGCCTCACCTTTTTTCTCTCCTCAGCCGCCTAGAATATATCTCCAGTTTTTCCAAACAACAATCATAATCTTCTTTTTAAATCCCAGCCATTGAAGAGTTCCATTGTCTTATCTATCCCTTGATTTGGTGTTTGGTCTTTTGGACCTCCTATTCCAGCGGCTGCTGTAACTTATTTTGGCCCTAAGATCCCAACCGTTGATTATAGGTCTTATTATTTCCAGCTGATGCTATCCAGCCGCACCTTGCTATCATTTAATCCAGTGTAATAGCAGCACAGATGTTGACGACCTTCCTCCGGATGGGGGAAAGAAAAGTTTGGAGTCGCCACCTAATTTTTATGGAAAATTAGGAAACCGGGATAAAGCACATTGAGATTCTTGGGTTCGTTGTCGGTTACGTGTGGGGAAGATGGAACACCCCCACAGCGCCCCTCCGAAGAGGGTACTCTCAATTAAACGGCTTATATTTTTAAAATTGGGATTTATCATTTTTATTTATGAGATTTAAATGTATGCATATATGCGATAATGCTAAGAAATTGTAAGGAAATAAATGTTACCGACTACGCGTGTTTTCGTTCATTCTTAATTTTGGCGTGTGAAAATATTTTTATTTTTATTTTTATTATTTTTTATTTTTTGAGATGTAAAGTTCGGATACCACCTCACTCTAATCTCATTTTTAATTTAATTTAAATTTTTTTTTTTTTTTTTTGCTGGATAAGGGTGTAGAGATCGGTTAACCGCCTCACTCTAACCCAAAAGATGTTCATGATAATTTATATTAATTAATTTTTATGTTTTGAAAATTTTTATTAAGGTGTATAGATCGGTTAACCGCCTCACTCTAACCTTTTCTTTAAAATGTTTTAAGATTTATTACTTTTTATATTTTAAATAATTTAATAAGGTGAAGAGATCGGTTAACCGCCTCTCTCTAACCTTATTTTAAAAGATTTTAAGATTTATCTTTATTTTATTATTTTTTTATATTTTAAATAATTTAATAAGGTGTAGAGATTGGTTAACTGCCTCACTCTAACCTCATTTTAAAAAGATTTTGAGATTTGTCATTTTTCTATTTTTATTTTTTTTTATATTTTAAATAATTCAATAAGGGTAGAGATCGGTTAACCGCCTCACTCTAACCTTATTTTTAGAAGATTTATGATATTTTTTATTTTTAGAACCATCTTTATAGACAGAAATAATGAAATTATAGCTTTAAATCCTATTAAAAGTGATCAAAATTGATTAAAAATATATTTAGACCACTAAATAGATTCTTAGGACCAAAATGGCTAGGTCAGAATTGAAATGGCTCGATCAGAATTAAAAATGGCTCAGTCAAATTCGATTTGGGCTCGACCGGATGAAAATGGCTCAGTCTAATTAAAATTGGGCTCGGTCGGAACGAAACCGACCGAGCCCGAGCTCGCACATGTATATGTGTATTTAAGGTATATCGAGGGTTCCGGATTCAATGGTGATGTCTAAATTTGATTTTGACGTGTGTATTTTGAGATATTTGAGAATTATTTTCGGTTATCGTTTTTGTTTTTTTGTTTCCGCCGCCGTGGCTCGCCGTCGGCGAAGCCACGGCGGTGCCCCGTCGTCTATACTATGTTGAGATCTTAATGCGGTAGTTTTGATAAAGTTTGGACGCGTACCTTGATTAACCGAGGTTTTCGGTTTTTTAAGCTATTCCGGCGGCGACGGCAGCGGCGAAGCCGTGCGGCGGCGGTGACGACGTCGCAGATCGTCGGCGAAACTGGTGGCGGGCTGTGGTAGTGTTCTCTCTCTCTCTTTCTCGAATTTTCTTTGTCGTTTTTTTCTTCCTCTTCGGCCGAGCTCTCCCCCTCGTTGGCTCCGATCGCCCCCATATATAGCCGTCACCCCGCGTACGAGGCGCTGACGACGTGGTGAGCTCCCAGGACCGCTTCAACCGCGCATTAAACGGCGATCGTGGGCACGGCAGCGGCGACCGCTTCCTCCGATTGAATTTTCATTCATTTTTCGTATTACATAATAAAACCCTTGTTTTCAAAATTGCAAAAATGGCACCCAAGGATTTTGCAAAACCTTGGGTTTTCTATCTTCTATTTTGGGCAAATATGACCCCTCTCGTTTAAATATTCGATTTTCGCGAAAATTTCTTATTCGTACGTGGTCTCGTTAAAGTTATAAACAATTATATTCGTCCACATAGCCTCAAATTAAGCTAAAATAAATTTAATCATGTAAATCAAAATTTTAAACTTAATCGAGTTTATCGAATAAAATCGGGACGAACCCGGATAAAATGGGGTGTCTACAACAGATTTTGCGCAAATTGGACCGAATCAAATTGGAATTTACAAGCTAAACACCAGTAAGAATTCAACTCCAATTTAATATTTTTTCCTGCAAACACCCACAAATAATATAATTAGTGTCTAATTTATACTGAATCCATATATAAAAAATAAGACTCATCATATATCTCGGTATAGATATCAGTCAATCAACCAACCCCTTTTTCGGAGTTGTTTCTTGCCTTTTATAGCCATTATGGAGGACATTTCCTAAGCCCGGGCGGCCCTTGAGCTTCCTCATTTAATGGCCTAATAACCACGACTCATTAAATACCTATCTTAATGAGCCTTTATTAGGAATCATAAAGAGTGCGTCGGTTACATTCCTCCGCGCATGCATGTAACGGTCCAACTTCTAATGATCTGCTGGTGTCGACCTCGGGCAAGATCGCTACCGAGGTGTATGTCGGGAGTCGACCGTTGTTGGTACATGTTCCAGTAAAAGGCCTCGATGTCTATCTCGGGTAGATACTTGTTTATGTCTTGAGTCTTCACTTCGGGTCCGGCCCATCTTCCTATTCAAGGCACATCAGCATCATGACACGTGGCGGCCCAGAACGGGGTTATATCAAATGCCCCCAGACGGTCTTAGCGGAATACCGGTAAGTCCGTCGGAAACTCTCGATGTCATCATCTTGAATCCGCAGACGTCGGTGTCGCTGCGAGCTCTTAAATAGCCACAAGAATATTTAGGGATCATCTCCCGATGTTCATTCTAACGGCAGAATATCACGTCATGTCTAACCTAGGTTGTCGGGTTTCAAATTCCCGCGCAAATTCCCTTATAATCAAAACTCGCGTCGCCTCGTAAGTTGTGATTCGCTTGATTGTGACACGCGGCCACCTCTGGCGTGGATACTCGCCGCCTGTCCTACTTTTTCTCTTTCATGTCCCATCCTTTTAATTAGCCGCAGAGTCGCCGTTTTTATCACCATACCCAAAAATACCTTTTACAACCCATCTTCTCCGGCGATCAATACCTCCGCGTTTCAAGTGTCCGGCGATCTTCGTTTTTCAATTTTTTCCATTCGAGGTTAGTAATCTCATGTCTTCCAAACGCGTTAGGTATAACTCCTCTAGAATCTCTGAGTCCTCTGAATCCTCTGAATCCTCGAAAACTTTTTCCCAATCTCGTTCCCGTTCTGGTTCATCTTCTTCGGCGGATGCTGCGCTAGATTATTTGTTCGCTTCTTCTTCGACGGGTAATCCTCCTACTGTCAGTCGTCCTTTGTCTCCTTCTGGTTTTCCTGCTGAGTTTGCCGATATCCTTCCTGAGGACATGGCTGAGTCTTCTTCTGTCCCTAGATTACGGCTAGACGAAATCGTTTCTATCGTGACTAGTAAAGATATCTCTAGGTGGAGAGCAAAATTTTCATGGACTCCCGACTTTGTAGCTAGGATCCCGACATCCACTGAAAGGATGTCCACATTCCTTGATAATGAGATAGCTATCTTTTACGAACATATCCGTGTCGGTATGCGTCTCCCCTTGAATATCTTCTTTATTAACTTCTTCGACGCATACCACGTCATGCCTTGTCAATTAGTTCCTAACGCCATCCCAGTATAATCGGCTCTTGTATATTTGTGGCACCAGACTTCTTCCTCCTACCCAATCTATTCCGTTGTATTTTTGAGTTCATCGAATCTTCCCACTCTCCGGGGTGATATTTTTTGCGATGTCGGAATGACTTCGCCAAATTTTTTGTAGGTCGTCCTTCTTCCAATAAAGGATGGAAGAGAATTTTTCTTTATTGCCCGAGATAGCGATATAGACCTTCAACCGACCTTGGGGCCACCCTAATCGCGACATGCTATCCCTTCCTGTATATGTCGCTCGGTGATGACCTCGCAGTCGAGATCTGAGCGATTCCACACGGTTCCGGGTCAGTTGATGGCCAGACCCCGACGAAGACACGCTGTCAAAGTAGCGCGTTTATTCTGGGCTACAAGGGTATGTCGCTCTCTCGGTCTCTTTATTATCATATGTCGGTAGAGAATGCTATGTCGGTAGTGAAATTGATTGGAATTTTCTCGCTCGTGGTGTTGCAGACGATTTAGAGGCATCGCGCAGGCAACCTCTGCCCGGCCTTCCACCTCTAGGCAGCCAAGAAAACAGGCGGCCTCAAAGAAAAAGAATCCACCTCGGAAGCGGCCTTCTGCTCCGAGACAAAGGGCTTCCCGAGGTCAAGGTCGGGGATCGAGAGGGAGTGGGTTTGCGAGGAGAAAATCTTCGAAGGGGCCCGACTCATCAAGCAAAGATGTGGTTGCTGCTGCCTCGGCTCCAATTCTTCCAAAACCAACCCCTCCTCCTGCACAGACTTCGAAGCCTCCGGTTCAAGGGAAAAAATGAGCCAGTGAGCCTATTTCGGAGGACCCAATTCGGAAGAAAGGGACTAAAGTATGTGTGGACAAAGGTTAGGGCAAAGCGCCTCAGCCTATCACCCACGAGGTAAGGAGAACTGCCGAGTCCCTAGTCCCCCAACCTTCCGAGGTCCACCTTCCAAATTGGGAGTTGAGGAGGGGTGAAAGCTGCATCGGAAATGCTGCTGGCTCTACAATTTTTTGCGAGATGGGTCCACCGCCTGTGGATCGGAAATTGATGGACGAGATGCCAGATCAAGAGCTCTTCGAGAAGCTCATGACCTCGTCCTACGAGGTAAGCAGAAACTTTAGCTTCTGTTTTCTAAGGTTTTGATGTCTTCTTTCTTACGAGATTTCTGTCATGTTTCCAGCACATGCTTGCCTCAGCAGCAGCCAAGAGGCGCTATGCTCAGCAATCTCGCGGCATACAGTCGCAATTGGACTCCCTCCGCAGACAGCATTGTTGACGACCTTCCTCCGGTGAGGGGAAATGGTTGGAGTCGCCACCTAGATGTTTATGGAAATCTAGGAAACCGAGATAAGGCACATAAAGATTCTTAGGCTCGTTCGTCGTTTACGTGTAGGGAAGACAGAACACCCCCACAGCGTCCCTCAAAAGAGGGTACTCTATAAGTGATTAAATTATCTTGGATTTATATTTAACACAATTTTTATTGTTAGAATATTTACATATTTATTTATCCGCTTATTGTGAAAAAGAGAGATCGGCATCCACCTCACCCTCTAAATCACTTGTGGGTGAATACATAAAGAAAACATATTTATCAGGACAATATCCATCGTCCCTTTTCAATATTTTTTATTTTGCATGAGGTTTGATTTTTGTAAGTATGCCTAACTATTTTAGGAGAGCAATATCCATCGCTTCTCGTTTTGACTACCTACTCTCATTTAATACGATCATTTGGATTTGGGTCCATCCGGTCCTAAATCTTTATGCTCAGATAAATCAAATCTCGTTCAAAATATACATGTATTTAATTAAAGAGTATAATTCGAAAAGAATAAAAAGCATTTTAAGTTTGAGTTTGGGGCTCAACTCTATTTTATCTTTATTGTCCAGATCAAGCTGATATTTGAAATATCCATCTCACATATCAACTCGTATATTATTATTTATAAAAAATTTAACTCAGAAAAGATATCCATCTCGTCCGAATTTTATTTGTTTACAATATAAAAGTTCGTATCGAGTCCTATAATATTTACACGAAGGTCGGGATTAAACAATATCTATCGTTTATACTTGAACTCATTTTTATTATTAAGTGTTAGCTTCGGGAGAAATATCCGTTTCCCCCGAAATTTGATTTAATATAATACTAAAAAAATAATAGTAATAAAAATGATAATTATAAAAAAATAAGAGAAAAAAATAAATAAATAAAAAGGAGGCTGGGCCGCGCGCGCCAGCTTGCGCGCGGCCCAGTTCAAAAAAAAAAAAAAACAAAAACAAAAACAGAATGGCGACCGGCTAAGCCGGTCGCCTCTTCTTCCCCGCGCGAGCTCTGCATAGAGCTTGCGCGGGCGGCGCGAGCGGCCGTCGCCGCTCGCGTCCGGCGACGATTACGCCCGAAATAATGCGTACCTTAGGGTTATCAACCGTCCTGAATCCATTGGTAACGTCAAAAATCGATTTTATCGACTGTATATGCATGTTTTTAGATGGTGCAATTTTCGGTTAAAAACTTATTTTACGTTTTCCGGCCATGACGGCTCACCGGCGACCACGTCGTTCGTTCAGAAGATCCTTAAGCATGTAAACACGACAAAAATAATGTCCAGGGGTTTTGGGAGGTATACCTTCGTCGCGTGGGTTTTGAGGCCGAGAATGGTGGCGTCCGAGAGCGACGGTAGCTCGCGGCCCCAGGAACTTCGACGACGTCGGAGAAGATCTATGGGGTTAAGGAGAGGTATTGAGGACGAATTGGTGGGTTGAGATGGTGGCCGAGCTCGGCTCTCTCTCTCTCTCTCTCTTTCTCTCTCTTCTCTCTCTCTCTCTCTCTCTCTCTCTCTCTTGCAGCAGCCTCTCCTCTGCAGCCTCTCTTCCTCCTCCTCCTTTTGTGTGTGTGTGTGTAGTGTGTTTTATAAGGTTGGAGAGGAGGGGAGTGATTTGAGAGGTGGTATGGTGTGGAGAAGAAAAATTGGTGGAGGTAAGGTTGAAGAAGAAAAAAAATAAAGGGGGATGGTGGAGTGATGGGGATGGGTGGCTGCCCATCCCTCAATTTTCCTTTTTTTTTTAAAAAAAAAAAAATTATTTTATATGTATATATGTATGCATGTATATGTTATATGTATATATGCGTTTGTGTAAATATAAAAGCGTATGTTGTAATATGTATGTGTCCAAGAGTTTCGTGTGATATGGGCCCGGACAAAATGGGGTGTCGACAGTTGCCCCTCTTTGCCCAATTCTTTGTAAAAGGATTGGGCAAAGATAAAGAGATATCTCATTTTGTCCGGCGAGAGAGATGAGAGATAAGAAATTTTTCTTTTTGTTATTTGTTATTGTATTTGTCAAGGAGTGCATAGCTGTTCAATCGGTTTTGGTGTCAATCGCGGGATCAAAGTCCCATGATAAGAGATGTCGTAGCAAGGACTACGCCTCATGAAGTGGATAGGGTTTCATGAGAGCTACGCCTCACGAAGAAGATGAAGTTGTCATAAGAACTACGCCTTGTGACGAAGAGAAATCGAAACGAGAACTACGCCTCGTGACGAGAAATAGCTTTCATGAGAACTACGCCTCACGATTAAGAGAAAATGACACGAGATCTACGCCTCGTGACGGGAAAGAGTTTTCATAAGAACTACGCCTCATGAATAAGAGAAGTTGTCATAAGAACTACGCCTCATGACGAATAGAAATCGTAAAAAGAACTACATACATCTCATAACTGTTGACGACCTTCCTCCGTAAAGGGGGAAGAGGGGTTTTTGGAGTCGCCACCTAATTTTTATGGAAAATTAGGAAACCGGATAGGCACTTTTGAGATTCTTAAGGCTCGTTCGTCGGTTACGTGTGGGGAAGACAGAACACCCCCACAGCGCCCCTCGAAAGAGGGTACTCTATAGATGGTTGTGCAGATTTTGTGTTCCTAATATTTTTTATTTTATAAGCATATCGACTTTTAGTATATCTATATAATGTTTAAAAGATAATGGGTATACACTCATTTCTCCTTTTAACATTTAATAGAGACATTTAAATAATAGAATTTATGATTAAAAAGAATCAGTATACACCAATCTTGTAATCATACTTTCTATTATTTAAAAGGGATTTAATTTCCTCGAATATATATAATAGAAATACGAAGGAGTATACACCACTTCGTTCATCTATTATCCATATTCAAATTCCCTATTTATATAAACTTTAAAAGTAGGAATAACAGTATACACCGTTATCCTCCTTTTTACTTTATATAGATAGGAAGGAGTAAATCTCAAACATGTCGATTTACTTATAACATGAGAATTAGAGAAAATAATAACAAAAATGTTGTGCGTGTCGAGCGATGCTTAATGTCGAGAAGGGTTTCATAAAAAACAAAAAAAGAAAATTTGTTTAATTAAGGTTGGGCTCAGCGCCGTATTGTTTCCTCATCATCGCCCAAAAGGTTTTATTATGTTTTTTTTGAGTCATGTAATTTTCTTAATTTTTAGAAGTATACACCTCTAATTCTAAATGAGTTACATGTATTTGTTATTCGTTGTTTCTCGGGTTGATATATGCCGTAGAATTTTGAGTTTGCAAAACAATTTTGATTCGAAATATTTAGGAAGTATACACCTCCGTATTTTATTTTTTTGGGTTACAAGTATACACCTATAACCCATAAAACTCATGTGAGATTTGAAACTCTTAATTTTTATAAAATAATGTCAAATTTTGAAAGAAAATAAAAATTGGAAGTATACACCTCCATATTTTATTTTGGATTACAAGTATACACCTATAACCCATAAAACTCATGCATGATTTCAAAATTCTTAATTTTATAAAATATCAAATTTTGAAAGAAAATAAAAAT
Organism: Xerophyta viscosa; assembly: GCA_002076135.1. NCBI lineage: Eukaryota > Viridiplantae > Streptophyta > Magnoliopsida > Pandanales > Velloziaceae > Xerophyta > Xerophyta viscosa. The sequence continues at coordinate 171,255 of MJHO01000085.1, forward strand.
TAGAAGTATACACCTCCATATTTTATTTTGGATTACAAGTATACACCTATAACCCATAAAACTCATGCATGGTTTCAAAATTCTTAATTTTATAAAATATCAAAATTTGAAAGAAAATAAAAATTGGAAGTATACACCCCCATGTTTTATTTTGGATTACAAGTATACACCTATAACCCATAAAAAAACCTTCACAATTAGTTTAAAAATATCGTTAAATTATTTTTAATCCCAAATAAGTTGAATTAGATCAAATTGATTGAATTTAAAATGAAATTGGCTCAATAATAAGCTTATTTATGTAATCTGGCTCGGTATTGGGCTCAATTTTGTGATTTGGCTCGGTAAATGGCTCGATCGGATGAAACGGACTCGGAAAACGGCTCGTCCGTGCGACTTGGCTCGGGAAATGGTTAGCCCGCGCGAAACTGGTTCGGATCTGGGCTCGTCTGTGCGAAATGGCTCGAGAAACGGTTCGCTCGCGCGCGCGCGCGCGATCTGGGTTCGAAAAACGGTCCGCGCCCGCGTAACAGGCTCGGTCGGGGTTCGCCCGCGCGACATGGCTCGAGAATTGGTCCGCGCCCGCGTAATGGACTTGAGTCTGGTTCGGACCGCGCGATCTGGGTTCGTCGCGCGTACGCGCGGGCGCGACCGCGCGCTCGATCGGGGTTCAAAACGGACGCGCGATCGGACTCGATCGCGGTCGGGTCTGGTCGCGCGCGCGAGCGCGCCCGCGACTGGGCTCGTTTTTAATGAAATGGGTAGCGGGTTGCGGATGCGGATTTCGGGCGCGGATCCGACCCGTCTGGGTCGTCTTCAACCCGTTAAGGGCAGATCGCGCGTTTTTCGTTTTTTTTTAACGCCGCCGGCGGCGGCCGTTCGACCCCGCCGGCGGCCGTCCGAGAGTCACCCCTATGGTTTTCGGCCGTCCCGGACGCGTTGGTGACGTCAAAAATTGGATTAGAGGCCTCGTTTAATGAGTTTTCGTGGGTGTGAGGTTTTCGGTCGTTTTTACGGCGGTGACCGTTCGCCGCCACTAAGGTCGTTCCTAAGGTTATCAAGCGTCCTGAATTCAATGGTGATGTCCGAATTAGATTTCGACGTGTGTGTAATGAGATATAGCGAGGTGTAATCTCGGTTTTAAAAATTATTTAAATCGTTTCGCCGCCGTGGCTCGTCGTGTGATCTATACAAAGTAGAGATGATTTTGACAGGGTTACCTCGAGTTTTGGACGTGGATCGAGGAGTTGGTGTTTTGATGTTTCGGCCCGAACGGTGACGAGGAAGTCCGGCGATCGTCGGCGACGCAGCTGCTGTTGCTCGTTGCGGCGGAGATGAGGTTGATCTTCGTAGTTGGATTGCTATCTCTTTCTCTCTATCTCTCTCCCCGATCTCTCTCCCTCTCTCACCGATCTCTCTCTCTCTTATTCTTATTCTTTTCTCTCTCCTATTCTCACACTCTCTCTCCTATTCTCTCTCTTTCTTTCGGTTCCCTGGTATCCCTCTCTCTCTCTCTTGCTTTTTGATCACTCTCTTGGTCCCCTCTCTCTCTCTCCTCCGGTCCTTATATAGCCTATCATTCCCCCAAAACCTCCTCCCTCATTTGTGGATCTCTAACCATACCCACTTGCCTATATTACAACAAAAATTCACTTCTTTGTTATTTTACAACAATGACCCCTCAAGATTTTGCGAAGTTTAATCCACCATTGTGATCGTTGGCATAACCAGCCCCTATATGCAAGATTTTGATTTTTATGATTAAATGGCTTTGCATATGACTCATATAAATACTCACTTTGATTTAAATGTGTCCGATTAAACTAAATTAAAATGAATTGAGCTTTAATGAATTAATTGGGCTTTATTGAACTTGATCGGATTTAATCGAATTAATTAAATTTAATTGAGCGCAATTGGGTCTTAATTGGGCCGATTGGATTTAATCGGGCCTTTTAAACATAATTGAACCAACACATATTTAATTGGATTTAAACGAGTCAAGTTGAATTTAGGTGTGCCATGCGGGTCCAATTGCTATGCTTTAATTAAGTGTAAATGGCCCGGACAAAATGGGGTGTCGACAGTTGCCCCTCTTTGTACAATCCTTTGAAAAAGGTTTGGGCAAAGATAAAAGATACCACATTTTGTCCGGTGAATGAGGGTTCAAACGAAGTTTCGAAGATTTTTTTTTTTTTTTTTTTTTTTTTTTTTTTTTTTTTTTTTTTTTTTGAGGGATAATAAAATAACGATTTGAAATCAGCTCATGGTAAAGACATGACAGCTTGACCCCTGTCCAAGGTAAAGAATTGACAGTTTGACCCGTGCCCAGGGTGTAGAATTGACAGCTTAACCCTGCCCAGGGTATAGAAATGACAGTTTGACCCCTGCCCAAGGTATAGAATTGACAGTTTAACCCCTGCCCAGGGTATAGACTTGACAGTTTGACCCCTGCCCAGGGTGTAGAATTGACAGTTTAACCCCTGCCCAGGGTATAGAAATGACAGTTTAACCCCTGCCCAGGGTGTAGAATTGACAGTTTAACCCCTGCCCAGGGTATAGACTTGACAGTTTGACCCCTGCCCAGGGTGTAGAATTGACAGTTTAACCCCTGCCCAGGGTATAGAAATGACAGTTTAACCCCTGCCCAGGGTATAGACTTGACAGTTTGACCCCTGCCCAGGGTATAGAATTGACAGTTTGACCCCTGCCCAGGGTGTAGAAATGACAGTTTGACCCCTGCCCAGGGTAGAATTGACAGTTTAACCCCTGCCCAGGGTATAGAAATGACAGTTTAACCCCTGCCCAGGGTATAGACTTGACAGTTTGACCCCTGCCCAGGGTATAGAATTGACAGTTTGACCCCTGCCCAGGGTGTAGAATGACAGTTTGACCCCCGCCCAGGGTATAGAAATGACAGTTTAACCCCTGCCCAGGGTAGAATTGACAGTTTGACCCCTGCCCAGGGTGTAGAATTGACAGTTTAACCCCTGCCCAGGGTGTAGAATTGACAGTTTGACCCCTGCCCAGGGTGTAGAATTGACAGTTTGACCCCTGCCCAGGATGAGACTTGACAGTTTGACCCCTGCCCAGGGTGTAGAATGACAGTTTACCCCTGCCCAGGTATAGAAATGACAGTTTAACCCCTGCCCAGGTATAGAAATGACAGTTAACCCCTGCCCAGGGTGTAGAATTGACAGTTTGACCCCTGCCCAGGGTGTAGACTTGACAGTTTGACCCCTGCCCAGGGTGTAGAAATGACAGTTTGACCCCTGCCCAGGGTGTAGACTTGACAGTTTGACCCCTGCCCAGGGTATAGAAATGACAGTTTGACCCCTGCCCAGGGTGTAGAAATGACAGTTTGACCCCTGCCCAGGGTGTAGAATTGACAGTTTGACCCCTGCCCAGGGTGTAGAATGACAGTTTGACCCCTGCCCAGGGTGTAGAAAATACAAAGAAATGGTAGATTATCCCCTACCAGGGAATGAAAATATGCGTTTTTTTTTTTTTTTTTTTTCCGAATGTTTAAAGAAACAGTATATGCGTCGAGATACAAAATATCAAAAGAATGAATTTTGAAAAAAAATTGTTCAATGTGTTTTTTTATAATATGCGAGTTGTAATGAAAATTGTTTATTTCGGAAAGATCCCCATTGGAAAACCTACTGATTTAATCCTCTGCTTTTCCTTCTTGCACAAGTTCTCTGCATCAAACTTTATTTTACTTCCATATGAACCAATCTGTAAATCCTTAAAAGAATCTTGTTGCTTGTGTATGTAAAGTTCTTTCAAAAAGTTTGTCCTAATCGATTTGTTTTGTCAAGAAATTTTGCCAGAAAATGCTACTCCGATATATTTTCATCAAAAACAATCTGTCTCCGTGTAAATTTTCGCTAGAAAATTTGCCCCAGTATGAATATTTGTCAGAAAGATCTGTCTTTGTATAAATTTTCGCCAGAAAATTTGCCCAGTATGAATATTTGTCAGGAGGGAATATCTTTGTGTAAATTTTCGCAGAAAATTTGCCCCAGTGTGAATCTTTGCCTTTTTTAAGAGACCAAAACTTTTTTGATGTGCATGCATATCATAGTTTACTTATCATTTGAAGATGAGCACAGTGTGCTTTTGATGGAATGCAGTCGTTTCAAGAGAAAATTTCAGAATGAGATCAGTCGTTTGACGAATGAAACACAATTGGTTCAAAAACAAAATTTTCTAAGTGAGATTTGAAATTGAGATCAGTCGTCTTGTGAAAACTTAGTCAGTTTAAGGGAAAAGTTGAAAATGAGATCGGTTGTCTCATATTGGAACACAGTCGGTTCAAGAATTTAAAATGTTGAAAATTATAATCATAAAACACAGTCAGTTCAAAATGTCAATTTTCCGAAACTCTAGAATGAAAAAAAATTTATTTCGTTGCCTGATAATGTAAAAAGTAGTTTTGGAAATGAGAGAACTTCATTTTGCTGTACGTTGATATTTGTCAAAGATTTTATGCAAAAAGTAGTTTTATGCTGAAAATATGCTGAAAAGAATTGCCAAAAAACTTTGTGAAAAATTTTATGCTGAAAATATGCTGTGTGTAGATGTTCGGTCAATCCGACTACTCAAAAAGTCATTGTTCTGCATCCTTTTTTCTTACTTCTTCTCTTTTCCTTTGCCGATTGGTGACTTTCAAAACTGCTCCAGTTCATCATTTATTGATATACATTCTGGCGTTGGAGATCAGCCTCTTTGTAAATGTCATAAGCAAAATTGCCCCAGTTTGTAGACTTGTCAGCTGTCAAAAAATTTTTCGAAAGAAAAATTTTGCCCCAGTGTAGTCAGTGGAATCATTCGTTTGTACTTTGCTTTCCTTGATCTTTACAAAATTTTTGTACGAAAATTTTGCTTCATTTTAAGTGCATGGACATTTGACTCAAATTCTTCAACCGGAGAAATATACCCATGTTTGCAGCTTGCTCCATTGTTGACCATTTTCTCATCTTCTATCAATTACAAAATCTTCTTGTCTTCATCTTCCTTGCTTTCCATTTTCAGTAAGTCGCATGGGACTTGAGTTCAGCTCGTAGCTTATCATTGTATGAGTTTTTATTTTTCATGAAATGCAAGTTAAAACACGTTTCTTTTCATTTTTGAGGAGAAATCCTCAATCTGAACCTCTAAATTGAAAGTATGCAATTTTTTAAAGAACTTCCAAATAACAAGATTACTCCAGCTGAGAAGTATAGAAATTGAGGTTTTGGGTTATTGGCTTATTTCGAAAAGTGGAGTTTGGAGATAATATGGCTCATTTTGGAAAGTGGTGTCAAGAAATTTTTGTTATATTTTTTTTGGTGGTGTCTGTAGATAAGAAGATGAATTCCTGTGAATCTTGCAAAGTGTAAATTTTCATATGTATATTCTCGGTTTAAATTAGTAAATCGAAGAAAATTTTGCATTCGTCTTTTTATGCCCTAACTGATTTTGCCTAGGTCGTCCATTCGGATTTTCAACCTAGCAGGCTTTTTTCTCTTTTCTTTCTTTTTTTTTTCTTCTGGGGTATTCCAGTTCACATACACGACTTCGAATTTATTGATCTTGATGGGCGCCAAATTTTCTTGTGATTCCGCTGAGTTTTCATTATATTTTGCCATTAGTGGAGTAAATGAACATCATCATGAGGTGACTGAGTGTAATCATCCCTCCTTATTTGCTGGTGAACACAAATCTCCGAAATAGACTTGGTGTTTTTTTTTTTTTTTTTTTTCTGTTATGACTTCTCTGCAATTTTTCGAAACATATTTTTTCTCTACTACTCCAAAACTAACTTTTTTATGCCATGTAGAACCAACATTTTGTGTTGCATCCCTTTTCCCTTTTTTTTTTTTAGGATGACAAGTAGACATTTTGTCATTTTTTATGAACACGACTCTTAATGCCTTGTCCTTGTTCGGGACAGGAGCACCACAAGTACTTATTCGTATGCTTGTGTTTTCTTTGAAGCTGAACGAACATTGGTACTTAGAGCCTTTATTGTATTCAATTTTCTGATTCTTTTTCGATTGCTGTTTGCTATGTCTTCAACTCTGACGTCAAAGTGCATGTTTTCCAAAAAATGCTTTGAATAGATTTGCAAAGAGGTCTCTATCTTGACAAAAGTTCACTTCTTTTCCTTTCTTCTTCTGTAATTTGTGCGTGTATAACCGAAATTTATCTGTAATATGTGCAAGATTTTTCTTTCCTTTTTTTTTTCTTTTTTTTTTTTTTTTTTTTTTTTTTTTTTTTTTGGTAAATGCCAATTTTTTCTTTTATTAATTTAAATCGGAGTATATATCTTTTGATTCACGCTTTGCAGGATTCACAAGAATTCACGAAAAATATTGTGGCAGGAGAATTTCATGGGGAAACTGGAGTTCATTTTGTTATTAAGAGAATTCAATCAAAATTACATTCATAAAAACTTTCTTCCAATCAGAGTTGTCTATTGAAAAGTAAGTGCAAAACTTGACTCGATGAAAAATATGAACTATGCAAGGATAAGTAAAAAACTAAACATCAAATCTTAATACGACAAATGAAACCACCAAAGTTGCAATCAGATGTGAGAGGCAAACAGATGTGAAGACATCCTTATTTCTCGAGAAACATTCATCTTGAAATAGAGTTGTATCAATCTCATTAATTCCTCCTTCAGTTGTGCTAGTAGAAACATTGTTATTCGGAGTGGCTGCTGGCGTTATTTCTTCAGACTTTAGCTTTATCCTTTCCGTTTCCAGTAGTTCGTATATCTTATTTCGATTGTCGGTAGAGTGGCGTTGAGCATTGCTGTGAAACTCATAATAAGCATTTATATCATACCACTTAGGGAAAGGAGGTGTGAATTGTTGCGCCGGAACGGGTTTCAACATGCCTTCTTTGGCCAACTGTTTGAAGATTTTCGCTTGAGAAACTGGCAAATATCCACGAGCCGCATAATAATGACGAGTTTGTTGGAGTTGTTGATATTGTTGTTGCGCTGGAGGTTGTTGTTGTTGAGACTGAATATGATATGTCTGATTAACCCAATGCGCAGGTTGATAATATTATTGATGTTGGCAATTGTGTTGATACTGATAATTTTGAGATACTGCTTGATAATTTGCAGGTGATTGATATTGAACGGGAATCGGTATAAAGATTGTTTGAAGTTATCAGTCCCACCAATGTTGTCTACCTCCTTATCTTTCTTCTTAAACTTTGTATCCTCTTGTGTTTTAAACACATAGTCCTGCGCCATTTCGATCCTTAGCCTTGTAGTCAGTAATTGAGTGAAACTTAAGGCAACAGCGTATATGATTTTAATCTTATCATCCAAGCAATTCAAGATCATAAACTCGTCAATTAACACTTTCTGGTCATGGGAGGAACGATTTGAGCAGCTAGTTTCTCCAACTTCGTTCAAAAGCCTGAAATTTTTCATTCTTGTTCGGAGTCAAAAGTCCGAGTATGGATTTGTTGGAAGCTAAATCCTTGTTATGCTGATAGTGGTTAAAGAATGCACTTGCCAAATCTTTCCAGCTTCTTATTTCGTTCTTGTTTAAGTACCAACGAATCGTTGGTCCCTTTAGACTCTCTTGAAAATAGTATATTAGTATTTTCTCATTTCTGAGATAGGCCCCCATTTTGCTGCAGTACATTGATATGTGGACTTGCGGGTCGTCCGTTATACTTTTCAAAATCAGGAATCTTGAAGTCTTTTGGGATATCTAAGTCTGTTACAGTGCAAAACTGGCAAGATCTTCCTCGGCAACCTTCCAAGTTATCCAAGCAATTCAGAATACTTTCAACCTTGTCTTCTATATGCTGGTTCTCAGATGGAATGAAATCGTGTTGTAAATCGAGATTAACCGGGAGTTGTGTCGTCGGATGTTTCGGCAGTTGCACAGTTCAGACAGTTGGAACATACTATGGAAGGGCATAATGGGTTTGCTCAGGTTGTTGTGATAATGCATAGGGATTATATGGAATTTGTTGTGCTGCCTGTTATTCTCGTACGAAAGAAGAACTGGGATATCCCATTTATTGACTTGTTACATAGCTCTTTCTTCGACAAGTACGGCAATAGTTGAAGTCAACCGCTCCAGTTGCTTATTCATATCGTCGGGTTGCTTACGAAGTTCTTCATTCTTTTTTTTCAGCTATTGGTTCATTTCGTTGTCGGCCATTCTTTTCGTGATAGTCGTCTTGACCGTCCTCGTGTAGAGCAATAATGTACGTGATATGCAAATTTTTTTGCAAAATTTTAAATTTTTCAAAAAAATATTTGTCGTGAAATTCTAAATATTTGAATTTTTTTAAAGAGAAGGAATTAAAAAATGTTATTTTGAAACTTTCGCAAAAAGAATCGAAGAATTTTTTTATTTTTAGAGAAGAAATTTTATTTTGTAACAAAAAGAAACGAAGAACCTTTTTTATTTTTGTGTAAAAGAAAAGGAATTTGAAAATATTTTGGAGAAAAGAAAGTTTTGTTTGTATTTTTGTATTTTTTTTTTTAAGGAAGAGGAATTCAAAACTGTTTTTTAAAGAGAATCCGATTTTTCTTTGATGTGGTAAAGGGTCAGGCCTTACGGACTACCTATGCACATTGTACGCATGCTCCGATTGTCCTGGTAAGCAAAATGAGCATACGCCCTGAATCACCATATGCAATATAAATTTATACCACAATTCTTTAGTACGCACAAATGCCGGTAGAGGTTTTATAGGTATCTATATTGGCTGGACTTACGGACTACCCGTGTACATTGCACACGTGCTCCGATTATCCCAGTGGTTTCTAACAACCTGTCATTGCTGGGGTTCCTCCCGACGACCAATGCACATAATACATCGGCTCAGAGTACTACCCAGATAACATTTTGGCTGTGGTAAGGAGCCAGGCATTACGGACTACCTACGTACATTGTACGCATGCTCCGATTGTCCCGGTAATAGGATGAGTATTTACCCTGGGTCAACATATGCAAAGCAGAAAATTCACAACATTTATCGATATATCCAAACAAGCTAATTAAACACAAAAATGTAAACACAATAAATTATCACAACTATCTAAAATGAGCTTGACGGTCCCCAGCGGAGTCGCCATCTGTTGACGACCTTCCTCCGTAAAGGGGGAAGAGGGGTTTTTGGAGTCGCCACCTAATTTTTATGGAAAATTAGGAAACCGGATAGGCACTTTTGAGATTCTTAAGGCTCGTTCGTCGGTTACGTGTGGGGAAGACAGAACACCCCCACAGCGCCCCTCGAAAGAGGGTACTCTATAGATGGTTGTGCAGATTTTGTGTTCCTAATATTTTTTATTTTATAAGCATATCGACTTTTAGTATATCTATATAATGTTTAAAAGATAATGGGTATACACTCATTTCTCCTTTTAACATTTAATAGAGACATTTAAATAATAGAATTTATGATTAAAAAGAATCAGTATACACCAATCTTGTAATCATACTTTCTATTATTTAAAAGGGATTTAATTTCCTCGAATATATATAATAGAAATACGAAGGAGTATACACCACTTCGTTCATCTATTATCCATATTCAAATTCCCTATTTATATAAACTTTAAAAGTAGGAATAACAGTATACACCGTTATCCTCCTTTTTACTTTATATAGATAGGAAGGAGTAAATCTCAAACATGTCGATTTACTTATAACATGAGAATTAGAGAAAATAATAACAAAAATGTTGTGCGTGTCGAGCGATGCTTAATGTCGAGAAGGGTTTCATAAAAAACAAAAAAAAGAAAATTTGTTTAATTAAGGTTGGGCTCAGCGCCGTATCGTTTCCTCATCATCGCCCAAAAGGTTTTATTATGTTTTTTTTGAGTCATGTAATTTTCCTTAATTTTAGAAGTATACACCTCTAATTCTAAATGAGTTACATGTATTTGTTATTCGTTGTTTCTCGGGTTGATATATGCCGTAGAATTTTGAGTTTGCAAAACAATTTTGATTCGAAATATTTAGGAAGTATACACCTCCGTATTTTATTTTTTTGGGTTACAAGTATACACTTATAACCCATAAAACTCATGTGAGATTTGAAACTCTTAATTTTTATAAAATAATATCAAATTTTGAAAGAAAATAAAAATTGGAAGTATACACCTCCATATTTTATTTTTGGGCTACAAGTATACACCTATAACCCATAAAACTCATGCACGATTTCAAAATTCTTAATTTTATAAAATATCAAATTTTGAAAGAAAATAAAAATTAGAAGTATACACCTCCATATTTTATTTTGGATTACAAGTATACACCTATAACCCATAAAACTCATGCATGGTTTCAAAATTCTTAATTTTATAAAATATCAAAATTTGAAAGAAAATAAAAATTGGAAGTATACACCCCCATGTTTTATTTTGGATTACAAGTATACACCTATAACCCATAAAAAAACCTTCACAATTAGTTTAAAAATATCGTTAAATTATTTTTAATCCCAAATAAGTTGAATTAGATCAAATTGATTGAATTTAAAATGAAATTGGCTCAATAATAAGCTTATTTATGTAATCTGGCTCGGTATTGGGCTCAATTTTGTGATTTGGCTCGGTAAATGGCTCGATCGGATGAAACGGACTCGGAAAACGGCTCGTCCGTGCGACTTGGCTCGGGAAATGGTTAGCCCGCGCGAAACTGGTTCGGATCTGGGCTCGTCTGTGCGAAATGGCTCGAGAAACGGTTCGCTCGCGCGCCGCGCGCGATCTGGGTTCGAAAAACGGTCCGCGCCCGCGTAAACAGGCTCGGTCGGGGTTCGCCCGCGCGACATGGCTCGAGAATTGGTCCGCGCCCGCGTAATGGACTTGAGTCTGGTTCGGACCGCGCGATCTGGGTTCGTCGCGCGTACGCGCGGGCGCGACCGCGCGCTCGATCGGGGTTCAAAACGGACGCGCGATCGGACTCGATCGCGGTCGGGTCTGGTCGCGCGCGCAAGCGCGCTCGCGACTGGGCTCGTTTTTAATGAAACGGGTAGCGGGTTGCGGATGCGGGTTTCGGGCGCAGATCCGACCCGTCTGGGTCGTCTTCAACCCGTTAAGGGCAGATCGCGTTTTTTCCGTTTTTTTTTTAAAACGCCGCCGGCGGCGGCCGTTCGACCCCCGCCGGCGGCCGTCCGGGAGTCACCCCAAGGGTTTTCGGCCGTCCCGGACGCGTTGGTGACGTCAAAAATTGGGTTAGAGGCCTCGTTTAATGAGTTTTCGTGGGTGTGAGGTTTTCGGTCGTTTTTACGGCGGTGACCGTTCGCCGCCACTAAGGTCGTTCCTAAGGTTATCAAGCGTCCTGAATTCAATGGTGATGTCCGAATTAGATTTCGACGTGTGTGTAATGAGATATAGCGAGGTGTAATCTCGGTTTTAAAAATTATTTAAATCGTTTCGCCGCCGTGGCTCGTCGTGTGATCTATACAAAGTAGAGATGATTTTGACAGGGTTACCTCGAGTTTTGGACGTGGATCGAGGAGTTGGTGTTTTGATGTTTCGGCCCGAACGGTGACGAGGAAGTCCGGCGATCGTCGGCGACGCAGCTGCTGTTGCTCGTTGCGGCGGAGATGAGGTTGATCTTCGTAGTTGGATTGCTATCTCTTTCTCTCTATCTCTCTCCCCGATCTCTCTCCCTCTCTCACCGATCTCTCTCTCTCTTATTCTTATTCTTTTCTCTCTCCTATTCTCACACTCTCTCTCCTATTCTCTCTCTTTCTTTCGGTTCCCTGGTATCCTCTCTCTCTCTCTTGCTTTTTGATCACTCTTTGGTCCCCCTCTCTCTCTCTCCTCCGGTCCTTATATAGCCTCATTCCCCAAAACCTCCTCCTCATTTGTGGATCTCTAACCATACCCACTTGCCTATATTACAACAAAAATTCACTTCTTTGTTATTTTACAACAATGACCCTCAAGATTTTGCGAAGTTTAATCCACCATTGTGATCGTTGGCATAACCAGCCCCTATATGCAAGATTTTGATTTTTATGATTAAATGGCTTTGCATATGACTCATATAAATACTCACTTTGATTTAAATGTGTCCGATTAAACTAAATTAAAATGAATTGAGCTTTAATGAATTAATTGGGCTTTATTGAACTTGATCGGATTTAATCGAATTAATTAAATTTAATTGAGCGCAATTGGGTCTTAATTGGGCCGATTGGATTTAATCGGGCCTTTTAAACATAATTGAACCAACACATATTTAATTGGATTTAAACGAGTCAAGTTGAATTTAGGTGTGCCATGCGGGTCCAATTGCTATGCTTTAATTAAGTGTAAATGGCCCGGACAAAATGGGGTGTCGACAATAACGAGAAAGGTTTTCATGAGAACTACGCCTCTGATTAAGAGAAATAACACGAGATCTGCACCTCGCGATGAGAACAAAAATTTTTTTTATGAAAACTACTCCTCATGATTAAGAGAAAATGACACGAGATCTACGTCTCGTGAGGAAAACAGATTTTCATGAGAACTACGCCTCATGATTAAGAGAAAATGATACGAGATCTACGCCTCGTGATAAGAAAGAGTTTTCATGAGAACTACGCCTCATGATTAAGAGAAAATGATATGAGATCTACACCTCGTGATGAGAAAGAAATTTTCATGAGAACTACGCCTCATGATTAAGAGAGAATAATACGAGATCTACGCATCATGATGAGAAAGAGTTTTCATGAGAACTACGTCTCATGATTAAGAGAAACTGTCATAAAAGCTGCGCTTTATAACGAATAGAAATTGAAACGAGAACTACGTCTCATGACGAGAAAGGTTTTAATGAGAATTACACCTCATGATAAAAAGAAATTGACCCGAGAACTACGTCTCGTAACGAGATAGAAAGTCTTCATGAGAACTACGCCTCTTGAAGGAGAGAGTTGTCATAAGAACTACGCCTTATGACGAAAAAAAAACAACATGAGATCTACGCCTCGTGATGAGAGAAGTTTTCATGAGAACTACGCCTCATGATGAGAAATCGACACGAGAACTACGCCACGTGACAAGAAGTTTTCATGAGAACTACGCCTCATGAATAGGAGAAATCAACACGAGAACTACGCCTCGTGACGAGAAGTTTTCATGAGAACTACGCCTCATGAATAGGAGAAATCGTCACGAGAACTATGCCTCGTGATGGGAAAGAGTTTTTATGAGTACTGCGCCTCATGATAAGATGAGTTGTCATAAAAACTACGCCTTATGATGGAGAAAAAGCCCTGAAGTCCGTACAGGTTACGGTGATGAACTTGAAGCAGTCATCAAGAGAACAGTCGTCTCTTGACCAGATAACTTTGAAGTATAGCCGATTTCGAAGGTAGATTTGTTGGTCAGAGTTTGTAAGAATAAGCTTGGTTGGTATCTCGAAACTTATGAGGAACCACATATTTAATTTGCATCTCAGAATTTGAGAGAATCAACGGCTCATTTTGAGGATGAGTGTTATTTTCGTGTTGATTTTGTGCATGTTATGCAATGGCGAAGTATTTTTATGAAAGTCAATGAATTTTATTTTTAGAGAGATTTTTCATGATTTTTTTTTTTTAATATTTTTATGCTGAAAATATGCAACGTGGGAATGTCTGGTCAATCCGACTATTCCAAAATGTCATTGCCCTCGGCCTCTTTTCTCTATTTTCTTTTCTTCTCTTTTCCTTTTCTCTTTCTTCTTCGTCATATGTTGGTTGACGGTTGAACTCTTCGTAAAAATTTTTCGGAAGAAAAATTTGCCCCAGTTTAGAGTGTTGGCTTGATTTTTCAGGGTCTTATCTGTCATCTTCAAGCAACAATATGTGCTACTGGAAATTTTATGCTTTGGTAAATTGATCATCTGAAAAATTGCCCCAGTTTAAGCCGGTCTTTTACGACTCTCCTCTGCTTTTGTACTTTGGTGCTTCACAGGCTTCCTTTTTGTATGGACTATTGTTGTTCATTCGCTTGCTTCCTTTAAAATTGCCCCAGTTTTACGCTTGCTCTTTATCTTTTCTTTCAAACAAGTTATGCCGGAGGCATATTTAGCTTTAACTTGTCATGATATGTATTTTCTATCCTCCATTCGGTGTGGGTTAGTCTTTTCTAGATTTTCGAGAAAATCTAAAGTCTGAATCTCTAAATTGGAAGTTTACAATTTTGGAATAAATTTTATTTAATAATAAAATTGTCCCAGTTTTAGGTTCTGGGAAGTTTGGCTGATGTAGATGTTTGTGAGGCTGATTTATTGAAAAGTGGACTTCTTGATAGAACGGTTTTTCTAAAAAGATGTGATTGGTGAGGGATTTTTCAGCTTACCATTATGTGGAGTATGGATTGAATCGTATAAATTTTGCAGAATGTATTTTCAAATGCATATACTTTGTTTAATATAATAAAGAGAATGATTCGCAACTTGCCTAGCCCAACTAGTTTTGTCTAGGCCGTCTTTTCAGATTTTCGGCCTAGCGGGCTTCTTCTGAATGTTCTCGCAGTATGTGTTCGTTGATGATGCTCTATAATTGTATTTGTGGGCCGGCCTAGATTTGACCGTCTTTCTTTGGTAATACAGGTGAATGTTCCAACTCAGGGTAAATTTCTGCTCAACTGATGGAAATATTTTGTAGTGTAGTATGCACAAGAAATTTTGTGGGCGTTCGCGACTTTTCTTTCTCTATTTTTTTTCTTTTCCTTCTTTTTTGCTCCCTTTTTTTTTTCATTCTTTCTTTTCTTTCTTTTTTCTCTTCTTTCTTTTTTTTTTTCTTCTTCCACTTTCTTTTACTTTCTCCTTTTTCTTCTTCTCTTCTTTCTTCTTTATTTACTCCTTTCCATTTTTTTCTTTTTTTTTTTTTGTTAATAAAAAGGAAGAAAAGTCATAGTTGAGTTTATTTGGCCCAGTACATTTGCCTACCCACAAGACTTTTTCGCTCGTTTGAGAAAAAAATACTTTCGCAGATAATCGTTTCATTGCTCCTGAGTCAATTTTTGAGTTAGAGATGCATGTGGCACTATATATTTTCTTTCCTTTTTGATTTTTTTTTTCTCTTTCTGTATATAGCAAGTTGCTAGTCACCTTTAATTATGTTAAATGGGAATATGCGTTGTCCTTTACATTCTGCAAAATTTATATGTACTAATCAAAAAAGAAATAACAAAGGGATGTTCATGACAAATGAAGAACATGAGACAATTTTATATTTAAATTAGTTCATTCCCAAATTGCATTACAAAAACTCTCCAACTAGAGTGGTCTGTGCGAAAAGACAAAACGTGACCGAGGGAGAAGAGTGGATACATATCACAATATTTACTATACTAAATATGTATCCTATCATAACTTAGTGAAGCAAAAGATCCTCAAAAGAGCGGTCAGATTGTACAGATGTTTCTGAGATTACTAATCATGAAACAAGCTGGACTCAATCTTATTGATTCCTCCGCTGCCATCGCTTGTAGAAGCTGCGTTATTCGTGGTGGTCGCTGTCGTTGCATCTGTAGATGAGATTTTTATCCTTCCAGTGTCAATCAACTCGTACAATTTGTTCCGAAGGATGTAGCAATTTTCAGTGGAGTGGCCTTGGGCGCCACTATGATAGTCACAATACGCATTCACATCATACCATCTTGGGTATGGTGGCGTGAATTGTCGGCTGGGAATGGGGGTGAGCAAACCTTCTGCAGCACATTGTTTAAACACTTCTTTTTGAGACACGGGCAGGGGTTCCCGAAAAGCCTGGCGAGGTCGGGGCTGTTGCTGCTGGGTATGGGCATGTTGTTGCTGGATTTGATAGGTCTGAGTGACCTGTTGAGGTTGCCGGGATGGCTGTTGATATTGTTGGTAGGGGCGATTCTGTCGGTATTGATTCTGCTGGGGCGTTTGATAATACCCGCTAGTTTGATATTGTCCTGGAACTCGATATATGGACTGATTATAGCTATTCGCCCCACTGATGTTATGCACTTCCTTATCCTTCTTCTTGGTCTTCATGTCTTCGGGCGATTTGAAAATATTATCTTGCGCTAATTCGATTCTTAAGCCTGCTGTGATTATTTGGGCGAAGGTGGAAGCGATAGCGCATGCGGTTCTTATCTTATCGTCTAGACAGCTCAGAGTCATGAATTCGTCTATGAGCTCTTTCTCGGTCATTGGAGGAGTGATCTGGGCAGCTAAGTTCCTCCACCTCTGAGCAAAAGCGCGGAATTTTTCATTTTTGTTTGGAGTTAAGGCCCTCAGTGTAGTTTTATCCGGTGCTAAATCCTTATTATGCTGGTAGTGGGTTAGAAATGCATTAGCCAAGTCCTTCCAGCTTTTGATTTCGCTTTTGTTGAGATTTAAGTACCACCGGATTGCCGGCCCCTTCAGACTTTCTTGAAAGTAGTAGATTAACATCTTTTCATTTTTCAGATATGCCCCCATCTTACTGCAGTACATTGAGATGTGGACTTGGGGGTCTTCCGTTCCGTCGTATTTTTCAAAATCGGGGACCTTAAAATCTTTTGGTATCTCGAGATCCGTAACAATACAGAATTGTGCAGGATCCATAGTTCCTCTTGCGCCTTCCAAACTATTCAAGCGATTCAGAATTGTCTCCACTTTGTCTTCAATGTGTTGGTTCTCCGAAGGGATAGAGTCATGTTGTTCTTCGATATTGGCAGTAGCTGGCATGATTGGAGGATTAGATGGTTGTACCCTATGAGTTTCCGGTTGGCCAGTCGGAACATTTTGCAGCGAGGCATATTGTGTCGGCTCCTGTTGCTGAGGTAATCCATAAGGATCATAAGGAATTTGCTGCGCCTGCTGCCTCTCCTGAGGTGGAGCAAATGACGGGCTTGGATCCCCTATGGGTTGAGCCGATACATTGTTACTTCTTTGCTCGACAAGTAGTGCAATAGTAGATGTGAGGCGTTCCAGCTGTTTGCTCATATCTTCCAACTGTTTTCGTAAATCTTCGTTCTCTTTTCTCAATTGTTCGTTCATTTCATTGTCTGCCATTGATGCAGATATGTGACGTCTCGACCGAAGTAGGTACGGGCTCCTTTTGGTAAAAGTCGTTTTGACCGTTCTTTTAGAAAAATACGGATGTCAGTGATTGCACGTGTGCTCATGCTGTAGTATGCATTTATTGCAAAATCATACGAATTTTTAAGATTTTTAAGGAAGAATAATTTTATTATTGAAAATTTAAGTACAGTCATTGCAAGAAAAATCCAAAAAACAAAATTTTGGGTTGAATTTAGAGGGGTAAAATGAAGTTGAAAATATGTGCTTTTTCTTTTGCTTTATTGATGATTTTTGTGTCACTTAGACTAAATGTTGGTTGGATGAATTATGGGTGCCTATGTTGGCTGGGCTTACGGACTACCGGTGCACATTGTACACGAGCTCCGATTATCCCAGTGGCTTATCTAACAGCCTGTCATTGCTGGGTTTCCTACCGACGACCAGTGCACATGGTACATCAGCTCGGTGTATTACCCAGATAACTTTTGACTGTGGGTAAAAAGGGCCAGGTATTACGGACTACCTACGCACATTGTACGTAAGCTCCGATTGTCCCGGTAAATAGGATGGGCATACGCCCTTGGCTATACATGAGATGCAGAGCAATAATAAAATATATACAAAGACATCATTATTAAAACAACTAAACATGCATTTGTATGTGTTAAATATAAATCTAAAATTATTTAATCACTTAAAACGAGCCTGACGAGTCCCCAGCGGAGTCGCCATCTGTTGACGACCTTCCTCCGGTGAGGGGAAATGGTTGGAGTCGCCACCTAGATATTTATGGAAATCTAGGAAACCGAGATAAGGCACATAAAGATTCTTAGGCTCGTTCGTCGTTTACGTGTAGGGAAGACAGAACACCCCCACAGCGCCCCTCAAAAGAGGGTACTCTATAAGTGATTAAATTATCTTGGATTTATATTTAACACAATTTTTATTGTTAGAATATTTACATATTTATTTATCCGCTTATTGTGAAAAAGAGAGATCGGCATCCACCTCACCCTCTAAATCACTTGTGGGTGATACATAAAGAAAAATATTTATCAGGACAATATCCATCGTCCCTTTTCAATATTTTTTATTTTGCATGAGGTTTGATTTTTGTAAGTATGCCTACTATTTTAGGAGAGCAATATCCATCGCTTCTCGTTTTGATACTCTCATTTAATACGATCATTTGGATTTGGGTCCATCCGGTCCTGAATCTTTATGCTCAGATAAATCAAATCTCGTTCAAAATATACATGTATTTAATTAAAGAGTATAATTCGAAAAGAATAAAAATTTTAAGTTTGAGTTTGGGGCTCAACTCTATTTTCTTTATTGTCCAGATCAAGCTGATATTTGAAATATCCATCTCACATATCAACTCGTATATTATTATTTATAAAAAATTTAACTCAGAAAAGATATCCATCTCGTCCGAATTTTATTTGTTTACAATATAAAAGTTCGTATCGAGTCCTATAATATTTACACGAAGGTCGGGATTAAACAATATCTATCGTTTATACTTGAACTCATTTTTATTATTAAGTGTTAGCTTCGGGAGAAATATCCGTTTCCCCGAAATTTGATTTAATATAATACTAAAAAAATAATAGTAATAAAAATGATAATTATAAAAAAATAAGAGAAAAAAAAATAAATAAAAAGGAGGCTGGGCCGCGCGCAAGCTGGGCTGCGCGCGCGGCCCAGTTCAAAAAAAAAAAAAAAAAAAAACAGAATGGCGACCGGCTTAGCCGGTTGGACGACCGGCTAAGCCGGTCGCCTCTTCTTCCCCGCGCGAGCTCTGCACAGAGCTCGCGCGGGCGCGCGCGGCCGTCGCCGCTCGCGTCCGGCGACGATTACGCCCGAAATAATGCGTACCTTAGGGTTATCAACCGTCCTGAATCCATTGGTAACGTCAAAAATCGATTTTATCGACTGTATATGCATGTTTTTAGATGGTGCAATTTTCGGTTAAAAACTTATTTTACGTTTTCCGGCCATGACGGCTCACCGGCGACCACGTCGTTCGTTCAGAATATCCTTAAGCATGTAAACACGACAAAAATAATGTCCAGGGGTTTTGGGAGGTATACCTTCGTCGCGTGGGTTTTGAGGCCGAGAATGGTGGCGTCCGAGAGCGACGGTAGCTCGCGGCCCCAGGAACTTCGACGACGTCGGAGAAGATCTATGGGGTTAATGAGAGGTATTGAGGACGAATTGGTGGGTTGAGATGGTGGCCGAGCTCGGCTCTCTCTCTCTCTCTCTCTCTCTTCTCTATTCTCTCTCTCTCTCTCTCTAAGCTCTCTCTCTCTCTCTTGCAGCAGCCTCTCCTCTGCAGCCTTTCTTCCTCCTCCTCCCTTTTGTGTGTGTGTGTAGTGTGTTTTATAAGGTTGGAGAGGAGGGGAGTGATTTGAGAGGTGGTATGGTGTGGAGAAGAAAAATTGGTGGAGGTAAGGTTGAAGAAGAAAAAAAATAAAGGGGGATGGTGGAGTGATGGGGATGGGTGGCTGCCCATCCCTTAATTTTCCTTTTTTTTTTTAAAAAAAAAATATTATTTTATATGTATATATGTATGCATGTATATGTTATATTTCGACGTCGTGCGTTAGAAATCGAGCGTTTTTTTTTGTTTCCCACGGACGGCGCCAAAGTGATCACGCGAGTCGCGACCGATGTTTTCTGAACGACGCACAGACGTCTGGCTCGAGGGGGACAGCGTATTGAGAGCCGAGGATGCCGAGGCAGAGATCAATGACACAGATGATTTAGCGTGGAAAACTCCGGGATGAACTCCAGAGAGAAAAACCACGTGCCGGCGGTGAACTCCCGCCGGCGTTGATGTTAATATTGATGAGTAAAGAGGGTATACAAGGTGTTCTCACTCTCTTTCTCCCTCTCTCTCTCTTTTTTTTGATTTCTCACCCTCCTCTACATGTGACCGGGCCTCTCTATTTATAGACTACGGGTTCGACCTCGGACGGCTGGGATCCCGCCAGCTGGACGGCTCTGATTACGCCACGTCGATGCATCTTCTCTGGTCTGTCGGCATCCTGGGTCGGTGACCGATCTTTAATGTTGACCAGGCTAGGTCGGGTAGCCCACAACACTGTAGCGGTATTTATGATAGCAGCTCGGTGGTTCTGACGGGCGCATTTAATGTCTCATTAAATGCGTCCAGAGTGTTAGGTGAACCGACATCCGAGGCTACCTCTCCCGAGGCCGAGCCCGATTCCTCCCGAGATCGACCTCGGATCGGCCGAGGCCGAGCTCGGATTCTTCCGAGGCCGACCTCTGATTTTCCCGAGGCCGAGCTCGGATTCTTTAATGTTCACCCTTCCTCTTTCGGGAATGAGCCTTGGTTCTTCCGGATTATCTCCATACGGACCTGGATTCGGGTACATCCGTCGACCTCGGGTTCGGCGGATCCGAGCCGAGGTCGGTCTGATCGGAGGCAGTATCACAAAGTAATTTAATATAGTTGTAGTATACAAATTTTACAAGAGAAATAACGAATACAATCAATTCATTTTCAGCTTTAAATAGCTCAGATCTTCTAATAACATGTTTACTGAAACATTCGAGCCAACAAAAGACTCAATAGACATAAACTCATTTCATGTAATGCTAAACAGTTATAGATTCTTGAAAATGAAATGTATATCATGAGAATTCAGTTCAACAGGAATCTACCCTTGTTTCGATCCTCGGTCCGGTTTTCGGGTTTACCCCTTTTGGACCGGGCCGGACCGAGGACCGAAACAAGGGTAGATATAGGCCCACCGACCGGACCGTTAATATACCTGTCCGGAACGGACCAAACCGAATCGACCGGTCCGGTCCGATTTTTTGGTCCAGACCGGTATATAAACACAAGGGCGGATCCAACATATAGCAAGTGGGGTCAAATGACCCCACTTGAATTATATATATATATATATATATAATATATATATATATATATATATATATTATATATATATATATATTATATATATATATATATATATATATATATATATATATATAATATATATATATATATGTGTGTGTGTGTAGGGGTGAGCATTCGGGTCAACCCGACCCGACCCGACCCGACCCGAATATAAAAAAACTGACCCGACCCGATCCTATTAATACCGACCGACGATCAACTGAAAAACCGACCTGACCCGACCCGAAATTAAATCGGGTCAGATCGGGTCCGGTCGGGTTGACCCGATTTGAGCTGTTTGAATTTTGAAATTTTCAACTAAACAGATGACACTCAACTTTAAATTACATACCATCCATAAATTGCAACTTTAACTTAATTTAAATTTCAATCTAGACTACAATTTACATTATACAACATCAACTATAGAACATTATATAAAAGATTATAGCACATCCTATCATCCATTACATAAACAATTACAATCTCAAACCATTCTATAAAACATTACAGAAGCTTAGATAAACTGCAATCACAAACCATCCAATCTCAAACCATTCAATAAAACATTCAAAACTGCAATTCCAAACCACTATAAAACCATTACATCACAAACCATGTAATAAAACAGAATAAACTATGTATAAAAACCATTTAATAAACCACAAAATAAGTCTTTTTTCAATAACTGCTTGCTGCTGTCCATGCTTGCTGTTGCTAAAGTGCCTGCTGCTAGCTGTTGTTGTCCATGCTTGCTGCTGCTTCAGTCTAATCTACTAGCGAAGTACCTGCCACAGGACACTACAAATTAGAGAGCATGTTTTATACTTGCAATGGTGATGCTCTTAAATGCAAGGATTAAAATGAAATTCATGGGCACACTAGCTTCCAGAATATTTACTTTACATAATTTCAAGTCAAGAACAAATAATACAAATTAAAGCTCATAAATATATAATATACTGAAATCTATGAAAAATCAAATATACGAGTACGATTACTAATTTCAATTCACGGACAAATGAAATCGAGCAGAAACTGTGTAAGGAGGGAAAGAATGAGCTGAAGAAGGCAGCAGCAGCAGACTGCATATCTAACGGCAACAAAGCCTTCAACAGATTCGCTGCAAAGACAAACAGTATATCAAAATCACATATTCTATATATTTAAGAAAAAAACATCAACTCACCATCGGAGTCTTAGAAATCCAAGCAACATTCCTCATCTTCTTCAAAACAAACCGGAACTTCAATAATTTTTGGAGCGCTTTTAACAGTTTCAACATCTACAAAATTAACAAATATTCACTTCAAAAAGACTAATGGGAAATAAGCATGTTTAAAAAGAATAAATGAATAATTATATATTACCATTATCTATCATATCTGCTTCTTCTTGGAGCAACACCGAAATATCGATCCCTTTAAACCAGTCTTGTGCACAAATAAGACCTTCTACAACCCTAGGAGTTAAGGAGCTTCTGAAGGGATCAAGAACTCTACGACCAGTACTGAATGCCGATTCCGATGCTACGGTACTAATCGGAATAGCTAAGATATCGCGTGCCATAAGCGAAATAACAGGAAATCTGGTGCTATTTTCCCTCCACCATAATAAGATATCCAGATCTTTGTTCACATTTTCAAGCCCCTCCTTCAAATACTTTTCTAATTCGGTTTGGTTCACTTCATCATCTTCATTAATAAGCCTCATAAATCTCAACTGGGACTTCTTCAATCCTCTAACATTACTAACTTCTTCACCACCAGGATTTGAGCTTCTTCCTCTCCGATCACTACTACCTCCATTACTATCACGAATAGGAGAGACATTATACTGGGACAAGTATTCTTCAAACATAGAGTAATGAGATGCAGAGACACTTCTAGTCAACTCCTCAAAAGTTTTGAGCAAATCAACTAAAATTCTCACATTGGCCCAATCACGTTTAGTAGGCTTCCCTGGGCCTCTTATCATAGTGGAAATAAAATTGTTATCAACTAATGCAAATCTATCAAAAGCTCTTTCATACATTTGAGCGACATGGAGCATCTTGAATGTGGAATTCCATCTAGTAGCAACATCAAGACAAAGAAGTGCTTTGCAATCTATTTTTTCGTGCTCGACGCACATCTTAAAGTCACGCAATCTGGACGGCGATTGTCTAATATACTTGACTGCTTCTCTTATGCGATCGATAGATTCACCTACTAACTTCAAACCGTCTTTCACAATTAAATTCAAAATATGAGCAACACATCTAACATGCACATACTCTCCTTTAAGAATAAAAGCATGTTCCGTAAGATTATTCTTTAACGTCTTAACGCAAACATCGTTGGAACTTGCATTATCAACAGTTATAGCCGTGACTTTCTCAATACCCCACTCACGCAAGCATTGTTCGATAGCTATTGCAGCTGCCTTACCCTTATGACTAGTAACCGGGCAAAAATTTAAAATCTTTTTATGCAAATTCCATTCATTGTCAATGAAATGACCAGTAATAACCATATAACTTAGGTTCTGGATAGAAGTCCATCCATCGGTAGTAATGCAAATGCTACGACAATTGGATTTCATCCAATTTTTCAGCTTTGTTCTTTCATCTACGAAGGCCTCATAACAATCACGAGCAATCGTAAATCGAGACGGAACATGAAATCTAACTTGCAAGGCATGGCAAAATTTTTTGAACTTTTCATGTTCAACAATTCTAAATGGCAACTCACAAGCAATTATCATTTCTGTTAACGCCCTTCTACTAGCTGTATCTTCATATTTCCAAGGTTTCAAATCAGTAAGACCAGAAGATATACTTTTTAGGCTTAGCTCCGACTGCTTTAGATCGGGCCTGTTAACTTCACTATTCTCATACTTAGCACATTTTGACAAATGCTTTTTCATACTATTAGTGCCACATCGTTTAGAGTCTGCAGAATATGAAGTACCACAATACTTACATGTTCCATACGTTTCACCATTAATAGTTGATTCCGTGAAGTGTTTCCAAATGACGGCCCTCTTTTTCATTGGCTTCCTTTTTTGAATAATGGGTTTAGAACTACCTGCACACTCTTGTGAAGTTGAAGCTGGTGGTTGTGAGCATTGCATAGGATTCGGATGAGCTTCAGCTTCATCAACTTGCATGGTCAGCGTAAGAGGTTGCTGAGCAATTGATTGGTCCTCCTCGCATATTGCTTTTCCTTTATCCATTTCTGCAAAAAAATAAAAGAATTACAAGATGCATAAAATAAAAGATTATATTCTCCAAGGCAAAAGCACCATATTGATTCACCTGTATACGATACAGAAGAATCTTAAAAGCGATGCAGAAAAATATTAACACAGTTAAGAACAACATTAAACATGGTACTGGTACATCAAGAACTTGCATCCTTTGCCTCTGAATTATTTTTTATAATCTTAGCAGTTTATATGCATTCCTCATAAGGCATCAAAATATTTTTAATTTCAGCCTTTCAAACAGTAAGATTACTTAGACAAACCAACTGAACAATATGCTTAGACAAACCAACCGAACAACATGTATGATAGATTGGGAAATTAAGCAACATCTTCGTATATAAAATTACAGTTTTAAAACTGTTCTCTAATGATTGGAATAAAATTACTTTTGAGATTTACATGAGAGTTCCTGAAAACATTAATTAAGCTAAAGAAAGTAAAGAATCAACAAGGATCTTTAGGGTTAGGGCTCGGGTTCGGTGAGGCCGCGAGATGCTAGAAGATGAGTACCTGTCTAGCTGGAGTCTGGAGAACAGGAAAGGAGAGGTTGGAGTCTGGAGGACAGGGAGGATCGGCCACCCAGGGACGGCAAGGCTCGACTGCTCGGTCACCCGTGTTCGGCGTCGCGGCGAGAATTAGAGAAGACAAGTGATTTTAGGGTTATTACGGGAAGAGGCATATATATGAGGTGAATACTGAAGGGCCAGAGAAGGCTTGGGCCTTCGGCGGGCGGCCTGTTAATTCGGTGCTATAATGACCCGACCCGAGCTTGCTTCTTCAAACCCGACCCGAACTGTCTGACCCGGAACTATTCAAATACAGGCCCGAACCGAACCCGACCCGACCCAAACCCGAAAATTTGGCTTTTTTCGGGTCGGGTCGGGTCGGATTCAGGGTCTAAATTCGGGTAATGCTCACCCCTATGTGTGTGTGTGTGTGTGTGTGTGTGTGTGTGTGGTATTTTTAGTGTATTATATGTAATTTTTTTATTATTCAAAAATTAAAAATATTAAATTCTTTAGAGTTTATATATCTAATTATCTAGAACATTTACGAACATTTCATAATATTTCAAAATTATCTACAACACTCACGAACACATCAGAATACTTAAGAACACTTACAAATATTCCAGAATATTTTATGAACACTTCAGAATATCTCGTAATACAAATAAATACTTACGAACATCCCAAAATATACGAACATTCTAAAAGTTTGATTTTGCTGTTGAATGAAATTTAATTATTTTCCATAATTTTTTACTTTTTTTTGTATTTATTATGATTAAATACAGAGTTTGAATTTATATTTTGGGGTGTTCTTAAACGTTCGTAGATATTTTGAACTATTTTATATTGTAGTTCCAAATTAAATACTTACGAATTTTTTGAAATTAATATGATATTCAAATGTTTAGTATATTATTATTGTATTCATAAAATATTATTTATTTTTTTTGACCCCACTTAACGTAATTCCTAAATCCGCCACTGTATAAACACCCCTATCACGCTAGCAGCTTGCAACAGTCCAATAGCAATTGTTATTTATGCTTTGGCATATCTACAAATTCAAAAAAGAAAACAAAAAACAAAAAAGCAATTGATAATGGAAGCTCAAAAGACCAAGCAGCTGCTAACAAATCCAAGAATACAAAAGAAAATAAATTAGAGGATCATTGACATGCTGCTACGGGTTCTAGACTAATTTGATTATACAGCTATGCATTAATTATAACCACATCAATCAAACGATTGATTAATGGATATGTTTATGAATACACGCACACACGGATTAGTTGAAAACTTGATAATGACTTATAGTGAAATCGATGCCTTTGGAAGCTCGGACTCAGCAGACAGTGTCTGGACTCAACGGACAACGTCTTGACGCGGATAGCATCTTTGGCTCAGTCTCAGCCAGGCTCTTAGCGGCGCCGTAGCAAGAGGAGAAAAAAAACGGCGAGAAGAGAATTTTGGGTTAGGGCGTGGGGTCGGCGACTCGGTGAGAAGAGATATGAGATCAGAATCGATCGCGGACGGCGGGGATTGACCGTGATGACTGATGAGTGAGGCGTGAGTCGTGTGACTGCACAGTAGGAGTGAATTTAGGGATTTCTTAGGCTTCAACCTAGCCAAATAGCCCAAATTCATCTTTTGGTCGCCGGCCCAAAATTTTTACTAGTTTGGGTACAAACCCGACCCAAGCTCGGAGTTTTGAACCCAACCCGAACAATTCTGACCCGTATATATAAAAACACAGACCTGAACTGAATCTAACCTGACTCGAATTTGAAGATTTTGCTTTTTTCGTGGTCGGGTTGGGTTCAGTATCGTGACTCGGGTAATGTTCAACTCTAGATGCGACACCTGCTTGCTTCTTTTTCAATTGTCAATCATCGGTTCGTATCGGTGGGTTGTGTAGTCAAAATGGGCAAGAGTTACACGAGTACTCTTGTTCTAATAATTCTATTATGTCTTGTCAAGGACGGGGCTCCACACCTGAGATGCATTACTTTGTGACATAAACTGTCCTCTACCATTTGGCATAGGCCTAGCTGTCATAGAGTTGACTTTGATGGAATTGATTATATACCACGCAATATGAAAAGTTTTTGTGATCGCTTTGTCCTATCAGAATGGATCTTGCACGCCTGACCGAACCCCTCGATCCAGTATCAACATTTTTAAGTAAATATAGAAAATTTCGCTTTTCAACCGTTTTTTCTTGTCATTTCTCAACCTACTTTCTTCCCATAGTTTTTTCCTTTTTCACTTATTCCCAATAAACAACCTTTAGATATTTACCCAAAAAAGACGACACATAACATAACATGTTCAACCTTGATGACCAAGTTTTCCTGAACGACAAATTTATTCTTAATGACTATGTTTCTTTTTTATTCGAATGGAGAAGGCTGCGATGAGAATCTGATGAAAATTCAAGGTATATATTAAAGTAATTTTTTCAACATTATAAAATTAAGTTTTATCTTAAAAGTGCTATGATATATATAACCGTGTACAAATATTTTAGATCTCCTTTACATATCACACGACAAGTTATACAAAATCAATTATTAGACAACAAAATTATAGAAATCCAATATTGACTATTATAAATTTAAAATGTATAATTCAGCTAATCAAGTTTAAGATATAAAATTTATGTATTATATGAGCAATATAATCAAGTTTAAAAATATGAAATTTTATAAAGTCCAGATTGCAAGTGCTAAGGTGATATTACTAACAATCACAAATAAAAAAATGCAGTCTGTTTCGTTTAACCTGGTCCTGTCATCAACCTAAGCCCAACTTGAGCCGTTTCTTTTTTCCAGTATTAAACCCTGTCCGCTTTTCTTCTTTTCCACGACTCCCTCCTCACTCTCATTTCCCAGCGGCGATCCCTCGTACTCACACAATCATGGCCTACGCTCGCGCATCTGCTGCAAAGTCTTCTTTGCACCATTTCGTCGAACACTTAAGCTCCCACTCCCAACTCTCTCGGGCATTCTCCTCTGCTCGATCGGTGGAGTCCCAGCACATCCCCGATCGGTTGTCTTCTATCAACCGAATATTTTTTCGGAAATTCAGCGCGGATGCATCAGGTTCTGATCAGATGAGCCTGATCAAGCAGCTCCGGGAACGCACCAGCGCTCCCATTAAAGACGTCAAGGCTTCTCTGGTTGCTTGCAATTGGGACATTGGTTCGTTCTCTTTTATTAACTTTAAATGTTAATTTAGTTGTTTAACTAACTATTTTGAAATATTGTTGCAGACGCTGCGCAGAAGGATTTGAGGAAAAGGGGAGTGGCTCTTGCAGCGAAGAAGTCCTCAAGGACAGCGGTGGAGGGATTGCTTGCGATCGCGCAGACTGACAATAAAGCTGCCGTTGTTGAGCTTAATTGCGAGACGGACTTCGTTGCCAGGAATGAGATTTTCCAATGCTTGGTTAGTTTTATATATCAAAGTTCTGTTATTTTGACTTCTCTTGGTTTGTGTTATCTAGTGCTTGTAGAGCTTGTTCTGTTTGGAAGTAATGAAAATCTTGTCTATGTCTTCGTAGATATTTGTGGTTTTTCATTGATTTTCAATTATATTATCAGTCGCACCTATGATTACTCCTTTTACTACCGACGGGTATGGGTGAGTTTCATCCTCTTGGGATGGGTGTTGGGTCCTGCCAGTAAGCCTTGGAGAGGTACGAGCACTTATTGCTGATTTTTGTGCTTGTCATTGGCAAACCTTATAAATAGTTCTACTTTGTGGGTCTTTGTAGATTATTTACTGGAACTTGTCTCAATGAATTAAGCAAAGTCAATTTGATTGCTCGTTAGATCTTCAAACCTTCAGTTAAGAGCTTCTACCATCATTACCAGAATTATTTGGATGTGAACGTCTGTAATTCCAAGATGAAATGGAAGGCCATTTAAGAAGTAACTAGTAAGTAATCATAAAGGAGTTTGATACAAATGAATAGAATCATACGTGTATATATATATATATAGAAAGTTTGAAAATATCGAAGAATTTCACGCTACAATTATTTTGGAGAAGGTCTTTGCTGAAGTTGATACTACCCTTATGTTGATTTCGTTACATTTTTTATTAACTTGTAATAATATTTCATAATGGTACTTCACTTGTTCTTAATTCAGTTTTGGATATGATAATAATAACACAAGGTTTT
The DNA here is from genome assembly GCA_002076135.1 of Xerophyta viscosa. NCBI lineage: Eukaryota > Viridiplantae > Streptophyta > Magnoliopsida > Pandanales > Velloziaceae > Xerophyta > Xerophyta viscosa. The sequence goes on from MJHO01000085.1 coordinate 200,139, forward strand.
CTTGCAGGCTTCATCTTTGGCAAAACTAGCTCTGTTAGCTGAGGATTCTGTTGAGAATATTCGATCTGTCTTTCATTTTGGTCCCGAGTTCTTAGAGGTGTATTGCATATACTTTTAATGTTATCTTAAGACCATGTTTTTATTAAGTGGTTGTCATTGTCCACTGGTCAAAGATATTACTTAACAGCCTTGCTGTAAGAATAATTATTTCTTTATCTCAAGTTTACTTTGATAACAACAGCAATTTTTAGTTCTTTTATGAACTATCTAGTATGAACAAGAGAAAGCAGAATAAAATTTTAACTTGTTTGGTTGCAAGAAAAACTTAAAGAAAGAGAAGAGTGAAACCCAAAAGAAGAGAGAGAAACCAACTATAAGTTCTTTATGTTTTCCTCTTTTTGGCTATGGAAAGTAATCACCTAAATGAGTCCAGCTAACTAGAACCAATGAGCATGCCTACTCTGGTATTTAGACACTGGAAATATTTTTTGTAAGTATTAATTTTTTAGAAACCGAAGCCACATTTTAGTAGCATACATGTATTGGCATTCTTCAAACTACCCAATGCGATTCTATCGTAATTTTTCAGAATATGAAGATTAATATAGCTCATCCAAAGTTGAATGGGGAAACGACAGTGCAAAATGCAGTCACAGAGGTTGCTGCTATGGTTGGGGAGAATGTAAAGCTGAGAAGAGGCATTGCAGTGTCCACATGTTCACATGGTGTTGTTTCCTCATATCTTCACACGTGTCCCCAGCCAGGTACACTAACTGATCTTTACATTGCCAGTGGTGAATCGGTGATCTTATTCTTGCTGATGGATTAACAAGTGAGTCTGCAAGGATTTGGGCAAATTCCCATAATTAGATAAGACTTCTGGATTTAGTGAGTGCATTACTTGTTAAAATGACTGAGCCTTTTAAGTGGTTCGTTGATTGGTAGTTATACATGTTTTTAAGTTCTTGTTGTTTGGATAACTATCTTAAAGTTGTTGACACTTGTTCAAGGAGAAACACTTCTTGCTAAGGTTGAAGTTACCACCAATTCTATTAGTATTAAATGATTGGTGGTACTGTTTAAAAGTGGAATATATTAATACTGCAAGCAACAGTGTTTTTTTTTAAAATTTTTTTTTTGTATAATCTTTTTGATAATGTTTTTTTATTGTTTATTTTCTGTAGTCATGGAAGTTAATTTTACAATATGAAAGAGGCCAATCAGTTTTGCTTTGAATTTGAAGAGGTTATCAGAGGTAATTGCAGGCTATAGTGTAGGTGGTAGGAATATCGGATTATGAATGGATTTGGGGTGACATTTGATTAATATCTTTAGTCAATTTGCAAGGAATCTAACACTTTCCCGAAATCATACTGTTGCATGGAGTGCTTGATTTCCCGCGCTTTTGTTCCTAGCAAGATAGTAAATCTAAGTGTAAACAACTAACAAGAATATAACTGAGAATTGCAATCACCATTAAGCGCATTTGAAATCTGAGGGCGCTAAGGATGCATCTTGATTAGAATATTTGAGAGAGGAGATGACCACTATTAGGAGCAACAGTGATTACATGCAGATTTTGCTTCGTCAACAAGAGATAAAGGCAGTTGGTTCACCTCTTTGACTTCTGGGCTAATCTATAATCTGGTCCATCCTGTTGATTATTCGAAAATGGCAATACTTATTTTGCTCCATAGCATAACATTCTTCGTGCTTGACACAAATGGATGAATCATGCTTGAACTTTGCAACTTAAATAAAGCAGTATAAATCCCTGATTGTTTTGGTAGAAGAGGTTTAGCTGCTAATACCTCGTCCTTTTATTTATCATGGCACTGTGCCCATTTACACTTATGCTGTCTTAGCAATTTTCATCAATTTCCATTTAAATATAGGTATACATGCAGACATGCCTGCTGTGTTCTAATTATCTAATATATGCATCTCGTTTGTGCAATGGACAACTCTATCCCTAATTACAACATACATGTATAGTTTTTGTACGTAGGGACAACAACCTATTTCACATGGACGCTACCCCATAATATCATGGAAGTTTACCTAATTCGATCTCAAAAAGATGACTTTGGCATCCCCTTTTCCCCTCTTTCCCAGGATTGGGTCGTATTGCCGGAATTCTAACCTTAGAAGCAGAAGACGCCAATGTTTCAATTGATGCGCTTCGAAATGTTGGTTCATCATTAGCTATGCACATTGTAGCAAACAAGCCACTATTCTTATCAAGAGAGCTTGTTTCGACCGAAGCAATTGAGGGTGAACGTGACATACTTAAAACTCAGGTAAACACTGCTTAATTGATGATATCTACGACCTGTTACTGACATCTTCGACCTGGTACTTATAACTCAGTTTTATTTGGAGCTGTAGCTCTGGTACCCATGAACTGGTGAGATAATGTCAAGTTTTGGCCTGCTAATTTTCTTATAGCTTTTAGACATTTTATTCTGATTATCTAGCCTAATTATCCTTGCAACATAATAAACAAGCCAAGTATAGTTAATATATCAGGATTGAAAATGATCTTGTCCTTTGCATTTTCATTTATTTTTGACTTTTATTTGAAGAGAGCTAAGGTTCTCTAGGTGGATAAAAGCATATTATTCTGTTGTGCAATCTTTTAATACACTTTGGCTGAACTAGCTATCAAGAAGCTTTAACCAAATTCATTTACTCATGGTTTAGAAGTTTTCTAAGTGCTCAAGTTCCTGCAAGTTTTACGGCAATTAGTTGGAATGAACTGCCGAGAGTAGGTTCATGATTTCTTTGCATACATGAAGATGTAATGCAACAGAATACTCTCAAAATCGAGTAGTATGTTTTAAGTTGGAAAAAGTTCATATTTAGGATATTTTAGTGATTTATATTGTAGTATTTATTGTTAAATTATAGAAGATTTCTAAATTTAGTAGTATTTTGTATTTGTAAGAACTCGAGTCATGGGTCTAGTTATGTGCTATAGTTTGTAACTTTCTGGCAATTATTAATAATGTGGTTATTTTATTTATTTGTGTTTTTTATGCATTAGGAGTAGAGTAGTACCCAGCAGAATCTGGCTGTAGGTATGTATCTCGCTCGTGTCGCCAACAAGAACGTACATCTGTTCATATCTATTGGACTGATGTGTTATTTCATATGAAATTTATGTAAGATCTGTTGATCCACCTCGTCTAAAATGTTGCTAACGTTTGATTTGTGTCGACGTTGCTGTCAACAACAACAGCCTATATCTATCTGAATAAATTGCATAGATTGTAGTTTGGATCGATGTGCGTCAATTACCTCTGTCGCCTATAACTCTGAGTTATGTCAACGCTGCAGCTGATATAACAAAGTAATGAATCGATATGCACGGTTTGATATGTTTGGGATTGCTCTGCTTCTGTAAGCTCTGCAGATACATTCTGCTTGACTTTCCATTTTGCCACCTTTCCTGTTCATTCAAGCACTATTGTCAACGTAGCCAATGTCTGCCTTATAAGCTCTTTCATCGTGTCTATTTCTTGAAATAGAGCTCCAACATTGCGAATAAGGTAGCTTCTGGAAAGGGTGACATGCCAAGATTTGGAGCGAATGCTGATTTACTATTATGTTGTAGGAGATATTATTGTAGTTAATGTTGTTTAGCAGTTAACTATAGTAGAGTTCTAGTGTACGTACAACAACAACCTTGTGAGAATTCCGAGGTCAGGTTATGAGAGGGTAGGATGTATGCAGCTATTCGCAATTAGGAGGCTGTTTTCTAGACGATAGGCTGTAGCTAGGCAAAACAACGCGACATACACATTAATCAGGGTACGCGCACGCCCAAAAAGAAAAGTCACAATGAAGGACAAACTTCAAAGGAAAAATAATAAAAACAAAAACACCATAAGAGAAACTCGCCCCCTAGATAGTGGGATCGGTCACGGCAATTTATTCGTTGCCATTTCAGATTTTGTAGGATCCCTACTTTGTTATAAGTCTTGAGTCATGGATCTAGTTTTATTTATAGTTTGTAACCTTTTGGCATCGATGTTCAAGATGTGAGTTACTTTGGTTAATTATGTTTCAATTTATGCTTACCTGGTTGTGCATACACAGTACTCCCACTGGGTGGGTGGTTGTCGTTATTGTTGTTGTTTCAATATATACTAAAGTAGTATAGCGCCAACACCTGGTAGTATTTGGGTATATCTCACCATAGTTAGTCCACTGATGGGACCAATGTACGACAGCTCTTATATTGGGTTGATCTGCAGAGTCTGTAATGTAATTATATCGTCATTCAGCCCGACTGTCCATTGTGACAATAAAATATACGTGCTACTCTTCTTGATGAATCCTACTTGTATTTTGTTTTTCTATGACCTAGTATGGCTTGCATGATAAAGTGCATGGCTCTTGGGCAGTAATATGATAATATACCTTGTATATAATTTTGTTTTTGTTTTTGGACTAAGATTCTAACAGAAACAAGATTTTCTTGTTTCGCATGCTATTGCCAGGCAGAAAGCTCTGGAAAATCTCAGATAGCCATTGAAAGGATGATAGAAGGCCGTTTAAGGAAGTACTTGGAGGAGGTAGTGTTGCTGGAGCAAAAGTTTGTTATGAATGATAGCATCAATGTTAAGGTAGTTCAAGCTTTACCATAATTTACTGTTTAAAATCACACACTTGTGTTTCATGCCTTACTGAAATCCTTCTTTAGGTAAAGCTTTTCATCTGTTTCTTTTGTGATGATGTCTACACTGTTATTACAGGCGGTACTGAATGATCTATCAAAACAAGTGGGATCACCGGTGAAAATTGGCAGCTTCCTCAGAATGGAAGTGGGAGAAGGACTCCAGAGGTACCTGATAAATCTCAAATTCCTTCTAAGATAGAGCAAAATTTAGTTGTTAAAGAAGGATAGCCGAGAGGTGGTTTGTCAATTCAATTCTGGCTCAATTAGCTTGGATTTAGTCCAGATGAGCCATCTATGTATTAGAGGGAAATTGCTGGATGTCACAGAGGATTTGGCACGGAAGCATCATGCAACCGCGTGAAACACGTTTCCCGCGTTGGGGAAATGCGTTTCGCGCAGTTGCGTGATGCTTCCGTGCCAAATCCCTCCATGATCTGTAGCACCGCCCATGTTAGAGTCAAAATTATCTAGATGCCTCCTGACTTTTACTGTGCTCTCGTGCCCTTGAATTTCAAGAGCTCACTTTATTCCTATGAACTTTAAAAATCTTGTTCTCAACCATATTGACCTTTTCTTTCCCCCCTCCTTTTTCAATAGGAAAAAAACTACTCACTCCCAACAAACTACCCAACAAACCACACACAATCAATCTTCACCTCACATGCGCCTCGTTATCTTCACAATTTCCTCGTGATCTACAAGAAAAATCGAAATTACAGATATATCCATCGTGATATGTGGTCTTGATTGTGCCACGTCAGCATGTGTGATTTCTTGTGTGGTTTTTTGGGGGTGCATAACAAAGCCCTTTCAATATGATAAGAGCTTTTCTTTCCTGCGAATAAACGTTCATGCTGGCTGTAATAAGCCTGTGTTGTTCAACTTTCAGAATGTACTGCTTTAAAAACATTGAATCTTTGGTTTAAGTTCTATATCCACTTTATAGTGCTAATTAGTCTCACGTTATGCAGACTGGAAGCTTCACCGGATGCTGTCGCACAGACAGCCTAAGGAGCAGGAATATTGCATTAAAACAGAGGTTCTGGACGCGTGTGCCTCATAGTTCCTGTTCGTAATCAGAAACTTCGAGGAGAGTACCATTCATGTTCTATTCGAGTTTGAGCCAAAAACTATTGATTTTTAGCAGCTTGCCATATTGTCGAGATCTTGATGTGGCAATCTCCAAGCCCGTATTGGTCGAGCGATCCTGCTTTGACCAATAACATCATATTACATTGCAATAACAATGTGGTCGGTGAAATTTTGTAGTTTGTTACCTTCAATAATGCTGATCTGTTTTAATTTATTTTAAATGGCTAAATCATGTTTGTATATGTTGATATTGGCACGATCTACTTTCGGTTAAGCATTGAGGTTTGATGTTTATAGGGAGATATGAGAAAGTGAATTTGGTTCAATAAGCTCGAATAGTTTGAGCTGGTGGCGCACATTTTTGTTTTGTACACTGTACTTTCCTTTATATCTGATAGGATTGTACATGCTTGAATCTTTTGCCATTTTGAGATGATGTGTTTGATTTTGTTTTCTTTCTTCTTTCAAGTAAGTTTGGTTCAACTTAATAAGGTTCTCGCGGCTGATGCACCCACGCTACGTGCGCTAAAAATAATAAAAAATTATTTTTAAAATTTATAATTAATAAATATTTTTTTTTTTTTAATTATGCTGATATATTATATATCATGTTCTTTCTTAAAAGAATAAAATAAATAAATTTTAAGAAAAACCTAATCCACGAATGAAAAAATTCTAATATAAAAATTATATTAGAGAATATAAATGAGAAAAAAAATGGGCGGTTTATAATTTATTACGGAAAATAATTATATAGTATTTATGATAATTATTTTATATAATGTAAATTTAGTTTAACTATTAAATGATATGCATGTCTTCTTGTATTTGTAGCATATGATCTTCATCACTCCAAGTGATCACTGCCTTTCATATTACATAATATAGGATCTTCATCACTCCAAGTGGCCGCTATCATTGTCTTCTTCTTTGGCTTTGCATTCTTGTACCAAAGGATAAATGTTTGATATGTCCGGGTTTCTTACATTTATAGCATATGATGTCATCATCCTCACTTAAAGTGTATCTTCTAATGGGCTTCTTCTTCTTTGTCTCTTTCTTTAACATTAGATATTTAATTCTTTTTGGAGAGTATGACAAATTCTTCTACCACCATCTTCATCATTTGATGAGCATATATGTGTCTCTTAAGTGCTATGCTCTTTCCTTTAACTATACTCTCATCTTCTTTGTATTCTCCTTTTTCTTCTTTAGGAGCTTACTAGAATATCGAAAATGATATTTTCAAAATTCCTTCATTCTTCTATGGTATCAATTTTTGACGCGTAAGAAAGATTACCGCTTTCATAAACTTCTTTACAAGCTCCACAAAAGTGAAATATTTTTCTAAGTTCTTCAAGAGATGAATAATCTGCAAGAATCTCTTGTGCGTCTCTTTGATGGATTTCTTTTTTATCATTTTAAACTTCTCGAACTTATCCATGAAGACGCTTATTATTATTTATTAAGTTCCGGAGTCTCATATTTAATTTCTGAACGATCACAAATTTCTTTTGTGCTTTCATATATTGACAAATAGTTAGATTCCTCATCATTCAAAGCGCAACATAATAAATTCATAGCACGCAAATTGAGATCAAACAATTTTGCTTTTTCAAATCCAAATTTCTCTTCACCTTTAATAATATCTTTACCATGTCTTTCTAGAGTAATTGAAAGCTTTTCATAATAGTCCTCCATAACAATATATCTTGGAATTGGATAAATATTTTTATTTTAAGTTTCCAAGTTTCATAGTTGCTGACATTAAACTATGAAGGTCTAGTATATGACCGATCTTCAACTACACTATCACTCTCTCGTTTGTCAACGATGAATGTTTGGCCTAAGATCTTAATTTTAATATGGTTATGTATTTTAGTTAAGAGTTCAGACCCTGATACCAATTGTTGGGTCTATGAGGGGGTGAATTATGAAAATTAAAAATTATAAGCTAATTAAGTAATTTTGAGATATATATTACCAATTATTGGGTCTATGAGGGGCTGAATTATGAAAATTAAAAATTATAAACTAATTAAGTAATTTTGCGATATATATATATATATATATATGCTTGACTTAATAATATAAATTTAGTTGGAAGGACAATACCAAAGCAGGATTGATTTATCATTTGTGTAAATAATAAAGGGCATTTTGCTTTTTTGTACTATCTTAATAGGATTTTGCAGATATATGCTCCTCCAATTTGTTTTAACGAATATGTGCCTCTTTAGCGCGTGAAATGACCAAAATAATCCGTACTTTATTTTGATAAACGAGCACTATTTTCTATCTCTTTTGACTGCAGTTTTTCGTCAAAAAGCATCAATTATTACTCTCTCGTTTCTCTCTTCTCGCAACACTCTAAATAAAATCCTAAAAAATCGAAAAAAAAACCAAATTCTAAAAAAATCATATTTCATTCGATAACAAAAATTGGTTATTTTAAATATTCTTTTTTCGCAAATTTAGAGTATCTCCAGATATATTATAAAATGTTCGAATATTTAAAAGTATTTTTTAGACACCAGAAGACGTTTTTTCGCGATTTCGATGGTGGCGGAGTTGCAACAAACACTTCAGATTTCAGGCAAAATGCGTCCTGAAACGACGATTCCGAAAATATAAAGAACGTCCCAATTCGATCACCGAGCGCAAAGTTATGAAACTTTAAATATAGTTACATTTCATAATTTTTTTTCCACATATAAAGCCGGATTTATGATCCGTCGGGTTCGTTGGAAAGCTTGTCGAGCCCTCTTCCAACATCATATTTTATGTTTTAATCTGACTCATACATGCAAAAATATCATCTCCGAAAGTTGAAATGTGCATTGTTCTAGATTGATTCTGAGATATTCTGGGGTGTTCTGAAGTATTTTGGAGGTATTCTTCTAAAGTTATTTTGGATGTTATGGAGGTGTTCGGGAGTATTCTGGGATATTCTGGAGGTGTTCTCGATGCACTATTTTTGTGCTGTTCAGGGGTGTTCTGAGATATTCTGGAGTGTTCTGAAGTATTCTAAAGATGTTTTAGGCTTTTCGGAGTTATTTTGGAATGTTATTTAGGTGTTCGAGGGTATTCTGAAGACGTTCTGGAGTATTCTGGAGGTGTTCTCGGTGCTCCTTTTTTGGACTATTTTGGAGTATTCTGAGGTATTTTGGATATTCTAAAAATATTCTAGAGATGTTTTCGAATTTTTGGAGTTATTTTAAAATGTTATGGAGGTGTTCGGGGATGTTCTTGAGGTGTTGGAGGTGTTTTAGAATTTTTGGAATTATTTTGAAGTGTTATAGATGTATTGAGAAGATGTTTTGAAGGTATTTTAGGGTGTTCTGGGGACTGTGTGCGAGGTAGGAAGGCCCATCGCTCGGTGCAAATTTTCGCAGTAGAGGACGAATTTATTTGATGTGGGCCGGAGAGGAGGAATAAAATAGATTCTGGGGGGGAATCTGGTGAAGTGATGGATATATAACACGGATATGGGCTTTGCTATGCACTCCCAAAAAACCACATATGCTGACGTGGCACCATCAAGACCACACATCATGATGGGTATAACTGTAATTTTGATATTTTATGCAAATTACGAGGAAGTTGTGCGGATCACGAGGCGCACATGTGGTGGAGATTGGATGTGTGTGGTTTGTTGGGTAGTTTGTTGGGGGTGAGTAATTTTTTCGCACGGATATATACCATGTTTCTAGAAGCTGAGTGCTGCCATATGCAGCAACATCCACCAAATTTACCATCTTATTTAAGTATTTAAAAAAACTAGAAATATTTTCTTATTTAAAAAAAAAGATTTAATAAAATATATAACTTTCTTATAATTTTTTTAAAAAAATACTTTTAAAATATTTTGGAGTTTTAAATTTTAACAGATTTGTATAGAATTTAAATACTAATTTTCGAATTTTTTTAAATTTATTAAAATTTTGAAATTTCAAAATTTTTATATAAAAGTATTTTTTTAAAAAAACTTTCAATATAAAAATTTATATTTTATTAAAATTTATAATTTATATGTTAAAGTTTTTAATTTTTTTTATTATTTAATCATATGGATTATTAGATTTTTGTAGATTTATGTGTGGTGTAGTTGCCGGAACTAGTATTTTTCTTTCTAGAAAGCGGTAACGGGAGGGAGAAACATTAATGACCAATAAATTGTTAGCTGTTTGATTTTAATGGACATCTAACTGCAAAATGAAGAGTCTTGGAGGGCCATTAATAATTCTTATATAAGGGCCAGGTAATATAATGGACATCTAATTTTTTAAATGAAGAGTTATAAGGGCCATTAATAAGTCTTATATAATTTGAATTATATATATTATATTTAAAAAAAAAAATTATAAGTATATTCTTTAGATTACTAGAGCCCCCACGAATGACATTTTATAATGTTTTATCTCCAACTTTTTGTGTTCTTTCTTTCTTTGGTACTAGTATTTTTCTTGGGAAACTTTCATATCAGCCCCTTAAGTTTCCAAACTTGACGGATAAGTCCTTCGTTTTTACTCGTTAATTTTGACACTCTAAAATACTTATTTAGAATTATTATTTGAAAATATGTTCAACATGAAAGTTGTAAGTTTTGATGAGATCTATAACTTTCATGTTAAATTTTTTTAAAAAAAATACTTACAAATTTATATTTTGATGCTCCAAAGTTCAGCGGATTAATGGATTAATTTCAAACCCACTAAGACTTTAAAATCTCAAAACATCTAATTTTAAGCATTTTCTGAAAAAATGTTAAACATAAAAGTTGTAGATTTAATCAAAATCTACAATTTTTATGTTAAATTTTTTTTTTTCAAAAAATATATACATAATGGTCAAAATAGTTTTAGCGTGAATATCGAGAGAGTAATTTTTTGAAAGTTTAAATAGTAACTAAGGAATCTAGTGATTGATTTGGATGAGTATAGATAATCTAGGGACTGAATTTGACATTTGTCCATTTTTCTTTACAAAGTTTCTCCTTTTTCCTCTCCATATATAGGTGCTCTGATACAATGTAAAGATGGAGGGTGGAGATCAAAAAGAAAGAAGTACCAAACATGGGAAGGATACAATCTATTATTCTTTTTTATTTTTATTTTTTTTAAAAAAATAATTACTGATAATAAATTTTGTGACTACCTTCTTATGCGACGAATAAAATTTGGTTCAGCTGAGACAACAGTTTGAGGTATCTACTACACCATAACGGAACGATACATCATAGAGGGACCAAACATATCATGAGTTCAAAATAATTTTATTTTAGTCATAGATTGCATAGATATATGCTAGGTCAGTTCACATTCAAAAAAAAAAACTTTTAAGAGGCATTCAGCATAATTTTTAAATTTTTAAGTGTATTATAAATTAATTTTTTATTATGTATAACTTTTTAATCATTTAAGATGGTATATAAGTTACAATGTTTTTTTTTTTAAGGAGAAATGCCAAACTTTATGCAAATAAGCCAATGCATTGTTTATATTTTACAATTGAGCTACTTTTCAAAATTCGTTAAAAATATTTTGACTTTATATCATTTTTTTTTGAAAAAATCTTAAACATAGAGAAAAAAAAATTTAATATAATATAATTTTATTATTCCATAAAAAATATTTCTATGTAGCTATTTTAAGATTTTAAAATTTTAACAAATTATCACCAAATTATTAAGATTTTGGAGTATCAAATTATTAATGTAGAAGTATTTTTTTAAAAAAAATTTAAAACTAAAAAAGTAAATTTTAATTTGATTAAGAAAATATTTTTAGTAAATATTTAGAATATAGAAACATTTGAAAGTAGGACTGATGCGCAAGTCCTTTTTCTTTATTCTTCCGAAACATTTGAAAATGCGAAATAAAGAAATAATAAGAAAAATAAAGAAAAGAACAGACGCGCCACGTGTAAAGTTTCATTTGACGAAGAGCTAAGAGGTGGCGCAAGATAGAAATGAACACAGAGCGTCTTCTCGCGCGAGGCCACCAATTCAACTGCATCGACTCAATCTCCATCCATCATACCGCCTCGAATCTTCAAAAACAATCCTAAATATATATAAGATCGAATTCCAAACTCACTAAATCGATGTAACTTGTTGTAATCTAAAATTCAGTTTCCTGATCGAAGCCAAGCTGTTCTACTTTTAATTCAGAGATAATGTCAGGTAATAATTCTTTTCTCCATTACAAAAAGTGCAGATTTTATGTGCTATAATTTCTAATTCACTTGCACTGGCACATTGAAGGGCATGAAAGACAGCTAAGCGAAGATGTTGAGATGTCTGAAGAAGAGAGAAGATCGACAATGGCGTCATTTAGAAAGAAGGCGTTCAGTGCTGCTTCATCCAGGTTCAGTCGATCGCTAAAAATGAGAGGGAAGAGGAAGGTCGAGTTTAGGGCTTCTTCAGTCTCCATTGAGGATATAAGGGATGCCGAAGAAGAGCATTCCGTCCAAGTGTTCCGTCAGGAACTTGTTGCTCGAGACTTGTTGCCGGGGAGATTTGATGACTACCATACGATGCTGAGGTTCTTTTTCAAAAATTTATGGCGTTGTTTAAACAGGAATATTTATTGATCATAAGCTAACTCAAAGCGGTGATAGTTCAATTTTTCAAGCTGGATTGCAGCTAAAAAAAGAATTAGGGAGTTAACATTGTATAGTGTAGCAGTGCTCTTAAACGGATTTGTCTAGCTGAATAAAATCCCTTTTTTCGTGAGAAAAAAAAGCATGAATTTATTCCACATGTACCTCGTGATGAGTCGGCAAGTATGATGTGTGTGGAGCTACTTTGTAAAGTGGAGTTAGGACCTGAGCCACCCGAGGGCTTATCGTCTGCCGAGACGCCAAAGCGGGCCGCTTGCAATGGAATTTCCCTTTGTCAAAAAAAAAAAAAAAAAAAAAAAAAAAACAAATATTGCATGTTCAGGATGCCTGTAGTAGTAACTTTTGTCTCTGAGTAAGTTTTATGTCTTGAACCTTATCAATTTTTTTTTTTTATATTTGTTGTTTCGATTAATTATGCAGATTTCTGAAGGCTAGGAAGTTCGACATTGAGAAAACAGTTCAAATGTGGGAGGAGATGCTACGCTGGAGGAAGGAATATGGCGCAAACACCATATTGGAGGTGATGCGACGTTTTTAATTTCTTTGAGATAATTGTGCTGTTCATCACAAGTGTAGCTGTGTAGGGTAGAGAAAACGGAACACGACCAGATCTGTAAATTTAGTTAGGGATCAACGAGAAAGTTTGGAAGGTGAGAATGAGTGTAGATACTACAAACTGGAGCATGCGTAAAATATCACAAATTTTTTACTTTGTTTGTCACAGGGCTTGGCACCTAAGTTTGGTTTGACTATCAATAAATAAAATAACATTCATTCATAAGAAGTCTAAGAGTCGGCAATTTATAGTGGAGAAGACCAAAGTACATTGTCAAAAATTATGTGATTTGAGAAAATGTCAAAAATTATGTCTATTGTATGCATGCTTTGTTATTAAAAAACCAAGATACAAGACCAAAGTGCGTCGTCATGCTGCTTCGAATCCATTCGGCGATTTTTAGTATGCATTTAGTATGTTTTAATGCATATCTTTAGCCCAGATCGTCACCTTTTATGATTATCCTGTTGTTTTTTTTCTTCTTTATTTATTATTTCAATCATCTAACTTTGACTATGCGAGTGACGTTCAATTCTAGGATTTTGAGTTTAAGGAGCTAGATGATGTCCTTCATTATTATCCACAAGGGTATCATGGAATTGACAAAGAAGGCAGACCCTTGTACATAGAAAGACTTGGGAAAGTTGAGCCTAGCAAGCTTATGGAGGTTACTACACTCGATCGCTTCGTAAGGTATCATGTGCAAGAATTTGAGAGATCCATTCAAGAAAGATATCCTGCCTGTTCATTTGCAGCTAAAAGGCATATAGGTTCAACAACTGCAATTTTGGATGTTCAAGGAATTGTAGGTGCCTTTGACAAGTTCAATTTCTGCTCTTAATTTTTTTTTTTTTAAATTTATTTTTTGAGCATGAAATTCTGATATTTGTCAAGCGGATGGTTCTGCCTCATTTTGAAACTTATTTATGCGAATGGATATTAATGTTTGACTTGTATTATTTATTTCCATCATGATATAGGGCATGAAGAATTTCACCTCCACAGCAAGAGAACTTTTGCTGAATTTACAGAAAATAGACAATGATTACTATCCTGAGGTAAGTTGTCACAGTAGGAACTTCTATGGTCCGGAATCTGCTCCGTTTTCTTTGAGCTCCGCTCATCTGTCCATGTATGTAGACACTTCACCAGATGTTCGTTGTTAATGCTGGTAGCGGTTTCAAGCTCCTTTGGAACACAGTCAAAGGATTTTTAGATCCTGAAACAGCTTCAAAAATTAATGTAAATTCTCTGGATCTTAAACATCTGCAGTTGTATGATTTTTGCTGCTTTTATGACCGGCTATGATGTATCGTATGCAGGTACTCGGAACAAAATTCCAGAGTAAACTATTTGAAGCCATTGACCCAAGGTTGGTGTAATTCTTTTGAGTTCTTTCTCCCCTCTCTTCTAGTTTTTGAACAGGCCCATGCTAATTGGGATTTTCGTCAATTCAGCCAACTGCCGCACTTCTTAGGTGGCAAGTGCAGATGTCCCGTGAAGGAGGTTGCCTAAGGTCTAATAAAGGACCATGGAAAGATCCTGAAATCATTAGGGTAAGATATTATTTAGTCAGTTTCTGCGTTGGACTCTATCGACTAATATGAATCTCTTCAGTGGGAAAGAAGTGAGACCCTTTTTTGAAAATTGTAGCTCATGTGTAATGCTGTAACAACTTTAGCGAGCGAAATGAGATCTGGAAACTATGCAAAGCTGCAGCCTTTGGAGGCAAGATTATCTGATGTCTCTCTCAGTTTAAATGATTAGTACCAACTGCCAAGGTATTTTTATTTTGTCCGGAGATGATTCTTAGATTCTTCTGCATATGCCAGGGAAGATGTAATGACGTCGGCAGCTGATTTTGGACAAGAGATAAATGATGTTAATTCTCCTGACCAGAAACCTGGATATATTATCTTGGCTCCAGCTCACGATGAGGCAAGTCATTCCAGGTTTGGGCTATGTGATGTCATGAGCTGTTGATGCGAATATGTAGGAAGCAATGCAATCATTTTTATTTCATTTAATCTACAAAAATATATTCAAGTCAAATATATAGAATACTATTTTGTGCTTTTTCGTGGTCCTCCTTTTCTTCAAAATTCATAGAAGTTTCATTGCCCACGTACTATTAACAATTTTAAGGAACTGCGCTTACTTTGTTCCACTGCATATTCTTGAAAGTGGGTATAGCTTTTTTTGCATACAAGTTTCATTGCCCATGTGGTATTAACAATTTTAAAGAACTGCGCATAGTTTGTTGCACTAAATATTCTTGAAAGTGGATATAGCTTTTTTTTTCCCATGTATGTACAGGTCTGCGGCACAGATCCAGCAGCATACGACAGCTATGATGACCATTGCCTAGTAGTTGATAGAACTATTGATTCTGGTGAACTACCTTTAGCGAAGGAACCGGATGATGTTAATGATGAAGAGCAGAAATGCACAAATCAAATAGGTAAGACAAACACAATTGGATATAAGTACTTGAGGTTTCTTTATCAAAACACAAACCTGGAGTGATTCTATCTGTTTCAGAGAAGCGATATCAGTTTGTTTCATTCGCATTCAATGCAGTCTTAGAATTTCCCGCTATGCCCGACTGTGGAGCCTCAATCTTGCTTGCTTGTATCTGCTTACCATTTACATTCTATTAAGTAATATTTAAATGGATTTTGGGCTATTTTATTTGCTCTTTCACCTTTTCTGCGTATCCCATGCCCATCATCATTGGATTAGAAGTATTTAAATATAAATACTCATTTAATTGTAGCTTCTGTTCTTATAATGCGCACAGTTTAACTTCTGCACTTCTCTCTCTCTCTCTCTCTACCATGATGAAGTGACCATCCTTCCACGTATTGTTTTTAGCTAACAGTATTCAAATTTTTATCTTTGTTTTTATTTTTTGGTTTTTGGTTCAGCAAAGCAGGAATTTGTATGTTACTTTATCGTGACAATCTTTTCTCCATATAATATCATATAAATATTATTTAGATACTTTAAATTATTCATTGTACAGGTAATGTGAATGTTCGGTATGCAACTACACTGGTGGAACAGGAGCATACAACTCTTCCTCGGCTATTAAAAGTGCTGCTAGATCTTTTTTTCAGAGTACTCTTGTTCTTACGAATATTACTGTGTCGACAGAGGTCCCTTGATATCGGTTATTTGGATGCACGTGAATCTGCTTCAACCGAACTTCTGCTAAAACAACTCGTCGGAGAGCAACACCTTAATCCTTACTTAGAGCGCCTTGAGACGCTGGAGAAAGCTTGTGGTAATCTTCGTTGTAGGCCTGCTAAGATGCCAATCGAGAAAGAGCGGCTACTTTTGGAATCTTGGGACAGGATAAAATCTTTAGAGTCTGATCTGGATAAGACAAAAAGAGTAAGCTCTTGTATTTCTTGAATCAGTCCCGTTCTTTAGATAATTTTTGGAGTTCAGTAGGCTTAATCCCTTTGCATTTTCATATCATAGAATTTATTTCCCACTCCTGCCGAGCTAGTCAGAGCTTGGCATTGTCAGAGCTTTTCTCCCAAAAAATGAGAAAAAAAAAAAAAAAAACCTCTTCAGCGACTTTGGAAACAATCTGCATAACAAGGGTAAAAACTGTTGGTTCTCTTTTAGAAGGGCTGGTTCTTCCAATTCAAGCAGCTATTAATATTTTAAGCTATTATCAGAAGTTTATTCTCTTTTATTATAAGATGACCTTAGGTTGGTCTTGATGGTTAAGTTTGACTTCAACTTCATCTTAAGAGTAGGATGTTTTTACTTGTGTACAATTATTGGTACAGAACTAGAACAGGCGTAGGACGAGCTTTCAATTTTGCTTTCGAAGGACATATAATGTTTTAGTCTTTGGCTGCAATCACATTTTTGTGCACTTGGATAATTTGGACAAGAAAGTGTAAACTTATTTCATTTTTTTAGGTCGAATTTTTTTTTTAATATCGAGCTCAAACAGTAGAAGGCCAAACATGTTGGAAAATGTAAGCGCTATGGAGAAAATTGCATAGTGCAGAGTTTTTGAGAAGAGAGCGATAACACAAATCTTACAAACCCAATTTGATGTTTTACAATACATAATTATGTAACGGGCCTCCGTTCATGCCTTCACTAACAGCAAACTAGATAGTTTAGATAATATGAAAAGAGAGCGATAACATTACAAAAACAATTTAACAGTTTTCAATATATAATTACTTAAGGGGCCTACGTTCATGCCTTCACTAACGCCATCTTTTCAAGAGTAGACCTTGCCGCACTCTTGCTCGAGTATAATACACACTACACTATATCCTTGTACAAGATGGAACTGCTAGTACTGATGCGTATCGAAGAAAGGATATCGAGCTGCTTTTTTAGATCTCTAAATGCATAGACTTTTCCATTTGAAAATGCTTGAATATCTTAGCTCCATCTAAGCAGCGATTGTGTTTCAGTCGACTCCTCGTAGGTCCATCGTTTGCAAAGAGCACTAAACATGGGTTCACCCAACCCCAGCCGCATATGTTGTCATTTTTAATTGTTGATCTTATATACACATTCTGTCAGATATTGCAAGCAGCATTAATGAAGCAACTGGAGCTTTCAGAGACTGTAGGAGCTATCCAAGAATCGAACTCGAGGGTAAGTGATCTCTTCAAAGCAATGACACAGTATTGGGACTTTCTAAATCTACTTATGAATGCTACTGCTACTATTGTTTATATGCCCCTTCCCCCCTCCCTCCCGAATAATTTGAAACTGCCAAAATGTGCACCCCTAATTCAAAATGATATTTTTATACCTCCCTTGACAGGGACAATTTTGTCATTTCATACCATCCCAACTATTTGGTTAGCAATCCATGTACCTATTAGTTTGTTTATTATTTAGGGAACTACTATAAATGTTATCTACTATGATTCCACTGTGGCCTTCTCATTATAGCCATTCTCCTAATAGCAGAAAGAAAGATCTTTCAAGGCTACCGATTTATGTCTTTTGAATAGGTGCAGCATGTAGAACATCCTTCGGTTCGATTCGTGGTCTCATACTGACATTCTTAACTCATTTAGTTACTATAATATTAGAACTAACTTCCTTGTCTTCTGTTCCGCTACAAAGCTACACAGTTCTATATTTGGCTACATCAAAGGTGTTGACCTGTCGATTTTTTTACTATCGTGCAGCGAAGAATGTTCTGTTAACGACGCACCATCCTGTTCTAAGGTGTGTGTATAAGATATATGGCATGTATATATGTGTATATATTCCCTTTTTCCACACTTTTTTGGGTAACTTGCATGGGTGGAGTCCGAGCGGCGAAGTACCCAATGCCAGTGCTATTCAAATGTGTGTGTATGTGTATCAATGTCGTCAATGGTGCAAGTTGCACCGAGGCACAACTAAGGCCTTGGAGCTTAGATACAAGGTGTATAAGGCGAGGCACGCAGCCAATGAATGCTAGGCGCAAGCTGCGTAAGCAGTAATGGGATATGCTTGGTATCTATTAAGTTGAGTTGGGAATTCAATCGTTAAGTCTTTATGGCAAGAATCGTTACTGATACGTATAAACTCATAATACGCATGCTTAGATTGGAAAATTTCATTTGTGTTTCTAAATCTCTTGGCTTTTCTTATGCTGGAGCTCTTCTTCATAAACTCATATGATGGTGGGCAACTGCTCCGGAGGGTTTAGAACTTTTGATTAGAGTATGCAAGCGCGGGTTGGTAGGAATTATCGTTTAGCTTAGTTTTCGATTGAGATAGAAAGTGAATTCGGTATCACATAGTTAAAAGAGTTACTGTTCTTAAATGATACAGTATATCAAGTGGATTGCATCTCATAGTATATGCCCAATATCATTAATGAGTACTAGTATGTGCAGTAACAAATTTACTAAATTCGTTAACTTGTTTGATTAAAATTTTTTAAAAAAAGTAAGTAGTTTTTTAAAAAAGAATTTCAATATCAAATGTAGGTTTTGATGAGATAAACGATTTTAATATTGATAGGGTTTATAAAAATACTTTTAAGTAGGTGTTTAGGGATTCTAAAGTTCAACAGATTTGTGTCGGATTTAAATATTGTATTTAAATTTGTATATTTTATTAAAATTTATAATTTTTATATTAAATTTGTTGAAAAATTCTCTCTAATCACATGGGGTTATCGAATTTTGGTGTGCCTTTGCTGGGACTAGCAATTGTCATCATTTATACATGCCAATTCGGTGCACCCTAGAATTCAAGTTATCTGTATCATCATAAGTTCATATAGATGAAAAAGAAAACCACTTAAATAGAGAATATGGTGCACTGAATTGGCTTAGTATCGACCAAATTTAGCCAAAACAGTGTCAAGTTCAATTAAAATAATGACAACTTTTAACTACAATGAAGTCCAATTAAAACCAAAACAATAAAGTTTAAGCAAGCTAAGCGCGGTAAGCACCTGAGGAAGTGTAACCATCTAAATTCGAGTCGGGGTGGTGTAAAATCTATCGTAGAATTTTTTAAAAATTTATCTGTATTTAGTGGTAGGAACTTTCGATCATAAAATGTCTGTCTATACTCAAATCACAGAGTGTCGGTCGGAATTTAATGTGATTATTTTTTACGAATTTGAGATATCTGTAGGAACGTGTGCTTACATTATAGATTCTACAAGGATAATATATAAAAAAAAGGACATCCAACTTTTATGTGCTTTACCTTCTCATAAAATAGTAATTTTTAGATAAAATAATAAGTTGTTTGATTGTCAATTCCAAATACATCTTGCCAGAATCTTATGATAGAAAACAAAGGGATAATTGCATACCAGTCCTTTAAAATTTACGTCTTGTATTTCGCGCAATTTTGTGCTGACATGGCGCGTTCGCACGCCGCTACGTCACGCGTTTTTGCGTTTCGAGGACTGAAACGTGCGACTGTTGCTTTTAGGGGGGCTAATATGCAATTACACTAAAAAGAAGAATTTTGGTTTTTCATCCCCTGCATTTTTAAATCGATTTATGATTTCACTGACGCCGCAACGCGACCCTTAAGATTTATGGTCGGTTGATTTGTCATGCTTTTTTCAAAAAGGAGCTATTATATATATATTTATGCCAATTAACATCTAAAACGAACAAAATGAAAAATCTCCTAAAACCGTCGCTGCTGTTGCGATTCCATATCGTAATAGGAACTAGAAATTTGGAAAAATTATGATAAGCCCCTTGAATTGTGAAAAGTAATTTTTTAACCCCTCCAAACTTAAATTTTAATAACTATTAATTTTCTTATTTTTGAATTCTAATAGCTAAAATAAAATATTTTCCAACAAAAATATCCTTTTATCAATATTATATTTTTATATTTCTATTCTTTTTTTTCCAACAAGATCTTGCCGCCGCACTGACCTTCACCATCATTAGCGCAACGGCAAACGAAACCATTTTTTTCATTTTTTTTTTGTTCTTGTCTCTGATTTTCATTATCCAATCTCATCTTTTAATTTATCTTTTAATTATGTTGTGAAATAAACACAAATCCATACACCGCCGCAACTCGGTGACAGCACAAGGCCGCACAAACCCCAACCGGAACACCGAACCGGCATCTCCATGTGGATTTGGAGATGATCGATCTTTTTCTGCTCCGGCAGCGGCGGTGGTGGAATTCGACGGCGAATGACTGGTTTCACGGTGATGAAGATAAAAGGTTAACGGTGAGGAGCCAGGAAGGTGATTATGCTCCATTTCTCGTCCTCACAACCAATGCTGGAAGGAGATCACAGTTATTTCTTTTTTCACAATAAGAAAACCTTGAAAACACGAACGGAACAATAGGCCTAACAAATTGTCACGATCCTCGCCGGAGACGGTGATCGGAGACCGAAAATTACAAATTCAATGAAAAGTCAATTCGTCGAACACTTAGTTTGAACTGAGAATCCAAGAAAAATCTCTATTAATGCAGACTAATAAAAGTTGGAATCACAGACAATATGCAGGAAGGAAAAGTAGAATTGAAATGACAAGATTAGAGCTACAAGATTAAAAGGATTTGAAGAGAGAGAGAACAATTCTGTTATGCATTTTTTTTTCCTACTGAAAACATCAGCTTCTTCTGGTATTTATATGTAGACGAACATGGTGAAAAATGGCCATCTTGCCCTTATGCCGCTCGTGATCATCACGTGCTTCAGTTAGAAGAATTGCGCGCCTGCATCCAACGGCCAGAATTGCTTCCATCCAACGGACGACGTTTGAAGGATAGTTATAACCGCCCGCGCGGATGCTAACAACTCCAGCTCTTCTTCTCCTATGGCTCCAATCTGATATGCTACGGCTCCCCTTTAAACTCTCTCTCCGGCGAACCCATCTGACCATGACACAAATGCCCCAACTGCACACAGAAACAGCAGAGTTAATCAAATACCTTGTAATTCCAAACAATCGTCTAATTCATCGTGGTACATAGCGATTCAACAAATAATAAATGAATCCAAGTTGGAATCAAATCGATGACAACATACCGATAGTAAACACGCACGTAATTAGGGGACAAACTACTCACCCCACCATGACGTAGACCATCGAAGACTCTTGATGGAGGACAAGCCCCCGACGTAGGACGAAGCAAAGATTAAAAAGAAAATAACTGATCAATCCCTCCGACTTTTTTGACATAACTGATCAGCCATTCTATATTTCTGACCATTAAATAATCTAAAAATTATATTTATCTTTCAATACACCAAAATAAAATTTAAAATTATTTTTTGAAAAATATTTTATCACGAACGTTGTAGATCTTCATAAATTTACAATTCGTATTGAAAGTATTTCTAAAAAATAATTCTAAATACTTATTTTAGGGTGTTAAAAATATCGTCTAAAAATGATGTTTAAGTATTGGAATGAAAAATTTTTGAAGCATTTTCGTACGTAAAAAAAATAAAACAGTAAAATGGAGGTTTTTCAATAAGAATCTAGAATGAGGAGTTGATTAGTAAGAAATATTTACATATGAAGGTTGATACGTAATTCTCCTAAGATTAAATTCCGCAGTAAGGATAATAGTGTCAATAGAAGGGTTTGAACATTAGTAATTTTAAAATTATAAGATTATTATTAAGTTTTAAAAAGTGAGAGGTTAAATAAAATAAATTTTCAGAAAAAATAGAAAGTTAGTCATAATTTTCTGTAGAAATTTCACACAAAAGAAAACTTTTACTTTCACTCGTCCAGGCCAAAAAAGGAAGAAAAGAAAAGAAAAAAGCAACGCGAAAAATATGAACCAATAATTACTTGTTAGAAGTTACAACCAGCCATTTTTGGGAGAACCGAGCCAGTTCTGGTTAATATTGTCATATACGTCATGCCCACTATGCCGATACACATTATTTATTATTTTTAAATAAAAATAAAAAATTGAAAAGTTATTTAAAATTTATATATAAAGCTTTTTATGCATGTATAATACTAACTAGTTTTGTACTCGTGCGATGCACGGATGTTAATCACTAATATAAAAATATTTTATATTTTTATATTTTACCATAAAAATTAATAATTATTTTTGTTTACATATTTTATTTATTTCTTAAAGATTATTAGAGTAAGATAATTATCATATGATACATATAAAATAATAAAGTTATTTAAAGGTCACGTGAAATGGCGGCGATATATATATATATACATATGTTTGAGAATGTAGATAATGTTTTATCAAATATACACTGTTATTACTTTTATATAATAGTTATACATGTGTATAGATCATTTTTTATAAACTAATGAAGTTATTATATTTTATTTAACTTCATCTTAGATATATATTCTTCAATTATATAATCTTTAAATTATTATAAATTATAAATAATATATTAAATGTGCATTGAATCAAAACTCACATTAATTATGTGAATAACTACATATTTATTATAAGTGTGTCACATGTCAAATGGTGAGATAATAAAAATACCATATAGCATATCGTGAGTTATAAGAGATGCCACATGGCATACGGTATATTTAAAATAATAAAATTATTTAAGGGTGACGTGAAATGGTGGCGATATATATATATATATAATATATATATATATATATAAAGCTTATTCTTTTTAACTATATTAATTTTATATAAATTAATATTAATTTTATTAAAACATTATATATTCATCACATATTATTAGAGTAAAAATAAATACTAAATAATAAACCGAAAGTATTTTATATGTTATGTAACAATTTTGATCATCTATTTGCATATATTACATATAACTATATATAGATTATTGAGATTTTAATAATAACCTTTCAACTTCTTCAAAATTATTTTAATTTATATTTAATATGAATAAAACTAAATTATTATAAATTATATTTAATAAAATTATGAATAATACATTAAATGTGTATTGAATCAAAACTTACATTAATTATGATTAACTATCTATTTATTATAAATATGCCGCATGTCAAATGATGAGATAATAAAAATAGACATATTATGAGGTATAAGAGATGCCACATGGCATTTAATTACTTTATTACCGAATTTACTATATATGTATATAGGATTCGTATAGATAATTGCTAGAACATAGACGAGCCGCCCAGTACATAAAAACATGCTTATATAATGTAAGAGCATCAAGGACTGTACTGAGGCCCTTCACAGAGAAAACAGAGGCAAGGCAAGCAGAAATCACCCAGACAGATTGTATGTAGGTCGTCTGAGGTACACCACACCAGCGAGCCTTACAGTTGCTCCATAATTAGCAGAAAAATGATCTACTTGTCTGCCATTCGCTTCCTGTAAGACATTTCCATTACGTATTCCGAAAGTTCAACCGTCATGCGTAATACGGTTGCTCTCGGGACTCCTAGTAGAAGTCATATCCTCCGCTGCAACTGATGATTTCGATTCATACGAATACGAGGGGGATGAAGCCCTCAGATAATCTGTAGATTTTTCCCTGGTAAAACAAATTAAAAATCTTCATGAACAAATAGTTCCAAAATTGGAAATTTAAATCCCTCGTAAAGTTTTTAGTTGCGATAGAATTAGCTTTCCATTTTTTGAAAACAAAGACTCTTAAGAATAAGAGGGACAAAAAGGGTTCATTCTCCAAAATTCCACTGGTTCACACAATCCATGAGCTTAGAAGAATAGGTAGACGACAAATTAGAAACATAACGTAGATACCTAAGAAATATATTTTCCTGAGACAATCATATGTAAAAAGGATCACGAGATAGATTACGACACCATTAGAAAGTTTAAATGGTAGTGATATGTCGAATAGATTGGATGAAGATATGCCATATCTTAGTAGTTGAATTAACAATGCGCCAGGGTGTGTGTATATGTTATGTTCAACATCAGATATAAAAGCATTAAATCAAACAAATAAAGCATATTCCACATCTCTCTCTCTCTCTCTCTCTCTCTCTCTCTCTCTCTCTCTTGCGCGCGCGAGCAGATAAACGAATGCGAAGGCAAAATTTCAAGGACACCACCGATGTCTCTCTCTAGAAAGCAGGAGGCATACATTGCTGGGTCACGAAACAACCGAAGTGGAGTCTGCAACAAACAAAATTGCTTATATGTAATCCAATCATCAGCTGGCAAAAATTCCGTAAGGGCTTTATTCTATCACTAGTTAAATCTGTGTGCAAACTTCAATTTCAATTAATAGTTGAAGAACACAAACACATACTCCAAAGTTTGCAGATAAAAGTATACTTAGATGGACTACACCTCTTAAACACTAGGAAGATAGCACCTTTGCTGCTTGATCGAGAAATATCCTAGTATATACGAAGATTTTCATTCATTAATAAGCCAAGGATGATCCGATGGTATCATAAATCAATCTCAGTAAAATTATACACCATATACCAGTGAAAAACAGCCAAAGCTCTTTGAATTTCAATTGCCGAGAACCCCAATAAGAATAATAACGTTATTGTTTACTTAGAGTAGGAAGGCATACCTTCTCACGGTGAAAAATGATTTTTATTTTTTCCTAGTGGCCTGTGCTGCAACATCTCCAGATGAAGAAATTATAGGAACTTGATGTCCAGTCACGAACAGAAACCTGTCCATTGTCCATCCTCAACTGAAGCCTGGACCACCTTCTTTCTTTTTTCTTTCTTTTTTTTTTTTCCTTTTTCTTCTTTTTCTTTGATTCGTAGATAGTTGATGAACAGCGGAATCCTTCCAATTATTCCTTCTCAACTAAATCTTGGATGTTTTCATTTTCCTTTTCTATCTCTCCACACTTGAACCTAGTTATGGACCATAATTACATGCATACTATTCCTAATCATTCCACCAACGGATTCCAAGTGCCTTCCGACAATCACGGCAAATATTGTCGTTAAAAAAATTATCCATCTTATAGTCATAGTAGCCATTGAAGTATCTTCCCAGCTGGTCCCTTTGACACTTGCCACATTTGGAGCACCTTTGAATGCAGCGAAAGCATGCCCTGCATTTCTGATTTGCTTGGCTTTGGCAATTAGCTAGCGGACAGTCATACACAACTTCCACCATATTGCACATGGGACAAACCTCATAATCAAATGCTCGATCAGTATCGAAATAAATTTCAGACCAGAAACTGGGAAAAAAATAAGATTTTCGACGTTTCTGCTGCTGGATTTTATCAATATCCAATAACGTCTTCAATTCCTCATATTGTTCTAGTGTTACTTTTTTAAAATCACCGAGCTTTAGATGTTTTATTCCACGATTACTACGTGACTTGAATTCCTTCAGGAGGCGAATAATGCCATCAACACGCACTCTGCTTCCAGGAATACTTAGCTGCATAGAGGACAAGGTACAGAATGAGATAATGAATTTAAAAGTCACACTGGATTACGTAAAACAAAGAAAACTCAATATGCAATATAGTAATGCTAGCATGATGCTAATCAGAAAAAAAAGAGAACTACAGATCATATTTCAAATATAATGATCTGTCTTTAGATCATTGTTTATGTCTCAAAAAATACCGAAGCGATAATTTATTAACTAGAACCAGCTATGGTGTTTATTCCGATGAGTTACAGCGGTTTATGCTGTAACCCAATGGCAATACTAACGAAAGCACAATACCCCATGAGCAGCACGAAAAGGATAGCAACCGGAGAGAAACTCTAGAGAAGTCAATTTTCCTTTTCTCTGCTTGCCTTTATGTTTCAAAAACCATTATGTGGAGATATCTCGATTTTGAGCTTTGCGAAATAAGATTAGAAACACATTGAAGATGCTAAAGTTATAATGTTGATTATTTCATAAGAGATTGAAGAGCCATTTCCTACATTGCATATGATTATGTCAATTGCAAAGTAACAGCGGTTGGTGCTCATATTTTCTACCTCAATGTTACGAATGACTTTTTTCTCTTGGGTATACTAATCATAATTAGGTTGATTATTGTACATGTCTCTTAGGTTAGCACTGCCAAGCCTGACAGCATTTTAGATTTACCTGGATTTATATACTGGTAATATACATAAGAAGATGATCGTGCAATTTAGGAACACAGCATGACTAGTGTAATACTGCAAATTTACTTAAGCTTGGATTCTCAGACTAAATAAAGATCACAGAAAAAAAGGTTCTTTATAAGTTGCCAGCAAGACAGGATGGACATACTGATATTTTTATAATCTAAGATAGCCTTGTATAATCTTGGTTCGATCTAGCTCAGACCATGGATACATCAATTGCCATTTCATAGATACCAGTTTGTGGTTACTAGTACAGGTGGACAGTATTTATCAAAACCCTCAAGCAAGCATAAACTAGCAGCTTGCTTTACGAAATATTTGATTCATCTATTGGCTAAAACAAATACTAAGCTCCTTTTGTATTTTACACTACATATAAACCCTAACATAACAATTTAAAGCAAGAGTTTGCAAGGTCGAAATACAAACGTAAGGTTCTATGCGTATGCAAATTACTACACCATCATGCCAACATTTTATCTTTTTTATCTTGTTAAAAAAGATAAAAGACTAACCTTTTCCATCGTAGGGTTGCTCTCGAGCACACGTCTGACGCCGTTCTCGGTAACATGCGAACACGTCTGGATGCTCAAGCACCTAAGCATTCCTTGTGCTCTTTGGGTCAACTGCAACAAGCGATCATCTGTGGTTCTCCAGCTCAATGGGAACTCAAGATAAATTGACCTCCACAGTACGGATCATTCCGGACTGCATCCCGTAAATCCTTGCACACCATCTCAACCGCCAGAAGATCCTTTATATCCAAGTAAGCAAGCACGAAAAAAAAACCATCGTGCAGGTTGTTCGGGCCTCTGTCCTCTATTGGCGCGCTGTCAGAGGGATTAGCATCACTTTCTTCATTGTATTCTTCGGCGACATCATTCCATTGGACTCCAACAGTTGACGGGTTTATGAGATAGCCTTGCCATCTCTTGACATCATCATGAAAATGTTGAGCTGAATACAACGGCGACCCTACAATTTGATTGGAAGAATAACCCATAAGGTTTTTTGGCATCGCCCAAGTTGAAACCGTGCCGGTTAATAAGGTGGTGGACCAATGCTGGTGCATATCGTATATGTTCAATTGGCACCAATCCATTCTATCATCCCAGAGCGACCATTCAATCTTGTTTGAATGGTTATCCATGAAGTTATTTGGGACGGCAGACCAACTGCAGTCCATCTCTAATAAGTTCATCAGCCACCATTCTGCCAGATCATCCTGCAGCTGTCCTGTCATTCTCTGTGCCGTCGGTGATAAATCGTTGTTCTTTCCTCCCTGTTTATAAATAAATTTCAAAAACCAAAGTAAATGCAACTGCTGATACTTGATTCAGATAACCCAGAATGCCAAAACCCTGTAAACCATCGGAGAAAGTGGCATAAGCATAACAACAAACAAAGGCCTAAAAATTTTCCTTACAAGAAGAGGGAAATAATAAAACTTATTTATTTATTTTGTTGGTGGGTGGGTTTGTTGGGGGGGGGGGGGGGGGGGGGGGTGTTCAGAATGCTTCAGCGCTAGATTCGCATGCAAAAGGTGATTTTTATAGTGCAGAAACGAGATGAAAAAAAAAAAATTGCAGCTAAGATATTCCAGAGATCAACTATAAGAAAAATTTGATAAATTATGACCAAAATCTCAAAATTAAAGAAAACAGTACAATTTTATAGAACCCTACCAACAGATACAAGATCAAAGCTAAAGGATTCAGAAAAAAAAAGGAGAGAGTACACACAAAATTAACCTTTGCAGAAAAACTCATAAGATTGACAATTAAAGATAATCTAAAATCTCAAAAAAAAGGAGAATAGACCCTAGATATTAGACCTTAAAACAGAGTGAGTTTGATCAGGCAAGTAGCAAAAAGAGAAAGGAGAAAGCGGCGAATCAAATTCAAAACGTCAACTACTCATAAAACACGGAAATTAAAAAAAAAAAGAAATTTATTAGTATTTGAGAAGCACAATACAATGCAAGTAAATAATCAGAAAAAGCACAAAACAACAGAAATAAATTCATCGACCAACCTTGGAATCTCCAAATGGAGAGAATCTCCAGACGTGTTATGGTGCCGCAAAGAAGGAAGAGCGCCGCGGAGCAATTTCTTCTCTTTGGGGGTTTCCCTGCCAACACAATAGTAATAAACATATTTATAGATTAGCAAGAAAAAAGGTGGGCCTCTCCTTAAGATCTCAGAACGGGTCTTTTGGATCCATACTTTGATGAATTCATTTGAAACATTGCAGCCGTTTGATCATTATGTTTGCATATCTCGGGATGCGTGTTTTAAGATAATCAATTGAAGCTCATCCATCCGCGCGTGATTGATCCGGCGGCTCGACGTTTCAGTCGCAAGAGTTGAGTATTTAACTATTAACTAGCCTCCCGCCTTTGGATCGACCGGTAGGCTTGCGATTCGTGAGCCGTACGTCCTAGATTCGATCTCAAGGGTGTCTTAAAATAAAAATGTGCCCGAGACCGCGTGTTTACAGCAATCACGGAAATACTGATGGCTAGGTAACTTTCAGTACTTCATGTCTGGTCTAGAGCAGACGTCAGGTCGGAATTTTACTTCCCTACGAGCACCTAGATTCAAAATGATCCTATAAGTGTGCGTTAAAAATTGTGATCCGTGAGTTAGCGGAAACCCAATAAGAGAATTCGCCTCGTTATCTCAAAAAAAAAAAAAAAAAAAAAATCCTATTTACTATTACAAGCCCATCCTATCACCCTTTAAAAATACGAAAAACTTATTATTTCCACCTATCCAAAAATTCATCAAATTACATAATTCAAAATATTTTAAATTAATATAAAAATTATAAATTTTAATAATATCTATAATTTTAATATTAAAAATATTAAAATATTTTTAATAGTTATTTTTCGTGATCTAAAATTTAATGAATTTTAAAAATTGTTAAAATTTATTAAATTTTAAAGCTCAAAAATATTAATTTAAAAATATTTTTCTAAAAAGTTACATAAAAATATTAAATTGGTGTAAAATCGAAACACAAGTAACTTTGATGAATCATAATTCAACTCTTAAATCGATCAAAATTGTGACTTAAAGATAATCAAACTCAACCCCTAATATATGAATGGAGAAAACTAGTCACCCAATAAATTACACATTAAACCAAATACTACTAATTTCTACAACATATTTGTCTTGTAATCTGTATATTTATCTCGTGATCCGTATAAAATATCAAAATATAACTATATCTATTGTGATATGTGGTTTTGATATTGCCACGTATACTATATGGTTTATTTGGTGAGCATAGCAAAATCTTGATATATGAAATAGCTAATGCTACTGAGCCTAGCCGATGTATTTCTATTCGAATCTAATTATGGGTTTGGTCAGTCTTATTGTAAATCTCTGTATTCGGTCATGTCATAAATATGTCTCCCTCTTTACATTATAGTGACCCCCTTTTTCCATTTGATAGAGCACAATCTTCGCAAGGGGTGTGGCTAGGAAGCACGGTGTCACGAGACTATACTTTTTCCTAATATTTTATACAGTAGTTAGCAAGCTTTTTTTGACAATACCTTAGTCGCTAAGCTTAGACTCTAAAAACTATCTAAACGTTAACTAAGAGTGTGGAGAGTTAGAAAATATAAAAGTATTTTCTGAACTTTTTAAATTTACTGAACTCGAATGTCAAATGTATTTTATTACATATTCTAAAACTCAACTCTTAATTTCTTATAACGAGAAGGAGATCCCTATTTATAGACTCATTGGATCTTAATAGATAGTTCAAATTATACCAAGTCAATGATTAGAATACATATTCTAGAATATTCCTACTTGTTATTCATGAAATCTAAGAATATGAATATATATATATATATATATATATATATATATATATATATATATATATATTAGTGTGTGTGTGTGTTGTGTGTGTGTGTGTGTTATATAAGTTATCGCATGAATTCATACCGCGAACCACGCCTAACTTGATCAGGCTAAATGGGCTCAAATTGGTCTCAATTAGATCAAATAGGCCTATTTAGATTTAATTGGGCTATATTGGACTTAATTAGATCAGTTGGGCGTAATTAGGCTCAATTCAATTAAATGGGTCAATTGGACATATTTGGGTCTAATCAATTTGTCAAATCCAATTATGTTCCTTGAGCCCTCATTATTGTACTTATATGGTGCATAGTGATAGTCCGGATAAAATATGGTGTCCAAAAAATATATCCCACAAGTAAAACTTATAAGATGTTGGTCCCTTTTTTTCTTTTTTTGCCATTTTCGAGAAAAACGTCTGATTTTATCTCGATTCATACGAAAGGTGGGTTCCTCTCATGTAGTATGTAGACCATTTGAAGGAGGAATTGTATATCAGCCTCCGATTCCAAACTGTATACAAATCAGCCATCGAAAACGAAAAAAACGTCCGACGTGACAGCGCACGCGCTGCCATATCGCCCTTTTTTTATTTTCAGAGGCTGATTTGTATCAGTCTCTGAAAATAGAGAGCTGATATGCAATTTTCCTCCATTTGAATGGCTATTTCTAGTCTTCCCTCCCGCTTTGTTCTCTCCATCCCACAAATAAAGAAGAGAAAGTAAAAAAATAAATAACGATATTAAAAGAAATAGAAGACAAACAAGGACAGAAAAAAGAACACAGAGAGAGAGAGAGAGAGAGAGAGAGAGAGAGAGAGAGAGAGAGATGGCGCTTCGGCTGGCCGTCTTCTTCTCTTTTGTTGCACTTCTCTTCACCTCTAGCACATTATCAGGTGCATTTTCATATTATTTTCTATTTGTTTTTTTTTAATTTATTAAGTTTCCTTTTATTATCAATTTGAAATTTTGTTTTTGTTCTCATCAGCCGAAAATGAATCGGGAATGCACAAAAATGGAGGTCGCAATCTCCTCCAAGCCTCCAAGAGTAAGTCAATTATATATTTAAAAATATATAAATTCCTTTTGCTGATTATATTTCTTTTCTTTTTTTTTCTTTCTTGGTTATGGAATGTATCTTTCACTTTCTTCTCCGAAATACATTTTAGGATGAAAAGAAATGGACTTTTATTTCCATATTTTTTAAATATTTTTTTTTCATGGGGCAAAGAAATTCTTACGATATAGGCAGCAAAAGATAGATACTTGATAACATATTTAATGTATTATTTTGACATTTTCGAAAAGAGATGGATTACAGCTTTGTCTATGTTATTGTCATCTATAACTACATAATTTAAAATTTAAAAAAAAAAAAAAAACGTCTATTAGACCACCGAAAATGAAGTTAAAAACACACATTTAACTTTGACAGTCCATTAGAGATTATTTTTTGGACATATTTTAAAAAATTTGAACTAAAATCTACAACAAAATTGCAATATTTCAATTCACTACTTCTTAAGAAAAATGGAAAAATATTGTTAAATAACAGGTCTTCCAAAATTTCTAGTATCAGTCTCTAAACAATTATAAATGAAAATTTAGGGAATTGGAGTAGTTAAGTTAGCATATTACGGAATAACTATGTGGAAATAGGAAAAATAATCATTCCGACAACCTGGATCTAAACTCAATGGAATATAAAAAGAAAAATGCGAAAATTTTGCCAACAACTTGGACAAATTACATATATCTCAATAAAAAGGTACAGAAAAAAGAATTTTGGCGTTTGGAATACTAAAATAGCCGTCTGGAACACTTTTGAGTGTACGACAGAAATTTTTTTGAAAAAATTGAAAAAATAGGAGCTATTTTGCTAGGGTTTTGGAAAGCATGGATTTTTTTTATTATTATTCAATAATATTAAGTATAAAGAAAATGTGATAAACTCTACTGTTTTAAATAATGAATTTGTGTTGTACAGGCTGCCCCATAAACTTTGAGTTCATGAACTACACTATCATCACAAGCCAATGCAAGGGGCCTCAGTACCCTCCATCTCTTTGCTGCAAAGCTCTGAAAGATTTTGCATGCCCGTATTCCGACCACCTCAACGACCTTACGAACGACTGCGCGGCGACGATGTTCAGCTACATCACCCTCTACGGAAAGTACCCACCGGGATTGTTCGCGAGCGAATGCAAGGAAGGGAAGGAGGGACTTGCATGCCCTACACAGACTCCTCCCTCCTCTAGCAGTAGTAACTACTTGTATCCAAGAATTTCCTTTGTCCTAGCAATCTTGGGAATTATTGGCTTGGCACTTGTTATCTTTTAAATAGTTTATAGTAATATTGTATTAATTAACCTAAAAAAAAAAAGAAATATACTAACAGTGGAGTCCCATCTTGATCTGTATGAGCTGCATGAAAAGAAATAAGGAATGATTAATAGGTGAAGCTAGAGAAAATGAAGCTTTTTTTTTGAGAAATGGGCATTGTGCTCATCCCGAACACAACTATATGCAATTGGAGACTATTCTGAGTCTGATATCTAGCGAAGTTGTTTGTTGCACGTGAGAGGTTGCATGTGCGATTTACCGTCAGCACTCATCCAATTATGGTCTCAAACTGATGGAAGGGAAATTTAAAAAGTTTGAAATACCAAAAAGTCAAATCCTATTTAAACCTCTTCCTGTTCAGCCTCCGAAAAATAGAAAATTTGTTC
Organism: Xerophyta viscosa; assembly: GCA_002076135.1. Lineage (NCBI taxonomy): Eukaryota > Viridiplantae > Streptophyta > Magnoliopsida > Pandanales > Velloziaceae > Xerophyta > Xerophyta viscosa. The sequence goes on from MJHO01000085.1 coordinate 233,230, forward strand.
AAATTTATCCATGGTCAAGAACTTCTGAATGTTCCAGACAACTAGCATAGTATTACTTGTAGTATATCTTAGTGTTACTATCACTTATTATTGTGTTGGACGTGAAATATTCCGGACGAACTATATTAGTGTTATTTATAGTGTAATTAGTATTATCGAAGACTATTTTATAATGTTATCAGTTGAAGGGGTGATTTGAGAGAGACTGCAGACAAAAGGCTAAATTGAGCAAATCGTAAGAACATTACATACCAAAACTTTAGGAGTTTTTTTTTATTAAAAAAACTCCTAATTGTAATAATTTTCAAATTAGTTGTTGTATTTTCTTGAAAAACTTGTGATATTATCCAACATGAAAATAATATCCAATTACGACATTTTTGTAATTATCCCATACTTTACTTCTGCGACTGTCATGTCTACAAGCCTAAACTAGGAGACTAGGGCTTCTAACGAGTCCATAGCACTCAACTTTCTTTCTTGGAAAAATTACTGTTCAGCCCCACCGTTTTCCATTTCTTACTGTTCAGCCCCCCGAAATGTCACGTGGCGGCACGCGCGTGCCGCCACGTCGGCGAAAAAATCGGTTTCGGAGGGCTGATTTGAAACACCCTAAAATTAGGGGGGCTGAACAGTAAATTTTCTTTCTTTCTTTTATGCAATTATAGAAAATAGCAGATTGCTGACCATACGTGGATCCAGTAATGCAACTTGATTGTATTCACCTAGACTTCTAAAATGCATCATCATGACTATATATAAAAAGCAATTTTGATCCCATACGATTATGGTGCAATGGACGTATAATACATATATAGTCATTTTTTGGAAAAAATTTTAACACAAAAGTTATAAATTTCAATGAGATTTATGAATTTAATATTCAATTTTTTTTTTTAAAAAAAATACTTTTAAACGGAATTTTACAGCTCCAAAATTATAATGGTTAAAAACTATTTTTAAAACCTGCTAAAATTTTATATCTTAAAACACATCTTTAGAATTATTTATTGAAAAACTTTTAAACATAAAAAATATAAATTTATTTTAATTTATTTTTTAAAAAAATAATTCTATACTTATATTTCATAGATTCAAATGTAGTAATGGGATTGGTACTCGTATAAAAGTACCAAAAACTATTTATAATAAGGCATTTCACAAGTCCACAGCACCAACATTCTTGTTTTTTGTTCAGTTATGGAAGCAAGCATAGCCCGATCATATATAAAAGTAGTAAGGTTTATGCAACTTGTATACCAAAAATCTGATATGGTGAGTTGAATTACCGTCAAGAAACTTTTCCTTATTGAGGAAAAGGAAAAAATTTCGTAATTGCAAGTTAATGGTGCTATACGATAGCTATGTTAAATACTAAAATAAAATAAAAATAAAATCGACCAAGAGAATGACAAGAAATATATAAGAATTCACTTAAATTAATTTTTTTTTAAAAAGTAGCGGCAGTAATTATGAACGGATGATAATCCTCTACATCTGACTTTTATACACCGCTCCGTACACCATATCTATAACATATGTATACATATTTTTTTAAAAAAAAATTAACATAAAAATTACAAATTTGAATAAGACCTATAACTTTTATATGTAATAATTTTTTTTTTTAAAAGTTTTGAGTAGGTATTATAAGGTTCTAAAATTTGAAAGTTCTAACATATTTTAAAAATTATTTTAAAATCCGTTAAAATTTAAGAACATCATAACAACTATTAAAAAATATTTTTAAAAAACAATAAAATAAAAACTATAATTTTAAATTATATAGATATATATAATTTTAGGTGTCGATACATAGAGCTGTACATAAAATTGGAATAGAGAAAATCTTCTTCTGTAGTGAACTGCCCTACATAAAGGACCTCTACTAGATTGCACGTTTCAAGCCACATCCTGCTAACTTCCTCACAAGTGTGTATTCTAGAAACATGGATGAGAAGACGACCCAACACAACTATCGGATACAAAATTTTTAAAAAAGATGATGTATATGGCTCAAACATAACAATAATAATACAAATGATTAAAATATAATATAATATTTAACATATCAAAATATAATAATTTTTATTAATCAATTCTATCCATAATATAATATTCACGTCTTGAAGGCAAATTCAAATATCAAAACTCTTGTAAATTAAAAAAAAATTACAGTATTTCAATGCATAATATATTATACTACTTATATAGTATTTTCTTCTTTCAAAAAGATAAAAAGTTTCAGTTTTTCTTTAGATAAAATATACAAACATGTATGTCAGAGACAAGATTGGCGCGTTTGACACGCGCGTCATATATTTCTTTTTTATGTTTATGTTTCAGACACATCTCTAGCGTGTCCGTCACGGATCTAGCCGTATCTCCGGAGTATTTCCTCGGACACTATACGGAGTAAATTTTTCAGAATATCCGTTCTTCCGAGCAAATTTTTGGAATATATCTTCCTCCTATGTGTCTATAATGTATGTGGAGTGCATCACGTACAAACATCCACGGGAGCACCACATGCGGCCATTGGTAGCGACACAGTCCATGTTGCAGTAGAGATGAACACCGCCCTAGAAATTCTGGATGGCTAGCATTTGCAATCCTAAATTATGCTGGTTTCTACGTAGTTAATCTCCAACAAAAAGTTTTGAAGTAAATATCTCAAAAAGGATATAAGAAAGGGAGAAAACAAAACATACAGAACAAGTTTGTGCCTACTGCTATATATATATATATATATATATATATATATATATATATATATATATATATATATATATATATATATATATATGGCTGAAGAAGATGGAGATCACTCATCTTTTTTCGTCGTCCTCAGCATCGTCGATCCCAACCCAGTGAGAAAATGCGAAAAGGAACTACTTGAATGTTACCATTCCATTCTTCCCTGTCCATCTCCTCTGCATGAACAAGGTTCAGCAAGTTTTAAGAGCTACATATTTTCCATAATTCCCCTAATTAAAAGACTTTTAGAAATTAACTACAGGCAAGATAATCACCTAAACTGTTTTTTTAATTGACGGATAAATCCAATTGAGATACATTAACGCGCCAGCGTTTGTATAATCATGCCGTAGTGCTGTGGATTTGGATTTACTACAAAATAACAGGAAGGAAAAATGAAGTTGCTATCTCTATCACATGACTCTTGTCGCTTCAAAGCCATATAATTTATGCAGAGCGTGATATGAATCGCAATATAATGAGGAGCAAAGGAAATTCATCGTGAAATATAGCGACCATATGTTAAGTGATTTGAAGCTATGACTACGAGATAGAGATCGCATCAACTTCCAGAAAATGAAACAAGCTAGTGAAACTATAGCCAACACACAAAGAAAGAGATTACCTGTTTGTCATAAATAGTGTATAGGCACTTCTACAGCCCCAGACAAACATAAGACACAATATTTGAAACTGCTTTATGAAAGAAAATTCTATTTATCATGAGTCTATGATGGCCCTTATAAAATCAACACATGTTGTATTAGGATATGTACCACACTCAGATGTGTGATCCAGATTGCATCATTGTATGCAATCTGTTGTACATGATGTATTCCCATGCCCAAAGATATCTCTACCATAGATAAATAAGCAAATAGAAGAGAAAAAAAAAAGGAAAAAGTCTATGTATAGAAAACCTCATTTTAACTTCACCACATAAGCTCTCTTTTGAAATTCATCGTCTAAGAAGCATGAACACAGATACGTAGCACAGAAACGACACGATATGAATATGCGGACATGTGATTTTTCTAAAAAAAGGGTGTGATACATACAAAATACGTTATTTAAAAATATATTAAAATATAGCGAGTATATAATCATAACAAAATTAAGGAATATTTGAGTTGGCACTTGGCAACATATGCTTAGGGCACAAGGCTACCTCATATACAAAAACTTACTCACACAATATACCATTAGTGATCTGCATATTTAATTTAAGTTCACACAAAAAATGATCACCATTACATGAGTAAATAACAAAAGTGGTCAGTGCCACATTAACAAACTAATTACCACTAGAGAACCATATGTAATCGTAACGTTAAATTGTTCTCAACCTCATTGTTACCATCATCACCACCTCCATTCTCATAACCATCATTATCCTTGTCAAAAGTACCACTCTCAAACTCTGACATATCAAGTGAAAGTTTGGCAATTTCTAGCTCTCCATCATCGTCAAATGTTCCAAATCCATCTCCACAAATATCCTACATTTTGGTACGATTGCTTGTAGTATGAACTCCTCCTTAAAAGAAGATGAAACTTAATATGGATGAAAACAAATCCTCCACATGTAGAAGGATCTAACTCCTTCTCAAAGAATATATAAAAGTGTAGGTACTCCTTTTTTTTTAACAACACGAAGATGCTGATGGATATACAAGTAGCTTTAGAGCTATACTTTAAAGCAAGAGACTACTAAAGCTATAAACATAACGCCAATCTTTTGTATAGCAAATTAGCATCATGAATGGAATCAATATCACCAAAAAATACTTGGCCATGCTTGAAAAGTTTGCAAATTATGCTTGGCTTAGAGCGCTCTTGTGAATAAGGGGAATGTTTTTATGCGTTTCATTCTTTCTTGATAAATTTCCAAGTCTTTCTATATAAACACTCGATTTGAATCTTCATAAAAGCCATTGATCGCCATAGTATTTTAAATTTTGATAAAGACAAGTGAGTAAATCAAGTTAAATTCGTGTGTCCAACACGTGTCATCAACGTGCCGCTACGTGTGCCCAATGTGTCCGCTACATGTACCCAGAGTATCTGTATTTATAAAGTGTTATTAAATTCGGATAAAATTCATATGTCCTATACATGCCCGAGCATCTGCTGCATGTCCGTGTCCAACACTTCAAATACGCTGTCCGGAGGCAACGCAACATACTCTATGGTCAACTAAAATCAGTTAAGTCATTTCACGTCAAGGACTTACTATGCAAAATGCAAAGGTTTATTCCTTCAACTTTTCCTTTACATTCTATTGAAAATAATATGTTTTACTAACTAAAATATGCAACCACTAACAGGAAAGTCTTCCATTACTACACCTACGGCTGATGTCATGAAATAACAACCAGATATCCAGTGAGCCACCGAACCGGCAGACTAGATAACGTCTTCCCAATAATAAGTACTGTTAAAAGAAATAAAACTAGGATGGGAATAGCGACTCACCAAATCGTTTCATTGCAACGCATCCTGAAGAACGTTCTCCTGCATTTGTTTCGTTTATGGCATCCACCATCTCAGCCTTACTTACATAACCATCTTTTTCTTTGTCCAGAAAAAACAAAAGCATTAACCAAAGTCTCAAATGTTGCTTCAAGGTCCGGTAAGCCCATTTTTTATTTCTAGTATTATTGTTATGGAATTACCACCCATAACATCCAAGAAAAACAAAAATATATGTAGTTGAAATTAGAGATCCAAATATGTCCTTGATGTGTAAATGTTACTTAAGTTCGTTACGACATTACTTGAACATTGATTACAAAGAAAAGAGAACGTAACTGTCACTGTCGTCCTAAACATAATAATTTAGAAATCTAACTTAAAGAATTTTAGTATGCAGAGAGATCAGTGCAGAGGAACTACATTTCATTTACTTGGTTAACTGAACATGGAATACATGCCGATCAAAAAAAGTTATCCAATACCAGCACCATACAGGAAAATTAATTTATTTTGTATCTATCAACCTAGTGTTGCATAGAAAAAACATCTCAACTAACATTTGAATGTCCACTTCAATAAATGTGTCGTTTCAAGAAAGTAAAAGCAGAAAATATAAAAACAGAAAGAAACTGGACCAGCCAACTATATATCTACCAAATGGAAAACTGATTAACCACTATTGGTTAGTCATTGATAAGTTGTGGGAATCAGAATTTATGAAGGATACTGCCTGTGCAGCTGCTGGCTGCTAGAGTAGATACACTAGGCAGAGAAGAACAATAAATTCATTAAATTTTTCATGCCCATATTCTCATGAAATGTCACAGGCCTCAAAAAGATCCTTCATCTCCTCGTCTGTGAGGGAGATTTCGAGCTTATTGAAACAATGCTTCAGTTCTTCTGGATCAATGGAACCATTAGAAGCCTCATCTGGACATATCAGTAAAAATCAACTTAGTTATAAAACAGTCCGCGTGCAAATTATAACTACTTATCTAATGAAACATCAACGCATCTAAAAGGTCTCTCAATAAAGTATGGTTTTACATGTTGGTCGGTGTGTTCCATGTCAGGCGATACTTAGCAACACCGGATCGGCATGGCTCTCGGCAGGCCAAATAACCAAATTTTTTAATTTTTAATTTGGTTTTACTTTCTTAATAAATACATACATCGTCATTTCACAACCATGCCGAAATCCTAGCTTAACGAAACCTGACTCTGCTTGCACTGAAAACCTTCTATAAAGTGGAAATTTTTATCAACAGCTTCATCTATTTTGGCAAAATTGGACTCCTAGGTATGTAAAAAGACAAAAGATGTCCCTTTCACAAAGCCGCTAATATTCTCAACAGCTTTTTATTTAAAAAATTGTGCGCATCTAGATCTAAATCACTCTTCCATTCTCATGATTGAGAAGATCATGAGGACGGCGAGTGATTTAAAGTGTCTAGGAGTAAAAAATTAATTGACATACTGTGAGGTTCGTAATTTTCTTGACCCGATTGTTGCTTTGTTTGTTTGTGTGTGAGACCCTCCTCCTTCGTGCATGCTTGGTCGGCCGTACGACGGGCGAGTCAAGGGAGGTGGCCCCGCCGATACGGAGGTGTGCGTGTTCGAGTGTGATTTTGGTAATGATATGTTTTGGCTTGTATTTGTGCTGTTCAGGGGTTTTTCGGTCGACCGAAACCCCTATCGGTCGACCGAAAGTTGGGGTGAACCGTTTTATAATTTCGGGACTTAGCCATTTCTTCATCCACCCCCATTCCTTCTCCAGCGCCAGAGCTGCTGCTCCCTCCACCTTGACCTAGGTAAGTCCCCTCTCTCTTTCCCTCCTTGTTTCTTCCTAAATCCCAAATGCTAAGTTGATTCTATACCCTTCTAGCTCTTCTCTTCGATTTCTCTCGCCCGGTGGTGCGTCGGTTCGTTCCGAAGTTCGGAGATTTGGATTTTCGTGGCTTGTTGAGGTGAGCGGGTTCGCACCTCTTTCTCGTTGGTTGATGTGTTTACTAGTATGTACCTTGATTGTATGGTGCTCATGTTGGGTGGTAAACCCTAGAAATTGTTGTTATGATGAAATTGGCATGCTTAGTGTTAGCATGATGTTAATTTTGTAGCATGACGTGCTAATGATGTGGAATGTTATATGATGTTTATATGTTTTGGCCAAATAGTTTGTGCAAGTGTACGCCTTACTTTGGTACCTATGAGAATGTGGTTTGCTCGAGGTAGAGCATTGTGTTTGACATGGGTTTGTGAAATGCTAATAACGAGAGTAATGGTTTGGGGCGTAATGTACCGTTAAGCTCGTTCGATCACCCGGAGGTCGTTGTAGCACGATTCAGGATGGGTGACGGGCCGGAGCCGCGGAGGCGCCAGAAAAGATGATGTAGCCCAGAAGGGGCCAGTGGACGTAGTATCGATCGACCCTTTGGCCGGGGCGGTGGCTACGATACCAGGCGAGGCTCGTGAGGTCACTCCGGATACTGACCAGATTTCCGAGTAGCTCCCATGTAGACGTCTATGGGATCGCCTCCACTGAGGGTCATCTTGCCGCTTATGTGCACTTGCGGAAGATTCTTGATCCTTGGTACTGCGCAGGATACCCAAGCTCACGGGTGCGAGTACCTAAAAAGATGAAATATGAGAGGACTATGATATGAATATGGCAGGAGCAGGATCTGGTGGCTCAGCAACTATGGAAGCAGGCCCCGAACAACAAGAGCAAGGCCCAGACTTGGCTGAGAAGGCCTTAAAAGTGTACAAGCGTCGCAGAGAACGAGTCAAGGAACGGGAAGATCCTGCAAAATGAAGATTACCTTATTAGTAGGAGATCAATGTATTAGTTGCTGATTTATAGGAGGATATTTAGGAAAGATAAGATCTAGTTGATTTAGAAGATTTCTATATCTTAGGAAAGTAATACTGCTTGGACTCTTTAAGGCCAAGTATATATAGGGGTGTACGGGAGATATTATTCTTGATGAAAAAATATGTTTGCTTTACTTAATTAGTTTATCAAATTCATATCAAATTGGTATCAGAGCTTTGCAGCTGGCCACATGTCGAAGGGAGGCCGGCCAAATCCCCCCACCAGCGAAGGGGGCAGCACCGTCGAAGGGACCAAACCCCCGAGCAGTAACATCAACGTTACAATTGATGAAGTGCTACGCGCTCAGGAGAACTTCATGGATAACATGAAGGACTTGTTCAAGTCGTTCTTGGCTGCCCAACAGACTGCCCGCAACGCAACTCCGACACCGCCCAACCCATCTGAATCGACCGCAGCACCCCCTGGAGCGCCAACGAATTTTAATTGCGTCACCCCTTACGGGTAGACCGCATGTCCACTTTGGGCACTTCATGCCGGAACGGACACCATCGCCACCCGCACCAACATACTCTCCGTCGACTGCGCCGACATATGCCCAACCGCTATCATCAGCCGCACCATACGCCGCGCACCGTGAACGCCATCAATTTCCTTGTTTCTCCGGTGAAGACCCGCAAGAGTGGCTGTACAACGTGGATAAATACTTCAAGTATCACAGTATTGTGAGCGATCCGCACAAACTGGTCACCATGGCAATGCACTTGCGGGGAGAAGCAAATCGCTGGTACCAGAGTTTCGAGCAATCCTATCCCGTCCATTCATGGCGACAATTCTCGGATGCCGTTATGAACGATTTGGACCTAGCGCCTTCGGCAACGTCAGTTACACGATGGGAAAACTCCGACAAACGGGCTCTGTAGCAGAATTTCAGGCGGCGTTTGAGGAGCAGAAATCGCGGCTGCCCTGGATTCATGAAGAAGATCTGATAGGGAGGTTTTGCTGTGGGCTTCAAGACCGAATTGCTATCAAAGTGCTGGCCCACGGCCCACGAGATCTCCAAGCGACTTATAGATTGGCTAGACTGTTTGAGGAGGAGCAGAGGCTTGAGCGACGGGTTCCGACGCCAACACACGCTGGCCGATCTCCTCTCTGGACCAAGCAGAACCACGCGGGCAAGGCTGCAACCACCGAGCCGACTCCCGCACCTCCGGCAACACAGCGACATCAGGGAAGGACCACTTCCCTTTCTTGGGCTGACATGAAGGACCGAAGAGCTCGAGGACTTTGTTTTTACTGTGATGACAAATACGACGCAGATCATCGGTGCCGCGCACGCGTGTATAGCTTGGAGGGCCACGAAGAAGATGAGGACGAAGGAGATGACGGTGAACACACCGGAACCGAAGGTGGACAGATCTCACTACATGCTATTCATGGGATGGCAGGCCCACAAACTATTCGACTTTATGGGCAAGTGAAGAAGCAGAAAGTTTTTATACTCATCGATCCGGGAAGTACACACAATTTCATCACGGAAACCTTGGCACGTCACCTGCACTTGATAGCGGCACCCGGACGCAGATTGCAGGTTGAGATTGCTGATGGACGTCCTTACCCCATCAACCAAGTTTTTACCCAAGTACCACTGACGATTGAAGGTGCAAAATTCCTCGTCGATTTTTACCCGTTTCCGCTTGGTGGGGTAGATATAGTGGTCGGTATTCATTGGTTACAGACCCTCGGAGACGTGCTTTGTAACTGGGAAAAAGTGTGATGAAGTTTGACTGGGAAAGCAAAAACTATGTACTCCGAGGAATTCGTGAAGGCGGAATATCTGGTACATCCACAGGCAGCAAGGGGAGTTGTTTTGCGGTCAGAATTGTTCCCAGCAGAGCGGAGTCACATACGCAAAAGGAAATTCCAGCTGACATACAACGGCTCTTGGACCAGTTCCCAACATTATTCGCACACCTAAAGGACTCCCTCCCAAACGAGCTTGTGATCACAAGATTCCAGTCATGCCAGGAGCAGCCCCGGCCAATGTGAGACCCTATCGTTACCCAGTGCTTCAAAAAGACGAAATCGAACGAACGGTTCGAGAGATGTTAGACTCAGGCATCATTAGGCATAGTACCTCGGCCTACTCCTCACCCGTAATCCTAGTCAAGAAAAAGGACGGGACATGGAGGTTCTGCGTGGACTATCGAGCCCTTAACAACATCACCATCAAGGACAAATTTCCAATTCCCGTGATCGATGAGCTCCTGGATGAACTACACGGCGCGGTCTATTTCTCCAAATTAGATCTTAAATCGGGGTACCACCAGATCCGGGTGAGCAATGAAGATATTCACAAGACAGCTTTTCGGACTCATGAAGGGCACTACGAATTTTTGGTAATGCCCTTTGGTCTTACAAATGCCCCGTCTACTTTCCAATCCTTAATGAATGAGGTATTCCGACCTTATCTACGGAAGTTTGTTTTGGTTTTTTTTGATGATATACTAATCTATAGTACGAGTTGGGACGAACACATTCGTCACCTATCCCTTGTCTTGACAGTTCTCCATAAAGGGAGTTTTTTGTCAACAAGACCAAATGTAACTGGGGCCAACATACTATGGAGTATTTGGGGCACATTATATCGGCCGATGGAGTCGCGGCAGATCCGGCTAAAATCGAGCTATGGAGGAGTGGCCGACACCAACCTCGGTAACGGCTTTACGGGGATTCCTCGGGCTCACTGGCTATTACCGACGATTCATACAAGATTACGGAAAGATTGCTGCACCTATGACCAAGTTGCTGCGCAAAGGCGCCTTTCAGTGGACGGATGAAGCCTCACAGGCGTTTTCCACCCTTAAGCACAAGATGTCCCGTGCTCCAGTCCTCACCGCTCCGGACTTCTCTCAAGCTTTTGTGGTCGAAACCGATGCCTCTGGGAAGGGAATAGGTGCGGTCCTATCTCAGAACAAGAAGCCTGTTGCCTTCTTCAGCAAAGCTCTTGCGGGACGTGCTCTTAGCCAAGCCACCTACGAGAAGGAACTATGGCCGTCGTTCTCGCGGTCCAACATTGGAGACCTACCTTTTAGGCCGACGCTTCACCATAATCACGGATCATCATAGCTTAAAATACCTGCTGGAGCAACGTCTCGCGACTCCAGCACAGCAAAAATGGTTGGTCAAGTTGCTAGGTTACGACTACTCGATTGTTTACCGACCAGGAACGTCCAACACAGTGGCCGACGCATTGTCTAGACAAGATCAACACGAGGACGGCCAGCAGCCACCACCCACTCCAGACAATGTTTCCTCCAACGAAGGAGTGTCGGGCACACTGCACGCGATCTGCTGTTCCTCGGTTCCAGCAGACTTGCTGAGCAACATACGCAGCGCGGGCTAACCGACCCTACATATCAAACACTCCTAGGACAAGCGCAAGCCTCCCCGGACTTATTTACTTTCCGTGATGGGTTACTTTTTCGCAGTGGCAGTTTAGTAATCCCAAATGACGAGCAACTTCGTAGAAGTATCCTTTTCGAATGCCACGACACACCTACAGGGGGACATGCTGGTCAGTTCCGCACTTTCAAACGGCTCAGCAATTCTTTTTATTGGCCGGGTATGAGGAGAGACGTACAACAATACGTACTTACCTGTACTACATGCAACAAAGCGAAAACTAGCTCTCTACAACCTGCTGGATTGATGCAACCTCTGCCAATTCCTAACTCCGTCTGGGAAGACATCTCAATGGATTTCATTGAAGCGCTACCACTATCAGATAGAAAAGATACGATACTGGTCGTAGTAGACCGCCTTTCCAAGTATGGGCATTTTATTCCACTACGCCATCCTTTTACGGCACCTACAGTGGCCGATGTTTTCGCTCGCGAGATCATACGTCTTCATGGTATTCCCTCCACCATTGTATCTGACCGCGATAAGATTTTTATGAGCAACTTCTGGCGTGAGCTCCATCGTTTACAAGGTACGACCCTCCTCCATAGCACCGCATACCACCCTCAAACGGACGGGCAGACCGAAGTCCTCAATCGTTGCTTGGAAAACTACTTGCGTTGCTTTGTAGGAGAAAATCCGAGAGACTGGTGCGCATACCTCCATTGGGCAGAATTTTCCTATAATACTAGTTTTCATACTACTGCCCACGCTACACCGTTTGAGGTAGTCTATGGCCGACCGCCACCAGCTATTCACGGCTTCGCTACTGGATCTTCCAAAGTGGATACGTCGGAGCGGCTCTACGTACCCGAGACGCTGTCCTACGGGACTTACGACAACACTTATTACAAGCGCAAAATCGCATGAAACAGATCTACGACCAGAGGCATAGCGATAAAGTATTTACAGAAGGAGATAAAGTGTTGCTTAAATTACAACCATATCGACAAGCATCAATCACAGAGAGGCGCAATCACAAGCTACGACATCGTTTTTATGGGCCATTTACAGTTTTGGCTAGGGTCGGGAAGGTCGCCTATCGCCTACAGCTCCCTCCCTCTTCCCGTTTGCATAATGTGTTCCACGTTTCCCAGTTACGTGACGCATCGCAGCTCCGTTCTGCAGATTTCTCGCCACTGCCCAAGTTTGGAGATGCAGGGAACCTCCAGCCACAACCAGCAGCTATACTGGCCTCCCGAGTGAGCCGACGTCGTCGCAAGGACTGTATGGAAGTATTGGTAGCCTGGGAAGGAATGAACGAGTCTGATGCAACGTGGGAAGACGCCAACAGCTTCCAGCAGTGGTACCAACTCGAGGACGAGTTCTTTTCCCATGGGAAGGGGAATGATATGAATATGGCAGGAGCAGGATCTGGTGGCTCAGCAACTATGGAAGCAGGCCCCGAACAACAAGAGCAAGGCCCAGACTTGGCTGAGAAGGCCTTAAAAGTGTACAAGCGTCGCAGAGAACGAGTCAAGGAACGGGAAGATCCTGCAAAATGAAGATTACCTTATTAGTAGGAGATCAATGTATTAGTTGCTGATTTATAGGAGGATATTTAGGAAAGATAAGATCTAGTTGATTTAGAAGATTTCTATATCTTAGGAAAGTAATACTGCTTGGACTCTTTAAGGCCAAGTATATATAGGGGTGTACGGGAGATATTATTCTTGATGAAAAAATATGTTTGCTTTACTTAATTAGTTTATCAAATTCATATCAGACTAACAGGTGGTTAGTCTAGTCGAACGCTAACATAACAAAGATGATGGCATAAGTTGATGTGGTGGGTTTTATTGTTTGGCATGACTTAATGTCCATATTGTTATGTTGAATTGATTATGAGATGCTTATGCATTATTGTTGTGGTGGTTATTTACGGCGAGAGGCTTCGCGAATCGTACCGCTCACTAAGTCTTATGACTTACCCGTTGCTTTTCCTTCTTTTCAGATCCGCTCGGTCGTGGCAAGGCACCAGTTTAGGGTGCTTAGCTCGGCAATTAGCTTGCGAGGATTTTGGGGATAGAGGTATACTTGGGTTGGCTAGTATACACACGTAGAATCCTGCATAGTAATTAGTTATATCACTTGTAAATTCTTGTAAATGGGAAGTATTAACTTACATGGCTTGTATTTTGCATAGTTTGTTTTAAATGTATCGGAACGCTTTTAGAGAAGTAAACCTTGAGAATTATGAGGTTTAAGTTTCTAAAAGTTGTAAGGAATGTTGGCTAGTAGTTTATATGAAAGGTTTAATGGCCATTTTGTTCTAAACTTCTTCGAAATGGGATTTGAAACTTGTCGCATGTGTGATTAGCTGTTTAACGAATGTTGGAAGTGTTGAAATTGATTTTGATAAGCTTGGGCATGCTTTGGCCCTATGAGTTATGGTTTATGCGTTTTTAAGAAAAATCTTTGGTTATGGTGTGGTTTTACGATTTAAAATGTTTTGATTTCAAGAGACGATACCTGCTTGGGCGTTTGATGTGTTTAAGTATGTTTGTATGATTGTTGGAGTATCTGGATTTGAATTAGAGGATTTGGGATATGATATTCTGGTGTTTAAAAGTTTGTTTTTCAGAAACCAGCAGGTATCGGTCGACCGATGAGTATTTCGGTCGACCGACTGTAACGATTACTGTTCAAAATTGCTCTCGGTTTTGGATCGGTCGACCGATCCCCAGTTTCGGTCGACCGATAGTTCATGGATTTATGGTGTTCTGTTTGAATACCAGTCGACCGATATTATATCTCCGGTCGACCGATAACTCTCAGGTTTTGATTTATTTATCTCATTTTAAATGGATTCCAAAAATATTTTCGCTGGTTTGGTGACCTAGTATAAACGTATTTAAGAGGTTTTCATTTCCGAAAGTATTAGAAAAATATGGAATGAGCCGGTATTTTTAGAAAAAAAAAGTTGTTTTCTTTGGGACTTGACTAGTTTTATAAAGAGGTTTGGATCTCAAATTGTTATGGATCCTTATACATCAATGGAGGAGATTGATGTGATAGAATCTCTAGCAAGTTGAGTTTCGAATTTTGGAAAAAGGGTTCGCCTCCTTCGCGATGTCTTTCCGAAATCGAATGAAATCCCGACTACGGCTCACTCTTAAATTCCTATTTAAGTATATGAGTTTTAATTTAAAGTCAAAAAAAAAAAAAAAAAGCTTCCGTTTGCCCTTGTAATATTTGGGTCGTGACACATACCATTAGTGCAATATCCTAACCAACCATCAATCTCTCAAAATGACTTAGGTTTAAGCACAAATTTTCTTCTAGCAAAAACTTCATTTATTTGTATGATAACCAATAAACTTATGCCAATATAGGAGTCCACTCCCATGTCCACAACTATAAGAGTTAACCAAGGATGGTGCTCTAGAGATTGGAGAATAATTCAAGCTGAATGAAAGGACAAGTTTAGCATGCATACTTATATTCGATAGGTTCCATTTTGTGGATGTCAGCATAATTTTTTAATTGCACCAATTGACATAAAATGCAATTTGAATTAAGTGCAGCATTCAATTATATCGAAACATGGCAGAAAAAACTTCAAAATACCAAGCACACACGAAAATCTGTAGACTGTACTTCATGGAAGGCACATTTGACCTAGTCTAAGTAGAAAAAAGGAAAGATGATGAAAGAACCATCTAGAAAGCCATAACACATGCAAAAGTAAGGGTGAGAAAGAAGGGTAAGACTGAGTTTATAAGCTTACAGTAGAAATTGGATCCAACTGCTATATGGAATTCATCAAGGCATCACTAGTCCCAATGTTGTGCGATCTGATGGCTTCCCAACTTCTAAAGCTCTCCACTTAGCAAACATCGTTTCGGAACTAAGCATTAGTCAAGTAGCTTTTTTTATAACTGTGAATCATCTTATTTCCTTGAAATTATAACATTCTTATTAATCTAATCTTACTCCAAAAACTGCCACAAGAAAACCACAAATGACATGTAAAACCAATTAAATGTTGCAGATACGGATTTGCATCACAAAAGAGACAGCAAGTTCCCTGCTGACTGACAAGCAACGGTGATGCAAAGCTGAGACAACATTGGATAAGTATGAGAGTACATGGGGCATGGAAAATTCTGTCAAGCAAATGTCTTCAAAATATTATCTATCTGTTTTTAATGTCCTCCCAAGAAAACACACACACACACACCTATATATATATATATATATATATATATATATATATAGAGAGAGAGAGAGAGAGAGAGAGAGGCTATTCTCAGGTCGAGCTGAGAACAGCCTTTATATATATATATATATATATATATATATATATATATATAGGAGCTGAAATATCTAAAAGGACAAAGTTTTTTTTTTACCTCTCTCTGCATCTTTACCATTATCTATGATCTTCACCCATTTCCCCCAACACCCATTCCAAAATCAGTATCTCCCTGTAAAGACCAGATCCCTATTATGAAGTGCAAAAAGTTGTAAATACCACAGCCACCCGTATTATCCTATTTTAGCATCTCCCCATGATTGCTAGTAGACTACTTCCTTTTCTTTTAATTAGTTTCTTCTCAAGCAAGTATATCAGTCAACCCTTGGTTGATCAATGCAACTTCGTATAATCTACACAAACAACAACAACAACAACAACCCAGTGCAGTCCCGCCTATGCAGGGTCTGGGGTGTATGATCTATACAAAATGAAGCATAAATATAAGCTGATGACATGACTGTCGGAGACTCTAATTGACAAATTAAACAACTACTAAGAGTTGTATTCTGAAAATGTCAGCCTGACGGCTTAGATCTGCATAGCAACCAATGCAGCACTCAAAAACTTATCTGGACTTGAAATACATTATAATCATATGGTTGGTCAAACAACAAAAGGTTCTTCCTGAACTTAAGATCTAATACAAACAGAATTAACAAAAGAAGATTTAACTCCGACATACAAAAAAGGGGTGGAGAAGGCAAAGCAAGCAGCAATAATATCTATAAAATATGATACTGCATTATTAACCTTCAACTACGTTAAGACCACGTACGATTTCAGATTGCTTAACTTTAGGTTACTTAAAAGTCTCTGCCAAAAGTTTAACTAAGCATTGGAGATTTGTTTGGAGTATTGCACATCAGACTAAGTAGAACACGATTAACTTTAAACAAGAGAGCGCTAGTACCCTCTGCTCCTCTTTTTTAAACTTCAAAGTGTTTGGTGACATATGGTGCGATTCAGCCCCTCATGATAGGTGCAAAAGAAATAAACTGGGCTGAAGATGAGGAGCTAAAAGAAGAGTGCTGCAAGAAGTGCTAAAATCTATTTCGCTAACAAAAGTAATCAATGGAATTGAGACTTTACGAGCAGACCAAACAAGTTACCAAATTGCTCAAAAATTGTCTTGCACTTCTTAAGTTCTCATCAATCTTTGGGAACTCCAAGATGATAGTGTTGAAAGGCTTTTCATTGTACTTCCTTCCTTAGCCCTTCTTTTCATCGCTTCGACCATCTTTGCTTCAAGTTTTGAGTCTGGTGCACCATGTTTGGATGACTTCCCCTTCCCAAATACCCCAACCATGTATAGTTTGATAGAAAGCTAGCATGCCGAAAACCCAAAGAAAGAGAAATTAAGACGCGTATTTTTTTTATCAAATAGAGACATATTCAGAAGAAGTACAGTAGCTATGTAACATATTTTTTTCTCCAATACAAAAGAAAGAGTGATGACCATATCAGAAGCTACAATAGGCAATAGTTAAATACATTAAAAACATACAAATTGTCAAGATGCTATAACATTTCATACATAATTCTTTGTAGCACAGGTCGTTGCAATTTTCAATTAATTAGACTAAACCTAAGAACATCTGAGAAGCACTTCTGTAGAAAAAGTTAACATATTGCAGGTTCGCTTCGTCTTATTAGAGAAAAAACAAACAGCAATGAAGCAAGTCAGCAATCCCCCATCACAGTCATAGACCTTTACAATAGTAAAGGACCTCGCAAGGAGGTTTTTAGCGTCCGCAACTTGAACTAAAATACCCAAATAGAAAAGTTCAGCTTTGATTAAATGCAATAGAATTCTTTTTAGGAATTCCAGCCAGAAAGTACAATCGTTATAACGATCTGTATACGAGTGAGTGAAACTATAGGAAAATCAACCGAAGTATGACTAACAACTTTTTATAGGAAAATCAACCAAAGTATGACTACCAACTTTTTCATAGTACAACGAGTGAATTACAAGTAAATATTTCTTATTTACTCGAAATTCCATGGATAAGCAAATGTCAAAATAAAGGAAAAACCTTAATGTCCATACTTATAGGTAAGCATAAAGGTAAACTTAGCATGAAAATAGACATTCATGTAACCTGGGATGGTGAGACCAGGTCAAAATAGATAGATCATTTGTTTTGAACTAATCAGAATAAATCTTATCCCAATCTCCAGTGACAACTATGTGTATAGCATAACCTTAAACATCTAGCATAAGTATTTACATCAACTTGTTGCATGATTTTTCGTTGCTTAATTTACCATAGAAAAGAAATGATGCATTATTCTTACTCACACGTTACATCCCGTTGCTGCCCAAAGGAGTTTGCTCAAGAATTTAAGAAAGAGAACATGACAAATTGCAAATTTTCCTTTTACCAAAGCAGGATAAAATTGTATGTTATTCATACTTCTTTCGATATTTGCTTCAATGCATTTTTTTTCCCTTTACTTTACCTCTTTTCTTCCAAATTAATGTCCAAATCCTTAGGTAAGCATAGTGGTAAACTAAGCATGAAAACAGACATTGATGTAACTTGAACTTCAGATAGCGACACCAGGTCGAAATAGGTAGATTATATATTCTGAACCAATGAAAACATATATTATTCTAGGATTCGATGACAACTGTGTTTGCAGCAAAACCTTAAATGCCAATGTAGAAGTATTTACATCAACTTGTTACATGACTTTTCGATGCTTAATTTACAATATGACTTTTCAATGCTTAATTTACAATAAGAAAAATGGGATGCATGATTTTTATTCAAGCGTTACATCTAAAGTTGGCCAAAGAAATTTGCTCTAGGATTTAAGCAAGAAAACGTGACAAATTGCAAGTTTTCTTTTTAGCAAAGCTGGACAGATTGCATGTTCTTATGTTATAAACCGATTAGATCAGCTACCGTCGGTGGCTTGGACGTGGCAAATAGACACTGGTGGCCCGCGACTATACAATTACTCTGCTCCAAACTAATATATCTAAAAAGAAACTAATTTTCTTCCATGATTAAAATAAAGAGCATATCGCCTATTTATAGAGGCTATCACTCTATACTCCTACCACATATTCTCCTAAATATTCTCCTAATGCAACGACACATAGTCATGAGTCCCGCCAGGGCGGGATCTGGAAAGGGTGGATGCACGCAACCATATCCCGAACGAGGTTGTTTTCGTAGGATCCTCGGCCTAATAATACAAATCCAAGACATATGGGCAAGTACACAATTTCACATAACAAGAAAATCATGCAGAGCATGCCCAACCCAAGCACAAATCACGCACACATAATATAAAAATAATAAAACTAATAATAATAAATATAAAGATAGAAATAAATAAATAAAAATAAAATAGGAAGCAAATAAGCAATACAAATAAAAATAAAATAAAATATGCTATGTTATGTAGAACTCAATGTTACTAACACAAATTCTACACTGCCACTACGCTCGATCGAGAAGTAGATCTTCGTGAACTCCTAGAAATGTATGGTCAATTCGAATAGTTTCTCTCCAACTTTTTTTAAGCTGGCCTTTATTTTTTCCTTTTCCACTCGCTTGTCAAGTTTTTACATTGATATAGCACGGATTTGGGCTGCCATGTGTCAGCAAAAGAGCTGGCCGCCAAATCGGAAGAAGAGTCTAAGTATCTCATATGACCGTGGTGCACACACCGCCAAGGCGTCTATTTGGATATCTCAAGATCGCTAGGTCGAACCGACCTCAGCTCGACCTACCCGAGGCTCCAGCCTTAGGATCACCAGTCGAGACCAACCTCAGCCCGACATCTTGTAGAAACTTCGGATCGAACCGAGATCCTAACAAACTACTCAAAGCTTGTTTCGTATTCAGCATAGGCCAGCTGAGACCGACGTCGGATTGAAGTTCGATCAAGGCCTCTGCAATCTAGCCAAACTCACCGACCGAAGTGAGGAAAGACCAAGTCAGGCGCATAATCACCGCGTGAACGTGGAGTAGTCAATTATGCACTACGCCCTCTACTAGCGAACGTGGGACTTATATAGTGCAAGAAGGACCAGTCAACCCAAGATCCTCGCCAAGATCCACTATTCGTCAACCGTCACGATCAGAGCGGGCACCCAGCAACGCCTACAAAAGGCCACCTGGGGCACTGTTGACGGAATCCAACTCCACGCACTCGATAGCACCTTGAGAGAACTAAGCATCTAGCATATTTAGTTAAGTCTTAGAGTGTTCTTAGATTGTATTGTGGTCCGAGGTGTCGCAGACCAAACGAGAGATCTTGTAACTCATACAATTCTAGTGGCATTCCTGCATTGGCTTACTTGATTGCCAGTGATTTTTTCCTTGCATTCCTCAAGGGTTTCCACGAAATTCCTGTGTCATAATCTCTTTCCTTAGCTTCTACTCTTGCCATTAACTGCTTTCGAACACTTACTGATCGACCAAAGTCACACTCGATCGATTGGCGCCATCTGTGGAGAGTTAACACGAAAGCATTGGCGTACACAAGAAAGGGAGCAGAGCGGCTCGCACCATGGCGAGCGAGGAGCATAGATCCATGGAGGAGACTGAAGCTACCGGCGCTCCCCATAATGTACAAGGGAAGAACAAGGGAGAGGTTGGCGGAGGCCAGTGGCGGATCCACTGTGTTAGCAGTGGTGTCAAGCGACACCACTGCTCCGGCGGCAGAATTCTGAGTATATAAATATATGTATATAAATGTATATATATATACGTATATACTATATCAAGTAAAACTACTACACTACACATTGGGCCGCGCAGCCGAGCGGCATGGCTGGGTGACCCGCATGGTCGCGACGCGAGTTCGACTCCCAGAGGGCTTCGGCTCGTTTTTCTTTTTTCTTTGTTTTTTTTTGCTCTTTTCTTAACTAGTTAACCTAACCCTAACTCCCATTGCGCTCGAAATCTAATTCTCCGCCCTCTCTCGTCTCTCTTGATTTTCCAAATCAATCAAGTATTTATCTCAAACTTTTATAAAATTACAATTGTGAGATTTTTAATGTTGAAATTTTAGAATTTAGAAAGTACTAACTAATGAAATTTGATTAGAATGTGATTTTTAATATCATAGTGTTTTTTAGTAGCTAAAGTCGATTAATACTTTATATTTTGACACCACTGTAATAAAATCCTGGATCCGCCACTGGCGGAGGCTACCGGCTGAAGTACTAGAACTACACAGCTCAATGTTCCCCATCGTGAGATTCTGGCCGTCATGGAGCAGAGATGCCGATTGCCAAAGCCACACACGATTATGACTCCGACCAACAAGCAAGATCGGTCGAAGTACTGCAGCTTCCACCGAACTTATAGACACACGACCAACTACCATATGCAGCTCATAACATCTTCAAGGATATGGCAAAGAGCGGGGAGTTGCCTAAATTCCTTGCGCAAGCGACCTGAGGCCTGCGCAAAGACAAAGGACCGAACCCCTGTGGGACGAAGAACCTCGGCATCAGAAAACATGCTTGATGTTAGGGAGGAAGGACTCGCAACAATACAGGCACATAGTCCAATTTCTTGGACTTCGAATTCATGTATTCAATAAAGAAAATTCTTTCCTCAAACATCCGTGCAAGAGTACACGAAGACCGACTCTAACAACCTGGGTGACACCCCTTGAATTTCAAACCATCGCAAGTCTCGAAGTGCAAGGGCGTGGGCCAAAAATTTTCCTCTTGCCCTGGGGACATCTCTTGCACTCCTTATCATCACAAGTCTCAGAGTGAGAGGTGTGGGCCATACAATGACTTAAGTGCTGGGAGACGCCCCTTGCATCCCAAACTCATGCGTGTCTCGGTATGAATGGCGTGAGCCAACAACCTGAGTGACGCCCCCTGCACTCCGAACCATCACGAGTCTCGGAGTGGGGGCCGTGGGTTAGAAAATTTTTCTCTTAAATCCTGGGAGACACCTTTTGCACTCCTTACCAACACGAGTCTCGAAGTGGGGGCGTGGGCTAGAAAATTTTCCTCTTAAATCCTGGAAGACACCTCTTGCACTCCTTACCATCACGAGTCTCGGAGTGGAAAGTGTGGGCCAGACAATGACTTATGTGCCAAGAGACGTCATTTTGCATCCCAAACCTATGCGTGTCTCGGGATGAAGGAAATGAGCCAACGACCTAGGTGATGCCTTGCACTCCGAACCATCGCGAGTCTTGAAGGAGAGGCGTGGGCCAGAAAATTTTCCTCTTCAGTCTTGGGGCACACCTTCTGCACTCCGAACCGAGGGGTCTCGGAATGGTCCGAACCGAGGGGTCTCGGAATGGGAGGTGTGAGCCAAATAATGACTTAAGTGCCAGGGGACGCCATTTGGATCTCGAACCCTTGCGTGTCTCAAGATGAAGGGCATAAGCGAACATTCTCAACCAGGGTGATGCCCTTTGCACTCCGAACCATCACGAGTCTCGGAGTGGTGGGCATAGGCAGAAGAATCTTCTAAATCTGGAGGACGCCTCGTTGCTCCGAACTGGATCCAATATTTGACGCCTGGGGGTTGTGGACTAGACATATCCTCTAAACTTAAAGCTGTTAAAACAATTCTCGAAGACTGGGCCAACACTTCCTGTTAACTCTGAGGACGACCTCGGAGGTGGAGGTGAAAGCCGGCAAAGTTTTCTCTAATCAAAGTTTTTCTAATAAAAAAAAATGAGACCCACGCTATTGAGGTGACATCCAGTGGCGCGGTTGGACCAAAGCAGCATGCAAGGTCCAGAAGGGCGCGACAACATATGTAGCCACCCCCTTTGGGAGCATCTGATATGGAACAGATGGGAAGAAGAGTCCAAGTATCTCATATGACCGAGGTGCACACACCGCCGAGGCGTCCAAATACATCCATTCGGCCTCAGCTCGACCGACCCAGGGCCCCAGCCTCGGGATAGCCAGGTCGAGACCGACCTCAGCTAAACTGTTCGGAGGCCCCAGCCTCGGGATCGCCAGGTCAAGACCGACTTCAGCTCGTCCGATCCGAGGTCCCAGCCTCGGGATCGCCAGGTCGAGACCGACCTCAGTCCAACGTCTTGTAGACACTTCTCGAAGCTTATTCTGTGTTCAGCATCGGCCAGCCGAGACCGACGTCATATTTCGACCAAGGCCTCGGCAATCTGGCCAAGCTTAAACCGAAATGAGGAAAGACCAAGTCAACCGCGTAACCGCCGCG
Organism: Xerophyta viscosa; assembly: GCA_002076135.1. Lineage (NCBI taxonomy): Eukaryota > Viridiplantae > Streptophyta > Magnoliopsida > Pandanales > Velloziaceae > Xerophyta > Xerophyta viscosa. The sequence goes on from MJHO01000085.1 coordinate 256,202, forward strand.
CGAACGTGGAGCAGTTAGTTATGCACTACGCCCTCCACCAACGAACGTGGGAGCTTACGTGACGCAAGAAGGACCAGTCAACACAGGATCATTGCCAAGATCTACTATTTCCTCAGCTGTCACGACCCGGGCGGACGCCCAGCAACGCCTACAAAAGGCAACACATGGGGCACTGTTGACGAAATCCAACTCCACGTACTCGAGAGCACCTTAAGAGAACTAAGCGTCCGGCATATTTGGCTAAGTCTTAGAGTGTTCTTGGAGTGTAGTGTAATTCTAGGTGTCGCAAACCTCGGCTCTGAAGTGGTTCTGAGAGTGAAAAGAGAGATCTTGTAACTCATACAATTCAAGTGACATTCCTGTGTTGGCTTACGTGATCGCCCGTGGTTTTCCCTTACATTCCTCAAGGGTTTCCACAAAAAAATTACTGTGTCATTCTCTCTTTCCCTAATTTCTCCACTTAGTCATTTACTTATTTTGAACACTTATTGATCGACTGAGTTCACACTCGATCACACATCTTCTAACTGGTGCAGTTGTTGGTCGTTATTTGACATATCCAAAGACTCCAAGCTATTGCAGCCGTCTTTTTCTCATCCTATTTTCAATGGAGGAAACCTAAAGTTTTCATCTCATAACTTCATTCCGGATTTTGTCTTTAGGAGAGTGGCAGCCGATCCAACGCAACATCCTTATTTCACCTACATTCTATGCCGAGTATGCTAATGTTTAATCTGCCAACATTGGCAGCCACACAACATAGCAATCTTATAGTGGTACTATAGTACTTGCCTCTCAATTTGGTGGAAAACTTCATATCACACAGCATTACCAACGCCATCCTCCATTTCAACCATCCAACTTTGATTAAAATAATATAATCTTCAAATGAAACTCTTTCCTATTATAAATGTTGCTACTAAAAATTCTCCTAAAAATACTCGTAATATAAGTCCGACGTAAACCCTAAACTCAGACTTTGCCCCTGATCCATGTCTTCATTTGGCTCTAACCCCTTTTGCCCTCGTACATAACATTCCACTTCTCTCAAAAACAACTTTGTCCGCAAGATTGGCATACTCAGATGCTCCTGAATGTTAATATTCTCTAAGACGCAAGAACAAATATGTCGAATAAACTGTTAATGGTTGTGATCGATATAAATAGGGTGTGGAGACCTGCATAAGAATGTTTAACAACTGAAATGTAATGCCAGTAGCTGTAGGAAGACCTCAATCGATATCTTCTAGCTCATCATTCTAATAAACTTTATTATCCTCAAAATATCCACTTTGGCATAATTCGAAAGAGAACCGGCAAGTAAAAAAGTAGTGTAAAATAATGAGTACCGCCTCGTTTCAATTCCTGTTGAATATCTCGCATTAAGATAATTAACGAATATGTCGATAGTTTGTTATTTAGACTCGAAGCAATTACCAGCTTTATGTTTCGTAAATGTGATCCAATTTGCCATTGAGTCAACCTGTCGAAGATTGCGTAGGTATTGATGGCGCGAATTATTCTTTTGATCTTCCAGTTGCGTCATCATCCTCTCAAATCATTCATCAATTTTTAGACATCTCTTCTATTTTTCCAGTATTTTCTCAGCCTTAGAATAAGAGCTGTCGGCTGGAGATGATGGTGATGTGATGGAGGTTGCGCTTGTGGTGCATGCGGAAGTGGTGGCGAACTGTAACTCTATAGCGGTAGTGATGGGTAGCAACTCCACTGTGGCGGGGCTGAGCATATGGTGACGATCAAAGAGACCAATATGGCGGTGATGGCTGCTTGTAATAAGGCTGCGGAAGTTGGGGTAATGATGGAGCAGAAGATGCATGGGACGAGTACCATTGAGGTGACAACGGGGTTATGGTGTGTCCCAATATTATGCCATGGTTTCAATTTTTATTTTTCCTTTTTTTGCTCGTCCTGCGGACATAGAAAACTGGAAAAACTCATACAGGAAACGCAGAACAGATTTTGGAATTCGATTAAATTGTGGGCTCGAAGTTGATTTGATTTAAAAAAGACTTGGGTTAAATCGACTGAACTAACTCAATGGTCAAATAGTTGAACAAAACCGTGTAAAACCAAATCATGTTGATCGACTCGGTTCAAAATTGGCTCGTCTTCATGCAGTCGCGTGATGAAGAAGTTGATCAAATCAATGATGGTGGTGGACCGGCGTTGACAATTGCGGATCTAACAGCAACAACATTGATTGTAGTGATCAATTCGCACAGCAGTTGCGGAAGCAACAGCGATGGCAACAACTTGAGCAGTCGCAGTGGATTCAAATAGCAGCTACGGTAGTGTTTGAGATGGCAGAGACTACTGCAATGGAAAGACGAGAAGATGGTGGTGATAGAGATCGAGGGGGGGTGAAGAAGACGAGGGTTCATCGGTGGGATGACAGAAACAGCGACGGAGGGGCCGGCGGTTGGAGGCAACGGAGGCAGTGATTGGCAGCGATGACGACGGCGACGGTCGCAGGCATCGACACTGGTGAAGACGGAGGCGGCAGTGAAGGACGAGTGTTGATGAAGATTGTGATTGCCTGCAGCAATTCCTTCCCTTTTTTGTGATAACGGTGGTCGGGGTGATGATGATGCAGTGGACACAATTAGCATTAAGCGGTGGCAACGAGGGTTCGGGACTGACTGCTCTGCTACTAATTTGAAATGAACCGACTAGGTCGGCTCCCATCGGCTACCGTCGGCAGCTCGGATGCGACGAATAGACACCGGTTGCCCGGATGCGGTGAAAAGACACCGGCGGCCCAGACGCGACGAATAGACACCCGCTGCCCGGAAGCAGGGAAAAGACACCGACGGCCCGAACGCGATGAAAAGACACCAGCGACTCAGCGGCAACTCACAATTACACTACTCTACAAACTAATGTATCAAAAAATAAACTATTTTTCTACCATGACCAAATAAAGAATACATTACCTATTTATAGAGATTACCCCTCTAGACTCATACCATATATTATTATAAATATTCTCCAAATAATCTCTAAATAAAACTCTTTCCTAATACAAATATTGCAGATTAGATATTCTCATAAAAAAATAAAAATACACATAATATAAGTTTGATGTAAACCCTAAACTCGGACTCGGCACCTTCAACCTCGTACATAACATATTCATACTATTTTCCAAATTCGTTTCAATCCTCTTTTTTTTACTTTTTATTCTCTCTTTTTCTTCTAAGTAGTATCATTCTAATGACTAAAAGAATTAGTTAACCAACTGCCAAAGATCCATATCTACTCCTCCCCGCCCCCCTCCCCCCCGCAAAAAAAAAAAAAAAAAAAAAAAAAAAAAAAAAAGTCATGTATTTTCTCACGTTACTCCTAAGGTTGCGTAAAATGTCCAAAGTTATGCATAGATCGACCATGTGCTACTCAAATGTGTATGCAAAGTTCAAGTGCGCTTGATTGATTTTTGGGTGAAATCTTGGGAGCTCTAGCATTACTCAACCAGATCCAGGAGATGGTCATACATGCTTTGACATCTCTAGCATTACTATTGTTTTAAAGCAACTAAATATCGAAAGAAAGTTTAGGGTAAATTTTGGTAGCTTTGGCATTACTTAAAAACTTTTAGGAGCACCTACTCTGAGGCAACTTAACTGTTTAATGGAAATGGTCCGAGTACTTTGGCAAGGTCACTTAACACAGTATGACTGCTTTGTATTTTAACTCCCCAAAGCATCTTTGAACACAAGAAATATCCACTTTCTAGAACGTGGAAATTTAGTTGGAGGAGAAGAAATAACCAGCATCTTATGTTACCATCATCAGCCTTGTAGCTAAACTACCTCTATTGCTATTCCTTGTCACCTTGACCACTTCCTCGTTGTGATTGGTTTTTCTCTTATACATGTCAACTTCTTTGAACTATCACTAATTTATCCCATGGACTTCGTTACAAAAACCTAATTGCTTTAACACACGTTCTGTAACAAAGCATGCCTAAAACAAAAGAGCACTTTACCTTCTCTCGTTAAAACATAAGATGATAACGCTACTTACAAAATAAAGAATGTGCAGCAGAACACAGTCATACTTTAAGCATGCTGATGTATAATAACTTGAAATTAGAAAGTCTTCCTTTTTTATTGTGCCTTTTGCAAAAATTACTTTAAGTAGAAACAAAAATCCAGAGTGCAAATAGGAAAGAGATAAGTACTACTAAATCACAAGGTTTTCAGTGCCGAGTTGAGCCGAATTTCGTTAACTCAGGTTCCAGCACATAACGACCCTGCCGATGTTGCCTTGCCAATACATTTATTGGTTAATTTAAAAAGTTAAAAAAAAAAAAAAAAAAAAAAAAGAAAAAAACAATGGTCCTACAAAAACAGTCTCTTCCGGAGTATGGATGTGTACATTTTACGCTCTCCAGGCCCCGCATTGCTGGAGCTACTATTGGGTTTTTTAAACTTAAAGATTAAAAATTCAAATATAAAATTCAAGTACATGCCATGCCGGTTCATATCATGCTATAATTACCGAAATAAGCACGTGCAGTCCAGCACATGACATGCAACAAATGCTGAGATCGAAAAATAATGCCAAACAAGTAAGTGCAACAAATTCTACCCAGCTTCTCTTAGATGATTCAGACATTAACAAAAACAAACTCAATTAAAATAGCATTTACGAGAATGGACTCCCAAACGGTAATTGGTCCAATGAAAATAATGAATCAAAGAGGCCAGCCTTTAGAATTCAAATATTTTAGAAATCACAGGAGAAAATAGTTGTTTGTCTTATAAACACTACTATATTAATTTTGCATATTGTGCTCCTATCCTTCCCCCATTTTAGTGTGTAGAGTACCCTTTTTTCTGTCATTCCAACTCAGTTGAGCAGTTGGGATGAAGATATAAATGTTATTTGATCAGAATGCTTAGATCTTAGAATTGGAATGGGTATGGATATGGTTGACTTAACCAAGAAATGGGAGTTGGAATTGATATTCGATTCGAAGCTGAGGGCGGACTTAGAGAATCAAAATACCCACACCTACCAGTATGTTATTCCCGATGGAATAGAAATGATAATAGAATTGTCCAAACAAACAACATCAATCGGAATTCACAATCCCGTTCGAGACAGTTAAAATGAAAGTCATATAATGATATTATGATAGCAATACACAAAGGTCTGGCCATGTGAGGGGGAGACCATTAAGCACACATTTAAGAAGATGTGAAGGATTTACGAACGATTGGAAAAGAAGAAAAGGTAGGCCAAACAAGGAGGTGGAGGGAAACGATTCGACAAGACTTTGTGTATCTGAAGACATGATTATCGTGCTGAGTGGTAGGGACAAACTCGTGTTAGTAAAACAGCTTAGGTGAAATAAGAGTAGGGCATGAGTAATTTCCTTGCGTTGTCGCATTGATGCCTCTTTTGGTTTTATTTTCCGTGTTATCGCATTTTTTTCCTATTTATTGCTTGCCTATTGTATGTATTCATGTCTTTGTTGGGCGTGCTTGATTTTTGATATCTCACGTACTTTTACTTATGTGTCTGCATGCTCTTCTGCTTAGATGTTACCTTTGAAATCGATGATCCTACATGAACAGCCTCCTGCGGATATGACTGCGTGCATCTTCTTATCCTCCCCAGACCCTGCCTAGCCGAGCCTACACTGGGTAGTTGTTGTTCTTCTTGTTGTAATAATTATACAGAAAAGATAAAACCAAAAACAAACAATCTTGATTTGAACAGCAGTACAGCACATTGTTTAGACTTTAGAACAATATAAGCTCACATTTGCAAGATTCTGGAGACAAATCTAACAACACAACAGATAACGACATAACTTTTAGGATGATATATTTTGCATTATAATCATGCATCTAGAGCACTGAATTATTAAACAGTGTAAATATATACAAAAATAAAATTCGGAACATCAAAACAATTGCAAATGCATTTTGCAAGCTTCATCACGAGATTTCGGTCATAATTTGACGTATGCATCGCAGCGCCAATCTAACAAGAGAATCAATCAAGAAGAACATGAAACTTTGTTTGCACAGTTCGCATTTGCGCATACCTCGACAGCATTAAATCCATTCAACTTCAAAAACGTACCGATACAAAAAGATAATCCTCCACTCAGGATAATTAAATTGGGAATGAATGAAATGCAAAAAGATAATCCTCCTTTCAACTTCAAGAAAGTACCGGATCAAATCTTGTGGTGCGGCCTCGCTGAAGGTTGGAAGCGCAAAAGAAGAGGGGAAGAGGCGAGACAAAAAAAGAATGATGTGCGGAGAGCCGGAAATGATCCGAAAGATCGGAGGAAAGAAGGAAATCTCATTAATAACACAAATTTTATTCTTGGTTAACCACAAAAAAAAAATAAAAAAAAATAAATATATATATAAGCACGTGTTACCGCAGAACTACCGAAAAACTTTGGAACCAGCACGTCTAGAATCCAAGATTACAGAGACTTGCATATCAACTTATCAAGCCCCGCAAAACTTAAGTTTATGAATAAACTTTTTATTTATAATTTTATTGTTTTTGATATACAATAAGACATATTTAGAAATTATAACTATTTTTTAAAATATTTAATTACAAAATTTATAAGTTACATAAAATCTATTTTATTGATTCAATTTTTTTCTAAAAAGTACTTTTATGACTCCAAATCTTAGCAGATTAGCGCATTAATTTTTAAATATACTAAGATTTTAAGGCTTCAGAATATTTATTTAAAAATATTTTTTAAAAAATATTAAATATAAAAATTATAAATTATATCGAAATTTGTTTTATATTCAAAACTCTCTATAAAATATTTACATAAGATATTATTATGAATGTCCAGATAAAAATTAATTTGTAAAATATTGAAAATGACAGGGCTGATTACTTATAATTTCAAAATCAGGACTGTTATGCTATTTTCCAATATTAAATAGAAAGTACATAAAGTTATGACTATTACCTTTTCTTTTAAAATTTTGTAAATACCCCCTAAAGTTCTCATAATTTTCGTAAAAGTTAGAATTTAACAAATTTAGTTCAAAATCATTTTACAAATTAAAATACTACAATAATATAGACATTCTAAAAATAATTAGATCTAATTAAATTTGTTATTTTAATAAAATCTAATTATTCAAGTGTTATGTATTTTTTTTAATTCTTATGCGGATTTTAATCTTCAAGAATTATATTTGAAAACAAGGGAGACAAAAGTTGGACAACATTAAAATCGTTTTTAAAATCATAACTTTTCTAAAATCGATTTTAGGATATTTATAAAATTAAAACAGAGTCCCTGTTTGACATGCGACTCTGTGCCAACCGCCTGCCTTCCCAGCTTCTTTCCCTACCTCACCATATATACAAATATTCAACGGCACTTTTTTTGTCCCTATCCCTATCTAGTACATACAACATATAATATCAATATGTTTAACGCCAAATTATATAGAAAATAATTAACAATTATAATATAATATATTTATGTCTTATACACAGATTGTAGAGATCTTTCGTTTTATTTTGACCTCTCGAATATCATTCCTATAAACCGACGTACATGCTCATACGTTTCTCATCGCTACGACGCTTCAGGAGCCTCGGCGTCTTATTGATCCGACATTTCCTAGATAAGATTGCCACGACCAACAGTTGAATGTGCTCCTTGATCATAACCTCTAAGTTGTGAAGTAGATGGATTATGCCTGTATTTACTATGATAAGCAGTGGGATAATATCGATAGTATGTAGTAAGATCCCAACTGGATCATTCTGTAGTCTCATACATCTCATAGGTAGGCTCCTCACCAGCATCTTCTTGTTGGATCTCACCATTATCTTCATTCATCTGCTATGCCTCAGCGTGGTGTACAACAGAAAGTGCTACCATCGGATGTATCCTTCTACATGTTTCAAGAGCAAAGTCATGATAGTACAAAATATTGAGCTGTAGACACTCTGAATATATGCGCTATAGATGTCTATACAGCCAAGCTAGTGCAACGCCTTCCTACCTATAGGTGCCATCAAAATCATCCAATAACGGCAAAATAGAAAGATACGCGCATGGCCCAGATCTATCAATAAATAAAGAGTCAATAAGTAACATCAAAATATATGCACCGGCATACTGCTCTAGGACGGCCTCATCCGCTCCCTCAAGTACTATAATAGCACACTCTTCTATGAGCCATTTGAGTCTAATTTGCTCTCCTTTCCTCTTTTCAAGCAGAGGTACTTTGTCAAGAAACGTTGCACAAATATCCTCCTAGAAATTCTCGTTGTGGAGCAATTACAGGCTTCCTGTCTATAGGCAATCCTAATAATACCTCCATATTATGTACTATGACCGTGCACTCCCCAACATGTAGATAAAAAATATGCGTCTTCTGACGCCATCTCTCACTATATATATAATCAAGGCCTAATCGATCTGCTTAAAATCGATATGCCTGAAACCATATAACCCAGCTCGTAGGTAAGGAATTATACGTTGATCAAGATGTACACTATCATGAAGAAGAGTATCCAACTAACGAATATGAAGACTGGTAGTATCTCTGGACATAGCATTCTCCGATCTATGTCGATCCTGAAGATATAACACGCTAGGATCAATATGTCCAAATTAGGGTCTATGTTATCCTACAAATAAAGTTGTAACAAATATCAGCACAATTCAGTAACCATAACAATTGTAGTCATTGTAGCATTAATTCAGTGGGACCATCATTATCATCGAGACCCTTATGTGGATTATCGCTCCACTCTAAAGTCTTATAGAGATAAATATTGTTTATGAAAAATCCATTAAGACTTTTCTTGTCATCCGTGCAATAAAAAAATAACAACACATAAGAAACAGATATATCATTTGACAATATTGGATACTTGTGCGCTACTTTAAGCAAACAGTACGACGTGTCAATACGAAATCTTCTTCATAGTTTTTTGACTAAAATTGTGTGTGTTGTTCGATGGTATGACTACGATACTAATAGGATAACGATCATAAGATACACTATTTAGACCTTCTACATATAACAAATAAGACATTGTGCCATCTATTATTTCTAACAAAAACTAGGTTAATAAACTAATTACAATTTCACAACAATTTTTATTAAAATAAATGTCAATATATATTTTTAGTATGAATACTACCAATATTCACATAATTTAAACAATATTTATACTATATATATGTAATATATGCAAAATTTATACGAAAATACTGATAATACACAAATATTCTAATTGAGATAGATCTACAAGTAAAACACATTTTTCAAAAAATATACTAATATATGTGTATATATACCGTATTTGTATAATGTACATACAGAATCATAATATTTGCACAAAATATACTAACAATATATATAAATCTAAATCTACAATACAAATTTCAATTACAGTTATACACAAGTTTAGATCTAAAATCTGAATTTGCGAATAGTACCAAATATAGCACAATATCGTATTTTTCGTAAATATCTTTGTAACTTCCTATATTTAACTAATACTAATTTAGATATGTTGTTCTTACCAAAATATAGTGATTTGGGAAAGAAAATATAAGGAATACGGGAGGGGGTCGGCGGAGGAGAGAACTAGGAGAATAAAAGAAAATGGCATAAGGGGGACGGCTACGCTCGTTATAACCCTAGCGTTAGTCACCTCTTACAGAGGTGACCTTAAGGTCGCCATTTAATAGGTGACATTAAAATATACACTTAATATTAACCAATAAAAAAAATCAAATATGTATATTAAAGCCACAATTATAATATTTGATATTTTGATATTCCAACTGTACTAGATGCCTTCTTCCTTCAACTGAACACTATACACTCTACAAAATAAGAAATAGTTAAAGTGTAAAAATATTCTATAATAAGAAATGATAAATTTATTAAGAGCCTTCAATGCTATGCTCAAATTACATCATTAGGTTAATTTTGTATTTTGAATGGAAACCAATTATATTACAAAACCAATATAGTGAAAATAAATTAGGTTTCAGCATCCTCATAAATATCCCTTTATTTAAGAGAATTGTTGAGAAAGCTATGAAAGTCCTTGGTCGCGCAAAACCATAAGATATCAACCCTCTCACTTTTCCAATCATCAAATTCAGTCATTCAGTTTACATTTTTCAATCATAAAATTCGATTTCCAAAATGGGACAAATGCTCTTGCTTGCACGCGTGCGCTCCTGTATATGGCTCCTTTCTGGTTGAGCAAGTGATATGGCTGGTGATATATGCTCTTCAAACACAATACTTGTGTTGAAACGACGTTATAGTGTAGTATGTTAAACATGTGCCTACATCTGAGTTGAGCAAGGTATAATCATATGGCATTGTTAACTATTATTGCGCACAAGCAATGTCACATAGATATATATCCACGATACTTATCACAATCAGCAAGACATCCAGTAATACAATCAACAACACAATAGAGATAATAACAGCCAGAAACAGAACCAACCAACAACAGCTAGCAATACAACCAACAACACAACTAGTAACAGCCGGCAACATAATCAGCAACAACAAGCAACACAATTGGTTTTGCAAATATCTACCAAATGTAACTGCAGTTTAATTCGATTTCTCATGGTGATGGGGTAGAAAGGGGATAAAATTGGCAGGGGGCCTAGATGAGACTTCCAGCACTGATGATTAACAGGAGTGCTTTGTGGAGCCTTTACGGAGATGAAAAATTCGATGTTGGTGCTGGCGGAGAATATAACGGTAGTTTAATGGACGGCTTTGTGGGAGCCTTTGCTGGTGCTTTTGCGACGGCATTGGCAAGGGTAGTGGAGCACCAGCATTGGCAAGGGTAGTGGTATCACGATGGGTGCCTTCTTGGTCTTTGTCTTCTTTGGCTTGCTAGTCGCAGGTGTAGGCATGTTTACGACCGAAACTACAAGAGAAGCAGCTCGCACGGCATTGCCGGTGTAGTGCTCGTGCTCATTGGTGCCGATATAAGAGGATACGAGACTTCTAGCACCTATACTATTGGAGAAGATACTGGTGGCTTAACGGGTTGGTTTGCGGGCGCTTTAGCGGGATTCTTGGTGGGAGCAGGTGGAATGGCGGTATAAGCCGCAGAGAAAGATTTGGTTGAAGGAGTTGCGGCAGGGTGGTGGCAAAGACGGGAGTAATGGTGGAGAAGAAAATGGGCAAAATTGGTGTGAAGAGCATGGAGAAAACTGGTAAGGAGCTGCACACACAAGAGCACGTATGCGTGCAAGGACATTTGTATAATTTGAAAATAAAAAATTTGGATTTTTATAAAAAATACAATGTATGGGCTAAATTGAATGATGAAAAAAGTGAGGGGCTGATTTCTTATAATTTTGGCCCACTAAAAACTTTCTTAACAATCCCCAATATTATAGTTTACATTATTTTTAAAATATAAAAATAATATAAAAAAAGTCGATACTCCTGCGCCTCCCGAATACTATATATATATATATATATATATATATATTGGAAGGAGTTAAACAAAAAGTATGGGCTCTAATTGGTTTTCTTTAACTCCAGCTGTTGACAAGGCCCGGTAACCAAACATATTATCAATAGAACCCCCCCGATTTTGCGAGTCACCGGCACTTAATCTCAATCTCAACCTGATCGATCCATCGATCGCTCGGCTTCTTGTAATTCATGGGGATCTGAAATTTCTCGGCCGATCTGATCGATACAGGTGAAAACAGCATCAGATCATTTAGACATCGTTCAAATGTTGTGTTTTAATTATCTGATTGATTGATATTCTGTAGATTCGTAGCTTCGTGATCTGATTTTCAAGTGAATTCATGACTTACAATTTAGTCATGAACACTGATGTAGTTAAGATAATTGATGAGTCTGGACATCCTATTTAGTTTGTTTTGTTAATCATATCGATTGTAAGCTAGAACAATATACCATAGAGGTCTCATCATTCTTCTTCATGATTTGTTAAGTACGCGGGTTTAAGGCTATGTCTGTATTGTGGGAGGACCTAACATATGAAGGTGAGTCATCCGGTGGCTAGGATAGGAGCAGAACCACTGCAGGTAAGGCATAATAAATCGAGACATATGTTATTGCCCTTGCGAATTTTACTGTTGGTTTTCACTTTTTGTTCAATCTGTTTGTTAATGTATATGTTTACTGAAATCTTTTTTTTTTTTTAATTTTATGAGGCACTTGATCTAAGCTGACTGTGTTACTTGAAGATGATACTTTTGATTTGTAAGACTGCTTAGAAGAATAGTAGCATAGGGTAGCTTAAAAGTGTCTTCTTCTTGCTTGAACTTTGACCTTCTTTCCTCTATAACCTTCATTTGAAAGGTATGTTGGAATCCTTATTATTTATATTTGTAGAGGCACAGAAACTTTACAATCCACACATGGCTCGATTTCAACGGGATGATATTGATGGAATGAGTGATGACTATGAAATGGATGATATGGAGGATGACATGGATGAAGACTTCCACGCAAGAGAGATGGTAGATTCGGATTCTGATAATGAAGAATATTCCCATTTGGTATGAACTTTTAGTTTTTGAAAACTCGTTCGTGTCTTTCCTTAGTAATATGCAAAAATCCAACATAATGCATGAAAAATACAACATCGTGTCGTTGCATTTTGAGTTTCTACGCACCAACTAGAATGGTACCTGCTAGAATGCATGGGTCATTATCAACATCATTATCATTATTCAACTAAAGGAAGTTCTATTATTTCTTGTAGCATGCAAGGGTAACGGATACAACATCTTCCCAAGCAAGGAAAGGGAAGGACATCCAGGGAATACCTTGGGAAAGATTAAGCATTACAAGAGATAAATATAGACAAACCAGATTAGAGCAATACAAGAATTATGAGAATGTTGCAAATTCTGGTGAAAGATCAGTAAAGGTATTCTAGATGGGCCATGTATCTGAAAGTATTTGTAATGAGGAACATTCTTAAAGAATCTTAGTAGCTGATTGTAGGTCTTTGTATACTGTGATTAACCTGTTATTTTGATTCGTGTCTTCTCCCATTTTTTCTCTCTTTTTTAGCAAAGCAAACCTACAAAGAAAGGAGGAAATTATTATGACTTTTGGCTGAATACAAGATCGGTGAAGTCAACTATTCTTCATTTTCAGGTGAATGCAGATACTTCTTTTTTCTAATAAAAACTCTTGACTACAATGCAAATAAGTTTCAATGTTAAGTTAATGCGAAGGCAAATAAGTTTTTCTAATAAATGCAAGTGTCAATTTGCATTTGGTTTTTAAAATGATCAAACTTCTTTTTAATTATAATCTGACAACTTTGTGATATTCTAGTTTTACTTCAAAGAAGGTAGTGCTATGAACTTGTTGGATTCTATAGTCCATTTTAATTTTGATAATGCAAACCCAGCTGAGGCTCTCTATCAACATAGCAAGTTTGATTCCTCTTGTAGAGCAGTCTATTTGCCATTTACGATCTCAGTCATTGAGGTTGCTCTAGCCTACTTTTTTTACTTTTTTTTTTTTTTTTTTCTCCATCGAGCTCCACTGACCTTCTCATGGCATAAGGCATATGAATTTTATCCAAGGCAGTCAACCAGAGTTATCAAGATTTAAGAAAGGCTTGGCTGAGTAGTCCCATCGGATTTACTCCCTATAGAAATAGTTTATAACTAACCAAATATTGTGATTAACTATAGTGTTAAACAACACTAACTCTAATTTATAATAGCTCAAACAAAAGCTTCGTTGCTTAGTCCTTTTGCATAGGTGGTGTAACAGCGACTTTATGTTAGAGATACCAAAAGGTCCTCTAGCTCGCTATCCCGCTTGATAAGATGCATACAGGCTTAACTGCAACACGCCTCACATGCTAAAATGATTGCGGTCTTGCCACATCCCAAGTGGGTAGTTCATTTTTGCGATAACAATGTGACTCGCTCGAGCTAGCTAGGCTAACCCGTGCTTAGACCTATTGGCTAATAGTGGTTTGCAAAGTCCATATCAATATTATTATTTTTATTAATTTTTTTTTTTTTTTTGACAATAGTTTTAGCAACTTACCCACCAAAACAAGAAAGGCTAGTTTAGAGGAGCTAAAGTCCATATTAGTAAATTTATTCCTAGAAGTACTAGTACGACTCTTCCATACTGATGTAACAAAAACCTGCATGACTGATTTGACACCTTCCCTGCTGTCCTACTCGGCACTTTTGTGAATTATATGCTTGTGAGCCTGCTTTCTGTGGGTTGATATGAACGTAGAGGCCAATAGAAACTGTTTAGGCATGGTTAAGTTATTATTTTCGAAATTGTCAAGATACTGATTTCTTCATTTTCTGATTTGCTGATTGCATATTTCTTTCCCGTTTGTCTTCTAATTTTTGTTTTTTATTTTTGGGTTTCTGGTAAGGTCAATTCTTTTGGATTATAATTACGAATTTGTAATACAATGCACATGCCTTATTCTTGAATTGTGACAGTTCATAATCATTTGATGAAAGACTTTATTTCTCGAAGATATGTTGGTTGGTGCTGCCTACTTAGGAAATTGGAACCGTCATAATTATTCCTACAAAAGCGCCAAAAGGCAAAGAAAGTATAAATGTTAATATGACTTTCTTTGGCAGCTAAGGAATCTTGTATGGGCTACAAGCAAACACGATGTATACCTTATGTCACATTTTTCGGTAACCCATTATTCAGCGATAAACTGTCAGAGTACTGAAGTTTTGAATGTTGCGGGACATGTAGCACCCTGTGAGGTATGCATTTGTGAACTTATCATGTTCTAATTTGCATTTTTTGTTAGTTTTATAAGCATCAAGTTTGACCCTTTTACTGACCACTTAATGGCAAGTATGGTCATGAAAACATTTGTAGAAGAGTAATAATGCTAGAGATAAAAAAAACTCTCCCAAGTTTCTCCCAAATCAAGCAAGTTGACTCTTTGAACATCATGTAGCTCACTTTGAGCAGTAGGAAGTGCAATTTATGTAAGATAGCATCACAAATTTTTGGAGAAATGCTGAGAGAATTTGGGATATAGCCATGGTTTTACTTTGTCGGGCGGCACGTGCTGGATCCGGCACCAAGACGGTGCCGTGCCGACCGTGCATGTCTTCACATATAAATTTTTTTTCATTTCATTTAATTTTTTTGCTTTCGATTTTACAGATTTATTCTATTAGTCATATCGACACTTAATGTGACGGTGAATTATATACTATACACTTTTGCTATGTAATTACAATTTTTGTATTTAGTTTTTTTTTTTTTTTTTTTTTTTTTTTTTTGAGATAACGAGGCGAAACCTCTCCCTGGGTCTCCGCTAACTCGCGGACCACAATTTTTTACGCACACCTACAGGACCATTTTGGACCCAGGTGCACGTAGGAGAGTAAAATCCCGGCCTGGCGCTGTCTCCGGATCTGACATGGAGTACTGCAATATGCAGCCATCAGCTTTCCTACGGCCGCAGTTAACGCGCGGCGCAGGCACATCCCCATTTCAGGCAGCACCTCCCGCTTTGCGCGGGTGGGAATCGAACCCTGGTGAGGGGCACGCTTTCCGAGGCGAAACCCCCACCCATCCGACCCAGGTGCGGAGGGCCAATTTTTGTATTTAGTGTTTCATTAATATTTTTTATTATTGCTCACATAATTTTAATATTTTAAAAATAAAAAATTGTGCGGATCGGCACGGTCGATATGTCTCAAGTTTCGGATTTACCGAAACTCGGTTCGGCACGGCATGGAAAACCTTGGATCTAGCTTTGTTGTTTTTAGAGTTGCTTCTGTGCTGAAGTATAGCGTGTTCCAGAAACATCCGGGAAACCTATTGGAAGGTTTCAGCCAAACTCAAGTTAGCACGTTGGCTGTGAAGGATAAACTGCTTGTTGCTGGTGGTTTCCAGGGAGAACTCATTTGTAAGGTAACTTACGACAGAATTTGCTGTTATCATCATGATAAATTTTCACCCATTCGTCTATCATTTTCTTAATCAACATGGTTGTTATAATTTATTTTGCTCATCTACCTCCCTTGAACACACCTCTTCTCTTTGTCTTGTACATTTCGTTTTTGAAGCTTGCTTTATTTTTCTGCTAAGTTTCTTCTTTCTTCGTCATTGCATCATTTGGCATCAAGGTCTCTTTGTTGCTTCTCCATTAAGCTGTTGGAATCTGTTGCATGTAGAATTGCAAGTCTTGAGGTTAATCATATCTTTTCTATACTTGTCTGTTATTACTGACATTTCTGGCCCTTGTTTCTCGAAGCTCTGGTCAGGTGTTAGTTCTTTTCCTTAGAACTGCAATTTGTTCTTTCAAGTATATGTAAACTTTGTAGCCAATAGGAAATTAAATTGATGTTCAAGTAGTTCACTTGTAATTGGTGCTTCTTGGATGCTGCTTGGTATAAATAGTTGCAACTCATAGAAGAGAACGTGTGTCCTTTGTAGTTCTTTTTTGTTTGTTAGAGTAAGAATATTGTGGATCAAGTATGTACTGTACTAGGTCTGCCTTATCATGATGTCCTTCACTAGTTCTGCTGTATCGTGAAGTAGATCACAATTTATTGAGGATATGGAAACTGCATTTTAGGGTTTGTGTTTTGTAATGTTCTAATAGTGTATAGAGAGAGAGGAAAATTAGATGTCTCAATCCTTTTTTTCTTTCAACTGGACTGCAGTATCTTGATCGTCCTGGAGTAAGTTATTGCTGCCGAACAACTCATGATGACAATGCGATAACAAATGCTGTGGAGATCTACAACAGTTCTAGGTATCTAACTTTGCTCGATTCTTTATTTACATTTCCATATAATTTTGTTGAGATTGATTGTGGAACTTCTAACAGTGGTGCTGTTAACTTTGTGGCCTCAAACAATGATTGTGGTGTGCGAGACTTCAACCTAGAAACATTTCAGCTTTGCAGATATTTCCGTTTCCCATGGCCAGTTAATGTAAGCT
Source organism: Xerophyta viscosa (assembly GCA_002076135.1). Lineage (NCBI taxonomy): Eukaryota > Viridiplantae > Streptophyta > Magnoliopsida > Pandanales > Velloziaceae > Xerophyta > Xerophyta viscosa. Next base: position 273,205 of record MJHO01000085.1, read on the forward strand.
TCATGATTGCTCAGAAATTGTTACATAACTTAGTGATACTTTTGCTCATTATTTATTTTGTTATATCTAGTATCATGTATTTATATTTCCTACTATTATGTATGATAATGTTGATTATAAGTTATTTAACCTCAGTTTAATTATTTATTCGTGAAGATAAATTATGCTTGTATGGGCCTTTTAATTGCATGAGGATTCCATGAAGAGTTTAAATAAAAAATATTGGCAAAAGGTTAACTAGAATTGCTCTTAGCAGAAAAAGATAGAAAATGAGGTTGAGCTACATTTATTCTCAAGTATCTAGCAATCTGTGGAAACTTAAAGTGAGGCCTACGATTGGAATAAAATTACAGGCCTGTAATACGGAGAATGATTATTTGGGGTTTCCTTCTTGGTCAATCTCCCTAATCACATTGATAATTCCATTGCGCATGAAGCTGAACATTCCACTCATGGAGGTCCTAGTTCTAAAGATAGCTCATTCCAGGCGGGCTCCTTTGAGAGTTAACTCTTGTGAATTTTGCAGCATACGGCACTTAGTCCTGATGGCAAATTCCTGGTTATTGTCGGTGACAACCCCGAGGGAATACTTGCTGATGCTCGTTCAGGGAAGGTAGATACATCAAAACATTGTACACCTTATACTTTCTTTTTTTTTTTTTTTTTATAATTTTTTATCAGGAAAAGACTTGGGACAGTCAACTGTGTTCTTCATCCTACAGACTATAGAAGAATTGCGTGGCCATTTTGATTTCTCCTTTGCATCAGCTTGGAATCCAGATGGTATCACCTTTGCGACGGGCAACCAGGACAAAACGTGCCGTATTTGGGACATCCGCAACCTTTCTAAATCTGTTGCTGTATTGCGAGGCAATCTTGGAGCCATAAGATCCATCCGGTTCTCTTCTGATGGGCGGTTCATGGCCATGGCGGAGCCCGCTGATTTTGTTCACATATTCGATGTAGGAACTGGTTACGAGGAGCAGCAAGAGTTGGACTTCTTTGGCGAAATCTCAGGTATGTCGTTCAGCCCTGACACGGAGGCGCTCTTCGTTGGCGTATGGGACCGCAATTATGGCAGTCTTTTGCAGTACAGGCGGCGTAGGAACTACAGATACCTTGACTGTATGCTATGAGCTCAAATGCCCACTCGATTGGTGGCTTTACTTGTATGTTCTGGAGCATTGAGCAAGGTGTCGTTATGTTCCTAGGCCAATAAAGACTGCTACAAGTGTAAAGCGACATGTACAGTTGCTTAGAAACTGCACCACCATGGTGGGAAGTGGACTTTCGGAAAACCTCTCACTCCCTGAAAGCCATCTCAGCTGTATTATTAAGCTCTATTAGGGTTGTTTCTGTATGAATAGCGTTCAAAGGGTTTTCCTGTGACAGACATGGTATAGAAGGTTCTTCGAAAGCCTTGTTATCTGTATCACCTGTGTTTAATTCATGACTTGGTTAGTTACCATTTCGCTTGATGGTTTTCAGTTTCCTAATGTTGCTTATGAATGCAATAAATTCCTTTTTTTTTTCTTTTTTTTTTTTAAAGACTTAGAATGCAACGCACTTGTTGTAAAGAAAGGTCTGAATTAGTGGTTGCGCTTCTAGATATACCTTTTTTTTTTTTTATAGCTGAATTTATCCCGCCCGCTCAAACTATGTGAGAGTTATGTTCAAATTCTGTTGCGCGATTCACTCATGCACCTGTACCACGATTCACTGGCTAGCTGAATTTAATCCCGTTCTTAAAGCTTGTACCTTTTGAGTTTTCACAGAGACCCTGGAAGTATTTACTCATGCACCTGTTGTTTCGGGCATGAATCCTTTCCATTATTTTTTCTCAAGTTTCTTCTATTACTTGATAAAAATTAATATTTAGATATATTTTTTGAAAAAAAATTTAACATTAAATTTTTAGATTTTTATGAGATATACAATTTTTCATGTTCAAAATTTTTTTTAATATATATTTTGAGGCTTCGAAGTAATAACGGTTTTTAAAATAGTTTATGAATCCGTTTATATATGTTAAGAAATTGAAGTCTCACAATATATATTTAGAGATTTTTTTTTGAAATTTTTTTGAATATAAAAACTATAGCTCTCATCAAAATCTACAATTTTTATATTGAAAATTATTTTTTAAAAAAAATATGTTTAAATATCAGTTTTAATTAAATAATAAAAATTTTTGAAAAAAGACTAATGGGGAGGATTCATGCCTGTTGTTTCTTGCTTCTTTATCTACTTTAGAGTTTTGCTGGATGTGGACATGCATTTATTTTTATTCCCAAGTCCATACCATTTTTTTTAGAGAAATAACTTTTTATTTAATGCCGAAAACCAGCAAAGTAAACACATGCATTTAATCGGATTATTACATTACTCTAAAAGGCCGGCGAAATTAGGATAGGAGAATAGAGTTCTTTTGGAAATAACTTTGATCCGAATGAACGTGTTAGTGGTTTTCTTAAGAAATACATTATTTATGAAAGTATATTCAAGCATATAAAGTATTTTAAGGTATCCTTATATATTCTTAATACAAAAATAACAAAGATATTGTCGTCTTTTTTTTTTTTCTTTGGAGTTATGATGCCTCAACGTAAAATTTGGTATTGTACTTTTCTAGATACTTCAGGAACTACAAATTTTAACAAATTATAATTAATTGATACTTTTATTACTTTTATGTTCAACTATTCGATTTATCCTTTATTCTAGAAGTTCATTTTGGATAGAATTATTCATGCATGGAAGATATGGTAAAAAAATTCTATAATTTGATATTTAAATTTTTTATATTATAAAATGATTATTTTGGGTTCAAAAATTTTAGTGAGTTAAACCTTGGTATTTTAGTATTCTAAAATATATATACATAATTATTTTGAACTTTTGTAAAATCAAAACAAAATTAACAATTAAGAATTCAAATCATACTGAAATATATTTATTTTTTATTTAAATGTTCATAAAATATATATCTCAAAAATGGTAGTAGACTGCGCCGGGATCGACTTTATAGGCTATTTCTTCCAGAGATGCTCTCGAGCTGATCACCGGGGCTCCGGCTCCAACAGGATGCTGCAGCCGTTTCTTCTAATCATCTTCCGCCGCCGCCGGATCAAAGCCGCGCTGATCCCCTCCGTTCGATTACATTCAACAAAAACAACAACCTACGTCTCCAATCGCGCCACGTCGGTTTGGAGTTTCGGCGACAGCAGCAACGGCGCGCTGGGCCTCGGGCCTACCTCCGGCGATCTATACGAGCCTACCAAGGTTGAGACATCGCTGCCCTCTAACATCGTCAGCGTCGCGGCTGGCCATTATCACTCGCTCGCCGTCAATGGTGACGGCGGAGTCTGGGCTTGGGGCCGTAATTCCGAGGGTCAGCTCGGCCGTGCGCCTGGTGCACCAAGGTAGTACATGTACACACCCCTTAGTACTAGCTAGTGGTACCCGTATACCGTATGGCAGGCAAAATATTACCCGTCATGCATCCTGGCTTGTCATAGCCTAATAGGATTACGAACTGGTAGATGGCTGAGCTTGTTAAAGTCAAAGCAGAATAGTTGAACGAATTTGAGCCGATACAACATGTTGCTTTTGGAGATTTAATCACATTGCCAAGCTTTGGGCAAGCCGTGTCAGCTATCCCAAGTCGTGTTTAGTCAAATAGTTATTTGAAATATAGTTGAATAAAGAATTAGATATTGATGTGTCATGCGATTGTTCATTTACCTCTAGTGGATGTAGGAGAAAGAGGAGTAAAAAGGAGGATAAGTTGCTAGTTTGGACACTTGGACTAAGGTATAAGCGAGGATTGGCACTGCAAAAAGTGGAAGTAAGAATGCAAGGACTATTATAGCAGAACAAATAGAAAAAGTAGGTTTACGAGCGTGGAAGTAATAATACATAGAGACAGGATCTGCAGGGAGTCACACAAGCACGATCAAGGAGTAGAATGTAGGTATGGGTTTACTTACGTTATTAGAATAATTGGGAAATGGTAGTGATTTGCTGTGCTTGGTGTCGGACTAATGTGGCCAGAATCGTGGACGGCATGTTGGAATCACTTGAGGTTTCTCTTTCATGTGATATGTATAACTCATTCTAAAATGTAAATGTTGGGATCAGTTTGCCAACAAATGTTGATTATGCATTTCTGTTAATGTTGGAAAGTACACTTTTGATCATGCATTTCTGTTAATTTCAGATAATTGTTAGATTATGCCAAGGTTGGCTGTTGGCGATATAGTCATTTCTTTAAATGGAAGGTAAGTAGGTTATGAATGTGTTGGGCCAGTAGCATAGCTTTGGATCTACAAGTAAATGCAACTGTTAGACCCATAAGTTTTGAAAAGGTTCCTTTGCACATAACATTTGAATCGGTTTAAATTACATTGTAGTAATAAAGATAAACTCTAATTAGCACTGGAAATTCCAGCTGCTTGAGGAGTTAAAGAAGGGGTGAAATCATATAGGTCCCCATCTCCAAGTTTTATATCAGTTAGGTCCCTGAGGTGTTGCAGATTCCAAACAAGGTGTCAGGGATTCAGACAGGGTGTGCGGTTTAAATAAGGTATGCGGTTTCAAAACATGGTATGTGGATTCAAAGGAAGGTGTTGCAGGTTCAAAACAAGATGTCACGGTTACACAAAGGTGTCATGGATGAAAATAAGGTGTCAGAAATTCGGAAATGGACGTGAGTTAAGATGGAACTTATTTTAAAGGCTAGTTTTAGTTTTCCATTTAAAGAATTGATCATCCTAAATTTAGTTAAAAAAGGGTAACTAATTTGTCATAGCGAACTGGTCGTGGTTTAAACTGTGGTTCCTTTTTTTTTTTTTTTTGTGGATAACAGAGATAAATGGAGCATTCCAGAAAGGGTTCTTGGTTTAGATCATGTCAAAGTCCGTGCTGCTTCAGCATCTGGAGTAGTTTCTGCTGCTATTGGTGATGATGGTTCTTTATGGGTGTGGGGAAGATCAAAACATGGCCAACTTGGCCTTGGGCGAGGAGTTACGGAAGCTTTGAAGCCTTCACAAGTTGAGGCTCTTTCAGATAAAGAAATTGTTAAGGTTCTAGTCTTAAACTTTTAGACTCTTACAGTTTCTCCTAGTCAAAAAATTAAGGCAATGTTAAGAACCCAAAGGGCAATGGCTTGTCTTGGTTGAGAAGGTATACTTGCTAAGATTCTTTGTGGAGTGCTGTGATACCATGATTTTGCACGAGTGCTAAACTATTTCCCATGGTAATTTAGGTGAAGGTTTTGCCCATTTAAGTTGATGAGCTACATCAGTATGACGTTTGTTGTGGAAAAAAACCCACCTAGTTTTAAACCAATTGATCTCTTCTTTTTTTTTTTTTCCTTAAAAATGCAACCATTCATTTAAACAAATGATTATTCTAGACTAGCACCTGTTGAATTAGCTAAGAATTTGTTATCAGGAAGCTAGACTAGCGCCTAGAAGTTCGTAATCCGTTCTTCATATATAAATGTGAATTTGTCCTTTTATAGTCTCAATAACTCATTTCATGATTCGAAAAAAATGCTAAGCAGCTGAGAGTGCATCTTGGACTATAACTATTTAACATATCTAAACTTCTATTGGAATCATTCTTTTAATTTGAAGTTTTTGACAGCTTCTACAGTAATATATATTGAGGGACTACTTGAATTAACATCTTTAGAACTTCAGCAACAAGAAATCCTTCAGCTTATTGTTCTAATAACCGTCAACATTTTCATAGGTTTCATTTGGTTGGGGACATGCATTGGCACTGACAAAGGATGGAGCCTTGGTCGGATGGGGTTTCTCGGAAGATGGACGGCTAGGTCAGATGGGACATGCACTAGAAACACCTAGCAGTTCAGCTATAAACTTTAACAGTTCGATGGATAAGTCCTCTATGCTTGAACTAGCTGAGAGATTAGTTAAAGAAAAAATGGAGAAAGAGAAGAATATGCCTATTATTTGGGAGCCCACTGTTTTACAAGAGCTGAGTCATCTTAAAGTCTCAGATATGGCTTGTGGACTTGATCATAGTCTAGTGCTATGCAGTGAGTACTCTTGAGATCATCACCTACTTCTTTTTGCCTAGTAATATTGAATTTTCATTGTCTTTGGTCAAATTTATTACTTGCTCCATCTTCCATATCCAGGAATATTAAAAATAATCTGTATGCTACATTTTCTTAATATTACTTGGACTGAAGGTGCAATTCTACGTTGCAGATGATGGTACTCTATTTACATGTGGGAACAATACATATGGTCAGTTGGGAAGGGTCTCTGATGGATCAGATATGCTACAGGTTGCCAAAGCCTTTGAACACTTGTCAGTAGCCGCCGGTCTCGGTCATTCTTTAACTCTTTGCAGGCCAATCTCCGACAAAGAGATCACTTGTGTGCTTTCTTGGGGATGGAACTGTAGTTCCCAGCTTGGGCGCTGGGGAATAGAGGATATTCCTTCATTGGTTGAAGGTCTAGAGGACGAAAGGCCCGTGTCAGTGTCAGCTGGCCGCGTGCACTCAATGGCACTCACGTCAACAGGACAGGTGTGGACGTGGGGCTCCGGCCGGAATGGCAGACTTGGCCTGGGAAGCTCCATTGATCAGAGTGAACCAGCTCTATTGGACCCTTTGGAGGGGATAGAGGTTATTGAAGTAGTTGCAGGATTTGACCATAATCTTCTTCTGGTTGCTGAGACCTAACATTGTGTGTGCTCTTGTTCCTGCTTTCGTATTTATTGGAAAGTTCACTTTGCAGAGGTTACAAGCATAACAGCTATTGTAAGTACTACATTATTTCTGGTAAATAAATAGATCACATACTGAATCATGGCATCTTCAAGATATATGTCCTCTTTACGTGAATTCCGCAAGAAAGGTGAAAGGCTTTTGATTTTGTGAGGAGGTATCTCTGTTTTGGTATTATCCTATGCCGCTTACTTTGTATTAGTTGAATTCAAGCAAGTTCTTAATCATTTATTACTGATATAAGCTTGTTTTGTGTCAAATCAGTTTCGGTAATCAAATATTTGGTAAAGACCTTTTACGTCGAAGTTAATTGCAAAGACGTTGTTCAAGGTTCTGGCTGAAGGTCATGCTGTGGTTAATTTGTTCCTTTTTTTTTTGTTTGGTCAATGGTGAATTTGTTTCTGGACTAATAAGTTTATGGGGTTTTTGCATATCAGCCCCCCTAGGTTTGAAACCTCACAAATCAGCCCCTGGAAATGCGTTTCCAGGGGCTGATTTGCTTGGCCCCCGAAATAGGGGGGCTGATATGCAATTTACTGTAAGTTTATTAGTTCAGAGCAGTAGCAGGTGGTCTTTATTCTCTTTTTGTTGTCATAGTTTTGCTAAAGTAATTAGAAGTTGGTTGGTTGGATGCATAGTTAGTGTGTCATACCCTAACAGTCATCGTGTAGTTGATATCTTTTGATGCTGCTTCTCTAAATCGCCCTTTTTTATCAAATGATGGCATCAATGCATGTAGAGGAAACCTCATTAGTATGCAGCACTCATGTGAAGACATATAACAGAATCTTTCTTAGTATTCACTAGAAACAAGAACATTATCCTTCCAGAAGATGAGTTAAGGTTATGATACATAAAGTCTACCTACAAATTAGCAAATAATTTATGACGTAGCACCAAACCTTAGCTTATAATGTTAAAACATAAACATGATCTTTAGAACATATATGGTTTCTTTCTGCCTTTGTCCTATTGAATACTGTGTAGGTTGTACATCAAGCAATCTCACAGACTCCAGATACCGGTGGCTTTTTTAGGTGTGTTGGTCAGATGTCGTTAAGCTTTACTTTTCTCTACTTTGAGCACCTGAAATACATTACTGTTTATGTACAGATCATATATATGCATGTAAGAGCTTGTATAGATCAAAACTATATATTACAAAGGGTTCAAAGAATATGGAAAGAAAGAACTTTTTACAATGTTCCAAACAAAATGTATAAACTATCCGAAGTAGTAAATGAGTCTCGTGGGTAATCCAATGTTGCAAGTGTTGCTAAAGTGTCATGAGTAATCATCTTCCAAACTTTTAATGTATCCCTCCAAATGGTCCATTGCGGCTTCTATCCTGTTATCTGCACAAAAACAAACTAGAGCAAAATCTATTCATACTATAAGAAGTCTGATCATGTAAATCATATTAAGTGGATCAGAGTTTTTCAAGTTGAATTTGGCTAAAATTGCCATTTTTCAAGTTGAATTCGGCTAAAATTTGAACTCGCACAGTTCAAAAGTGAATCCTTCAACCAATAGGCTCACAATTAGGAGTTAAATTTAGGGTAGACTTTGGGATTGAAAGGTGAGGTGGAATTTGCATGAACTGTAACTATATTACCTTTCTTTTGGAGAGTTTTTGGTTAGAAATTATTCCTGTGATGTGTTTGCTTGCGAAGCATGTATGCTTCAATGTTTACTTGTCAGACAGAGAGTTCTACAGAAATAATCTCCTTCGGGTCATAGCTGTACATATTTACCCGTCCTCGGACCCCGCTGAGGCGGAATTCTCATTGGGTGTTGTTGTTGCATTATAAGCACATATGGATTATAAGATAACATTGGCCTACTTAAACTCTATATATGTTATGCTTCTTTCTTTACTCAGGTTCACAGCTTCCTGGAAAGCGGGAAAGTGGGATCTGATGTGGAATTTCTAGTTAGAAAACCAAACAAAAATACTAGCTACTTTCCAATCTTTTCATTTTATACATCTTGTTTCTCATAGTTGCAGTTGGTAGTGCAATGTACGATTTTAGGGTTTTACAAGCTAATTGTATACCTATTTGACAAGATATGGAGATCATGTATAATGGAGATGCAAGATGACCCAGAAGCAGCCTTTGAATTTCTAGAGAGCTGATTGTCACTCTGTTCCTTTTATCTATTTCTTGTATATTGATGATGACTGTACTACTTGGTAAAATGTGCATTCACCGAATTTTCGAGTGGCTGTGAGATAAGTGCGATCACGGATTTTTCAGGCGGTGTGTGCGAAGGTGGTGGGCGTGAAGGGCTATTCCACTGTGTGGTTTGAGGAGGACGCCACACCAGAATTTTACTATCTGACCGCAGGCTGAGCTAAAATGGTTCGATGCATATCAGTTATAAAATGATCCTGGTTTGGGACCAGGTAGAATTCGCTGTCTTTTTTTTTTAAAAAAAAGTGTTACTGTCAGACATTTGGTGACTGGTTCTTTTTGTGGCCCTTTCTGTAATTTGTGCTCTTTAAAGAAAATGTTTTGGATATAGATTGATTTGAGAAGTAACTCATTTTGTATTCAAGGAGGGGTAGGCTTCTTGACAATTTGCACTGTTCATCCACAGGAAAGATTTCTAGCATTCTGAAAGGCTAATATGGATGAGAACAGTATCAAATTATAAAATATAGAAATGTGCTGTTTTTCATGATTAATTTGTCTTTGAAGAAAATTAAAGCTAATGTCGGAATATTTAATAAAATATTTTGAAAATAATTACTTTCTCTTTTTAATATTTTAAAAAAAAATACTTCTCAATCCTCAAAAAAATAAGATGAAAAGTGATATTATTATAGAAAAATAATAAAAGTTGAATTGATGTGGTATTGTCTACGTCAGTCATAATATTTTTATGATCAAACTAATCATAAACAATATCATTTCTCTACACAATATATATATATATATAATATATATATATATATATATATATATATATATATATATATATATATATATATATATATAATTATATTAATTTTGAAATACCATAACTTACGCTTGGTGCTCAGATCGGGGCTTTTATTGAAGTGTTGGAAAGCTTATTTAAAATGCATATTGGCGTCAAAATTATAAGCATTTGGCGGCCTTTTGCATCACTGAATCAACAAAAAAAATTTATCTTGTTTCCCCGAAAATGCATTTAAAGTTTTGAATTTTTATCAGGAGATGCATTAAATTTGTCAAAGCAAACGCAATATCATCCGATTTTCTCGTTTTGTGAAATGCAATTCCTGCGAAATCTTTTGGCTTTTTTTTTTTATAGTTATTAAATTTGAAAATAACGATTCATGTAGTTTGGATTTATGTTATTTTTTTGAAAATTGAATCCTAATTTAGAAATTTTGGATATTCAATTTGAAATATGTGTAGATTGAGAAGTTAATGGAAAGAGCACAAATTTGTCTTGAGTAAATGATGGAGGAAGCCAAGAAGGGGAATAAATATTCACATAAATATTAAATTTTTAACGTTTAAAGGGAAAAGTGAAAGTAAAAAAAAAGAAGCCGAGTGCGGCTAGCTCAGCTAGTTGGGAGGCGCCTCAGAAAGCGTCACCATCCAGATTCGTATCCGCGTGGGGTGAAATCCCTTGCAAAATTTTCTAAAAATCCTCTTCCAATTTTTTTTCTTATCATAAATATCTTCAATATGATTTTCTTATTATGTTTATTTTGATTAATAGATTTTTTTTAAGACCTATTTATATATTATCTTCAAAAAAAATATAATATTTAATAGATCAGCATAGTGAAGAGAGTTGAAAATAGATGTTATAATTATAAATTAAATAAGTTCTAATTTTATTAATTATAAATTTTAAAAATAATTTCTAATTATTTTTGGCACACGCCTCGCGGGTGCATCGTCCTCCAGCGTGTGTATATATATATAAGCGCAATCGAGAGTTTTGGTGGTGTCTTTTATTCTTATTTAATTATCTAAGAAAGATTATGATATGATAAAAATATAATATATTTCAAATTAATCTAAATATTTATCCATTTTTCACCACTTTTCACTTATTATTAGCATATTTGATAACCAACTCCTACAGTACTTTCTCCCTCAGCCATCAGCAGTACTTGCCTCCTCTCTCTCCACACCCGTTCTCTCTCCCTCTCACTCTTCTCATCTATTTTTTCGCTCTCTCTCTTCATCTGTTAATCATTGTTTCCTGCTTCAAAAAATACTGTCTACGGTTTCAAAAGATATTATTTTTTCCATCTGCACCACTGCAATGATAAATTTATCTTCAATTTATTATTTTAAATTATTCTTCAAAAATAATTGAGTAGGCTTGATTGACCGCGTTGGTCATATAGTAGATGCGACCATATCGAAAGTCAATTCATTTTCTGTCACTTTATTTTTTTTCTTTCAAATATATTATTTATAATTTTGGTATTTAATTAGGTTTATTACATTTGTTTTACACACACATTGCGGGTGCATCGTTTGTTAGTTTATATGATTTGAGCGTATAACTGCTTGTTGCTAAATGTATTGCGTTTAATTGCTTTCTAAAATAATGTCTTAACTTAAAATATTAAGAATTTATTGAAAAATAAATTCTTTGAGGAGTCGCGCGTTGTACGAGCATATTTTTCGGAATATTTTTTTCTCGGAATATTTTTCGGAATATTTTTTTTGAGGAGTCGCGCCTTGTTATTTCTCGGAATTGTTTTTTTTCTCGCTCGTATTTGTGTATGTCCTGAGGCGTTCATGGAAGCCTGGTTTTCACGTGTGTTCGTAAGTTTCACCGGTATTTTTATTATAATGAGGACATTTTGAATATTTTACAAGACAAATGAGTATATTTTGACCAAAATCGATTAGGGACAGAAAAAGTCAAATTCAATTAATGAAGCATAAAAACACAGAGTTATGCTATGCACCTCCAAAAAATCACACAAAAAAATACACATGCTGACGTGGCACAATCAAGACCACACATCACAATCAAGACTATTCACCCCCAACAAACTACCCAACAAACCACACACACCTAATATTCACCACACACTCGCCTCGTGATCCGTACAACTTTTTCGTGATTCGTACAAAATATTAAAATTACAGTTATACCCATCGTGATGTTTGGTCTTGATTATGCCACGTTAGTATGTATGATTTTTTGTGTGATTTTTTGGAGGTACATAGCATAACTCAAAACACAATCACTATTTATAAGAAATAATATAGTTTAGTATGAACAGTTATTCCATATGGGACGAATATAATTGGCAACTCTATTACAAAATATTCCAACAATCATAGTTATTCTCTAATTATAATAAACGTTTGAACTTCGGTCAAATAATACAAACTTAATCAGCTGCCAAAAATAGTAATAATAATTACCGATTGTCAGAAAAAAACAACTGAATTACAGCTATAACAATTAACTTTAATTTTTAAATTAACTTTGCCTTACAGAAGTATTATTTAAGACAAAAAAAAAAGAAAGCCTCATCATGGCTGTGTTTGGCAGTGGCTGATAATTTTTACAGTTATTTAACTTATACAGCTGTTAGTGGTTGATAGCTGATTCATCAAATATCTAGTTAATTGTATAATTTAGCTGATAGCTCTAAAAGTGTTTGGTAAATAAAATTTTTTAAAGTAGCTGATAGATACAAAATGACAAAAATGACCCGAGTATAATTTTAATCATGTATATGCTATTATTTTTTATGTAAATAAACTTAATAATATATTAGTTACATAATTAAAATATAAAAAATAAATTAGACTACCTAAATTTATAAAAAAAATACATATATTAATTTTTTTCTAAAAATCTAATTACGTCGCCTGGCATTCCATAATGAAGTAGAAATGTCATTACGAATTTCACTCATTTACCTATAGCTTTCACTTGAATATTCATCGGTGGTAGAAGTATTTGTGCATCCGACAAATTATTGGATGGTACATAATTTAAATATATATCTAGTACATCAAAAATTGGATCTAAGCTGCCACAGCGGTGATAAATACCTCATTCGGTGGCGAGAGCGAAAGCCGGAGGCGATGGAACGAGGGGGGGAGGAAATAGTATAAACCATAAAATCATAAAAACGGTAGAAGAATACGTATTTATAATAAAAAAAAGTGGTATATCGTGTAATTAGTAATTAAGGTAAGGGTATTATAGTAAATAGATATTCATAATCATGTAGATGATGGTAGCATGCTGGATGGCTTGTATTTTACCATCATCTAGCTTTTTCTTATTCATCATCTAAAAATAATCTTATAATGTACTTTACCAAATATAGATTATCACTTAAAATTAAATTATTCTCTAATCTATAATCTAAAAGCTACCTAAAAATCTCGAACCAAACACACCCCATATCAAATTGTGAAGGCTGGAGGAAGAGAAAGAATAAAGAGCAGGAGAGCTACACACTAATAAATGATGGCTGGTGAAGAGAAAGAAAGAGTTTTCGAATAAACGGAAATATGACGTCATTCTGTGTAATAACCTAAAAAGAAATTTTTTATAAGAATTTTTTAAAAAAATTTCATCATCAATTATAAATTTTGATGAGCTTTACATTTTTCATGTTCAAAATTTTTTCAAAAAAAAATATTTTTAAAAATGTATTTTGAGACTCCAAAATTTAACATATTTGAAGTGGATTTAAAAAATATTTTAAAACAATTAAATTCGTTAAATTTTAGAGTCCTAATGTCTGTTTAGATTTTTTTTTTTTTTTTTAGAAAAGTTTTTAATATGAAAGTTGTAGATCTCATCAAAATATATAAATTTTATTCAAAAAATAATCTAAAATTTATTTTTTAAATTTAAATATAAAAGAGATATATACTGACGTTGCGTAAATATTTTATTATAGAATTTTGCAAAGAGAAATAATGAAATTCAACGAAATAATGAAATTCAATGACGATGGCGAAGAGGGATTGAGAGAGACAGTTTTTGATGGGTCTGCTGCTTGCGCATTCATGCGCTGCTGTTTAATTCCGGGACAATTACTTATCATTGTTGGTTTTGTACTATTTTTAAAATAATATCACTTGTTACGATTAAAATTAAAAAAGAAAAATTTATCCATCAAAGTCTTAGTCCTGTAGAGTAGTGAAACATTCAAAATTTTCATACTTTTAATAATTATTAAGTTAGTCATTTATATATATATATAATTATTTTTAAAAAAATTTGATATATATATATATATATATATATATATATATATTGGTAATTATTAAAAAAATTAGTAAGAAAATTGATTTTGAGTAATTTTTTTATAAATTATTTCTGAATTGATATTTAGAGTTCTAAAACTTTTAGTTGTTAAAAGATTTTGAATTATCTAAATATCCATATACAAACATTTTTAAAATTTTTTAAAGGTAATAGCTATAAAGTGTGCTAAAATCTTTTTTTTTTTTTAATATTTAGAATATTTCAAAAAACTTTATTAGGTTTATTTCAGCTTGATATTCTATTTTGTTTATTTTAAAAAAAGTTAATCAAAAAGAGTCTTATAAGCGTAGGACTTTTAACTCCAACGAATTCCTCCGGTAGATTCACAAAGAGAAGCACTTATCAAATTCAAATATTTATAATTTTATTTCCTTCAACTTCATTGCTTTAATTGATAATGAATTTCCATCTCGTTTTATCATGTTTTCAAACACCTGAATGACGACACACGGATACTCTTGGGCTAACACACCGGATGAAGATTCTTAATGGCGGAGATCACTCCATATAAACTAACGCAGATCATGAAATATTATATGTATAAAATTAATTGGCGATACTAATCATGATATGAAGGATGAGATTAGGTGGCTGCTTATTTTACCTTTTTGCTTATTTTACATATTAAGGTTGGGTTTATTTGTGACCATTATTATGACTATATTAGTTCTCATATTTCTATAGATCAAGCAATATGATAGTTTGTCTTTTCAAGAAAAATAACATCAACCAATACAAAATGTATTAGGCTAGGAATTACAAGTTTAGAGACAAAACAACAAAGAGTAATAACAAAACACAAATAATGGTTAGTTCAGAAACAATGCAAAATAAAAGAGCCAAAATGAAGTAAAAGCAAGGAATTATATCCATCTGTATTCTTTGCAGACCTTAACTATTACACTGTATTATTTGGAACATCTGGCGCGACGCAATCGTCCCGTTCAGTACCATGTTGTACATAACGATCTGATGTGCGTTGACCCGATTCTTCTTCTTGCTGCTTGTAATTTTCAATCTAGGAAAGTGCTAGTTGTTAGCAAAGTGACTAGTTCAAGCCAAATGGTCCATTGGATTGCAGTAGTGGTGTAATCAAGAAGACCATAGCTTTCTCTGGATGAGTTGAGTGTTCTCCGCTCATGCCACGCGAATAGTGGTGGCAATATGGTGATAGGTATGTTGTCGAGAGATTCCAACATCTTTCCCAAAACGAAGTTAAGAAGGGGGTAGTAGTTAATAAGTGATCCACACTTTCAGCTGCTTCCTTTGAAGAGAGGAGAATCAATATCTCCTATATGGGTTCCTCCTCCCGATTGAAGGTCAACTTTTGTCGCATCTTAATTGTAGTGTTCAGCTTGCCAAATAAATTGTTTGTTATTGAGAGACATGTTACTTTTTCATGAGCTATTTGGAAGTGAGCTTCGAGGTGATTCATCCATGATCTACAAATAGCATGGCTTGACAATAAGGTGTATAAGTTGTACAATGTCGCCTGGGTTTGTCTTGTTGTGTTGTTAAAGCGCATGCATTTAACATTTCTCGTAAGACAACTAACTCTTCATGAAAACATACCTCGATAAAATTTGTCTTATGGATGATCAGTAGCTATTAGGGCAAATATTATAGTGATTGGTTTACACACGAAATATCTGGCTAGAAATAAAAATTTGCTACCATTTTCTAGTTGGCAGTGGCAAAGTTTATTGAATGCTTCTGTTGCATCTTGTGACAATATTTAGGGCTTGTTTGGATTGCTGAAGTTGGGCTTCCCACTACAACAGTTGCAAAGTGGGCAACCAACACTGCTGTTTGGTTTGCTGAAGATACGGTTCGAACTACTGCGTTTGCTATAATTGAAGGGGCAAATGCTGCGTTTTGGACTGCGGTGAGGTAGCACCATAGTCTGAACTCCGCGTTGTTGTAACATCAAATTCACTATTGCTTTGTTTTTGGCTCGACGATACCATCTCTCGCGAGCTCCGAGGTGCTGCGAGCCTTGCTGATCTCTAGTGATCTCTCCGATCTACAATGATCGGTAGAATTCTGAGATCTGGTGTGACCTGCGGCGATTTCGTGCGAGCGGCTTCGATCTGTCGGCGAAAAGAAGCTCGCGAGCTGCTCCGATTTGCTGAGGCTAGCGCCGATCTACGATGATCTGCTCCGTTCTGCGATGATCGGCTACGTTCTCCGCAGGATCTGGTGCGAGCTGCTACGTATTTTAGTGAGAAGAAGCTCGCGAGTTGCTCCGATCTGTAGACGTTCGATGTTATCGTTTTGTTTGTGATATAATCCTTACTATTGATAGTTATTAGGTATAAGGGTAGACACCACATACCTAATCCATATAGTCACATAACATGAATGAGTCAAATAAATTTAATGTTGTGTCGTCTCTACAAAGCCGATGAGAATTATTGTTTGCACATATTAAGAATGAGGAAAGAACCATTTTTCCTTTTATGGAATTTACTTAGGAGTCGAAAGTTTATGTGGGATACGATCTATATAACTATGAGGAGCAATTGGCAATATTTTTGCACACGGTTGGGCACCACCAACGAAATAGGGCAAATAGGATTTACGTTTGTTTGTTCCAGGGAACAATAAGTAGGTACTTCAAACATATCGTATGGGCTCTCGGCAAGCTCCGCCCGATTTTGTGAAGCCACCAAATACCAACACCAAGCAGCTATGGTGTCTTTGGGACAGCTATCGAGAGAAACAATGTTCTTAGTAAGGTGAGGGAGAGTGGGTCTCCTTCCAACTATTGGATTAGTGGACATCCGCTGCAAGCATGTCTACTTTCCCTCTCATCTACAGCTGCTTCCGTCCGCCAATCAAGTTCTTACGGAGCTAGCTCATATATGCAGCTGAACTTAGTCACTTTACAAATATTCATTATGACATTGCAACCAACAATTAACTACATTTGAGATTATTTAAGGAATAATATTGTATGATTTTATAGTAGATAAGTAAGATATGGTATACTGGAGAGTTTTGGAATAGTGTAACTGCATGAATTCATTACAATAGTGGAAGAAGTATGATACTTCTCTTTTGGAACTCCTAAAATAGTTATCATATTTAAATGAGTAGATCATGTATATATATATTCTATATCTTACAATTGGATCATTTCCATTAGTGAATTAGGTGAATTATAATCATACTTTAATTTAGAACAATAACTTTCACTAAAAAATTAAGTATATTACATATCAGACATCTGATACCAACATTGTTAACTGACAAGATTGGCTCTCGTCGACGATCTGAAAGCAATGAAGGTAATAATTTTTTAAAATTATATTAGTCGTCAACATCCCATTTTGTCCAAACTGTCAGTCGACACTTGATCTAGAATACATCATGTGACCTCCAAAATATGATTAAATACATCCTTACTCGATCGGCCCAATCAAACCTAATTAGCGCGGTGAAGTTTAATTAGATTCAGTTCACGCATTGAGATATAATTGGACTTAATTTGAGACGATTAAATAGAACTGGTTAATGTCCCTACATCATTCAGATGCCGTTGCCGTATGCCGAAGTCGCCGTTGTCACAACCGGAGCTGCCCGAACCACATTCTCAGCTCTCACAATCGAAACTCAAAGTAAGTCCCTGAAGCCCATCTTATTGTCATCTCCACGTATTATAAATTTGAGACATCACTGTGGTTTCACCACTGGCGAGCCACGATTACAGAAGAACGGATAAAAAATAAAGGCCAAAATTTAGTAAATGCCCCTCTACTAATTATCTTTGGGCACTCATGCCCCTATACTTATTTTCGTAACTTTCATACCCCTTTACTATTAGTTTGGGAACGCGATACCCCTAAAGAGAATTTAGGTGTTAATTACGCTGAAATGGCACCAATTAAGTATTATTTAATTATTTTTTTAATATAAACATGAGTATTTTTTAATATCCAACTAATATTAAAAAATAAAAAAAAATATTAATTAGTGCCACGTCAGCAAGATTAGTGACGTGTCCCTCTAATTAATCGAATAAGGATATCGCGTTCCTAAATTTGAAATAGAAGGGTATGAAAGGTTCCAAAATAAGTTGAAGGGTATGAGTGCCCAAAGATAAATAGTATAGGGGCATTTACTAAATTTTGGCCAAGAATAAACGCAAAATTGTACTATGCCTATAACTCATTACAATTACAACGACATCAAATTCTGATATCAATATTTAATTAAATTGGGTTGGAAGCCTTAGAACACACCTTTTTAAAGCAAGTGGAGCTGGCCTCTAAAACGCCGACGAAAGCTGAAAAAGCGAAAACTCACTAAACAGAGCTTTGGACGTATTTTTTGACATCACCAATGGACTCATGGAAGTCGAAAATCCCTAGGATGAGCTTCGGCTGGCGGACTAAACACGATGTTGACGATGAAAAAAAAAATAATCATCAAAAGAAAAAAAAAAGAGAGTTGCGGGCGAAGACGACGATGTTACGGTTCGGGTTTTAACCCATATTCGGAACCTGCAAGCCGACCATCACGCCTACGGAAAAAGAAAATTTGACAACCTGTTGAGTCGATCACGTATCGTTGTAACGCCTCTTGCCATGCCTAAGCTTAGGTTCAGTCAGACACGAGCCAATTTGGCTTAGGCTGGACCAACTCGGTCCGGATCGGTCAATTTTGGATCATTTTTTTAGCCAATTTTAATTAACTTTCGGCCCTAACCTAGATAATTAATTATTTATTGAATTAGAGGCCTACAGAAATCTTTAAAACTAAGGTAAGAGGGAGGTGATTATCTGATACACCTTAATGAATATAAACATGTTTAAAACTAAGGTTAGAGTGAGGTGATATCCGAACTCTACACCTTAACCTATATCGCAAAGAATATATCTTCTCGTAACTCATTATATATACGACATTATTACAAACATGTCCAACAAAAAGTTTGGATGAGATGGTCACCAAAATCGTATACATCGTCAATAATTTATTACTACTACATACATAACATATGAGCGTACTGATTAAAAATAATTAGTATAAAATAAGAATGAGGCGGTTATCCTATTTCTACTAATCATATTGTAATTAACGTTTAAAATAGTAAATTACTGTAGGTCATAAGTTTAAATAAAGCTAAACCATTTAATTTAAAATACCCGCTATTAAGGGGGCGCTGTGGAGGTGTACTATATTCTCCACATGTAATCGATGAATGTACATAAGAATCTCAAAAGTGTTTTATTCGATTTTTTTTTTTTTTTTTTTTTGAATTTTTTTTATTTTATTATCTTTTTAATATTATAAAATATTTTTTAAAAAATAGAAAATAGATCTTTTTAAAGCAGGATTAAACGCTTTCGGTCGCTAACATAGAATCTCATGTTAATACTCTATGTGGTAATCGTGCGTGGAACTTATAAATGATTATAAATTGTGTGTGTAACTTTTTATTAATTATCATGTGCTTTATTTTTTTTTATTTAATTTTCAAAAAGTTAAATCCCATTTTCGGCACTGTCGGTATGGCACAGTTGGTACGATCGGCACGTCTCGAGTTTGAAACTTACCAAAATTCGGCACGAAACGACATTTAAAACTTTGGTTTAAAGTGGAATCTCTTTGGGACGCATATGCAGAGATATGAAAGTTCTTACTAATGAGAAGGAGAATGGATCTTCTTTGGAATATTGGACTGGCCAACACCCAATGCAAACAGGCCTACTTTTGCAGCTTATTTGCAGCTGCCCTGAGGACCGTCTATCCGCCAACCAGGTTCTTGCCAAACTTGATTGTATATGCAGCTGAAATTCAAAGTGGGCAACTCTTAAATTAGTTGATTTCTTGTTCGGCTTTTGTTCTTTTTTTGTTCTTTTTTTTGTTCTTTTTTTTTTTGTTCTTTTTTTTTTTTTGTGAATTAGCAAGTAAAGAGCATCTAGATCATGTACCACATCAACTCTTACATTTTTCACTATATACACTCCCTGGAAATCATAATAAGTTAAAATTGCTCTTGCATTTGAGTGTTTCTAGTACTACTATCATTGATTATGTATCATTCGTTACAGAAATACTAGTCATTTTGGTGGTGGAAAGGGAGAAGGATTGGCATATAAACTAGAGTCGTACGAATTGGTCCAGGAGATGTAGGAGTTCGAGTCAGGACATACAAACTTGACACAGCATAGGAACTTCCCGTGAAGCAGGGAGGAGGATCTCCCCGAAAATTAGATCATTGTAGTCGTTAATCATCGGAGCTCACAACTTTTTACCATTTTTTCTTGGAGCTTTTGCTTATCAGCCCTCCGTTTCCATTCTTCGCGCAAATCAGCCCCTGAAAACGCGTTTTCAGGGACTGATTTTTTTTTTTTTGCAAATTAGCCCCCCGAAAATGCGTTTCCGGAGGGTGATTTGCGAACCCCCAAAAATAGGGGGGCTGATACGCAATTTTCCCTTTTTTTCTTCTTTCTCTCGCCGTCGAAGATTCGCTGCCGACGTTACTGTTTGTAAAATCGGGGCTTTTCTCTTTGGAAAGCATCTTTTGACATAACTCTATATTTTCACAAATAGGTATTTGAAGAATAGTGCCACTATGTAATTAAAATTTTGACAAGGTCCCCAACTTCCAATTTGGAATTCCAATTTTACTTTTAGAAATATTTTCTTAAAATTCGAGTTAAAGTTAATAAACTTTGGAAACAAAAAATAAACTGCTAATGCTGATTTTGCTCCTCAAGTTGAAAGTTTTCAAAAAGCAGCTTGATCGGAAGTTGCAAGAGCGATAAGAAACTGTTTCAGGATATATATGATCCATATCATAGTGCAGGTTGTTTAGTTTAAATTATATCAGACAATAGGGTGCCTTCATGAATGGCAATTCTGAACCATATGCAACAAAACAGTATAACAATCATGCATGATCCTACCAAATATGGGTGCAATCTCAATGATATAAATAGATAAAACTATAATAGCAAAATTACATATATAATAATTTGGGAATCTAATAGAACATCATAAGGCAGACATGCAATTATAATGTGGGAAGAGGTTTAAGACCCTTGTCTTAGCTAAGTGAGCTATAATTTCAATGGAAAAAGCCATTCATCAGGGGCCCCTGACGGCCCGATGCAATCGGGGCCGTCAGGGCCCCTGATGAACAGCAGCACTCAATTTCAATACATTCCTTATGCATATAAAATATAAAGCTTAAGTCCATCGATGGGGCAGTTTATCCTTCGCCTCCCTGCCCATCCACGCCAAATCGCCGCAATCATTCTGTAAAACGAACGCAATTCTATTAGTTAGAATTTAATGTTGGCATTTTGTATAGTGATACTCACAAAAGATATGCAATTGTGAGTCACACAAGCGAGATGTACATGTTGGATTTAAAATAAGCGTCGGCTTCCTCGTCTAGTTTCGTCCATGGCTCCACGTTTTATATATTGCTTAGGCTTTACCCCCTATATGGATAATATATGTAAAAGTGGCAATGTTTTCAAATGCAAATTGGTAGATATTTAGCGGATGATTTAATGATAACATTATTGTCTAACTTTACAAATCTTACTTTGGTGAGTGCATGCATCTGGTAATGGAGGAATATCCCCGACGAGAGCCCACTGAAATGTCAAATGTTTTTTTAAGGATCATGATTCATGAGGATTCCAATTAAGTATTTATGTATTGATCCACTAGTATATCTGATGGAGCCACAAGTGACAGCAAACAGAACCAAACTTATAGGTCACGTTAGGCAACCCTGCAGCCGTTAACAGCATTAAGGATCTTGACTTAACAGTCCTTATTTTATATATTTAGTTGCTAATTAGAAGAAAAAAAAACTACTGTTAGGGTTAATATATAAGAAATTCGATCCTAAGATTATAGGCAAAATACACTCGGCTATCTCACCACTTGCACAGTGCATTATACCGTTCTTCCCTCTCCATGCACGTAAATCTCTGTGTTCTGCGTGATCTGTTTCCAACGAACGTCTATACGGTTCCGTGAGTCTTCCGATTCACTAAACCCCTCCATCAATATCGCGTATCATCATTTGGTTAAGTTAGTTTTTTCTATCCACTGATGCTTCACAGGAACCTTCCTATTCCAACTATTCCTTTCAACAGTAAGCCAACAAAGCCTGCGTCACTATCAGCTTATATCGATTGCTGCAGCAATTTTTTTTTCTTTTTTAGGTATCATTTTTCTCTGATATAATTACATATCAATGGCTGTTTCAATTCTATTCTCATACTAAACCGCTATTTTTTCTGATAATTGCTAGATCATAAAATTTTTTATATGAAAGAATTAATTTAAATGTGATTTATAAATTTTGTATTAAACTTTTTTGAAAAATATATCTAAATATGAATTTTAAAGCTAAGAAATCTACTATATAAAAAACTTAGAGATTTGAAATCTCTATTTAAACTATTTTCAAAGAATTTTGACTATAAAAAATATAGAGCACATCAATATTTTTTTTATACTTCAAATTTTTCAAAAAGTACTAATACATATGTATTTGTGGAGTGATTTGTAAGTTTTTTTTAAAAGAAAGTGAACTTATTTGAAATAGTTTTACAAAGCCAAGATTTTTTGACAAAACCTTTTTATCTTTTTATAACCATATATGTGTGGTATGTTTGTTTTAGCTTTTTCTCGAATCCTATTAAGCAATAAAAATCCACAAAGAAAATATAGTAGCAACACATAACGGATCTTATGCGCGATCACACACTGAAAAGAGGTGCGCATAATGTCATTATCCGAAGAAAGCAAGTTTAGCTTTATTAATTTCTAATTAGAAGATAAGAATCATTTTCAAGTTGGGTAATTTTAATTTTGATATGTCATCCTCAGCTCTGCATGCTTTTTTCTTCCCAATAATGGGATGCACTTTGTTAGTAGTAATATAGAAAAAAAGCCTGGAAGGACAAAGGGGGTGGTGGGTGGTCTAAGCCTGAGGGTCTAAACGAAGAATTTTTTGTACACTCATAAGCGTATTGGTTAAAAAAAAAGGATAATTTTGTGATTATTTTTTTTAAAAAAAAATTCTTGTATAAAAATTATAGAATTTGATAAAATTTATGTAGAAATATTTTTTTGAAAAAAATTTCAACATAAAAGTTGTAAATCTTATCAAACTGTATAACTTCTATTTTTAAAAAATTACAATTTTTTTTTAATCCATACATTAGTGCGTATGGAATCAGTACTCCTAAACAAAACCCTAAAGCTTTCTTGAGTTTGATAATAATTCATATTGTAATTTGCAGACTAATTTAGGGACCAAAAGTTGGAGATAGATCATCTCTATTACTTATCTCTTAAGTTTTTTTCAATCTATAATAAAAATTAATATCTAGAATAATTTTTTTAAAAAAAATTAAATACAAAAATTATAGATTTTGATTATATCTACAACTTTTATCTTCAATGTTTTTTTTAAAAAATACTTCTAAATTTGTGTATATTTGATGGAGATTTGAAGGTGTATACTTCTAATTGTTCAACGTTTTCTTCCAACGCTTTTATTAAAAATGTTATTGTAATATATATATATATATATATATTATATAAATTTGTAAATTGGAGATATGAAGAGGTAATTTGGTTGGAGTAAACAGTAATCAGTCTACAGTATACGTTGTCCCTTGAATTTATGTAGCCAGGCTTCACGGCGTCCTAAGTTCAAATCATGTCGCCGGGGAGTCGTAGCAGAGGGCCGGGTTGCTTGAGCCGGGTATGCAAAATCAGCAGGGCGCGCGGCACGGAGCGCAAATGCTCCGGCCTCACCTGCGAAGATGGTAAGCTGACATCTATATCGTGGAGCGGAGATCAGAACTATTTAAGATTTTATTTATCATGCATACTGAAAATGCTTTATAAGTTGAGGACCATATTTTATTTGCAATTTAACATTCATGGCATGTTCAATTCCGTTCCTTATAAATTTTTAATTTCTGATAAAATTATGCCTTGTTATTTATAAAAAAAAAATGCATAGCGATCCATTTAACTCGAGGAAGCACAGACACGGACACGGGTATAAAAATACGGCACGGACAGGGAACAAGGCAATTTTCAAAGAAGTATGATACGAATACGGCTCGGACACGGTAATAAAAGTATAACAAATTAAAAAATAACTTATATGAAATATTTGAACATCTGAAACTATAATAATATTCAATAATAAAATTATACATAATATAATATTTTACATATTTTAAATAAATTTAAACAATAAGAATATGATTTCATCAATAAAAATAAAAACTATAATATTTTAATATATAATTATATTATATTATTTATTATTATATATTGTTAGTATTATATAATATTTTAATTATTAAAATATTAAAAAAATAATTCAAACATGCGTATTTAAAATTTTTTTAGTTTAATTTTAGAATATTTCTCTAATATATTCGATACGTGTCCAGCGATTTTTACAGTGTATCTATATCGAATGATGTAGAACAAAATTTCAACGTATTCTTAGATTTAACCCCTTCTATTTGCAATTTTCTTCTTAAATAACTTTGACTTGGGGAGCTGTTTGACTAATAATGGCGCCGGGAGGAAATGAAGACACAAGAAAGTCTCGTGGTGTAGAACAGGGTAGGCTGGAAAGGTAATAATCACATCTAACTTTAAAAATAATAATGTCTGATTTTAAATTTGTATAAAGAAGTCGTTATCTTAAAATTTTTATCATGATATTTTAACTGCTTTACAAATATTTTTAGAAAAATTAAAAAATAAAAAAAATGATTTAATTTATAGATTTTTATATTTACAAATTTTTTAAAAATATTTCTAAAATATATATTTTAGGACTTTAAAATTTTAATGTATTTAAACATTAATCTGCTAATCCAAGAAAAATGGAATCTCAAAACACATTTAGAATTTTTTTTAAAATTTTTTTAAATATAACTTAATACAATTTATTGTTTTATATTTAAATTATTAAAATATTTGTAACTAACTTTTTTAAAATGTAAAAATTGAATAAATTATAAATAAATTTTTTATTTATAACTCTGAAATTGATGTAGAGAGTGATATGTAGCTCGCTAATAATAATAGCAAAAGAAAAAGTACATGGAGACAACAACAATTAGGTTATCACCTGATCTCTTCCTGATCTCCTTCGTACCATTCCTATGCAATGCCCATGTTTACAGTAGTATTGGTAACAATACCATTATAATAGTATTTATAGTAACAATACTATTATAATAGTATTATATGATGGACGCAATATATGAGGGAATTGCATATCCGCCTGACCTTTAAAATCTTTTTTATATACATTTTTTTATTTTTAATATTTAAAAATTTTTTTTAAAAAAAAATTTAAATAAAAAAATATAGATAATATGAAAATTTATTTTTAATGTTAAAAATTTTAAAAATATTTTTAAATATGTATTGTTTTACTTTAAGATTTTAATAGATTAACAGATTAATTTTTAGTTTCACTGAAAATTTAAAGTCTCAAAATATCTATTTATAAGTACTTTTTGAAAAAAGTTTGAATATAAAAGTTATAATTATTTTGAAATAATTTTTCTCATATTTAAAGCTTTTTTAAAAAAATTATATAGTATGAAAATATCTTTGACACAAATTTCGAATTAGAGATTAATTTATAATGAATTTAAAATAATAGTATGATTTATAAGATATTTTTCCAATCGTTTTTCACTACAATTTTTCCTCCCAAATCGATGCTTATATTTGTTGTAGAAGACGCGCAGTTGGATCCCTCGTCACCGCTACTGACAGAAACACCGAAGCTAGAGGAGAAGTCTAGCCGTGTGGCAGGGATGCACCCCAAAGAAATTATACAAAAAATCGCACATGCTGACGCGGCACAATCAAGACTATACATCACGATAGTATATCTGTAATTTTAATATTTTTTGCGAATCACGAGAGAATTGTGCGGATCACGAGGAGTGTGTGTGGTGGAGATTGATTGTGTGTAATTTGTTGGGTAGTTTATTGGAGGTGAGTAGTTTTTTCCTTTGGTTATCTATACAGTTCAACTCAAATCAATTGTTGTTGTAAACCCTAGCTAACTCGTTTCTGTTCATCACATCTCTATTAATTTGGAATGCCAATTATGTTCTTCATAGTATATATGATAACCTGATGAGAAATGTGGATATATTAAAAAGATTTGAAATATCTGTGTAGCATTAAATTCGGATATTGGTAGAATATTCTATAATCTGAATCATTGTTGGAACTCAAAAAAAAATTGCTAAAAATGTTCAGGACCTTCTTGTCTAGTCTCTCTACTTTGGCCTGTTTATTTCAACGAATATGACTATGAGAACCAAGATCAAGAGCTCCATAGTTTTCTTACCCCCAAGGCCCAAAACATTTTAGGAATCATGCGTCAAGGCCATCAGGAGTATATAAACAGATCATGCAATGCATTGAGATGTGTGTGGTATATATATACACACTGATATACTGTATATAGTTCTGATTATATCAGAAAAATCAATGTTTCTGAAGAATGGTATTTTTCTAACCTGAACTATGTTCAAGATGCCCATATGTTAAGAATATTATGAGATCTCCATATTTGGTATGATATTATAATATATTATGAGATCTCATTATTTAGTAGGTGATCTTTTGGAGATTTTGTTGCCTGAATAAACTCTGTACTCACTCCTATTTATAGTGGATTGATGCCGCCATCCTCTTTATGATTTTGAGGATTGGCACCGTGGTTTTTTCCCGTTAGGGTTTCCACGTTAAATCATTGTGTCTTGTCTCTCTTTTATTCTCCATATTTTTATATTTTATTCTCCACATGGTATCAGAGCAGATCTGAACCATCGAATCGGTGGAAATCAAATCTCAGTCATTGATTAACCCTATCAAAATTAGGGTTTGTCCACATTGCTCCGCCGCCGCACTGTGCAACCCATCACCACCGTTCATCCCATCGCTGTGATTGTCCTCGCTGTTATCTCTCCGGAAGAACTGAGTCACTGCGGTCAGAAGCTGACGACGACGTTGCATTTAAAGGAAGATCAATTCAGCAGACCTAGCGGATCGGCCAAATCACATCAACCCAACTTTTCCTGGTTTTACAACTTCTTTAACATCAAAACGTTACACGCAGGAAAGATTAATTTGTGCTAGCTATGGCGTACCATTCAGAACATACATCAAGTCACTATCCACAATATTATTGTGAGTACTGCAAAAGATATAATCATACGCAGGATCGTTGCTGGAAATATTACAAAGACACAAACTGGATGCTAAGAAAAATGTTGGAAATAATCTTTCAAAAACCCCGAGATGAACATACTTCAAGTCTACCTACTACATCAGTTGCCGGTAAATCATGTGCGCTTCTATCAAATTCCAACACTTGGTTAGTTGATTCTGGTGCCACAGATCACATGACATCCAAGGAGAAACTTTTGACGGATATTCAACCTTTACAACATCAGTCCATCTCAATAGCAAATGGTGATAAGATTTCGATTAATGGGAGCGGAAAAATAGAAATATTTTCTGCACAACTTCTGAGTCATTATTTGTTCCAGCTCTCTCTTCAAATCTACTATCTGTTAGTAAAATCACAAAAGAACTGAATTGTAAAGTGATTTTTTCATCCACCGGCGTGGTTTTTCAAGATACAAGAACTGGTGCGATCATTGGTGAAGGTACAGAGAAAGGAGGACTTTACACTATTAATCTTTCTGCTTTTTCAAAGGCTCTTCATACTAGCAAAACTAAGGAGACGGAAGCTTCATTATGGCATCATCGGATTGGACATCCTTCAGATAAGATTCTTTCGCTCTTAAATTCTTCTTGGCAATTAAATTCGAATTCCTGTGATGCATGTCACTTTGCAAAAGAACATAGAGTGCCATTTTCTAGTAGTTCCCATGTGTCGACAAAACCATTCGAACTTGTTCATTCAGATGTTTGGGGTCCTGCACCTGTCAGTTCTTTAGATGGTTTTCGATATTTTATTACATTTATTGATGATTATAGTCGCTCAACATGGCTGTGTTTGCTTAGAAATAAGAGTGATGCATTTGGTGCTTTTCAAACTTATTTTCATATGGTTTGCACTCAGTTTGACAGCAACATCAAAATATTGAGGACTGATAATGGCACTGAATATATGAGTAGAGAATTTTCTGACTTTCTTAGAAATAAGGGCATTGTTCATCAGACTTCATGTGTTGGCACACCTCAGCAGAATGGAATAGCTGAAAGAAAAAATAGACATTTACTAGAGGTTACACGAAGTCTACTGTTTCATATGAATGTTCCTAAGGACTATTGGTCATATGCTGTTCTTACCAGCTGTTACTTGGTTAATCGTCTGCCTACTCAGATTTTGCACAACAAATCACCACTTGAAGTTTTGAATAGCAAAAAACTTGATATTTCTCATTTGAGAGTCTTTGGATGTTTATGCTATGTTCATTTGCAGCATCACAGTAAACTTGATCATCGTGCCTGTAAATGTATTTTTATTGGTTACTCTGCAACTCAAAAAGGATATAAATGCTATAACCCAGTGACCAGGAAACTTTACATTTCTAGAGATGTTTCTTTTGTTGAAAATGAATCTTATTATAGTGATCCAGTTCAGGGGGAGAATCGTAGACAGTGGGAACTCGATCACTTCATGCCACATATCAATTTAGGTCCTGAGACACAGATCAGTCCAGAGTCGCAGTTCAATCCTGATACACAAATACATTCAGGATCATCTCAGGATATTACAGCTCCGATTACGTCAGAACAGCCACAACCATCTCATACTCAGACTCCTACAGATCCGATTCCTACAGATTTGCCTCTTGCAGAGCCACAACCATCTCATATTCAAACTCCTACATATCAGACTCCTATAGATTTGCCTCCTACAGAGCCGCTACCTACCACGAAATCAGGTCGGGTTATTCATCCACCAGCTTGGCAGAAGGATTATGAAATGGCGAAAAATGCTCATACGGTAACATACCCAATCCAAGATTATATATCTTATGATCACATTTCCAGCAATTATGCTAGCTTTCTTGCCAAAATAGATATACCACAGGAACCAACATGTTATGAAGATGCGAGGTGCTCTACAGAATGGATAAAAGCAATGAATGATGAGTTACGAGCTCTTGAAAAAAATCGTACTTGGAGCATCTGCAAATTGCCAAGTGGCAAACATCCAGTTGGATGTAAATGGGTTTACAAGATCAAGTACAATAGTGATGGATCTATAGAAAGATATAAAGCAAGACTCGTCGCCAAAGGATTTACTCAAACTTATGGTATAGATTATAAAGAAACATTTGCTCCTGTGGTGAAAATGAACACATTTCGAGTTCTCTTATCTGTTGCAGCAAATCTTGGATGGCCACTGTTTCAAATGGATGTCAAAAATGCTTTTCTTCACGGAGATTTGGAAGAAGAGGTTTATATGAAGCTTCCTCCTGGTCATCTTTTGGAATCACGTGGTGATATAGTCTGCAAGTTGAATAAAGCTATCTATGGCCTCAAACAATCACCAAGAGCTTGGTATGCAAAGTTAAGTTCTGCACTTATCAACTTTAATTTTCAGTGTTGTGCATCTGACTCTTCAATGTTTGTAAGAAAAGGTGTTTCAGGAACTATCGTTGTTATTATTTATGTTGATGATATAGTTATATCCGGTGATGATGCAGCGGGAATTTCTAATCTCAAAATACATCTTCGAGATAAATTTGAAATCAAAGATCTAGGTCATATGAAGTATTTCTTGGGGATTGAGATTGCTCATAATCCTGACAAAGGATTATTTATCTCTCAGAGAAAGTATGTTCTTGATTTGTTGAAGGAGACTGGAAAACTAGGTGCTAAGCCTGCAGAAACACCAATGGATTATAAAGGAAAATTTATCCTGAATGACGAACCGCTAAAGGATATCGGAAGGTTTCAAAGACTAGTGGGTCGTCTCATTTATTTGACAATTACCAGACCCGACATTTCTTTTGCAGTGAGCTATGTTAGCAGATTTATGAGTGCACCTACAGTTGGACACATGGAAATGGTAGAACGTATTCTCAGATATCTCAAGGGATCACCAGGAAGAGGGATATTATTCCAGAATAATGGACACCTTGATATCATTGGTTATTCGGATGCCGACTGGGCTGGAGATCTTCAAGATAGAAGGTCTACCACCGGATATTGCGCTTTTGTTGGAGGAAATCTTGTAGCTTGGAAAAGTAAGAAACAGAATGTAGTTGCGAGATCAAGTGCAGAGGCTGAGTACAGAGCTATGGCATCCACTACAAGTGAGTTGATTTGGCTTAAGGCGCTGTTGCAAGAAATGGGCTTCAATCCTAAAATCCCAATGAAGATGTTCTGTGATAATCAAGCAGCACAACATATTGCATCCAACCCAGTTTTTCATGAAAGAACAAAGCACATAGAAGTTGACTGTCATTTTGTCAGAGAAAATGTTCAGGCAAAGATAATCGATACTCCTTATGTCTCAAGTCGAGATCAACTAGCAGATGGCTTAACGAAACCTCTGGCAAAGCAACAATTTCAATATATATTATTCAAGTTGGGCTCAATTGATATCTTCGCTCCAACTTGAGGGGGAGTGTTAAGAATATTATGAGATCTCCATATTTGGTATGATATTATAATATATTATGAGATCTCATTATTTAGTAGGTGATCTTTTGGAGATTTTGTTGCCTGAATAAACTCTGTACTCACTCCTATTTATAGTGGATTGATGCCGCCATCCTCTTTATGATTTTGAGGATTGGCACCGTGGTTTTTTCCCGTTAGGGTTTCCACGTTAAATCATTGTGTCTTGTCTCTCTTTTATTCTCCATATTTTTATATTTTATTCTCCACACCATAATTGAATACTTGGGAGTTCGAGCACGTCATAAGAGCATCGAAATAAAAGCAGCTGCTGGCAGATTAATGAAAAAAAGTTGGAAGATGTTCTACAAAATGTCTGAAGCATAAGCAGCTAGCATTCATATGGTGCATATATACGTTGAAGATGTTTTACTGATCACTTGGATCTGCATGCGAAAATCTGCAGAGCTTCCTTTTCGCATCTGTATCCCCTTTTTGATCTGGGACTTATGGTGACTAGTTTGTTTCTTGGCTTCGATCTCTGGCTAATGTGTTGGGAGTTGAACCAAATTTTAACAGGAGAACGATCAGAAAAGAAGAAAGCAATGCAGCAGCAGCACTTAACAGGATAAAGCAAAATGAGATTTGCAGTCTATCAAAGTTAATTAAAAGTTCGTCATGGAATGCATTATTAGAGACCCATAGGAAACAATATGGTTTTGAAAAGACCATTGCGTTTGCAAAGCTTTCTCAAAAAACCTCAGCTTTTTCAAAAAAACTTATAAAATCAGTCCAAAACAAATAAATTTATATATATATATATATATATATATATATAATATATATATATATATATATATATATATATATATATATATATATATATATATATGTATTATATATTATATATATAAGTATTTATACAAATATTTTAAAAATATGAAGAAATAAATTGGTATGCTCTCTAACTTTTGCATTCAAAGATTTTCAAAAAAAATAAACTCTAAATACATATTTGATGCTCTAAATTTTTTGACAATAAAGATTTCAAAACCTTTTTTTTGTATAAAATTGTAGAGTACATTAAATCTATTTTATTTAAAATTTTCATATATATATATATATATATATATATATATATATATATATTAGTTTACTTTAATAATTATAAAAAAATAAATTTATTTTGAGAATTGTACCAGAATAAGAACAGATATGAAATTATCCGTATAATTTAAGCATCCGTAGAAATTTTTGTTTTAAAAAAGTTCTCTTCCTAAACCCTTTCCCTCTTATCACCTCTTAAAATAATATCAAATCTAGCTTCCTTTCAATGCACCTATAGATGGATGAAATGTCAAACATGACATGAGAGTACTACTGCACAACATAACTCTTGAACCCTACTTCACACGAGTGGGCTGGCTGACTTGCTACAGTTCATTCATTGGACTTGTATGGAGAATGGATTGGACATCTCCTATCAAAGGATTTGAGAGAATATTATATTCTTTTATCATGTAAAAGTGTGTTTTTTTGCCTTAATTCACATTGCTTTTTTCTTAATTAAACATTATAATAAACTAATAAAATAGAAACCGACATTGGTCCCTCTATGCTCTTGAGTGTTTTCCTTTTCCTGCCTTCAACTCCACTCAACACTTGCATCTTTCTTCATCTATCTCTATCTCATGCACTTATCTGTTAGTTAATCTTTTCTGATACTGAGAGGTGGTGTTCTGCTGGAGGAACTGGGGGGTGGATGGACTACCTTGATCATGTCAAATCACTGAATTAATAGTTTTTGAAGATGTAAGTCAGTCTATCATCTCTTTGATTTTCTTCTAATTTAGTATTATTATTGCTTAATCTTATTGCTGTTTATTCCCTACATTTTATACCTCCAGTTTGTCTGGGAGCTGCTCGTTGTCATTAACTCTCCTTTTTTTTTCCTTTTTCCTGATGCTGTGCAGTGCAGAGGGAGTTGCAGGGAGATTCCTTGCAGTTTTGGGGATTGAGACCTCTTAAATTTCCAAAAGTCATTGCAATCCTCCCCTCTTCTTCCTTTTACGTGTGTGTGTGTGTGTGTGTGTGTGTGTGTGTGTGTGAGAGAGAGAGAGAGAGAGAGAGAGAGAGTCAGGCCCACATCTCCGTGTTTTATAAAGATCACAAATAGAAGAGAAATCTTTTCCTTGTCCACCCACCACCATTTATTTCAGGGGAAAACTTAGATTGAAGTAAGGAAAAGATTGTGGGTTTTCCATTACTTCCATGATATTTATGAAGGTTTGCAAGCAAGGGATCTAATGATGATGATGATGAAGTGAGATGAGAGATAGTTTTCCTCAAATGGGGAGATGAGTCTGTTATATTCCACTTGTTTGATAGAAGCTAGCCTGTTGTACCAAGATGCCATGTTTTCAATTTCACCTCGTGATGTGAATGAACAGTGGCTACAATACCATTCACTGCAGTACCCTCTCCTACAGTTCTAACCTAATATTCCTTCTCCTTTGCCATTATCCAGAGAGCATTATATATTAGCACACTAACAAAACATATTCTGATGGTACTATTTTCTAGATTTACATCATAAAAGCTTATTTAGTGGGATAATTATTACTGTTCTGAGAGGTCGGTGGTTTGAGTTCATTAACACCATTTGTCCCATTGTGATTATGCTATGGGCATCAGTAGAGTACATAGCAAAGTTTAGAGAGAGAAGATTGAAAGAAACAAAGAAAAAAGGAGGGATTGCTTGTGGTCAGGGAACTGACAGCAAAGGAGATGGTTGGGGTTGGGTGTGTGTTGTCTCTGTTCACCCATTAAAGACTTTGCGTGTGTTGCTAGCTGCTGAACTGAGTTCCCGATCAGAAAAAATTAAAAAAAATTAAAAAAAATTAAAAAAAAAAAATTAGCAAGAAAAAAACAAACACTAGAAATTGAAGTTGCTGCAGAACTGTAACTTGGTCATTCCTGAATGGTATATACTCTTCTTTATCAATTCATCTGATCAGCTTCGCATTACGACGTTCTTAAAGTTCCTTTCACTTCCACGTCCTGCTCTGCTTGCATTATAATTCTAACTCCACTTCCTCCATGCAACTCAGTAGGATTCCAAGCACCCTAACCCTATAAATTTTTTTATTTTAATTTGTTGAAATAAAATATAAACCTCTAATATTTTCGTTGAATATATAACCGCTGAGTAAAAAATCAGTCAGAAATTTCCTTAACATTCATATTGTTTAGCCAAACTTTACAAGCCTATAAATCTGTACAGTATTATAAAATCAAGCTTTAATTAGATTCCTCTCCACAGACAGACCCTTAATTCACTATCTAATTACTTATTGTCTCAAACTCCTAAGCTACAAGTTCATCCCAAAGAGTGCACCAAAGTCCAAGCCCCCTCTCCCAAAACCAACTACAGGACAAGACAACAGTGTCAACATACCTCCTCTAAGCATCGAACATACTTTATTTTCTGTCTTCTAGAGTAGTCTCTTTCTTTAAAAAGAACTTAAAAAACAACATATAATCTTGTGGGGGAAACATAGAATTCTAAATACATCGTTAACAGTGACTTTACATCTCTCCTCTCTCTCTCTCTCTCTCTCTCTCGCTCTCTCTCTCACAAAATACACTGGTGGTTTTTCTGTGCTTGCTCAACTTCACCAGTTTTTGTTTCCAGATCAATGTCCTTTCAGGGAAGCTGCTGCATTCTCATCAGATGTTCTCCTATTAAACTCCTTTGGGATGCTTCCTCCCCATCCTCTCCCTCTTCCTCTCTTCTCCAAAATCTTCTCTTTCTTTTTCTTCTCTCAATCCAACAACAATTACTACTACTTCTTTACTGAAGAAAGGTTAGGTTGAGATGCTCAGCTCACTTAAGTCCAACGAAGACGATGAAACCGCCGCCGAAATCCGCGGCAGACACCACCATCACAGCCCCAGCTTGCTCATCCCCACGGCAGCTCAAGCCCGTCAGCTCCTCATCAACTGCGCAGAGCTCATCTACCGCGGCGACCATGTGGCGGCCCAGCGAGCTGCTGCCGTCCTTTCCGCCGCCTCCACTCCCGCCGACGACTCAACCGGCCGCCTCATCTACCAGTTCGCCCGCGCCATCATGCTCCGTCTCGACCGTCGCCCGACGCCCTCCGCCGATGAGGATGCGGCGGCCGCCTACTTGGCCCTCAACGAAGTCACTCCATTCATTCGCTTCGCTCACCTCACTGCCAACCAAGCCATCTTAGAAGCAGTAGAAGGAAAGAATGCCATTCATATAATTGATTTCGACACCGCCGATGGTCTGCAATGGCCGCCGTTCCTCCAAGACATCGCTGGCACGACGAACCCGCCATCGATAAGAATCACTGGCACAGGATCAAATCTGCAACTCCTTCGTCGAACCGGTGATCGCCTATCAGAATTTGCAGGCTCACTTGGACTCCACTTCGAGTTCCAACCTCTCCATCTTTGTCCCCATACTAATTATACTACTACTAATCAGCTTCGTTTGGAGATTCGTCATGGCGAAACGCTTGTGATTAACTTCATGCATTTCTTGAACAAACTTCTTGGCGGAGGAGAGGGGTCGCCAGAGCTAATGGCGTTTCTGAGATCGGTTCGTTTGATGCAGCCGGCGATAGTGACGCTGGCGGAGAGAGAGGCGGCGGCTGGAGAAATGGCTGCAACAGCACTTCCGCAGCGGGTGGTGGAAGCATTAGATTATTACGGAGCAATATTTGAATCTTTAGAAGCAACGCTGCCGCCAGGTAGCAGAGACCGGGCGGCGGTGGAGCAGGCCTGGTTCGGGAGGGAGATCGCAGAGGTTGTTGGAGGAATAGAAAGGCATGGAAGATTTGAGAGATGGGAAGCGACGATGAGAGCTGCCGGGTTTTCTTGCCGGCCGCTCGGTCCGTTCGCTTTGTCGCAAGCTAAAATGTTGCTAAGGCTGAGGTACCCTTCAGAAGGGTATCAGATTCATGTTCACAGAGAAGCTTTCTTCCTTGGTTGGCAGAATAGGCCCCTCTTCTCAGTCTCTTCTTGGCAATGCTAAATATATACCCCAAACCCTAACTTTTAATTTTTAAGATATATTTAGTTCTATTGATATCTATATATGCCAATCTCTATGCTTATATGATATGTGTTCATGTGATAGTAGTGAGTAGAATATGCATTTCTTGTCATGATCCTACAAAACCCTAATTCTCATTAAGTTGATTATACGTTGCATGGGCATCGAGTAGGGAAAAGGGAGTGATTTCCCTCCAAACTCCATCCCCAGTGCACTGCTTTTTAGTTCAAAAGAAATGCCTTAGATTGGATGCTTCTTCTTTTCGTCTACAAAGCTAGGATTTGCTTCTGCTGCACCACGAATGAAGATGAAGTATAGATAAACTCATCCCAGTCTCTAACTTCTTAAATTACTTAGTATTCAAGGGTTGTGGGAACTTTCTATCTTGTCTTTTCTATTATAATGGCTAGCTGATCACCTTCACTTTAATAATGGACTCATGGTTGCTAATGTTTGCATGGCCTCTAAACTTGTATTTTCTTCTTTTTCTTTGCTAGATGCTTGTCTTTTAAATTTGTTAGACATGGTTGTGGTCACCACTAACTATTGAAAAAATTATTTTCTAATACAAAAGTTGGAATAGACATGAACTTATAATTTGGAAAAAGAGCTAGTTGGTTGGGGTTGCATGAGGGCAATCATGATATTGATGTATAGGCTCTTCTTCTATGCAAAAGGCCACCTTGTGTTTGGCAAATATGCCTTGTATTGCCTTGGGGTTCCCAGGGAAGGGAGGGGTGGTTGTTTAAAAAATCTCTTGTTTTCTGCACCTGTGTTTCCAGATAAACCAGATGCTCACTTTCAACCCAACCTTAAATCCTGCCTCTTGTCCCCTCA
Source organism: Xerophyta viscosa (assembly GCA_002076135.1). Taxonomy (NCBI): domain Eukaryota; kingdom Viridiplantae; phylum Streptophyta; class Magnoliopsida; order Pandanales; family Velloziaceae; genus Xerophyta; species Xerophyta viscosa. The sequence goes on from MJHO01000085.1 coordinate 309,813, forward strand.
AACAATATTATTGGAGTTAACAATTCCTAGATTTTGGTGGTCATCTTTTGCCTCCCTGCTCCAACAAATTAATCCTTCCCTTTAGGAAGCCCCCTTCCTTGGGATCTTTGCTCTTGCCCCTCTTTCACATCCCCAAGCATTGTATTTATATTTAGGGTTCCGTTTACTGTTGCCTTGCCTCCCTGCTCCAACAAATTATCTCTCTCTCTCTCTCTCTCTCTCTCTCTCTCTCTCTCTGATAATATGTTTTGACAAATAAGATTGTTTGATTTGGTCCTTCATGTTTTAGGTGGGGTAATGATGTGATTGAGCAATAGTTTATGCAAGCTCATTCCTTTTCTCATGCTTCCCATCGTGTCCGTAATTTGGAATCCCATGTTGCTTTAATACTTTTTAATAGCTTTAGTTTGGGAGTTATGATGTGATCGAGTCAAATATGCCCATAATTTTTGTATCTTTTGAATCTTTTGCTCGTGAGATTCATTCATATATGAATCTCATTCAAATAAGTAGCCTGCGTGCTTGTCAATATGTCTTATGACATGACATGAAAGAAAATATAAAAGTTCTACAATGATCACAGGTTTAGGCCAAGGGATGTATCGTGTATGGATACTGGAAAGAGCAATGCTAGCTCCTACTATTCTACCAAAATAATCACCAAAAATACTGAAAAATAATACTCCACTATCAAGATACGATTCTTGTGATAGCTAGAGTTCCACAAACAAATAATACGATTTTTTTAACCTATTTTGCAGCAAATTTAATGAAATTTTTGGATATACGAATATTTTTCTATTAGAAAAGAAGTGACTTAAAGCCATGCAATTCAACTTTTTTTTTCCTACTCCCGTATAGTACCTTTTCTAATATGCGGATATATTGTATTTAAAATTTAAAATTTTAATTAATATATTTAAATTTTATCAATTATACAGATTTTTTATATATTTTTCTAAAGATGATTAAAAAAAATATGAAAATCATATAAAATGTGTAGATGAGAGAAAACTATGGACTGTTTTATAACTTCCTTCCAACGAAATATAAGCAGCATATTATTTATAGTAACTACTATATACAATTTAAATTTATTTTAATTAGTAAATAATTATTTAGAATATAAGACACTACCAAACTTCTCTTTTGCTATATATATATATATATATATATATATATATATATATATATATATATATATATATATATATATATATATATATGCTATTCTCAGCTCAATCTGAGAATAGCCCGTTTAGCAGCGATCTCGGCCGTTGGATCGCTTGAACTCGATGGCTGAGATCGCAGCGCAATTTAGGGTTAAAAAAAAATGATTCGGGCCGTTAATATTAAAGAATCCCGTTATAGGACGCACGCACGCCCCCCCCCCCCCCTCTCTCTCTCTCACACATACGGCTATTCACTCTCTGCCGAGCATCCCGCCAATTTTGGCCGTTAAGTTCAACGACGAGATCGAGTCGCGACGCTCGCGATCTCGATCTAGGGTTCCGTGATCCAACAGCTGAGCCTTACCATCGCCGATCTCGCCGATCTCGACAGTCGAGTTCGTCGCCGATCTCGACAGTCGAGTTCGTCGCCGATCTCGACAGTCGAGTTCGTCGCCGATCTCGACAGTCGAGTTCGTCGCCGATCTCGACAGTCCAGTTCGTCGCCGGGCTCAAAAATCAAGTTCGTTGCGGCGTCAGATCACCGTGTTCGTCGTCGGGATCAAACACGTATCGCGATCTAGGGTTTTGAACTCGACGGCCGAGATCGGCGACAAGATTGACAGCGAGGCTCGCGCGATCAGGAATGATCGCAAGGGAGAGAGAGGGGGTTGTGGGCACGTGCCCGTTAACGGGATCCGTTAATATTAAAGATCGAAATCATTTTTTTAACCACAAATCACGCTGCAATCTTAGCCATCGATTTTTGCGCGATCCACGACCGAGATCGTAGCTAAGCGGGGCTATTCTCAGGTGAAATGTTTCTGCCAGGCGCCCATGATATGGAGTTACCCTAATAGTAAAATGGCACACATCTTGAACCCAAACATTATTTTCCAGTGTCCATTGCAGACTCTGGATATTCTCATATGTATGTATCCATGAACACCCAAGTGTGTACAAATTGGCATAATTTTGGTATCCTGCACATTTGTATCTATTCTGATGCTAGTAAGTCACTGATTGGTGTACATGCTTTAATTTCTTACTTTCATGGATATAGTATGTCTTATGGCCTCTCACAGGGTTTTGTTTCCAGTTATACTTCATCTTATGATTTTTTTTTTTTAATTCCCGAAACTTCATGACAATGGGCAGGGATATCGACTTTTACTGCCATTTTTTATTGAGCTAAACATAATAAATATATCCATATATTTTCATTATGGTTTCAGTGCATTTTAATTCCTCCAACCTTCAACCAAACATTTTTTGAGTTTGGAATTTCGTATTTGCTATTTGAATTGGTGTAATTTCTGTTATATATTTAATGCAATTATATGGTAGTTATTTTGTTTTAAAAAGGTCATACTGATGCCAAGGTGCAGCCTTATTTGTACATGGACCATGTACATGGACCATGTCAATGCAGCATAGAATGTGGGCATTCGCCAACTTCACATGCATTTATGAAGTGCCCCTGTGTGAGGAAAGCAACATAAAATAATTAATAGAATAAATAAAATATAAGAAAGCCCCCTCCTATCCTGTTTTAACTCCCAAATATTATATCTGTTCAAAACATATTCCTATAAGAACAATACAATATAAAAAAAAAGTAAAATATATATTTGACATGATATATAATTTTTATACTTAAAATTTGACTAAAATATCTCTAAATAAATATTTTCAAACTCTAAATTTTCAATAATTTAAAAATTATTTTAAATATTTAAAATAGTGAAGTTTAACTTGGCAATATATATATATATATATATATATATATATATATATATATATATATGAAAGCTGGCCCGCACGGTTGGCCGCAAGCAGCAGGCCGGCTCGCACGGCCTAGTCAACAGGCAAGCCGGCTCCTCCTGTCAACCTTAGCACGCTAGCTCAACTCGACCAACGACCCGCCGAACCAGCTATCATTATTAAATAAAAAAATTTTAACTTTTAAACATTAATAAAAAAAATAAAAAATTTTGGACGAGCCGTAGGTGGCTCGCGAGTCGTGAATTTGAGTTCGGCTTGTATGGCTCGACCGTGCGCGGTCATATCTTTCATCTCTATCAACATGGTTGTCTTGTATAAAGCCAAATATATTAATTAATTGGTACACTTCCTCTAATCACTCCTCCATTGTGAATACTCATCCCAAGTAGGCGCACGACACCCATCCTCACCGTGCATGTCATCCTGGACGGACGGATAGAGCGACTGAAGGAGCTATACTTGGCCGTAGCGATAGAACATTGAGGTGAGGTAGCTTTTGGTGCAATGGCCATATATATATATATTTTCAGTCAATAGTACAACTCTGCATTAAATGCAATGATAGTTGGAGGCATGGATGGATGCGGTACATCAAATAGGTGAGGATCTCTTTGATGAGATACTGCATTTATTTTATTGATGATTGAGGTGTACAACAAAGTGGGTACATATTATCATATGTCATAAATGTATGGGATAAGTCTCAGCCTTGCTTTTTCTAAAGTGAGTAGTATTTTCCTTTTCGGATTTTGCTATGCACACCCAAAAAATCACACAATAAATCACACATGCTAACGTGGTACAATCAAGACCACACATCACGATGGGTATATTTATAATTTTGATATTTTGTGCAAATCACGAGGGAGTTATGCGGATCACGAGGTATGTGTGTGGTGGAGATTGATTGTGTATGGTTTGTTGGGTAGTTTGTTGGGGGTGAGTAGTATTTTCCTTTTCTAAAACGTTCGGATCCTTCAATTTATAGTATTTTATTTTGGCCCTTTTTTAAAAAAAAAAAATATATTATATTGATATTTTTTATAAAATTTTTAATATAAAAATTATATATTTTAATAAAATTAATTTTTATGTTCAATTTTTTTCAAAAATTGATTCTAAATAGTTATTATGAGAGTCCGAAATATTAACGGATTTTGAATACGATACGTTAACCCGCTGAAATTTTAAAGTCTTAAATATCTATTTAGAAATATTTTTAAAAAAATGTTAAACATAAAAGTGGTAAATCTCATCAAAATTTATAAAAGTGGTAATATGGCACAACAATTAAGGAGGAGCCTAAACAGAATGGTTGATTTTGCAAGGGCTGATTGCGCATAGTTTTGACCCTTAAAGGGCTGAACAAGAACTCCCCCTAATTGTATCCATTTATTTATCGAGTAATGGTTAATTTTGCAGGGGCAAACTGCGCATAGTTTTGGCCCTTGACGGGCTAAATAATAACTCCCCCTAGATGTATCCGTTTATCTATCGAGTATGACGGTGACGCTTACACCGTAAAAATATTATTCAAATTAATGTGATATAATTTGAATGAATAGTTTTAATATTTGGTATTAGACAGTAAAATAAAAATAAAATAAAATTTTTATAAATTATATGAGATGAAAAGATTTATTAGTAATGTATTTAGCCTAAATAGTATTTTTCTTTTCTACTTGTTCATAGAATTACCTGTTGATCCATCAAAGAGTGATCAATTAAATGGCATCATCTTTTTGTTTCGGTGGTGAAGATTTAGCGGTTTATGTATAACACGTGAACTTTACTATTCTTTAGTAAAATCAGGACTCCTACTATAATCTGAATTATATACTATGTATCGGTATATATATAATATACATTTCAAAACACATATGATAAGTCTAATTGTATCATAGCGAAGAGTAACATTTCTAATGAGTCATAGTACCTAATGCTTGTCCTATTTTCACAACTTAATAGGTTTAGTGTTTGGAATGGCTACAAATCAAAACCCTAGCCTATAGTAACATACTCTTCTCCTTAGAAATTTCATTTGAATAAACTATCATAAAAAAGAATGTAAGCACTACTATTTGTACGGCCATCAGCACTGCCGATACAATCATAATAATATATTGTGCATCGGATTGTGTGTTGCATCAGAGCTCTCGGGACCTCTGAAAAGTTGTATTTCTAAAGTGTATACGTATATAAAAGATAAGGATGAAACAAGGGGAATCATCAAGAGGCTTGGATCTCATATGTTTTTAACTTATGTCTTGGTGATTACATAGTTGATATTTTATACCTATCCCAACATTTCTACTGTAAACTCTTTACAGATCAGCCTCTTTATTATAATTTTTTGCACCCTAAAATATATATTTAGAAATATCTTTTAGAAACACTGTGAATATAAAAGTTGTAATCTCATCAAATTTATAACTTTTATATTGGATATTTTTTCAAAAAAAATACTCCGAATTAGGTATTTTAAAGCGCCAAATTCTTAACGGATGAGAATCCGTTAAAATTTTAGTCTTAGAATATCTATTTAAAAACATATTTTAAAAGATATTTCAACATGCAAATTGTAGATTTTATCAATTTTTATGTTAAAAATATTTTCAAAAGATACTTACACAGTAGTCAAATGCTAATACATGAATTACGAGAAAGTGAATGATTTGTAAAAAGTTTAAGAGGGAGGAGCTGATTTGTGATGGATTTTAGAAATGGGTGTTAATTTGGCACTTTTCCCAAGTTGAATCAATAATCTTTCGAACCAACACCACCTAGGAAGTAGACCGCCCATGCATTTATGTCCCTCTCTCCTCTCCCTTAGTTGGTTTTTGAGGACCCGATTTTTGTCCAAAACTAAGATTCTATCCGCAACTGTCCCGACTCCAAGAGTACTCTGTCATACATATGCATGTATACGTGTGCATACTATCAGCGTAATATTTACAAATATACAATCGGCGACACATGCTTGTATTGTGCATCCCCGATGTGATTACTGCTCCTGTAAATCTATGTGCTTGCCTGTCTCTGTGTCTTAAATTTGCATTATTAGGCTGAGAGTCCTAAAAAAAAAATAGCCTCATTCAGAATATAGCTGTGTACATCTACATTCTCTATACTCCGCCGTTGGTGGAACTTGATTGGAAGTGTATGCACGACGAGTCGAACTTAGATGGAAAAAGTTTCCGAACTCTCGCTCATCCACTGCAACTCTCCTTTACCCCCACGCCCCACCCCTAGTGATTGGGAGAGTGAAGAGCAGAAAAACATGGTCCAATGGAGTGAGAAAGGGCAAATAAGAAAACATCTCCCAGAAAGGGGGCATCTCGGTGATATCTACCACTCGTTCTTTCTAAAACAATCATGTTTGGTTCATATAATTGTATGTTCATAGGATGTATAGCTAGCTATCAAGCTACTATAAAAGCCTGAACCAGTACTGCTTCCATCCACATCAATGTCTCCATCCACTGCTTGATCTTACTGCATATACACAATTTAATTAAATCTAAATTAACCAGCACTAATTGCAAATATATAATTATTTTCTAATCTCATTACATTATATGGTCTTAACCCTTCAATAAAAATCCCACAAGAAAAAGATGATGATAGGAAGATAGATAAATTTTCATATTTTACAGTTTATAAATAAATTTATTGGGGTTTGTACAGGATAAAAAATAAAGAAAGCATTAGAGAAATGGGTAGGTAGAAAAAGGGTAGGTGGTAAGGATGATGATGGTGTAAAGGAGGGGGGTTGTGTAATGTCTATGGTGACTTGAGAGCTAGGGTTCTTTGTGGCAGAGGGGTGGAGTAAAGATGAGATGAGAAGAAAGGGTATGGGCCTATGTGGGCCCATGCAAGCTCTGCAACCACTGGAAGGGCAGACAAGAACCCTAATTTATTTTCCAAAACCTGGTTGGTAGCAGTAATATATAGCAATAGTAGATGTACTATGCTACCATCCATCACAAGCCATCCTGTTCAAATGATTCACAAAAGAAAAAGGGGGAGAGAGAGAATGTAGGGAAGAAAACTACATTTATTTCAACTAATACAGAGAATATGTTACTCATGTGCTTTCCAAAAAATAATAATAATAAAAATAAATGAGAATAAAAGAGAATAGAGATCAATAAGAAGTCACCATCTGAAGAAGAATGGTAACAATATAACTCCTTAAATGTTTTATCTAATTATTGGGCTTTCTCTTAATTACAATAAACAGTAAACACCTCGCCGGAGAAACAAGGGTCGACCCAATTATTGCAACCGTCTCTCCCTTTCGGCCTTTTTGGTCTTCCATGTTCTTTTGCTCACCTCCTCTCAAGTAAAATTCTACGTCCGCCACTGTCAAAAAACACATAAAAAGTATATTAAAAAAATATTAAAAAAAAAGCAATTGACACCTGCAACCATGAATCTCATCATGAATTGAATACGATAATATTGTGAAATGTTTCCTATTAATATTAACAATTATGTTAAACTAGTTTGCAAAATAGCATGCATAATTGTTATATCTTTATATATGAGAAATGCTACATTCTCAATACGTCGGACGTAAAATAAAAATTCCTAAAGGAAACAAAGTGCATCAGTAAAGTGAAGTAGATTCAACTATTAAGGTACACGATATTATTCGGGCCTAAGTTCAGAATATATATATATATATATTATTACACACGTAGACTAGAAGTATATATATATATATATATATATATATATATATATATATTACACACGTAGACTAGAAGAGTATAAGTATCTCAGGAATTGAATGCATCAGAACATTCCATTAGTAAATGCAGAGGTGAATCTACCAACCTAAGCAGGTGCCTGCCTGCACTGGACTGCATGACAACATTCATTGCACATGCCCCTTTCCTGCTTCTGTCCTCCTGCACAGCTCCCTTCCTCTTCCTCTTCCTCTTCTCTTCCTCAGCATATGTGAAATGATTGTCGCATTTAATACGGTAGACCTATTCTCTTTTGCACTTATTTCCTCTCAATATTCTTCAACTTTCTATATATATTAATGCTATTCTTTACGATCATATAAATCCTAAAGAATTTAGGACTGATATCTACATCAACTCAAAGTTTTAATGAGATACTTGAAAAAAAAAAACATTTTATAATTTTCAGTGCTTTGAAAAAAATAAATAACTTCTCATTTTTCAACGTTATTACATGAAAATTAATTCTCCCTAAAATATTAAATAATAAAATTAGACTGATAGGAATAATACCACATCAGTCCTGAAATCATCAGAATCAAAATATCCCTACAAATAATATTTCACATACATACATAAATATATATATATATATATATATATATATATATATATATATATATATATATATAAGCGGACCCTAAAGCAGAATAAGAGAATAAAAACTAACCCCTCCTTATATATATATATATATATATATATAATATATAAGCAGACCCTAAAGCAGGATAAGAGAATAAAAACTAACCCCTCCTTATATGTCATAAATAATTAGGAAATTTACAAGTATCCTTTGTTTAAATGGATAGGAATTACAGACCGATCTTCACAAAAAATTTTGAAAAAAAAAAAGAAGAAAATCCAAGTCGAATAACCATTAAACAATTTCGAAAGAATGACGAAAAGAAAGCTCTATAAACTAGTATCCACACAAGTACCCCCTTCAAATGAATCGAGGGGAAGCCTTGTTTATTCAGGGCAATAAGAGCTTTGCAGACAATAGCTGAAACAGAAGTAAACAAAAATTTTTCCTGATGAGTCCGTGCATTTTTCAAAAAAAAAAAAAAAAATCAGCCACTTTATTCCTTGATATGTATGTATGTAAGTACGCGTGTGTATATATTGTGTGTGTGAGTGTGTGTGTGTATCTATAAACTAGTATCCACACAAGGACCCCCCTTCAAACGAATCGAGGGGAAGCTTGTTTATTCAAGGCAATAAGCGCTTTGAAGTCCGTGCATTGTTCAAAAAAAAATCAGCCACTTTATACCTTGATATGTATGTATGTAAGTATATATATATATATATATATATATATATATATACTTCTGTTTCAGCTATTGATGGGTTCTGCAAAGCACTTATTGCCCTGAATAAACAAGGCTTCCCCTCGATTCGTTTGAAGGGGGGGTCCTTGTGTGGAAACTAGTTTATAGAACTTTCTTTTCATCACTTTCGAAATTGTTTAATGGTTATTCGACTTGGATTTTCTTCTTTTTTTTCAGTGTGTGTGTATATGTATATATATATGTGTGTGTGTGTGTGTGTGTGTGTGTGTGTGTTAAAGAACAGAATTGTAGTCCCCCTCCTTAACAGGGATAATAATTGCATTTAAAACGCACCTCCCAGAAGCAAAGACACTCTAAATTTTTACTCTGTACAATATTCAACACACACACGCCACGAATATGATCAGACACATATTGGATATCTAGAAAAGTGTCCGAAAAATAAAACTTTAAACAAAAAAAAAATTCCAATCACGCGTGTCGAACACGCAAAACAGAAGTGTCCAACACGCCCATCCGAATTTATATTATTTTTCCTTTCTTGTAAAGAAAAAAATATTTTTTTCTCCTTTTTTTAGAAGTAATTTATAGTACTAGCAACATATAACAATAAATAATACAATATAATCATATACTTATATATTAAATTATTCTTCATTTTTATTGATAACATTAAACTTTTCTTATTTAAATTTATCTCGAAAACGTAAAATATTATATTATACATGAATATTTCTTATTGAATGTTATAATATTTTTAGATTGTCAAATATTTAAATAAAATTTCTTTTAGTTATTTATATTTTTTGTTGTCATGTCCGAGCCGTAGTTGTGTTCTACTTTTTGAGTATCCCGTACACATATGTGTGCTTCCTAGCATGCCTCCCACCAAGGGAAAAAAAGAAAAAAATCTAAGGAATACTATGGTAAAGACAAAGAACATCCAGTGCAGGTATCTATTTAAAAAAAGAAGGGATCATATGGACAGAAAGCATGACGGTGCTCCGAGAGATGCAAAAAAAAGTCCGCAGCCCGGCTCGCCCCACGTGGCCGGCTGTGAGGGCCGCAGGCCGGCCCACCTTGCCCGCCACGTGAGCCGGGCTGGAAAAACCAGCCCACGGGCAGCCTGCGCGGGCATATAGTGTTTTTTTAAGGCCGGCTCTGCGGGCCGCCGGCCGAGCCGAGCCGCCCACCCCGCATTTATCACTATACGGGGACCCGAAGCCTGCCGCCACGAGTGGCCCACATCAAATAGTGCAGGCCGGCCCGGGCCCGCACAGTTTGCAATACTAGGTGCTCCAGAGCTCCAGAAATACGATGACATAGCATGTTGAGGCAGATGTCTAAATTCACCATCTCAAGATGCTGCATATCTTTCCACTTAAACAACATAGTCGAAATAGATCTACGCGGGACACGGATCCTCTGCGACCGGTCGTTGCGACCGCGATCCTCACCGTTCCTCATGTATAGTACCTATCTCAAAACACTATTTAAAATTTCGTCGGTTCATTTTGACCTATTGTTAAGTATTTATACGAGAAACTTTGAATTATAAAATTGTAGATTTTGATGTGATTTACAACGTATTTGACCTATTTTTTACTATTTTTACGAGAAAATTTGAACTATAAAGTCATAGATTTTGTGTGATCTACAACTTTGTAGTTTAACAATTTTTGAAAAAATGTCAAATATAATATGCCAAAATGATGATTAAAACTTTGATTATCATTTTGATATATTATTTAACATTTTTTTTAAAAATGCTCACCTAAAAAAATTACAAATCACATCAAAATCTATAACTTTGTCATTCAAAGTTTCTCGTTAAAACACTTAAAAATAGATCAAATGAGCTGATGAAATTTTAAATAATATCTCAAGATAGGTACTACTCATGATGGACGGCAAGAATGGAGGGAGCAACAGTTGGGCGCAGGGGGATGGGCGCAGAGGATCTGAATCCGTCTACACGAGCATGCCTATGATTCTACGAACCTCTATTTACGGTAGCATCCTAAGCCTGTCTATCTTTATATGGGAAAGCAGAATAAATTGACAACCCCATAACACTTGCTGAAAATAAATATATGAAATGAAACTTCATATGAATATCTTGCTAGGTGCTTAAAATGAAGTTTCCTCACGTGCACTTATACATAATATAAAAATAAACGAGTATAATGTATCTTACAGTGACTATAAATTGAACAACAGCACCAAGTAAAAAACAAAACGGATGCGCATGTAGACAGTGAATGCGGATTCACTACCCCAACCATACTATCACAATCCTGGCCCCTTAATCACATCATAGCACGCCTTCTATATCTTCACTTTCTAAATAAAGTTCCAATTCCAATGCTTCCTAAACGAACTTGCGACGAATAGGCGGGACGAAAAATAAAAAACTTTTAGAGAGGTTTCAAGCATTGCAATTTGAAAAATTCTTAGAAAGTGAAGATTTGGACACGTGTCATAATGTGATTGAGGAGGCAGAGTTGGGGTAGTACGGTTGGTTCAGTGAATCCACCTTCCTAGACAATAGGCAGGTCAAAACAACAAGATGTAATTCGTTAAAAACAAGCACAAGCTAGCAGAAATTGTATATTCTGCAGTCATGAAGAGCTCGATCTCGGACTTGCACTTTGTGAAAAGAGTAAATCAAGCAAAAGAAAATGCGAGGTACCTGTTGTCAGATAATCCAGGTTTTGATCTTCACCAATAATCTGTTAACTACACACAACTTTAGCTTATCTTTAAATGAACCAAAACCACAATAAAAACAAGATACATATAGTTTTCTGATAACAGCTGAGGCAACTTCCACATCTCCAGTACATGCAAAACGTAAAGCCTCCGAGGTTATGGCCACTTGCATGACAAACTTGACATGTATAATAAGAAACAATTAAACATACTATCATTCATCAGATTATTATTCATGCACCTCTTGCAGTTATGTAAGATTGGTGCAAAATATGTATGTTCAATGCTCCACACATTAATGCCAAAGTCGAATAATGAATATTCATATGGAAGAGATATCATGTACCTCAAAGTTTGCCAAAAACGCACCTTTTGCAGTAAATTATGTACCAACCACCTCGGATTTTTGCGAGCAAACTTCCCTTGAAATGCAATGAGTAGGTGAGCTTAACTTCGAATCAGATCATTACCATTCAGAAGGCATGTCGTAGCAACATAGAGATGGATATCAAATTAAAGAGGGGATAGGATCTTTTCGGAATGATTACATTCGCTCTTCAACTTAGATGTGAAAAATTGTACAATCAATACAGCGGGAAGAGGCAAGATGAGGCCTTTTTCATTCGATTGAAAGAAATAAAATAGAAAAAAAAAAGACCCCGCTTTTATCTGTCAGACTAAACCACAGCGGGAGCTTTTTCCAGTTACAGAAGAACCCTTTACTCCCACTATGTGGGTGCCGCCTCTTGCCTTTTGACATATTTTTATCCAAATTGCTTTGGGCTTAAAATCGACTTTTATCCAAAAAAGAAATATATATTAAGACCCTTCGCTCATTTGCTCTTAGAAATCATTTGTCATTGTCGCGAAATGTTGAATATGAGATTAAAGCACTAGTTCAACCATTTAGCTGAGAAGCTTTGGATAAGAAGAGATATACGTGTCCACAGCACCTAGTGGAACTCATACTAGTGGGTGCCACCTACCAACGATGATATGCTCTCCACGACCAATCCTCCCATTGAAAACAGAAGGATGGTCCAACTTCGCAATTGGCATCTGGAGGTCCTTACTATACCAACTGCTTGTCTGGGTCTAATGGCCTTGTAAACAAAAGAACTGGTCCAGAAGGATCCTGCAATGCGAATTTAAACTAGTCCGTGTATGTATCCCATGCAAGATTTAGTTGGAAACACCAAGTAAAAATGCATGAAAGTTCGATGTATCTACTATAAGATGGAGCAAACAATTAAATAAAATAAGCCGACTTTTACCAAGACGGAACACTAGTTATTTAATTGTCCTGAAATGAGGGTATTGGACTTGTTAAGCATACTCTTGATAATTCCCGCTGTTAATCACGAGAATGGAAGTAAAATCTAGAGGCTTGAAATTTATGCATTTATAAGGTCTAAAAGCACTAACTCTTTCAGTTTCTCTGAGTTCATTGTGTGATTTATCGTCGTATGTCCTCACAATTATTTCCTTGCAAAGTTCCTATGCTCTTAAACAATTCCAAAATGGAGACAACACTTATCTTCCCAATAAACTAGCAATTTCCCATTCTTGATTGCTCAAACTTTTATTGGACAGTAATTGTAGTTAAATCTTGGCGATATTTTCACTATTTGTCAAGGTTTTCTTTGCATAATCTATTCAACCAGGAAAGTGACCATACCCTCTTCTGAAGCCAGTCATTTGTCCAAAGACTCCCTTTAAGCTCTCACTTCATGCGTCCTGTGGGGATTATAATCCTCTTCGAACTAGTAAAGCATGAGTGCTGTACTGGAGTAGGCTAAGGACGTGCATGATAATTCATACTGTCATTCCAAATCCATTGGTTCATCCTAAGATAATGCCAGCACAAATTAGCTTGTTTTGAAGTATGAAATGTGTACCTTATATATAAGTTGAATCCTTTGAAGATTGACCTTAGTCTCGATTACATCCCTTTTCTTTTCTGCCCTCTACAAATATCTTAGAAATTGGACAAAGTAACAAAGCTGACATGCCCAATATGAACGATAACTTCAAATTTCTAAAGTTCCTTGATTAAAGCCTCCAAAAACGCCTTGGCCTGGTCCAAGTTACAGCTGACCTACAGTAACCAACTAACAAAGGAACAGTTTTTATTTAGCCAAGCCGGAAAAGATGGTAGGCGTGTATTTAATATGTGAGGTTACGGCATTCAAAAATTCTATATACATAACTTTATGAAAAAAAAACCATGGCAATTATATCAACCTACTGTTACACAAGCAAGCTATGTAATGGTACCAACGCACTAAAACCTTATAGTCAGCCAATATGTAATGCCATTGTAATGAAAGCTAGTACAAATACTGCTCAACATTTTTTCTATTTCATAGGACTATGTTTAGGTACCAATATTTAAACCAATATAATAATTAGTAAGCAGCATGCTTGACACTCCCACGTTAGTAGAATGTTTGCAGTCGACAAAAGAAGGGTTTTAGGAAGTACAATGGAATGTAACTTGGGTGTTATCTTCCATATCAACATTGAGTAGCTTTTCCATAAGTGTGTCTCATACTTGATTGATGTTTTTGTAATTCTTGCGTCCAAAGCTTTTGGGTACAACACAAAACTAGGTAAAGAAATAACCGTACATGCAAGGACCACGTAATCCTAGCGACAATACCAACTCATAAAAGGTAGTTAGTGGCCCTGATGATTGGAGATTCAAAGTCACATTAGCTTAGTTCATCTCCCAAAAAATAATAATAATTATAATAATTTGAATTTTTAAAAAAAAAAAAAAACACCTAATATAATGTGCGGTTAAGGGTCCAAGAGCAACTAAAGAATAGCACAGTAGTATAAATACACTCTGGGGCACTTTACTCAAAAAGCAACAGTAAGCTTCATCAATCCTAAAGTTTTATTGAGACCAGTGAATAGTTCTACAAATACCACCTCCTAACAATGTGCACAAACTGTTTTCTATATTGTGATAAAAAGGAACTCAAGATAAACGAGTTATATATATAACTTCAGACAATCTAAGAACAAAATCAGCTTGCATGAAAATTTGTAGTAATATGAACTTTGCAGCAAAGTAGCTACAAATTAGCCATAAACAACTAAAAAGCCTTCTTTTTCCCAACTAGGTGCAATCTGCAATATGGATATTATTTGTCATCTGCTCTATTATTAACAACATCTTCTTTCAAGTCCAGAAAAAATTAAATCATTTTCTACATTTGCCACGCAATTCAAGTAGGCTAAATGACTCATGCACCTACAAATTTCTATCTTTAGAGGATTCATTTGGATTAAGGTGAGGCAGATGTTGATCCAAAGGCTCTCTCTCGGTCCCTCCCATGCCAAGAGAATGCCATGGACTTACTCTTAGGATCTAGGAAGAACAAGTAGTGATCGAACTATCTTTTGGTGGTATGAGTCAAGCCAATCGCTTACTCCCTTGTGTTCTCTTCCAAGCAAAAGGATTACAACACAATTCCCACGCCTCTTACCAGCCACATGCTGCCGGCAAGCATAGGGATACTTGGACAAACCCCAAGCCCCTTTACCTTCCCGGTCAAAGGACAATAAACACAATGAGCAATGAATACATGGTAATGGGACAATCGAATGAAGTCTTGACTGGATTTCTTTGGACAGCTCCGTTGCCTCTTGGTCTTCCTCCCGCGCGTCTGGCGCCCGCTAGCCTCCCGCACGCCTACCGCCCGCTAGCCTCCCGCACGCCTGCCTACTAGCCTACCGCGTGCCTAGCGCCTGCAGGTCTCCCGCGCGTCTGCCTGCTGGCATTCCGCACGCCCGAGCCACTTGGCCTACCGCGCTCCGTGCTCGTACCCATGCCTGCACATCCACGCCTTTGGCCTTCCACGCGCGCCTGTCCATGCCCATGCCTGCATGTGCCGCGCCCATGCCTGCATGTGCCGCGCCCATGCCTGCATGTGCCGCGCCCATGCCTACATATGCCGTGCCCAAGTCATGTCCACTACATTGCCTTAACCCAAGATCCGCCTGTATCAGATGTCCCGCTTATCCTCTCATGGCCATCCAAAAACCCACTCTTTCAAATCCCCAATTCTGTTATTCTTTTTTTTTTTTTTTTTTTTTGTCCACTTTCCATCAACAATATATGCATATCTAGTAACGATAATGATATCATGTATTAATTGTGAGTTTCATGGTACCATTATTTGGCATGATAATGAAAGACCAGAATCTTTAGGTAGACAGGCCAGATTCAGCTTTCTACTACAACCAAAGGTATTCGAAGTAGCATGCAATCGCAAACAAGCTAGTCTCAGCTATTAGCTACCTAATTCATCCCCCTAATTACCCAGTCACAATATATGGGTTCCTACCGAAGATTCCTATTGCAATTCTGCACAAATTCCCACCATTAGAAATCGCACCCAGACTTGCATGTAACACTTCGCCAACATCAAACTAGATGTGAATTAGAGGATAAGGAATGTAAAAGTAAACTGTATAACTAGATGCTAAACTGTATCATTATCTTTACCTTAATGCCTTCACAGTTGACATGATTATGGAGACGCATGCAGATGTCGTTGCTCACATATCTAAAACTTGAAAAAATCATCAAAAGGTATAACAGTTGTTTGGATATCTAATCTAATTTCATACATTACTGTTTACTATTCTAACTTCACTATCATTCAGGTCACCGCCATCATATCACTACAAAAAGCAAATAAAATGACTACTAGTGATGGCCGATTACAAGATAATTAAACAACAAGAAATAAATGCGGTGAATTATACAATTCCAAAAAAACCGAGAGTATGGATCGGTAACTTAAATAATATATGTAATCATGTTAAAGAGTCATTAAAAGCACGATTGATGCTTTAACTTAATGAAATTTGGATGGATATCCATATAGAAAAGCACTTAAAACTAACAGAGTCAATTACATTAACAGAGAAGATTAATATGGTACAAAAATCTAGAATGGTGATTACGCTGACAATCTGATTAGATAGGAACATGTTTTCAGCCAATTTATGATTCTCGAAAATAAGATAAATAAGATTTACTTACAGATCAGAGAGAAACTGTCACTGAAAATAAGCTATTTAAGATTAAACATTGAAGTGCCTGATTATGGAGGAAGC
This sequence comes from Xerophyta viscosa, assembly GCA_002076135.1. Taxonomy (NCBI): domain Eukaryota; kingdom Viridiplantae; phylum Streptophyta; class Magnoliopsida; order Pandanales; family Velloziaceae; genus Xerophyta; species Xerophyta viscosa. The sequence goes on from MJHO01000085.1 coordinate 326,658, forward strand.
ATCCTTAGATTGTCAGGGCAAGAGAATGTAGACTTACAATTACGCACACAGAATATAATTAAAAAAAAAAAATCAAATTAATTAACGTCTTACCAACAAATAAATCTTGCGTTAGCGGCCGGAGAGGAGAGGTGCTTTCTCCTAGGGCTGTTTTCGACCTCGTGCGGGTGTTCTACGGAACCCCAAGAGACAACCGGAATATCCTTTTCTGCAAGCACGCCGTGAGAAGAAAGCACGAGACTCCGCAAAACCAGCAGCAACATAATTGTAGGAGAAAGAAAATTGTTGCAACATAAAGAAAATTAAGGGTCTGTTTACTTAAACAGAAAAGTAGAAAAATAGGAAAGTGAAAAAGTTGAAAGTCAGATTTTTTTTTTACTTTAAAAAGAAAGTGAAAAGTACAAAATTGGAAAGTCACTTTTCTTGTTTACTTTAAATAGAAAAGTGAGAAGGTGAGAAACTGACTTTCCTTTCACTTTCCATCTCTATGTAATTTTTATTTTTTTGACTTTCTCATCAAAAGTTAGGAAGTGGAAGAAAAGTGAGAGTCATTAACATTTAGTGATGATTATTAATAATAATTATTTTCTAAAATAATTAAATATTAATAAAAATTAATTAATATATTATAACTACAAATATTATAAAAAATTTAAAATAATAAAAAAATTTATTATTTTTAATAAATAATAAAAATAATAAATTTATGTTCTTTAATAATAAAAAAATAATATAATAATAATATTCAAATTACTATAAATAATAAATATATTATTTTTTATATAATGATTTTTAATAATTTATTATTATTTTCTAAAAATATAAATAAATAAAATTACTAAATAGCTAAATAAAATAAATAATAATTTTTAATTATTAATTATTAAATAAATAGTATTATTTTAAATTATTTATTAAAAATATTAATTATAAATTAGTTTTTATTTATTTTAAAGAATATTTTTAATTAATATTTAAGAATTATTTTTAATTATTAGTAAAAATTATTTTTGTAAATAAAAAATTTTACTTATTTTCCACTTAATAATTAAAATTTTTTTTTTAAAAAAAAAAAATAAAAAAAATTAATAAAAATTTATTATTTTAAAATATTTAAATTTATTAATTTTAAAAATTTTAAATTATTAATTAAAAAATTTTTGTAAATAAAAAATTTTTAATTTTATTTTCACTTAATAATTAAAATTTATTATTTTTAATAAATAATAAAAATAATAAATTTATATTCTTTAATAATAAATAATACAATAATAATAACAAGTAAATTGCTACAAATCAGAACTGTTTATTGTGTCGGTACGTACCACAAAAATTTTTAACTAAATTTTTATTAATTTATTTAATTTTTTTTAAATATTTTTATAAAATATTTTGAATAATAAATATGTAGATTTCGATTTAATCTACAATTTTATAATTCAAAATTTTTCAAAAAAATATCAAATATTAATTTAAAATGATTATAAAAATTTTAATCATCATTTTTTATATAATATTTGATATTTTTTTAAAAATAATTTTTTAAAAAATTAAAAAATTATAAATCATATCGAAATCTACAATTTTATACTTTATATCAAAATCTACAATTTTATAGTTCAAAATTTTTTATAAAAATACTTAAAAATAAAATAAATAAAATAATAAAAATTTAACTAAAAAATCTCGTTATACGTACTGAACACGGTCCAATTTTATACCATAGGGAACCTCCGTGATTTTTGCTACAGGAGATCCGATCTCAAAATTAAGTAGCATTGGAAGTGTAAGAAGTTCTTTTTCGAAATCTTAAAAAAACTCTGTCCTAATTGATTCTTTTTGAACGGTTGTTGTAATATATAAATTATATAGATGGTATAATTATATATTTAACCAACTGATTTTCTGATCCGAAACAGTAATATAAACGTCTCTAGTTTGACTATCCTGAGAATATCAAAATAATAAACATGATTACAAGTATAAGCCGAATAACTACCGCTTTATTACACCCATGGCTTCTGTCGCTGTTCCTCGCCGACATCCCTATAAATAGCACACCTACAGCTGCCTTTTTTTTGGGACCACTCTGCTCTACTGACTGTCACTCTACAGCGCCAAGAACAATGGTCATTCTCTTTCCCGCGTTTAACTGTAGTTCTACAAATTCAAATCCTAGAACTTAGTTCCATTAGTTTCTTGATTTTCAGTACACCGATCCTCGATTTGTCATGTAATTGCTTCGTTTGATTGATTAATAGATGGAATTTTGTGTTGCTTACACAATCACCGAGGTTTATGGTCTTGTTAAACCCTAGATCGGGGAAATGATAATATGTTTTGATGTTTTTGCCTCGATTTTTCTTGTAATTGATAGGTCTGTATAATCTACGATGATATTGTAGGTTTCTTATAACGCCTTGGATGAAAAATTTTGACATATATGACATTTTGTTTTCGTTTTACTAGTTCTGTGATTCTTAATTTCGTGGTTACTCTCTGACTTTCCATGCTTGTTTGACCGGTCATTTTTTATATGTTGAGGATTTCATATTTAACGTAATCCGTAGAATGGAGCTATTCTAACCTTCTGGCGATTACGTCAGTTTCTCAATCTCAGATCCGTTCTCAATTTCTCAGTATACCTTGAAGAACAGATCGTGCTATCTGATTTTGTGTTAGTGTATCCCCGGGCACGTGTGTGTGGGTAAAACATTATTTCAAGCGTGGGTTGTTTAGTCGCAAGGATATTGGCTGTTTAATCTTTCTATGATTCTGGTTTATTGTATGTTTGATAAACATTCTATTCATAGTCTTGAGACGTTCTCTACGACTTGATTGCATTGACAGCTACTCACTCTCTGATCTGTTCTTAATTTCTTACTGTACCTCGATGGAGAGACAATCAATTATTATTTATTATCTGATTTTGTAGCAGTCTCTCTCCGAAGTTCGAATATATATATATATATATATATATATATATATATATATAATCATGTGTTTTTTTTATGTTGTTTGCTTGATTAATTATGGCGTGGACTCATGTTTGGTTATGTTGCAGTTGTTCGTATCGTACTTCAAGGAGTTGGTTGGCAAGGAGGTGACAGTGGAGCTGAAGAACGATATGCTGATCCGGGGAATCTTTCATTCTATGGATCATAACATCAACATCAAGCTAGAGAACAGCTATGTTCTCGACGAGGAGAATTACCCCGACATGGTAATGCAACCCCGTGCCTTATTTGTTGATATTTATGAGAATTACTTTTGTTTTATTTTTTTTTGTTTGAATTCATTATAATAGTTCTGCAATCTCCTGAACAAAAGAGTCCTATTTTTCCACAGAATTGTTGAGGACGCCTCATCACACTAGTCGGTACCACCAATAAATTTGTCTGTTACGAAGGTTGCATAAAAGTGAACCGGTTAATGACAACGTTTTTCACGATAATCTCAAGAAAAGGACTAAATGTGTTAAAAGTCTGTTTAAAGCAGGATTGCTGTAACTTTACGTGGGGAAATACCATATCTAGAATTGTTTGATTTTAAGCTGCTGGCCTTTCATGAATGGCGATTTTGGTTCGAAATAACTGAAGAATTTAGCGGCAAGCGTTGAATAACTACATTACCATGGTGTTTTTTGTTTTGGGTTTTTGTTTCTGTTTGCAGAACTACATGAATAGCTAACGGGCAATGCTATATTGCTATGAATTCACAAGTATCTAGATATCCAACTAGCAAGTTACTTCATTTTGTCCCAAAATCTTAGATGAAGATGTAGGCCCATTCTTCAATACACTTCAAAGGTGACATACTGCTTATTTCTAGATATATCTAAGTGCATGTGTCTCACTGGCTGTCCGGATGAGGCTCATATGTCTGCCTGATCGTCTGAACTTTTATATTCAGCTAGTTCTGCTGTAATTTGGAATAGCTTTTCCTGCCATATCATTGTACAGCCCCCTTCATTTTCATTAAACCAGGACTTTGATAATACTTTGTTGCAGATGTCAGTGAGAAACTGTTTCATCAGAGGAACAGTTGTGAGATACGTTGAACTCCCTCCAGATGGTGTGGACGTAGATATCCTCCATGATGCCACCAGAAGAGAAGCTAGAGGTGGTTGAATAACTATGTCAATCTTTTTTTTAAGTCGATGCGACTAATTATTGACTTTTTTAAGAGAAACTTGTTTCACTGTTAATATTAATAGTCTATTTAACAACAATTTATATTTATTAACAATGAATGGCTTCTTTTATTGTCTTTGGAGTAGGAAGACGTACAGCGCCAAATACCACCGGTCCGAAAGGCATAGTCTTATGGGGAAAAGAAAAATGACTAGACTGGCCCCAACGGAATCTCGTAAAATGCTTTCAGCGATCGTTTTGTTCTGTATAAATTGCCAGAGTTTGCTTTTCGATATTATCCTTTTTTTTTCTGACAAGTTTTGGTCATAGCAAGTGAACAGATTCGTACATAGAGTGGTTGAACAAGCATAACAGCTTCCTGTAGTTTGGGTGCATGAGGAGGTAGGCTCATACCAGTATATCACTGTACAGATATCTCTTCATCCTTTGTATTTGTTTTGAAAAAGAACATTCCATCCATATTTCATTTTCTATTCTTAATCTCATTCTATATAAGTAAAAGCTGTAAAAAACCCTTCCTAATAAGCTCATTGGTGAATCCTATGCCAAACTTGGAATAACAGCGGAAAATTGCGAAAAAGGCTACAGTGAATTAAAAAAAAAAAAGAAGCAAATATCCGAGCTAGACCATGAGATTAGGAATGGCAACGGGTCGGGTCAAGTTTTAGGCCACTCGAATCTTTCCCGAACAGATTCGGATTCGGGTTTTAATATTTGAGTTCGGATTTGGGTTATTTTTTCAGGCCGGATTCGGATTTGTTTGACTCGATTCGAGTTCGGATTTAGATCTTTATATTTTTTATATTTTTATTTTTTTATATATATTCAAAAAATAAAAAAAAATTTAATGATTAAAATTATAATATAAAATATTCTTTCATAAACTAAATATTCTAACAATATCTATCTCATAGGTGATATGGGACAATTTCTTAACTCACCTTTTAGTAGGCTAAATCCACTAAGTATTGAGAATTAGATAATTATCCCATATTATTTATGGATTAAATATGATAGTAATTTTTAGTCTATTTAAAAATCTTTTATGTTATAATTTTGATAATTAAAAATATATTATTTATTTACATAAAATACAAAAATATTCATATATATATATATATATATAATGTCGGGTCAGGTTTTAGGCCAACCCGAATCTGACTCGGGTTCGGGATTTAAATTCTGGTTCGATTTGTTTTTTCTCGGGTTGAATTCAGATTTTTTTTTGGATTTTTTGTCTCAGGTCGGATCGGATCGCCTCGGGTTCAATTGCCATAACTACATGAGATATATTGCCAAAACGCAAACTGTTAAAAACAAATTCCAAAAAAGTACAAAAAATAACAGATCAAATAAGTCATGAGCGAATGGACCGTGCCCATCAGCAAACAAACTCGAATTATATGACCATAGAATAATTATACTCTGCTGGCGTTGCTTGCCAACTAAGAGTTCATATAAGCTAACAAGAAATGAAAAACATGGCATTGATGTTCTTTCCCGAGACTAACAAATCTCTGATAACTTAATTGTGATTGCAATAAAACAACACTATCAGATGTGAATCACACTCAGTCCAGCTGCTTAACACCCAAAAAAGACCAACTTATCGGTTGGCCTTGGCAACACGCTCAATCTCATCCTTCTTCTTGATAGCATAGCTAATAAGAGAAACAACTACCTTGTCAGAAAAAAAAATATACTTATGCTTTCTGGAATTATTAGCGAAAAGGTTAGAACTTACCTGTTCGAAGAACCCTTTGCTGCGTTGATAAGTTCATCGGCAAGGCACTCGGCGATTGTCTTGATGTTCCTGAAAGCACTCTCTCTTGCACCAGTTGTGAGAAGATAAATAGCCTGGTTGACTCTCCTTAGTGGCGAGATATCAACTGCCTGACGACGAACAACACCAGCTGACCCAATTCGAGTTGCATCTTCCCTTGGCCCACTGTCAAATAGAAACACGTGAAACCAAACTGAAGTGTATGTTTCGATGGACATCGACTGGACTTCAAATCTTGCTAATCTCACTCTTGGGTTTAACAAGATGGATAAACAAATGATAATTGATAGACACATGTTGCAAAGTACATGGAAGGGGAACTTGTATTTGTGATTACTCTTTTTATTTTAAGCTTGGCGGTGTAAGACATGAGTATCAACAAATCAAATTAAAGGTAAATTTTTAAGTCTATTCACTTTGAATTTACGAGCTGTTTTGTTATTTTCTCGCAACATCATTAAGCATTCCTTTGAGACACTTTTAAATACTGCTGAGCTAAATCTTTTCTTGGATCAAAATAGTCTAGAATAATAACTGACTGTTGCTGCTGGACAAGCTCATTCTATATCAAAACACTATTAAACGACTCAGTACACATAAAAAGTAATGCCTTTGATATGTCCCATTTTGTGCATCTTACCCATAAGTATCTAAACCTCAAGTCCACATTTTCATCAATTATATAAGAGTTGCCATCTATCTTGCATGTTGATAAACGCAAATAGATAATACAATTAAAAAAGCGGGTTGTTTTGTGCAAATAGGTTTTATAATCAAAAGAGAAGAACAGTTACCTGTTGATGATAGCATCAACAACAACCTGAATAGGGTTTTGATCTGTGAGGAGATGAATGATCTCCATAGCATGCTTCACGATTCGCACCGCCATCAGCTTCTTGCCATTGTTGCGTCCGTGCATCATCAGAGAATTAGTCAGCCTCTCGACGATGGGACACTGCGCCTTACGGAACCTCTTAGCTGAGTAACGCCCAGCCGTATGGGGCAGGTAAGTAGCATGCTTCACACCAATGTAGTCCTCAAGGGACATGTCGTTCACCTGCCATTGGCAGCAGCCGACATAACAAATATTCAGCTGGGGAGATGATAATATTCATCAAGCAGCCTAATTAATTAACAGATGCGGCAGGTCATCTTAGAGTACGACATGACAAAAGATAGAAACTAACTAACAAAGCAATTAGGGCTACAAATGAATTAAAAACAAAAAGATACTGGATTTAATGTTGACAAAATATAACATGTATGCCTCCAAATCTACTATCTTTAGGGGAAATAAATCAATAGATCAAGGAATAACTGGATATAGTACCTAGCCAAAGCATTGGGCACAAGTTTTCCCATGATTTCCTGATACATTGTTTCTCAAAACAGAGCAGTCACGAATTTATGTAACCTCATTTTCAAAAAAAAAACTCCATAAAAGACAATGAGGTTATACACATTAAACAATCAATGCAAATTATTAACAGCAACATTGGTGCAATCGCCAAAATGAATCATGATTATCTGTGATCACATAGTATCTCTTCAAATTCAGAACATCTGAATTAGGAACCTCTTGTGAGAAAAGAGTGCTGTTGGACCTAGCAATCAACCACTAAAAACTTGAGGGCGTAAGTAAATTATAATACATGAATCCTAGATCCAAGTCTATCTAGGGCTCCAAATTGAATTTAATATAAGATTTTTTGGTAGCAACCACTTCAGCAAATATAATACATAAAGTAAGAAGCAGTAAATAAGAACTCATTGCGGAACAAGCAAAAATAACCATTAATCGACCACAGATTATTAATCAGTAGGGCAACTGGATTAAAAATAATAATGCCTAGAAATGACTTACAGTAACATAAATCAACAACCAAGCATCCCAAAATCTCAAACAGCAGAACTTCAGAAGCAAAACGCTAAAAAAAATTCATTAAAAAAGTTAAAAATCTATAACGATAACTCACGGAGACATCATCGTAAGACCAGCGATTGAACAACTTCACATCATTCACCGCCACCTCGGTTGCGTCCGCCATTATAAGTTGCTGCAAATCGAGATCGAGATCAATCGCCGCCACACAGATTTTAGGGCATTGGGAGGAGCGCAGCTGCTAACGAAAAGCGACTTTATATAGTTGATGGTCAAGTCAAGTAAGTATTCGGTAAGTTGCGAAGCGGGTACCGTTTAACTAACTTGTATCAGGAACAGGTACACTGGGCTAGGTGTATATTCGTCTGGGCTTGGCCTAGTACTCAGCCCATACACGGTTCCCTCCTTTTTTCTTTTTTTTTTATAATTTTTTTTTGGGGAGAAAACATACACAGCATTTTTGCAGCGTGCATATCTATCTACAATAATGTAAAATGGAGCTATATCCCTATTTTGCTGCCATGTGTCCATCCTAAAGCGTTGCTATAATGTAAAGTGGAGCTATATCCCTATTTTGTTGCCATGTGTCCATCCTAAAGCGTTGCTATGCCACGTGTCTATCCTAAAGCGGTGCTATAAAATGATGTGTCTAATCTACATGGGATGCATATGCTCATGAAATAATGCATATGTTCATGAAAGGATGCAACCATTCACCTAATGCATATGTTCATGAAAGGATGCAACCATTCATCTCTATATATAACGGTTATTACTATTTTTTCGGAACGTTTTACTCACAATCCTAATAATTGTTAAGCTATAGTGATCGTTCGATTGTCCAGGTATCTTATCAACATATCTATATTCAAGTTCATGTATATCTTATGTCTTATAAAATGTTTACTCCAACTTTTTTTATGTTGCCGTTTCACGGGTCAAATCACAAAAATGATTGAAAATATTTATTGTGAATTACGACAATAGATTTCAAAGATATACAAAGAATATTGTGTATAATAAAGTTTTCCAAAATCTACAAGAGAGTGTAGGAGTTATTCATGATTGTGGATAAGATGAAGAACTGAAGAATTTGCAGCGACACAGTGGATATTACATCATCACATCATCTACGGCATGAGGACCTACAAATTTTTTCTTTTAATGTAAATTACAAATATGTAATCATCATTTATAAAATAAAAATTTTATTATAAGTGTCAAATATTTAGTATTTAAACTGAAAGTGTCAAATATTTAGTTGAAATAAATAAAATTTTTATTATAAGTGTCAAATATTTAGTACTTCAACTGATTTAAATAAAGTTTATCATTCTATTATAAAATAAAATAATTATGATAAATAATTTAAAATAAATAAAAATTTATACAAATAGTCCGTGCATTGTACGGGACTTATACTAGTTTTGTATAATTCGGTGACTCATAGACTTATTTATATTTGTTCAATTACCAAATGGAAAAACTTTGATAAAATAATCAATAAGAATGTTCGGTCTTGTTAGGTTGGAAAATTGAAAAAAAGTATTAAGTTCCGAATATTAGTTCCTATAAAATCTAATGGTCTCTACCAAAAAAAATTTTGATAACCATATTGAAATTCCTTTCAATTATTAGCACCGATTTTGTGAAAAAAAAAAGAATATTGGTACCTATTAAACTTATTAGTTGTTATTCTAAAAAGGATTTTAGATTCTCTGTAGGACTGGAACAAAAAAGGGCTTAGGCAGCAAAAAAGGGCTTAATTCTTGCACTATTGTTTTCTTTATTTTAGCTATGAATTGAGACCTATAGGAGGGAATGACATTATGTCAAGTGAAGAAGAGGTTCTTAGCTTCTCTGCTAAGTTTGGGGATGTTCGTTCTAATTGGACAGTTTTCACTGTTTGTTTGCAATTTTGAGCTAAGTATTGATTTTGATATGTTATGTGGTGATTTTTGATTTTGTAGCAGCTTTTTATGTTAACTCTCGAACGCTTGCGTAAACTTAACAATCTTATGCTCGATTTAATATTGTTCATAGAAAATTTGGCATTGGATTGTTTAAAATCTTAATAAAAAATTCAATTAAAAGCTTTATTCCAAAATATTATGAGTATTGTTTTTCTGGTTGTATATTAATACAAAGTGACTTAGCAGATGACATGGATCTTTTGTACTTATTAGAATATGACACATGTATTTAGATTTACCCAAAAAAAATAAAACTTTTTAGTTAAAATATAAGCTATTACTATCTATACGTTATCTTTATAACGATGGTACAAGTAGACCGAACAATCTTTCACAATAATCTTAAAAAAAAGAAAATATTCTAGAACAACCCTTATAATTTAACGCATTTATAAGCCAAACAATAACGAGATAAACTCTTAAGGGAACTAATATAGTTGCTTTCAAATATCATCTTGACTTGGTTATGCTTCCCGCCATTCTCCGCTGCTAAGTAAGGGTGATTTCAATGTAGTTCAAATTGTAAAACCGCATAAAACTGTGCCAAATAGATAGTGCTATTATACAATTTTTTGGTTTGATAGTTAAAGTGGTTTTGGCTCTTTGAATGTGATTTCGTGAGATTGAAATAAATAGGGTTTGGCCCTAGGCAGCCGCGGCAAGGCAAGCGCCCGACTGTGGTTCGAATTCTGATATTCATGGAATTTTAATTTTGTGGCATGCGTACTAATGAATTTATATATAAAATGTCCAAATGTTTAAATAGATATATAATTTTCTATTCGATATATTAGTATTATTTGAATGTATATATTAATTAGATGCGAAAGTCTGATGGTGCAGCTGAAATGAGCACCATTGAAAAATTTATATATTATGATAATTATATAAAATAAAGACATAATTTTTTGATTTTTTGTGTAAATCGTTTTTAAAAAGTTTTTTGTTATGTAACATAAACATGGTGTAATCAAAACGCCGCCGCTAAGTTTTCCGGCCGACAGAATGAGCGGATCCCTTGTGCGCCGTATCCTCCGCCGTCGCTTCTCTTCTTTTCCCAACTCCTTCTCTCCGCCACCGGCTATCCCCCTCCGTCGCGTTGTTGTCACAGGTCTCTCTCTCTCTCTCTCTCTCTCTCTCTCTCCTTTTCATCCCTTCATCATCTTTCTACCTCTTTTCTTATCACGAGGTACCGTCGCACCGACATCTCCTCAGTCTTTTCTCACTATTCTCCTGCGCAGGTCTTGGGATGGTCACACCGTTAGGCTGCGGCGTGGGGCACACGTGGGCCCGCCTAGTGGACGGCTGCTGCGGCATACGTGCGCTCACCCCCTGTGATCTCAAGATGGATGGGTTCGATGAAGCCACGGTGGCGCACACGTTCGAGCAGCTTACGTCGAAGGTGGCGGCCATAGTGCCTTGTGGTAAAGCCGAGGCTGAGTTCGACGAGGAGGCATGGCTTCGCTCTAAGGTAATACAGAAGAAAAAAAAGGATTTCCTTTATGGTTCGTAGTTTAAAGATGCTATTTTGTGATGCTAGTGATGGAATTTTACATTCTTCTTAAGAAATATTTAACAGAGCCAAGCTCGGATTGTTTTCTCCCCTATGTATATGTATATGTAGAATACCATGCTAATTAATACCAATTTTTCTTAAAATTTTTTTTGGATGATCTTCAATGATATTGTCTTGTTTTTATTGAAGTTGCAAAAGGTGGCTTCTTTTTTCGCAGTCTTGTTAGTTGTGAATTAGCTTAGGAAAATAACACGGAAATGTGTTGACAAATTGATAATTTGAATATTTTATTGTATTAGTTCTCTGTATTTTCTCTTTTTGGACATGTGCCGAGTATTAGATGGAAACCACATGGTTCAGTAATTGTATACATGGCTTCTTCAGTGACTTATGGATGCTAACTTTTTGTAGGCAAGATGGAATTTCTTTTTATTTATGGTGGGCTACCTTTTTGTTTATATGATTGTTTCTTTCATTAATTTTTTAAGTTTTGATCAATTAGAACAGGTTCTACGACTACCTTAGGATCTATCTCAAAAAGTCTTAGTTAGAGCCATTTTATGGAAAAACTTTGAAGACAAAAGTTGTTAGTATAATAAAACACCACTTTATAGTTTTTTTAAAAGAAAATGTAAAAATCATGTTATCAAAGACTTTAACTAAACTAGTTTATATATGTTTTAGAAGAGCTGGCATAGTCTTTGACATTTTTTAAACAAATTTGAATTAGAAAGTGGGTATGTTCATCTTCTTTACAACTTTCTAGTTTAAAATTTTTCAAACAACGGCTCGAAGTAGGAGTTTTTGAGATAGGTCCCAAGTAGAGGTTGTAGGATCGGTTCCCAGGCATCAAAACTCTTAATGTTTTTTCATTAAGCTAACTGGAGCAAGTATTATTAATTAATAATCCAATAAAGTGCGTGCCTTATTTACCCAATTTGACATTTTTGCAATCTAGGAACATAAATCTATATCAAGGTTCATAGCTTATGCATTATTTTCAAGTGATGAAGCTCTGAGAGATGCAAATTGGTTGCCAACAGATGTAGAACAGAAGGAAAGAACGGTATTGCCTCTTGCTTCCGATATTAAGGAATTGGCATATTCTCCTTTTTCTTTTGAGCTAACTTCAACCAAACAGGGTGTTTCAATAGGTGGGGTATTGGAAGCATTCCGACATTGTAGATGCAGCACATATGATCTTTGAGAAGGTTGGTCTCTATTCATTATTTTTAGCCGACCATTAACGACTTCCCCTTCTTCAAATATCGTCGCAATTTGTTTTTCTTAATTACAGGTATATATACCATGTCCATTGTGGAACTGCCTCCGCAAATAATGTGAAATTTTCTACTTTTTGGAAACAGCGCATGCGCCGGCTTAGTCCTTTTTTTATCCCACGGATACTAATCAACATGGCAGCAGGCCATGTGAGCATGAAATACGGTTTCAAGGTATTTGGATTATCTACTATTTTCTTACTAGATGGTCAGATAAAATAGTAGTTCCATTCCTAGGATAGGATATTAGGAATATAATTCAAGTGAAATTTGCTTAGGGGCCAAATCATGCTGCTGTAACTGCCTGTGCCACTGGAGCGCATTCAATTGGAGATGCTACAAGGATGATTCAATTTGGTGATGCAGATGTTATGATAGCTGGAGGAACAGAATCCAGTATTGATGCTTTATCAATTGCCGGATTTTGTAGGCAAGTTTCCTTCCATGACACATCTCCCCGTCTTTCTTTTCTTTTGTGAGCCTCTTACCTTGTTATTGAAGTTTCATTGGCATTTCATGTCAGATAGGAATTTGTAGTTCTTTATTTTCGAATCTGTGCTATTCATCTTGCCATGGCCTCATAGACTTCATTGGTGTGCTTTTGGATCTCTTCTACCCCAAAATACGAATTTGATCAATTTTGATTTACAGGCAATTTCTGCTTCATGGATTTTTCATTTCATGATAAGATCATCACTTTGGATATGTTACTCTGATTGTCATCTGTCACTCTTTCAATGTGCTCTTAGTTGCTGGTTGATTCAGTCTCTCTAGCAGATATCTCGCTCCTTGTTTGTAGTCCTTAAGGTATTTCATTTTTGTAGAAATATGACTCACTGTTGGATTGAGTAGTTTAATAGTGTGCTACTAATAATGGCCATTCCTTTTTAACTTGTGGAAGTTGTTTAAGATAGTCTTCCACTTTTGTTGCAGGATCCATTTTCCATGGTAATGGTGTACTTTCCCTTTTTTTTAAAAAAAAATTTGTCAAGGGCCGCGTGAATGCGAACTAGTTTGTTACTTTCCCATATTAATTGAAATGACATTAGTTTGTTATCTCTTTCCTTCTCCACCTGTTTGGTAGAGGCTTCTTTCTTCCACTTCTAAGTCCTAGTGTCCCATGTTTTGAAATATGAAATTTTTATTTCAATAATAGTTTTTGTTTCTCAAAAAAGTATGAGTTTTCTACAATGCCAATTGCAGGTCAAGAGCGTTGACCGTGAAGTATAATTCTTTACCTGAATCATCTTCCAGACCTTTTGATTGTGACAGAGATGGATTTGTGTAAGACATAACAGTTTACATCTCTAATTTGGATTTTACTTCTGATATCGTCCAATTTGATGTTCTCCTAAGGTACTAATATTTACAGGATAGGCGAAGGTTGTGGTGTAATGGTGTTGGAGGTTAGTACGTAGAAGATTTACTGGCATTCGGAACCTGAATATTCTCTAATGTGCTTGCCTATTGTTAAATTATAGTTAACGACTCTCGTTTTTCTTGGCCCCTCTAATTTTTTATGTGTATGAGTAGATCACGGACCAGTTGGTGCATCAATAAACCTGTTAAGTCATTGCTGCTGTTACGACAGATTGCTTAGCATATGCTTTCAAGATAATTTGACTTGTAGTACAGCTGAAGTGACAACCATGGCATTTGTTGCAGAAGCACCTCTAAGTTTTTTTTATCTACATTCCATTTTGTTTAAGAAAAATAGAAGTTATTGGGTGTAACGACATGGATGTTTCAAGCTTTCAGCTACATTTAGTGTACTGTTGGTAGATTTGGTTGGCATTATTTGCTTCAAGGTTTTCTGTGCCAAGCCGAGCTGAGTTTTGGTAAACTCAGATCCCGGCACGTGCTGACCGTGCCGATATATATTTATTTATTATTAAAAAAAATAAAAATAAAAATTAATTTAAAATTTTAAATATAAAATTTTGACACGTGCCGTGCCGACAACTGCCGGAACAGACACGTGCCGCCTGGCACGGGCTGTGCCGACCGGCATCGAAAACCATGATTTGCTTATCTATTTACTCATGTATAGGAATTGGATCATGCAAAGAAACGGGGAGCAAAAATTTATGCTGAAGTTAGAGGATATGGAATGTCAGGTCTGTCTATTTTACTTGCTTGACATCACTGAGCAGTCCAGTTGCGCTTCTGCGCATAAGAGATTGTAAATTTGTACCCTGCAGGTGATGCCCACCATATAACTCAACCACACCATGATGGGAGGGGTGCCATTTTAGCTATGAATCGTGCACTTGAACAGGTAATAATCTATCTAGTAATTTTATTCAGATGGGTCAATCTTCTTGTACGGAGGATAGTAAATGTTGCAGCTGATATTTTTGTTGATCACACATGATCGTCATGATTCTCAGTTATGCTATGCGTCCAGATAGTCACTCATGTAAGCTATGGACTGTGTATCTGCTATCAAAATCAGTACCTATTGATAAGCTATCAGGGCGTGTTTTGAGTAAGGGTAATGGTACGTGCTACCATGGTAATCAAATCACCCATATTTGGAGCTTTGTATTACCTATCTAATAGTTGACCTGGGTAATTACACGAGTAATATTTAGATGCGCTCCAGATGACGGTAATTATTACTCATGTAAGGATTACCCTTACGCCAAACGAGGGTAATAGACCTAATGGTTACTCCTATATTGCCAGGGTAGTTTGATTACCATGGTAACATGTACTATTACCCTTGTTCCAACGATGCTCTCAGGTAGTGTTGCAAACCGTGCGGGCCCGCTCGGTTCGATGCGGGCCGCGGGCCGGCCCGCCCCACTAAAAGCGCCGGCTCGGATGCTGGGCCGAGCCGAGCCGGCCCACAAATTTAAAAATAAAAAATTAGATAGGATATACGCGGGCCGGCTCGCCCCGCCCCGTGCGAGCGGGCTGGTTTTCGCAGCTCGGCAAGCCGAACTGCGGTATGGGCCGCGGGCTAAATTAGCATCTCTACTCTCAGGAGAGTTAAGCACTAGAGGCTCGCAGCTTGAACTTTGTGAATAATTACTGCATGAGCATCTTATCAATTCTATTCATGTAGCTTACACAACAACATTCCTCGTCATTATCGTTTATATGTTATGGCAGTTTGGCAGCGATTCCATGTCGATAGGTTTATCTACCCGAAGCTTAAGACGTTAAGAAGACTTTTGAACTGAAATTTTCATTTCATTTTTTCTGGTTCTTTTGTTTTTTTTTTTCTTTTTGTTTGTGCTTCTTTTTTTGAGTTTGTAGTGGCTATGCTATCTCTATATATTAATCAGATTGGGGTAATAATCATATAAACTAACCTGTAACTTTATTCACCTCTACCATGTAGTCAGGACTCAATCCTAACCAAGTGGATTATATAAATGCTCATGCAACATCGACACCTCTTGGTATTGAAACAAACCTTCTTCATTATGATTCCTTTTCTTTTTTTGGTTTTCGGGGTAAAGGGCACATTGGCTATCTTAGATAATTCTGAAAACATAGATGTTTTTTCCTAAAGGTGATGCTATAGAAGCCAATGCAATTAAGTCAGTGTTCCGTGATCATGCAACATCTGGTTCTTTAGCTCTTTCCTCCACAAAGGTAAGTGGTGGACAGCTTTTTAAGATGTTGTAATGACTGTATTATTAACTTTTCAATATGGAGTAATGTTCTAGATGGAAATAATGTTTCAGGGGCTACTGGCCATCTACTTGGTGCAGCTGGATCCGTGGAAGCGATTTTCACTGTTTTGTCTATCCACCATGTATGCTCTTTCCTTTTTAAGGTTTTGTTTAGACATCCTGGGAGAAATAAGAATAGTATTAAGGTAGCACGTTTTTCAACTTATCCAATAAACTATCGAGATAACCAATATGCTGCGGTCATCATGAACGGCAAGATTCATCTTAAGATCGTCGACATGCATGCTTTTATGATTAATTTCAGAATTCAACTAGAAGATTAACTAGTAATAGTATAGTTACATGCCTAAGATGCAAAGACTATTATTTCATCTTTCAGTTACTTGTCGGGTACTTGCAGTGGTTGTATAGCATTAGAAAAAAAAAAGAAAAAAAAAAACTAACAAGAATATCTTTATGTTTTTGGTTTCAGGGAGTTGCACCACCAACTCTCAACCTTAATAAGCCCGATCCTGTGTTTGATGGCGGTTTTATGCCTATAAGTTCCTCAAAGGAGATGCCAATAAGAGCGGCTCTTTCGAATTCCTTCGGCTTTGGCGGAACAAATGCTTCCATTCTGTTTTCCATCCCTCCGTAGCAACGTTCATACATATTTGGATCAACTGAGAACTGATGAAACCATTCTTATTTTTGGGTTTGACAATCGATTCGTTAACGGTGATAATAGTGCCAATTTATCAGGTAGTCCAAATCTTTAGCAGCCGATCAACGGAAGGGTAACGAAGGAGTTAATTTATTACTGCATTGAACATTGTAATCAGCTTAACACTTAGCAATTGTATCACTTTTCATTCTTAATCTTAGAATTTAGTAAGCGTCGCCCGTAAGGATCCTCAAGTGAGAAACAATCAATTTTTGTACTTTGTAAATGATACTCTGGTCTTTCTGCTGTGACAGATAGTAGGCAGCTTTGTACTGCAAATCCTCTGCTCCTCCTTCCTATACCCACTTGCTACACCGACATTCGAAACATATACTAAATTTTTTTTTTCGAAAATTTTTTAAATAAAAGTTATAGATTTGATGTTATTTATAATTTTTATTTTAAAAGTTTTTTTTTTAAAAAAATATTTTTAAATTGGTGTTTTAGAAGTCGAAAATTAACGGGTACAACAAGGCTTGGTTCTATCAAGTGCCAACTCCAAATAATTTGTACGGCTACCTCTTGTTTGTAGAGTTTCCTGTCTCCTATCTATATCAGTAGGATAATTTTTGCAAAAATATACTATTGTTAGGATTATTTTAATTTTGAAAAATTTAAGATTGATATGGATAATATCATATTAGTCAATCATTTATTTTTATATGAAATATCTTGTGAAAAATTATTTTTTATATATATTTTTTTTGTGAAAAGGGGAAGCTACGAGTGAAGTGTAATTTTTTTTTTTAAATCTCTGAATGTCTTAAATGTACTGCATGGCATAACTAATAGCATTAATTGTTTATTACTTCTTTTTGAAACATTTTATCCTATAATATTCTTTTAATGAATTTGTGGTTCTTCGGTTCGTAGTTTTCTTCCAAAGTTCCAAATATTTATCTTGTACCACTAATGGTAAGTACATAGTGAAGAAATTGCTAATCCAAGTAGGATTAAAACAAAGCCATGTACACTTTTATGGCTTGTTTGCTTAGATGAATGAAATCAATTTTTTTTTTTTTTTTTTTTTTTTTATATATATTTTAAATTTCCAATATTTTGCATAGTTTAGAGAGTTTACTTTCTTTTCTTGAACCAAATAGTCAAGTATACCGCCATCTTATTTTGGTATTAGTATAAGTTTATTCCGGCTTCAATTACGGTTATGAACCAAATGCTATCTTAGTTCATCATGAAACATTTTCTTTTTTTTTTTAGTTATGTGACGGTCGAGTTCTCTTTATATTTTTTATTTTGATCGAAAATTGAAGGAAACAGTAGTTTTTTTAAGCCATCACTTGTTGGGATTCGAATATCCGATGTATCCTTCACGAAGGATAAGCTGATGTCAAGCATCTAGTTCTGCTAACCAACTGGACCAACAGTGATCAGTAGTTGATCAGGAAACTTGTAATTCTTTGTTTGTTGTTGCATTTTTTTTTTTTTTGAAAAACTAGGGCATTGCCCATTTTGTTGTTGCTTATTATAGTTGAGAATTTAGTAATTGCAAAAATGTGTGACATGCCGTTCATTGTACTTGAGATCCGTGAACTTTCAAATTGGTCCCTAAAACTTTTGAAATTAGAGACATAGTTTTGTCGAAAAGAGCATTCGAAAAAGATGAATGGTAAATTTTTTCATTCATATCATGTCATTCAACATACAACTAATATATAAAGAAGAATTTCCTACAATTGAGGCATACAACAATAAAGATACAAAATCACATGCCATATAATCACACCTAAAAGAAAAAAAAATTCTACTTTTCCTAAATTCTTAACAGTCACCCTCAACTTGGATTATAAATACCACACATGCCTAACTTGCCTAAAAATGATAAGAATACTCGATAGGAGGCTGCTTTAGTGAGGACGTCGGCTAGCTAATCTTCTGATTTTATTTTAGGTAACTTCACAATCTTCTCCTTCAACTTCTCCTTGATGAAAAATCTGTCCACCTTGACATGCTTTGTACAATCATGTTGTACATGATTATGAGTGACGTCACATGTTGCTTTGTTGTCACAAAACAATCGGATTGATTGCTTATATAGGTAATCAGATCCTGTAAGAGGAGTCTTAGCCATAGTGTTTCACAAAGTCTTATTGACATACTTCTAAATCCAGCTTCTGCACTTGAGCGAGGCACGATATTCTACTTCTTACTTCTTCACATCACAAGATTACCACCAATAAAAGTAAAGTGACCAGAGGTATATCATCAATCATTCACAGAACTGGTACAATCAACATCAGTATGTACTTTAATACTCTAGTATCAATATTTTTAGAGAACAAGATTTCCTTCCCAGGAGCACTATTCAAGTACCTTAAATACGCATGGCAGCATTCATATATTGTTCTCCAAGATTATGCATATATTGACTCACCACACTTAATGCATAAGCAAGGTCTGTCCTTGTATGAGCTAAGTATATTAATCTTCCTACAAATATCTGATATCTTCCTTAGTCGGTAGGTATATGACCAGTTTTAGCACATAACGCCAGACCTTTTTCCATTAGTGTATCAACAGGTTGTCCTGACATTCCATTTTCCTATAACAGATCTAAGGCACACTTTCTTTGATATATATATATATTTCTCTACTTGATTGAGACACTTCAATCCTAAGTAAGTATTTCAGAGGACCTATTTAATTTTGAATTATTTAGATAGATAATTATGTAAAGATTTTCTTTTTTCATTATTATTTCATGTAACCATCATATCATCCACATATACAACTAGCCCCTCTAGATCTAATTACATTGGTTGCCTTTCCCCTTATCCGCTCCATGGTGAACGTCTTGCCTTCTTTAACGAGAATGTATTGTTGAGCCCGCCGAAGATAGGTCGCATCTCGATCCCATAGGTATGGATTTCCGAGGATGATATGGCACACGTCTAATGGAATCACTTCGCATATCACTTCATCAATGAACCGCGCCGACACCGCGAACTTGATCTTGCAACATCGTGTGATTTCCATCTTCCCGCTTGTATTGTTTAGCCACTCCAACACTTGAGGTGTCTCGTAAGGGATAGTCTCCAAATGCAATTGGTTAACTAATGCCTCCGAAACCAGATTTCTTTGACATCCAGGATCTACAATGCATTGCACTATGTCAGATTTTACCTGAATGTTCATTGTAAAGAGCTCTTCTCGCTCCTTATCATTATGAGGGTCCTTAGCCTCTGGAATCACCTCCTCCTTGGCTCGGATCATGAGTGCAAGGGTTGGGTCCGCCTCCTCCATCTTGAGGGTGATCGGCTCCTCTTCTTCTACCGTAGTGACTAGAGTCTTGCCCTTGCCCACGGCTCCCTTGTCTCTCTTTGGCGCCATCTCTGGATGGAGAGTCCAACACTCGGCTTGAGTGTGCCCCTTCTTGTTGCAATGCGTACAAGTCTTGGCCTTTGTCTTCTCTTGAGTAGTTGCTTGAGCCGCCCCCTTCATTGCACCCGAGCCACCCTTGGCGTTCGGTTTGGGCATTCCACGCATCCTAATCTTCTCATAGACCATGGCTCTCTTGCATGCATCATTGATATCCTTAACCGGATTCAAATCAACTTCTTCAAACAATTCTTCACGCAATCCCGCAAGTATTTTCGAAGAACCTCCGGGTCTTGTAGCCGCACTCCCATCACCAAGGCTTGCCTCCGAAATTCGGTTGTGTACTCTTGCACACTTTGGGCTTCTCCTTGCTGCAGGAATTGCCATGCCTTCCACCTCGCTTCCTCGTATCCCACGGGATAGAATTGTTCCTTGAGTTGTTCTTGAATGCCGCCCACGTGATTCCCATGGAACCATACTCCCGTAGATGTGCATTCCACCAAATAAGTGCATGGGACGCCAACTTGAGCCTTGCGAACGCAAGACGTTGCGAGTCTCCATAGTTGTAGAGAGCAAAGTAACTCTCTAGTTGATCGATCCAGCCATCTATCTTCTCTCCATTCACTTCCCCATTGTATACGGGAAGCTCCACTTTTGCATCTACCTTGAATGGGGCCATGCCTTGGACCGCGCCTTGCATGCTCCAAATGGTTTGCATCTCGGCCTCCTCTTGCATGGGCTCCTTGCCGAGGCGCCTTGGGGTTTCAACATCATCCGGCATTGGGAAGGCTCCCCTCGCTCCATGCCCGTGGCTGGTTGGGTTGTAGCCGCCCTTGCTTGGCTCATGGCCATCTCCTTCATGAGGTGCACCAAACTTGAGATCTGCTCATTGGTCGAGTTTGCCAACTTCGTGAGAGTCTCGTCCGTCTTGGTTGCCATGGTCTTGAACTCATCCTCGAACCGCGCCAAACGCTCCTCAATCCGAGTGATGCGTGCATCTCCATGTTCCTCCATGATAGGATGACTGTGCTCCGATGATGAATCCTCCACTTCTTTGCCTTGACTCTTGTTCCTCGTTTGAGCTACCATGTCTTCGGATAACGCTCCTAAGCACTCCTCACGTCTAGCTCTGATACCAACTTGATCCGAATCCCCAAGGGATGACTAAGGAACTCGGTGTAATTAGATCTAGAGGGGCTAGTAGCAATGGCCGAATGAGAGGGAGAGATAGATTTGGTGTGGCCGAACTACCACTTTGTTTTTCTTTGCTTGTATTAATAGAAAACATCAAAGCCTAACTTCTATTACAGCAATTAAAACATTAAAAGCAAATACAATAACTACTTAGTGGGGATGCCTAGAGCCACCCCTTAGCCTTCCGCACGCCCCTGCTGTTCTGCCGCGCCGCGCGCGCCCGCTGGCCTTCCGCGCGCGCGCCCGCTGGCCTTCCGCGCGCGCGTCCGCTGGCCTTCCGCGCAGCTGCCGCGCCCGCTGGTCCTTCCGCGCGCCCCGCGTGCCCGCTGGCCTTCCGCGCATGCCCCGCGCCCGCGCCCTTGGCCTTCCGCGTACCCGCGCCTAGGCCGTGCCTGTGGTGCGCCAGTGCCGCGCCCATGCCGCGTCCATGCCGCGCCCTTGCCGCATCCATGCCGCGCCCTTGCCGCATCCATGCCGCGCCTATGCCACGCCCATGCCGCGCCTTGGCAGAACCTTGGCCGCACCTTTGCCGCGCCTATGTCGCCCATGTCGTGCCCATGCGCGCCCATGCCGTGCCCATGCCACACTAGGTCGCGCACCTGGGTTTTGACCCAAGATCCACCTGGATCAGTTGTAATCTTATCGTGTTGTTTCTTCATGAACAAAGAGTGATCCAAATTGCTGATGGTAACCTGAATCTCTCATTGACTTTGTGAACCTTCCATACCATATTCATAGGGATTGTTTTAACCCGTATAATGACTTCTCCAATCTGCATACCATTTGGCTCTATTTTTTTGACGCCATGCATCCTGGTGAAAGCTCATGTATACTTTTTCAGACAACTCACCATATAGAAATGCATTCTTCACATTGAACTATTGTAACGACCAATTTAGATTGCACCTAAAGACAATAACACTCAAACTGTGTTGATCATAGCTATATATGTGGATGTCTCTGTGTAGTAGATCCCGTAAGTTTAAGTATACCCTTTTACTACTAGTCTTGCCTTAAAACGTTCAATACTACCATCCGCCTTGTATTTTACCATATAAATCCAACAATACCCGACTGACCTTTTTCCTGGTGGACACTCAACGAGCTCCCACTTCTCATTCTTCTTCAGTAATTTCATCTCCTTATTAGTGGCTGCTTTCCACCTTGGATTAGCTGAGGCTTCCTGCACACTATTAGAAATAGCTACAATAGATAATGATTTATAGATGACTTATCTAGTTCAGAAAAATGATGGTTAGAGATATAGTTACTCATGAGATATCTGACTTTACTTGGTAGTTCAAGTTCATATATAGGTTGAGGAATACGTATAGTTTGTCTCTCTCTTCTTCTATAATTGCTTCAGCTTCTGGGTTTTCTTCAGCTTTAGGGTGCTCATTGCTACTTGGTTTCAAAGTTATACCACTCAAATCCAATTCACTCACTTCAGTATTAGCTGGTTTAGATTGTTGGGATTCACCAATCTTAGAGATATGATAATCATAATTGAGAGTCTGAAATTCCTTATTGTACTCCCTTGAAGTTCAAATTCACTGGAAATGTCTTCATAAGTTCATATTCCCTGGAAATACATAATGTCTTCATGAAACACCACATCAGTAGTAATTAATATTAGTTGGATTGGAGGATGATAATATTGAATCCTTTTTGGTGTAAGGCATATCAAATAAATACACATCACAGTGCCCGAGGAGTTAACTTGTTGCATTAGTGCTTAGAGGTGCACAAATGCCACACAACCAAAAAAATAGGAGGTAGATTTGGAACAGTAGGTGCAACTTTTGCATCACTTAGAGCTTATATAGGTGTTCAGAAGTCAATCGAGCTGAACGGTACTTGACTGATCAAATATAAGTGATGAGGTAATTGGTATTAAGGAAGCTCGAACAATCTCCAACAAATATCGATTTTCATTTAGCAACTCTAGACTGTTAGGGTGTTATTGGAACAATTGGTTTGATGAATAGTTTCATATGCTTCTAGATATCGCAGAAGATTAAAACTTTGATATTTGCCACCATTGTCGCTGCGGCGGATCCGAACCTTTGCATTGTACTGAGTTTCAATCATTTTATGAAAACTTTGAAATAACAAGTAACTTCATCTATAGACTTTATCATAAACAACTGGGTCATTCTAGTATAATATCAATAAAAATGACAAACCAAAGTGATCCCGCCCATCGTTTGAACTTTAGATGGGCCAAAACATCATATGTATAAACATAAAGGAAGTGGACTTTTATTCAGAAATAATGAAAATGTGGCTTTTAGCCGGTTTACAAACATGACAGCGGAAAAAAGATACATCAAACTTTGCAAATAAATATGGAAATAAGTTTCCAGGTAACCAAAGGAAGCATGTCCCAAGCGTCAATGCCATCACTAAATTTCTGACTTCTTATTCTCCCCTCAGAACAATATGCTATATAGCTTTGTCGCAGCTTGTTGGAATTTCTTTAATTACAAGGCCAAGTATTATAGCTTCCCCCACTTTATACCAAATCAATCGTTTGTCTTGTTTGGATGTCTTTAAATACACAAAATTCAGGCCACAAAATGATAATACAAGATAAAGCTATAGTGATTTAGAACACTGATAAAATATTGTCATTTAAAGATGGAACAACTAAAACAGATTCCGAACTCAAAGTTTTAGTAAGGGTTATGATCCTTCTCCTATAATAGGAGTTATATTGCTATTGGACGTCGAAACATTTTTTTGTGAGAAAATTCTAAAGGGTGAGACCAGTTCAGAATCACAAATCATTTAATCTTTAGCATTAGAACTAACTATCCATACACTATTAATAACATGTGCAAAATGATTTAAACACAATTCATATAGAGAATAATTGGGTTTAATTTCTCCATGATCGTTTCGAGGCTAAACGAGTAAGCGACAACGATCATTGGCGCGTGGGATGTCGATGTAAATATAATAACAGTCGTTGACGAAACTGAAGTCTTGGAATCTGACAAAAAATCACAAAGAATATTACGACAATATAATCCTATAATGATGGCTCTGGTATAAACTTGAAAAAGATGAATGTTAATTTTTTTTTCACTTATATTATGTTACTTAACATTCAACCAATATATAAAAAATAATTTCCTGCACTTAAGGCATACAACAATAAAAGCATATAATCACATGTCATATAATCATATCTAAAAAAAGGGAAAAATTTCTGAAGTCTCAATAAGAGCACTGTTTTTCAAAACTATTTTAAATAAGTCTTTTCAAGAAGAATTACAAAATCACTTTAAAATACATATGCAAAAGTATTTTTTGAAAAAAAATTTACATACGAAAAAAAAATAATTTCTGGTGTGATCTATACTTTTTTGTACTCAATTTTTTTTTAAAAAAATATTTCTAAATATATAGTTTGGGACTCCAAATCTTTATAACCGTTAACCAATAAAGATGAAAGCTTAAAATACCTATTTACTATTTAAATATACGGATAATTGCACTGCACTCTCTACATTAAGTTTTAATATCACTTCAATCCATACATATTTATAAAATTCACTGCATCCCTCCCATTAACTATTTTTTACACTGCAGTCCCTCATTTTAATTATTTTTTGCGTTGCTTATAATTCCTAAAATAATTATTTAAAAGTTTTTTGAAAATACTTTCAACATAAAAATTATAGATTTTAATGAGATCTACAATTTTTATATTGAAAGTTTTTCTAAAAAATACTTTTAAATAGGTGTTTTGAGTCTTCAAAGTTCATGTCGCGTTTTAAAGTGTTTTGAATTTCATTTTTTTTTGTTTTTATTTTTGGCACCTCAAAACAATTAATTAAAGATATTTTTTAAAGAAACTCTCAACATAATAATTGTAGATCTCACCAAAATCTATAATTTTCATGTTGAAAGTGTTTTAAAAAAAATACTTCTAAATAATTATTTGGAGTGTTGAAAACATTTGAACCTAACTGTAATTAAAATTTAGACTTGGACCCAAATGCAATTTCAATTGGATCCAAGCCTAAATTTGGAGTGTTGCATTTGGGTTCAAGTTTAAATTTTAATTGCAGGTAGATTCAGCTATTTTCAACACTCTAAAATAATTATTAGAAGTATTTTTTGAAAACACTTTTAATATGAAAATTGTAAAATTTGATGAGATTTACAACTTTTATGTTGAAAGTTTCTCCAAAAAAATTATTTAATTAATTATTTTTAGGTGTCAAAAATAGCAAAAATTTTTGAAAATCAAAATATTTTAAAACGCGACCTAAACTTTGAAGACTCAAAACACATACTTAAAAGCATTTTTTTTGAAAAAATTTCTAACATAAAAGTTGTAGATCTCATTAAAATGTATAACTTTAATGTTGAAAGCATTTTCAAAAAATGTTTTTAAATAATTATTTTAAAAAGTAGAAGCAACGTAAAAAATAATTGACAGTATAAAAAATAGTTAATAGAAGAGATTGTAATGAATTTATTAATAGGTGTGAATTAAAATGATATTGAAACTTAATGTAGGAATGCAGTGCAATTATCCGTTTTATTACTAGGTGTGGACTGAAGTGATATTAAAATTTAATATAAGGAGTACAGTGCAATATCCGTATTTATTAAATAATTTTATAAAAAAGAAAATTCGTAAACTTTAGTGCCTAAATCCTAACTCTTGAAAAAGTAACTTTTAAAAAACTAGTTTTATTTTAGAATTTAAAGTGGATATCAATTTGTCGTTATAAAATGGACTTAATTATCAAAACAAAGTTAGGGGAACAAGAAAGTTTTTGTGAAAATGACCTTTGGCTATATTAAGTACCCTTCGAGGTAAAGTACTAGATAAAGGAATTTGATAACATATAATAGCTTACATGACATGAAAGAGGAGGAATGACATGATCAAGATTTATTTTGTAAGATAACGAGGCAAAATTTTCATTTATATCGCATAATATAGGAGGATTCAAAACTAATTTGTAAAAAATTTAAAATTAATGACTGATCAGCAAATGTTTTTGAAATCAGGAGTTGATATGTGATTTCTAAAAAAAAAAGGGAGTTCCCTACATGTGGAGTAGCTAATGAAGATATCTTGCATGTTTTGAGATTGTAGAGAAACAATTACATTTATATTGAAGTGTTGTGTGAAGGCAGGCCAAATTTAACCTATTCTTCTACTTGGAATTGAAAAATTGGCTTAGATGGAACCTTAAGGTTGAGGCCGAGGAAGAAGCTTGACATGGACCAGAGCCCTGCGAGAGCTTGTCCAATACCAGGCCATAATAAAGGATAATTGTACATTAGTCTCTCAAAATTTACGTCTTACATTTCAGCCCTCATAACGTATTTTTACGTTTCCGAGGACTGAAACGCACGAGTGTTGCTTTAGGGAGGCTGATATATAATTATCCTCCATAATAACCCCTCATTTCAGGACGTGGTCTCCTCGAGAAGATGGTTGGACGAAAGTCAATTCTGAATTTCTGATGGAGCATTCGGTCCATTCGAGATAGCTTTGATGGTTGGTGTAATTCCCAATGGAGGGGAGATTGGCTAGGAGGATTCAATTTTCATTTAATATAAGATATTTTATGTTTAAAATAAAAATATTAAAATGCAATCATTTTATAAAGTTAATTATTAAACTATATCTCTTATATTATAAATAGTAAATAACAAGACCATGTGGCAAGATTATTTATGACGTATCGCAAAAAATAGAAAATTCGCATAAATGTTACGAGAAAAATGCTTCGTACCTCTAAATATTCTGCCGCTCGTAAAACCCTGGATAGAAGTGGTAAATGCCTCTAAAATGTGGCCCCAAATTCTTGGTCCTCAGTCTTCCCGCCTCAGGATCTCCGGCGATTCCTCCGCCGGGTCAAGCAGATTAAACGTGGCCGGCGATCGCCTGAGCGAACTTCCAGACGGGATTCTTCTAGAAATACTCGCCCACCTTCCCCTCGCCGATCTCGTCCGCACCAGCGTCCTCTCTCGTAAATACCGCAAACTCTGGGCCTTCTCTCCCACCATCAACTTTACCACTATCCCTCTGAAAAGCTTCTCGCACTCCTACCACCAAGCTCTGAAATCATGGCTCCGCCATTGCCCTTCTTCATCCACGTTCGTTCTCCGCTCCCTCAGCTTCGTTCTCGAACCAGAATCCCCCCAGACATTCATCTTCAATGTGGCATCTCGACGTGCTGTTCGCCACCTTAGCGTCTCGGGCTACACCAGAATTCTATACCTGAGGTCTCTCTACGTTGACCTGCCAAATTCTTTCTTGTCCTGCAGCTCTCTCGTCCAACTCGATCTTTCTCATGTGGCTCTCGATTCACTGAACTACTCTGCGTCGATGGGCATGCTACCAAATCTCCAATTCATTAACCTTTCCAATTCCTTCTTCACCGGCGAAGTAATCGCCGGGCTTCTCACTCTTGCCCCGCGCATCAAATCGCTCTGCATATGCAGCTGCGAATTGATCGGCCATGTGTTGATTAAATCTGCGACTTTGCGACATCTCAGGATAATTGAAACGTCCAGTACTTCCAACCCTGTGGTTTTCGAGATCATGGAAGCTCCAGAGTTGACCTCGTTCCTCCTTCGCTGCGGCTTGTCTGATATCGAGATGAACGGCAGTGAAAAGAGAATGTTGCCAAAGTTGAAGAACGCCTCACTGTTCAGCCGATTTGGACAGGCGTATCAGTGTTTTGAACAGTTTCGTGATATATTGAGGAGCATGGAGTCCATTGATAGTCTCTGCGCCAACAATTGGTTCCTTCAGGTATAATCTTGAAATGTTTGCCTTCTCATGTGTTTTCGTTCTTTCCATTTGTTGAATCAGAAGTTGCTAGAGATTAAGTTGGATGTAGTTAATTTAACTCCTATCATAGTCTAGGTGGATGGAAACTACATGTACTGATGCTCTTGGACAATAATATATAATTTGGATTTTCTTCCCTCTGCTAGTCAAATTCATGTCATGCTCGTTAATTGTCTGTGTTATCTGGAGAGCATGGAAACGACTACACAATGTTTGGCTTGGATTCTAACTACCCGTTTTAGAATGGAATGTTATTTATGTACAAGGTTTCTGACTCTACCAATCTCTGTTGTTGCTACTGCATGATGTGAGCTTACAAAACTATGTTAATCTAGATACAACTGCGCCCATCTCGTCTCAAAATCAGATAGTGAAGAGTTCCATCATGTAAAGGCTTCTGATCTTCAAGAAAAAGAACTCTTCAACCTCTCTGCAAGGACAAGCACACTGTCAAGTATCAAGAGTGTTTCAATGAATAACTAATAAAAGTATCCAATTCTTGTTCAAGAAAAGGCATGTGATAGCTAAGCAAAATAACACGTTTTTATGTTCTCCTATCGATGGTATGAAAATGCATGCCATGTGAGCTAACACACGAAAAAAGTGAAGAATTCCGAATTTGAAAGATAATCTTGATTTGGTGCGATGTTGGAGAGTTGATAGTAAAATAGGTGATCAATGACAAGCTTCACAGTGGAAGATTCACGTTAATGCACGAGCGAAGTTCAAGTAGCATAATTATTACCAATCTACATAAGAGGGAATCCTAGGTAGATTAATTGGAGATTTTGGAGGTTGATTGATTCGTGGGACTTAAGAGTGGTGAAGAGCGAAATGGAGAAAGATCGTAGTTACGAGGAATTTACAGGCTAACAAAGAATTTAGGATCTTAATTTAGAGATCTCAGGAACAAAGTTTGGTGTCTGAGTTGATAAGGTGGCAAACAGAGCGTTGGAAGACGTAGTGGAAGAAAAAGGTCCGAGGAATCATGTTCGAGGACAAGGTGGAGGGAGTGGATGATGGATGTAGAAGAAGAGCAATGGCGGAGCTATGATTTGATCGCTTGTGGTGGAAGTAGGAGAATCTTTTGAGGGGAATAGTTGTGAAGTTGAAGATCGGAGAGAAGGCTGAAGTTTTCTTTTTTTGGTGAAAGAGGGGTTGGTGTAGACGCGCTCATGGAGGGAAGGAGGGGGAGGTTTTCTAGAAGAATTCGGTTGGGAAGGTCAATCAGCTGGTGCCGTAGGTCGTAACGATGGCCAAATTTTATATGCTCGGCATGGCGGAAGAATCACTGGATATCTTGATTTTGAAATGATAATTGGGGTAGCATTTCAGGAGCATTTGAATACCTTTATGGAGATTTCGTCTAGAGTTGTATTTAGAGGTATGGAGCACTCATCTTTAAGGAAAGGATTTAGGCATTTTAAGTTTGCTCGTTTGTTATTATATAAGTTGTTTACCAATAAAATGCTAATAAATACTCTTTTGGTACGCTTTTGTTATACTTTCTACTTGAGATATTACTAGTTCAAGTTGATTGTATTAATGGTAATTTGCACCATCAGGCGCCTATTAATTAAATTTGGTGCAATAAGAAAGCCTTGTCTTTTTGGTGGGATGATGAAAATCGCTCAGCAGATCGCATGAGATAATGCCAATGTCGACAACTGATTTGCTTGGCTTTCCATAGCTACTGGAAATCATGAGGCTGAGAACTTGCGGCTAGTATTGTAGTATTGCACTTTCTATTTTAGACATTCACAATCAGTTCATTTACTTGTCATGTATGCAACTACCAAAGTAACTGTTACTAAGTACCCACCTTATGCTTTTCTCTCGTGCAATTGCTATCTCATGTAATTTACTAGTTTGTCAATTGATGTCAAGAACACTACTAGAGAACTCACACAATCTCACCCATGGTAATGAGTCGCATCTTTCCATTATATAGTGCGGATTTATGAAATACAAGCACTTGCAATGGGTGTTGCGTAGTGAATGGATGAAAACTATGGAACTGTGAACTGGTGGGACGACGGTGGAGTTTCTCATGGAAGCTATATTCGCGAATGTCAAGAAAAGACTACTTTTTCTTGGATGTTGAGTTTTATACCATCGATGCGATGTTGTGACGCTTTGTTCCTCAGTCAATTAGTTAAAGTGTACTACTACCATTTGTAACTATTTTCTACTTTTTAGTTACTGGTGATAAATTTCTTGAGCCCATTGAATTATCAACCTTCCATCTCTCATTTAATACAATTTTAATTAATTTCTTTTGTTGAGAAGTAACAAACAAGTAGTTTAATAATGCTTTATATTATTTGCATGATCGATAAGTTCTTCACTATGGACACCTGATTACAGTTCGTTTGATACTTCTGAAAGGAAGAGAAATACACAAATGTCGTAGAGTGTTTTTTGTTCAAGTTTTCTTGGAAAACAATTTGAAGTAGGAAAGTAAAGGAAAGATTTTCTTTTTCAGCCCAAATTGGATGGAATACAGAAAGTTAGGCTACAAAGGTGGTCCCCACTTGGTTTTCCTTCCATTTTTCTTTAGTCTCTCTTTTAAATAATTAGAGCAATGTTTTTTTTTTTTGAGATAACGAGACGAAACCTCCTCCGGGTCTCCGCTAACTCGCGACCACGGTTTTCTATGCACAACCGCCAGCCCATTTTGGACCTGAGTGGGCACTGGAAGAAAAATCCCGACCTGGCGTCTGTCCCCGGACCAGACATGGAGTGCTGTAATACGCAATCACCAGCTTCCCCGCATCCGCTGAAAACTCGCGGCACTGGCACATCCCCATTATAGGACACACTTCCCCTTGCAGGGCGAGGGATCGAACCCGGGTGGTGCGCACGCTTCTCTAGGCGAAGCACCCCACCCGGTCGACCCAAGTACAGGAGGCATAATTAGAGCAATGTTAGGAGTCGTGGATGATCTCCTGGAGATCATCCATACATGGTGGGGCGCACCTACCTAACAAATAGGCATTGGTTAGGTGAGTGGATCCCCAGCAAGCCTAGGATTATCTACTGAAGATCATCCAGGACCTTAAGTATTTTCCAATTATTAAATGACCGTGGCTGATATTTATATTTAGTTAATTAATTCATAATCATTAATAAATATTGCTTTTTATTGCTTAAGTAGTGACACGTAATAAGTAGTACATAACAACTTATACTAAAATATTTAGTACTGTCATTGCCAACGTATATAAGAAAAACAATTTATTATGGAAAAGTTTAATTAGTTAAGACCAAGCATATAGTTTTATGCGCATCAATGCAAGGATCATTTCTACCCACATTTAGTCTTATGCAGTGTTTATTAGAGTGAACTCCACCATAGGCAAGCACATACAAAACAAAGATATGTTTACATTACCCGGTGAAGACATGCCAATTAATGTCATAATTAGCGAATTGATACCTTACCATCTAGGATCCCATGGTAATGCTGACAGAGATGAAACTCACTTGCCTAACATGACATACGTAGAGTAGATAAGTGGCCACCATGTGAATCCTTTGTAATCTTCTAGAAAGAAGGCATAAACCTCCTGTAAACTGGGAGCAAGTAAGATTAAGAGCACCATCTATTATCTATCTTGGATGTAATAGTTTACTGATAACTAGCTCTCAATGCATTCTAGGGGGAAAAACAGTCAAAGTGCAACTTTTCCATCTGCAGACATGGAAAATCAAAACTAAGGAAATGCTGAGAAGAAATTAAAATTTGGAACCTACTGAGTTTCTCGGCTGTGATCTCATATAATTCGACAGATTTCGTGGACTGTTAGCGGTCAGGCAGTAAATAACCAGTCCTGTCTTCAGAAATCTCTCACAAACCTGCACGCAAGTAGGTGGCAATTGTAAAGATTGAATTGCTTTCGTTAATTTTCACATTCCGAAAACAATGTTAAGTTAGATACATCACGCAAGAGAAATTTTAATGAAGCGTTTTATCTTCATGCTATTAGTCACTGCCATGTAGTTGCGGAGGCCCCACCAGATTTACTAAGGATGCTCTTTTAGGAAATTGTTCTTTTTTCAAACAGACACTTTTTTCTGCCGTCGATACACTAACAGAGGAAGGTTAGCTTTTTGTTTTGTTTAGGCTTAATTTTCAGAAATTGTTCAGTCGTGGTACTGAAATTTAGTCTATGATAACTTACTCATGTTGAAGCCTGTTATAGGCTTAGGTACAAAAGTTACAAGCTGTTATTCTGTAATATTTTAATCATGTTACTCATATATGAATATGGACTATAGGTCATGGATTTTGACGACGGATACTGGCCAGATAACATTTTTCACGTCAAACAGCTACATCTTTGTATTCTGGAATTCTGTATGGCCAGCCTTTATGGTTTAGCTCTTTTTCTTATGGAGTGTGGTGTTTTCCAACTGTATCTACATGTGAGTATTCTCCCGTTCCTTCCAGATATTGATTTATCGTTCAACTGCTTAACATATTTATTGGTTTTGCAGCTAGGCCACAATGCAGGGAAATGTGATGATTCTTTGCCCGAGTATATTGAGCTAGCAGAGGAGGAATTTTGGAGAAGGATAAAGCCAAATAAGGGAACTCACTCCAGTGATGTTAAGAAAAGTGGTTTCAGTCGGGATGTAAATGCGACAATCACAGGTTTCTCGGGGACAAAAGAAGAGATGATCCTTTTGAAGTTATTGGTCGAACATGTACCTTCGTTAGACTTTTTGTGTCTGCTTCATGCGAACGGAGTCGGGAAGGAGAGGCTGGATGATATTTCAAATGAGATCAAATCCTTCAAGAAAGCCAACTCAAGGCTGAAGGTGTCTCTTCGAGATCTCCCTTCAGATTATGTTTGTCAAGGGCATATCGATTGGTGCAAGCACGTGTAAAAATGAATATTTTGTAAGAAATACTCGAGTTGCGTCTTACTGCTAAATTTTGCTTCTTTATACTACTATACTTGTATGCTTTACTAAATATCTACGAAACATTTACCATCTTGATCACAATGTTCGTTCTATAGGTTCGCTTTATCTTAATTAATGTGAATTTTACAGCCTTATTTCTTTCTAATTTGCTTTTTGTTGGTCGTTTTATTCGGCTCATTTTCCTGGAACATTTGTATTTTTTTCTGTAATGGCGCAAAAAAGGGGTGCTTATGCCAGAGAATTTGTAGGTATTCCATACATTTGATAGAGATGTAGAAAAAGCCCATGATTCGGACCGCAGCAACGGCCGTACAGGCCACGCACGGCCCTTACAATCGAGCCGAGTGGGTCAGTCTTTAATTTGCCGATCAGCCGTGTGAGTCAGTCTCTAATATGCAGTCGCGCCGAGCTAGCCTGCGGGCTAACCCGCATGGTCGCCGAGGGACGTGGCAGCTGCATGCGCTCACTTTCTGTATCTTTAACGTTTGTCATACATATTTTGATTGACACTTGCTAGTTCTTCTATGTTGAAATTTGAAACACTAAAACATGTGTTGTGGTGTGTGTATGCATGTGCTTCTTTGATTTGTATTTTTTATGACTCTCAAGGAAAAGCAAATGATTTCTTCTAATAATCTATCATTTTGTGGTTAATAACAACATATAAATAATATTTAACAACACATATAAATCACCGTAAAAAAAATAAAATAACAGTTTTAAGAAAAAGTACCGTACGAGAGAGTCGGCGCTGGTGAGGTTCGTTTTGTGCTGTTTAGCGAAGATCGTGAGCAGATCCGAGCAGCTCAGAGCAGCTCGGCTCAGAAAGATAAGGATCGCAACAGATCGGAGGAGCTCGCAAGATATCCCAACGATGCTTACACAACAGACCAGATCGGCACGGATCGCAACAGATCGGAGTAGATCTCACAATATCGCAGCTCCAACCAGATCGACGCAACACCGACCAACTCACGAAGTTCGCAGAACCTCGCACAACAGAGAAGGAGGCAGATCGGCGCAGATCGAACAGAGGTCGCAACGGATCGGACACAGATCGCGCAACGATCGCAGCCGCTCACACCAGATCGCCTCCAAACGCAGATCGGCGCAAGTCAGAACAATCGCGACAGATCAGAAACACGACGACAGAGCAATCGGTGCAGAGAGCAATCGCAAATCGCGGCGGTGACGTGAGCGAACTGCAACAATTGCGGTGGAACAGTGCAATAGGAGTTACAAACGCGTGGATTTTCAACTATGTCCAAATTCACCGCAGCGGCAACTGCAGCAGCTCGCGACGCGAACTGTAGCGAAATAAACAAGCAACTGCAGCGCGAATCGCAACTGCAGCCAACCAAACACGCGTGTTCGCACCCCACATTCCAACTGCAGCAGTTGCAACCCATTTCCAGCCAACCAAATAGCACCTAAGTGTCCCTATATGTGCCGGTCTTTATTGGGCGGCAAGCATATATTTTAACAATCCATAGCCAGAATTGCTATAGTATGTATCAAAAAATTTGTTTTATTTTAGAATTAAAATTAAAATTTATTTTTGAGAAATAATAAATGATATATATTGGTACTGTTGAAACAGTATTATCCAAAATGATAAACTAGATTATGAATTTATTGAAATTTGGCTCTGTAAGCTATAAAAAAAATCTAAAATATAAGGCAAATTTGGCAAATCGGGCCCCCCCTTAACACGTATTTGGCAAACAGCGCCCCCCTCTTCAATTTTAAGTGAATCGCGCCCCTTTGTGCTGTGAAATGACCAAAATGCCCTCGCCTTCTTAACGTTAAAACTGAGCGGTATTTGGAATACCGCTCAGCCAGACCTAACCTAACCCACTCACTCTCTCTCCTTAGCTCTCTCGCTTGCTCTCTCTCTCTCTCGCGCTCTCTCGCTTGCTCTCTCTCTCGCGCTCTCTCGCGCTCTCTCTCTCTCTCTCTCTGTGTGTGTGTGTCTCAAAATCGATTCCATCGCCACCGCCGCACAGTCGCCGCCTATTGTGCGTCCCTCAACGCCGACGGAAATGTCTCCAGCAATCCCAGTAAAAACGAGGTGTTTTCCCCGAAACCTTTTCGAGAACTTTACAACGGACGACGAGGAAAAAAGCTTAGCGCTGAAGGACTACCATCTTCCAATCGCTGCGCAGACCCCTTTTCTCCATTTTCTGCAGCTACCACCCATTGGAGGGGATCGTCCAAGACTAAGCGAAATCGCCAGGCGTTGGGGGGAGGATTCGTTTCTTCGTCTTCGCCGGCGCTAGGTTAAATTTACGCCGGTAGACGTCGCTATTCTTCTTGGATTGCCCAATAGAGGAGAGGTGATATCGATGGACCAGGATCAAGCGAATACCAACGACATCCCCATCGCAAAAACAAGCTTCAAAGGCCGCAACCCCAAAATTGAGGAAATTTCAAACAAGATGCGGATAATCAGAAACAACGTGGAAAAAGCGGAACAGTATGTTAAATTATGGGTAATGTACATATTATCTGCGTTTCTTTTCACTGAGCCCGGACAAAGAGTTCCGGCCAGTTTATTGATGCTGGTGGATGACCTGGACCGCCTAAAAGAATACGACTGGCCTTCGGCAATACACCGTCATACGATAGAAGGAGTACGCTGCTTCCGCAAAAGAGTACACGGCTACCTCACTGGATGTCCAGTGTTGCTGACGGTTAGTAACATCTTTCTGCCAATACTTACCTTTGATTTAACTTAATGGATGGTGTTCGCAGGTGTTTTCGGGTGTTCGCAGGTGTTCGCCGGTGTTCGCAGCTTGTGCAGCGAACACCCGCGAACACCCGCGAACACCTACGAGAAATCGGATGTTTACCAACGAACAACTGACAACACCTGCAAACCACTTGTGCACAGACGTTCACAGGTGTTCTCGGTTGTTCTCGGGTGTTTGCAGTTGTTCAAAGGTGATCTAGGGTGTCGCGGTGTAACTGTGAACACACACGACCACTCGTAACACCTGCGAACACCTGCGAACACCCGCCACCACTTGTACTCAGGTGTTCGCCGGTGTTCTCGCAGGTGTTCGCGCTGTTCGCAGGTGTTCGCGCTGTTCTCGCAGGTGTTCGCGGGTGTTCGCAGGTGTTCGCAGTTGTTCGCAGGTGTTCGCAGGTGTTCGCAGGTCAAATTACAACCCGCGAACAGACGCGATCACCCGCGAACACCTGCGAACACCTGCGAACACCCGCGAACACCTGCGAACACCTGCGAACACCTACGAACACCTGCGAACACCTGCGAACACCTGCGAACACCATGCGAACATCCGTGTACAATATATTATTCATACCTTTATTCCTTTTAACATGTTTTGAAAGCACATTGTTTATAGGCTTGGTTTTACGAGAGGTTGATAACTATGACTCCTTCAAGGCCGAATGCTTCTCCTCGTCTTTATAAATGGAGTGGAGTGCGAGATACAACCGCTAAGAATGCTGAAAAGGAATTTAAGCTTCTCTCCAGCCAATCATTCCGCACTGATATTGTCTTGACCGAAGAAGAGCAACGGCTGGTACCAGGATCTTTTGTTGGGAAAGTAGATGTTGCTGTTCCTCTCCTCATGGGGACGGAAAACAAAGTCGAAGTTGAAGAGGAAAGGCAATCGGAAGGATTCCAGCCAAAGGATCACGCTGGGTCTGATGAAGAGTCTCCCAAAAAGCCACCTCCACGTCAGAGAAAGAGATCCCAGCCAAAATATCACGCCGTGTCTGGTGAAGAGTCTCCCGAAAAGCCACCTCCGCGTCAAAGAAAGAGATCCGAGCCAAAAGATCACGCTGGGTCTGGTGAAGAGTCTCCCGAAAAGCCACCTCCGCGTCAAAGAAAGGGGTCCCAGCGTGGCAAATTCTCTGATCAAACAATCATGACTGCAAAACTGTTACTGCGAGTTGCAATGCTCGAAAAATCTGTAGATGAAGTGAAGACCGAAGTTGTAAATGTGAAGACGGAGGTCGAAAGAATTAGGACGCTGCTGGAGAAAGTAGTTGAAGGAAATCTTATTCCACCTCGCAGCAGCGCGAAAACAACTCCTGCGTCATCTCGCAAAGTAACAATTGCCGATCCTAAGTCGCATTCAGAAACTCAAGAAGATAATAAGAAGGAGCGCAGTCGGCGACCTAGGTACCCAGCTCGCCGCAGCCAACCGTATCAGACGCGAAAGAGAGATGGCGTCATGCTGGTCGATCCTCGCTCAAACCCAGAGTTGCTATGTCGAAAGAAACCCAGAACGACGAGAACAGCTGGAGTTGCTAAGCTGTTACACCGCTTGAGACAGGAAAGTGAGGATGCCAGCCAATCGGAAGAAGATAACTATGTAATTAGCTATAGAGCTGATTTGCATTCCTCTACTGCTAAGGAAGCAACGGGAGCAGATATCGTTCCCCTACCTACCGCTTCAGGAGCAACGGGAGCAGATATCGCTCCTTTAACTACAGCTTTAGCAGCAGCGGGAGCAGATATCCCTCTTCTACCTACAGCTTCAGAAGCAACGGGAGCAGATATCGCTCCTCTACCTACAGCTTTAGCAGCAGCGGGAGCAGATATCCCTCTGCTACCTACAGCTTCAGAAGCAACGGGAGCAGATATCGCTCCTGTACCTACAGGTTCAGTAGCAAGTGGAGCAGATATCGCTCCTCTATCTTCTTCGCTACCTCCAGCAGCAGAATCAGCTGGGGTGATCATTAAGGAGAAAGAATCGGAGGATAGAAAAGCAGATATTGCTCCAGGAGCTGGGTCTGTGGAGGTGGTCATGGGAAAGAAAGAAGCGAAAAAAGAAGACATTCCTTCTCAAGGTTCTGCAAAGGTTGTAGTCGCAGAATCTCAATCAGCAAATGTAGATATTATGAGTGTTGTGGAAGCCATCAATACGCAGATGGGGGAGGAAAAATCGGAGGTCCCTCATTTGCCTAAAAATGATGTGAAGAATGGACAGTCTGAAAAAGAGATGATAACGATCGACGAGAGAAAGCCTGCTCCATTATTCACAAAGCTAAGCGAGGAAGAACAACGTATTGTAGACGCTGTTAAGTTGGTATGTTAAATTCGCAGGCATTCGCACATATTAGCAAGTGTTCGCGGGTGTTCGCGGGTGTTCGCGGTTGTTCGCGGGTGTTCGCAGGTGTTCGCGGGTGTTCGGGTGTTCGCAGGTGTTCGCGTGGGGGTCGCGTCTGTTCGCGGGTTCTAATTTGACCTGCGAACACCTGCGAACACCAGCGAACACCTGCGAACACCTGCGAACACCTGCGAACACCCGCGAACACCTGCGAGAACACCGGCGAACACCTGAGTACAAGTGTTCGCAGGTGTTACGAGTGGTCGTGTGTGTTCACAGTTACACCGCGACACCCTAGATTACCTTTGAACAACTGCAAACACCTGCGAACACCCGAGAACAACCGAGAACACCTGTGTACATCTAATTTGCAGATTCTCTTGTGTTAGTCCGAATCGTATGTGTTCACACATCGAACTAGGTGTTCGCGGGTGTTCGTAGGTGTTCGCGTGTGTTCGTCGGGTGTTCGCGGGTGTTTGCGGACACCCGCGAACCTCCGCGAACACCCGACGAACACCCCGCGACAACACCTGCGAACACCCGCGAACACCTAGGAACACCAAAAATTTATTTAATTTTTAATTTTTTTGAAATATTTTTTTCTGATGTATGTTCCTTTCCCCCCCCCCTTTTTCCAGTCTCATGTTGGTAAGGGTTTGCTAGAAGAATACGAGGTCGCGGCCGTGGAGAGCTTGCTAAAGTTGCCACTCGATAAGTTGTAATATTCACGAAATCAGGTTTTTATTACATTCAAGTTTTACGAAGAACACTTATTCATCGTCTTTGTATCATTCTGTTCAGTTGTAGGTCCATAATCTGGGCCGCTGAGCAAACATCAGTGGTAGTCATAGAGTTGTACAGAGTACTATGCGGCTCTGCTTATGTTGGCGACGAAATAATAGACGCATATACTTTTTTCCTAAAGAAACGCCAAATTGAGTATCCTCAAATTTTTCTCAAATGTATATTTTGCACTTCAATTTTCGAGGTATTATCGCTCACACCTTGGAAATTTTAATTTGTTTGTACTTGTTATGTATTTCTAATGCTTTTGTTTTCTCTTAAATTTATTACAGGCGGCAACACAATATGGCAAAGATAATTTTACTGTGACCGCAGAGCTTCAGCATATTCGTGAGTCTGCCCAAAAGAGTAGATATATATTCATACCTATTTGTACAGATGAACACTGGTATTTAATGTGTATAGATATGCATGATGAAAAGTTCCTCCACTACAATTCCCTGCCAATAACGTCGAACAGGAGGAAGGCTTTTCAAAAGTTGACCGCTTTCTTGAAAAAGTCGCTACCCGACATTTTCCCGGCCAGCAGGTTCTCCTGGAAGATCACCGAAATGAAAAATATACCTATGCAGCATGGGTAAGCTCAACAGTTTATTTTCTTCTTTGTAATACTTTACCATTTATTTTCTTTATCTACTACTTTGTTTTTAAGCATTCAAACAATAACATTTCTCCTTCTTCAATTTCCGTAGGACGGATTGTGGAATAATTATTCTCATGTACATGGACTACCTACAATCCTCCCGTCAGTTGACATGGGATCCAATTGAGGCGAAGAGATATCGCGGAAAGGTAGCAGCAAAATTGTTACTAGACATAAACAGCAGATTAGACGCTCTATCAAACCTATAGCTTCTATTTATTTTGTAATTTTATTGATTTGTAATTATAATAGATTCAATTAAATCATTTACAAAATTGAGTACGAAGGCCTTGAAATATAACATTAGGTTATCGTTAGCAGGTGTTCGCGGGTGTTCGCAGGTGTTCGCTGTTAGTTAGTAGGTGTTCGTAGGTGTTCGCAGTTGTTGGCGGCTGTTCGCGAACACCTGCGAGCTATGACCCGCGAACACCTGCGAACGATGAACTGCGAACACCTGGGGACACCTGCGAACACCCGATATCACCCGCGAACACCGGCGAACACCTGCAAACGATAACCCGCGAACACCTACGAATAATTTGTAAGTAATGTTGTCGAGTTGTAATTATAATAAATTCAAATAGAAACGAAGTCCATCAGAAATGAATTCAGGTTATCTTTCCAAGGTGTTCGTGGGTGTTCGCTGGTGT
This sequence comes from Xerophyta viscosa, assembly GCA_002076135.1. Classification (NCBI taxonomy): domain Eukaryota; kingdom Viridiplantae; phylum Streptophyta; class Magnoliopsida; order Pandanales; family Velloziaceae; genus Xerophyta; species Xerophyta viscosa. The sequence goes on from MJHO01000085.1 coordinate 367,071, forward strand.
TCGCGGGTGTTCGTAGGTGTTCGCAGTTGTTGGCGGCTGTCCGCGAACACCTGCGAACACCCGATATCACCCGCGAACACCCGCGAACACATTGTGACGCCCATACAGACCCATGCATAAATGCTGCGAACACGGCGAACATTCTCTCATCATTTCTCATAACTTAAAACAAAAAAAATTCTCCATTACAATTTCCAAAATGTAAATACATCCATCAAAAGTGGAGAGGAATGTTCTTAATGTCCCACACTCGATACAGGAGGATATCGGCAAGAACGCTTGTTGTGACCTAGCTTGTGGCATCTAGTACATTTGCGTTTCAATTTCCCAGAGTCCGTTGACTCTATTCTTGCCTTTCTCCGTCTCCCGGCCTGAAGCACTGCAGCAGGTGGCATTATGGGTTCATCTGTTTCGTCTCGTATCCAGTGCTCACTTCCTCTCATTGGTCGTATAACTCCACTGTAAGCGGAACGGTAATTAGAGGTCTTAAAAAATACATCACAATATTCGTATGGATTTAATTGTGCCGATGAAATTGCGACGAGGGAATGACGACAAGGCAGTCCGATGACGTCCCAGTCCCTGCATGAGCAAGTCCAGTTGTGCAGGTTAACCACGTTGCAACTATATTCATCCTCAACTTGAAATTCTACATCGGAAGCCCTCTGTACGGAAAGAAACTTGGATCGTTTAAGATTTTTCTCGAATAACTCTTGCTTTCTTGGAGTTAGTTCTGCATTCCATGATGAAGAAGCTATTCTGCGTTTGTAGAAATACTCTGAGCACTTTTTTCTTGTTGCCTCGACAAGTTTGCAAATTGGCAGACTGCGGCATTTCTTCATTACGGAGTTCATGCTCTCGGCACAGTTAGTGCTTAACATCCCATACCTATGAACACAATCAATGATGAAGCTTTAGAAAAGAAGGAATTCGCTGGTGTACGCGTGTGTTCGCGATTGTTCGCGGCTGTTCGCAGGTGTTCGCGGGTGTTCGCGGGTTGTTCGTTTGTGTTCGCAAAGCGAACACCATATCTCGCCTGCTACCCTTTCTGCCGCGAACACCTGTGTACATCTAATTTGCAGATTCTCTTGTGTTCGTCCGAATCGTATGTGTTCACACATCGAACTAGGTGTTCGCAGGTGTTCGCAGGTGTTCGCGGGTGTTCGCAGGTGTTCGCAGGTGTCCGCGAACACCCGCGAATAGCTGCAAAAAGCTACGAACACCGCGAACACCTGCGGGACGCATAAGTAAAAACGTTGACATACAATAAAGTCTTACCTTTTGGTAGGGAAGTAAGCATTTGCCCATTTTTCTTTAGGAATGTCATTAATGAATTTATAGGATTCATCGTGTTCCTTTAAAATCTTGCACATCACTTGCTGGAAATGCCCCTCTGTTCGAGCTCTTGCAGCAGCCCAGAATAATTTAGCTGCTATTCTGTCATTCGTTTTTCCAACAAGATTTTTGGACATATGAACCATGCAGTAAGAATGATAGCATTCTGGAAAAACCTCTTCAACAACATCGCCATCTTTAGATACAAGTCCACGCATCCTATCTGTAATAATCACAGGTGGCTGGGCTATGTATCCGATCGATTCCCTTAGCAATTCTAGGAACCACTTCCATGTGTCCTTCTTTTCAATTTCAACAACAGCGAATGCAAGAGGAAGTAAATGGTTGTTACCGTCCACCGCTGTTGCCATCATCAAGCAGCCGGGGTATTTACCCCGAAGATGACAACCGTCGACACCGATGACTGGCGGAATGTACTGCCGGAAAGATCTTTTGCACGCTCCGAAAGACCAATAGAACCTGTGAAAGCGCAGTCCTATGCATTTCAAAGCAACGTCGTTGTCAATATCCAGCAATCTTATTTCCCTCATTAGTGGTCTTAAGTCATTAAAAGAATCTTCAAAGTTTCCACGAATGTGTTCAAGTGCCCTTTCTTTTCCCTTATATGCCAGCCAATACGAGCACTCGTAACCGTACTTACTTCGAATATCTGTCATTATCATTTTTGGCGTATAATCTTCATCTTCACGTAATTGATCAACAATTTCCGCTGTAGTGTAATAAACACGTATTACCCTTATATACAATCAATAAAATAAGGATAATAAAAAAAACTTTGTTCATCGGTGTTCGCGGGTGTTCGCAGGTGTTCGCGGGTGTTCGCAGGTGTTCGCAGGTGTTCGCAGGTGTTCGCACCTGTTCGCGGGTGATCGCGTGTGTTCGCGAACAGGTGCGAACACCTGCGAACAGGTGCGAACACCTGCGAACACCCGCGAACACCTGCGAACACCTGCGAACACCTGCGAACACCCGCGAACACCTGCGAACAGGTGCGAACACCTGCGAACACTTTTGAACACATGTATATAGATGTTTAAATTGTAGAAAAATAATATTGATTTAATATTTACTTACAAGCTATCAACTTGCTGCTGCACTGCTTGTGTTTACGTTCAATGAGTGGTCCGCATGTATGTTTATCAACAAGATTTGTCACTATGAACTCCTCTGTTCCTCTAACTTTCTTCCTCCGCATCTCCAGTTGCATTCGTCTTTCCGGCATTTGACGACGATTTTTTCAGCTCTGGTTTTCACAGGTTTTGTTTCGAAATGCTCTCTGAGTGCATGCAGTTGAAGGAATTCCTTGAATTTTTCTCGACTACAGAATAGTTGTCCAATCATCAGATTTGGCAGATCGTCGTCGTCTTCGTCTTCAAGAGGAGGAACACCACCTCTGAATGTTGAGTTGAGGGTATAGGTGTCCAGCTCGCTTGCGTTTCCATGATCGTCGGTGGTGTTTTGAAGGATATGTTGGATTTCACTTGCGTTTTCTGTCAGAAAAGCATCATACGCCATATACAATTTATCATCAGGATCATATTCTTCGACTTCTTGCTGTATCTCTTGTTCCGCCATTTCTTCGTCATCAGTGTCTTCTCCTGCGCGCATTTCAGTCGCCTGCGTAGGCTCACATGGGAAGTTCTCGGAGTCGAGATCGTCGTCTTCTAATAATCTAAAGGATGGTGGAAATGGAGAGATGCAAGAGGATGGAATTTGCCTTATTCGATGAGTGAAATGAGAGTTGTTATCCGCCGACATTTTTGGAGCTTTACTAGCAGAGGAAGAAAGAGACGCGCGAGCTTGGTAATAGAGGCGATGAATAAGCGCGGACTGGATTAAAACAGCGTAGAAAAAGCGGGAAAGATGGGCGGGAAGACGGTCGACGCGACGGTGACGCGACAGCGAACAGTGAGCGGTTTTAGAGAACGGGGGTTAAAAGAAGGCGAGGGCATTTTGGTCATTTCACAGCACAAAGGGGCGCGATTCACTTAAAATTGAAGAGGGGGGCGCTGTTTGCCAAATACGTGTTAAGGGGGGGGTCCGATTTGCCAAATTTGCCAAAATATAATGTGGTATCCATAGTAGCGATAAAAATTGGATTTCCTGTAATACATAGCGGATACAGGCAGGTAGTTGGATCAAAATTTATGGAATGTGTGTGAGTGAATTCTTAGGTGAATCCAAGGGAAAGAAGCATTTTTCAAAGATGTATCTTTTTATTGGTCGATGAGAGAATCAGTGGGCAATTGATCTTTGCTCCTAAAAAATGTCAACGGTAAAGATGTACACCTACATGGAGCTAATATTGTACTGCCGCACATTTTATCATATACAAGTTGTGAGGCTTCTTGACTATCTTAAAGGGATTCATTATTCCGCAAAATGAGTTAGTGCAACCTAATCGATCCGTCTATGTTCTACTATGAAAAGTTTACATATTACAAGAAATTGTCTTGGAATTTAAAACTCTAGGTACCTCTTCAAGAACGGTAAGAAAGAATTTTGATACTTCTCCAATTTGATATCACATCTCCATCCCAATTTCTATCATCTCACTTATATTTTGGATTTATACTTACAATTTTCAGGAAGCTGGAAGGCGCAGAAAGGTGCTATTCTGAACAACGCTTCTGTTCTATAGCCTGGCCTCCACGCGCGCTGATCTCTCTCTCTCTCTCTCTCTCTCTCTCTCTCTCTCTTTTAATCCATGAACTTATCTTCTGCAGTAGTAATCAAAGTTTTCCTTCAACCTGCCAAGGTAGACTCTGTTATCTTCTAATCCAGTTCAAGCCATGACTTAGGTTCCAGAAAATTAAACCCATGGAGTTACTGACAAAGAAGCACAAGTGTTCTGCTTCCTCTTTCTAAACAATTTCAGGTAAACTTCGTGATGGAGTATTTGGATGCTGCATTTTATATATTCTCTTATACAATAGAATGGATATCTGCAAAGGGTCAAGTAATTGCACGTGAACCAAATAGAATAATACCTGTAATGCCTATAATGCTTGGACAAATTAAATAGTATAATTTTAATTAATTCCCTAATACTTGTAATTTATGAAGAGGCAGCAGTACTGGTAGAAAGCTGCAGGAGATTATGGTGTAGTAGTTAAACATGAACTTCATATGGATATTTAGTAATTTGCCATCTTGTATCATAAATGTTGTCATCTCTGTATCCAATTGTCATCCTGGTAACTTAAACTTTATCTTATTTATTTATTTACTTTTCCTTTTTTGTTTTTGAGGCCGATCGAGGTGGCAATATGATTATTAGGTAGATTTTATATATACATATTAGATTATATATGATATAAAAAGTAGCTTTCAAGGACATTAAGTTGATGGGCAGGTCTCTGGTGATTAGTGCCTTTTGAAGAACTTATGGGATGGATTGTAGGTTCATCTCTCCATAGCAATATATATTTTTACCTCATTAGAAGATATTAGGCTTTCTCTCTCTCTTTTTCTTTTTTTTTTCCTTTTTTCTTCCATTGTCTTTTAGGATTTTTTATTATAAACATTATAATATTGATCTGAATAAAAGATGATTTAGTGACTTATAAATCCTTTTTTTTTTACAATGAAAAATTATAATGATCAATTGCGAAAACGAACAATGTATTCTGAAGTAAATCCGCCACTAAAACAAATTTTTGAATCCACCACCGCTCTTGGAAGTAAATCGTGCCATTTAAGTTTGTCATTGGCCGTTCGGTTGCTTAATGTTATTTGCTGAAGAGTCGACCAATCTCATGAAAGGTGAACATATGGTACAGGTTGGCCAAATAACGATAGTGGACACAAAATAATCTTTTATTAGTATAATCACCGAGGTTTTGTGTGCCGAGCTGAGCCGAGTTTCGGTAAATTCAGATCCCGGCACGTGCTTACCGTAAAGTTCGTGCCAACAACTGCCGGAACAGGCACGGGCTGTGCCGACCGGCACCGAAAACCACGATAATCACCATTCTTACACAGAAATCTACTAGCTATTTACTGAACAGTCATACTAACTTCAACTTCAAATCCTATTGAAATAGTTATTTGCATTTGCTTAATCCGTGACAGAATGATACTCTTTAGAATGACTCTTCCAATCATCTGATAGTTCCATGGTAGGCGTGTCTCTCGTTATATTTGGATTTTAGTTGAAACCTATGGACGTATATAGCATCGTGCCCGTGATAATGCCACTATTATTTGGTTGTAAACTCTGATTTAGCTTCTCTGGTCTTCGCTGGAGTTTGTTTATATGTGTTCTCTCTCTCTATTTCTTTTTGAGGATCCTTCTTGTTATTCACCTGTTACAAGAAAAAGAAAACTAATGAGATTTATCTAGGCTCCTGAATTGGCTACAAAAGTCTGTATATAAAATCTCTAGAATCTACTTAGTAAAAAGTGTTCCAAGATGTCTTATTGAAGAGAGTTGCTGCTAAAGTGTCTATCTAAAGATGGAAAACACTTTTTTTTAACGATTTTCAGCCATGCACCGTGTGATTCTGAAGTCGCAGGACAGGACTTCCCAAAATGACTATTTAACATTATTCGTCAACCATGATATGAATAATGGCTGAATGCATGACAATCACATACCCCACTGTGTACCAATAATTGTGGTCTAGTGGAAAAGAGTGCGGCTAAACATGGTAAAGGTTTCGAGTTCGAGTTCCCACACAATCACTTGGGTGAGGGTGAATTATCTTAAATTAGCACTATGTCGCCTCGGTTTTAACTGCCACTCAGAATGGAGTCGGATACCAGAAAAAAAAAGACATACCCCACTGTGTTGAGCTACGTAAGGGCCATCCGGCACGGTTTTCCTCCTCGAAACACTTCTGACTGCTTTCAATCTGTTTCTAGTCGCCGGTCCACAACAATCTCTCGGTAAATAAACAGGTCCTATAGAACTATTGTCGATGTTAACCGATACGTCGTTGGAGCCACAACTTTCCTTCTCTTCAGCTGCAATATCAAATTTGCTTTTCGGTATGATTGTTCTTCTCTGTGATCCAAAAGGCTCAAGATGCTTGCTTAAACAGTCCTCCGCCAAGTAGTTCTCGGGTATCCGGGTGGCCATCCATCTCTCGAGCCAACTCCATCCCATGTCAGAGTTTGGTGATCTTTTCTTCGTTGAGCAAGTCCTCAGCTTTAATGTAAATGGTACATCAGAGATATTTTTGGGAGGTTTAAGGATTTTTGGCAACCATTTTATCTGTGATGTGAACTTGTATTACCTGTTGAGAGAAGGCGTAGGCAAGAGCTCGCTCTCTCCGTGTCATTGCTTCAAGTCTATTCTGAATTCGAAGTTTCAAGACATTGCTACTTACAGTGCTATCGTCCCACTCTACCTGGAAGCAATTGTTTCAGGTTCCAATTCAGTGTCAAGTTATACCAAAAACAGATTTGCAGTGTATTAAACTTGCTGGGTATGGGAGTTTCCTGTGAGTTTGAGGTCCTTACGGGGGCCTGCGCTCGCATTACGGGTTTCACCACGAAAAATCTCAAAAAAAAAAAAAAAAAAAAAAAAAAAAAATCCATGATGACTAAACATCTCTGCTATCTACAATTTCGATCAGATATGAAAGGAACTACTATTACGGACTAGTACTCCCTAACCTGTTACTGCAAGTGAAAACACAATCTAACGGGCAAGCTCATAGTGCAAGTGGTTAAAGCACTAGCAGCTGATGCAAAGTGCGGGCTCGATCCACAGTGCTTTAGGTCCTCTGTCAAAACTGTGAACTTAATAAATACGCAACAATGTATACATTTACCTTGAGACGGTAACCCTGGGTGCGAGACTTGGGTAAGATTTTTGGTTTACAGTTGACGCTGTCCTCGAGAATTTTCATATTTTCAACTGATCCTCCAATTTGAACTTCTGTTGATGCAGCCTCAGATTCTCCACAAGGAATATCCTGTTGCTGCTGGATTTGGTTGCCTGCTTTGCTAATCTCTATATACTTCTTTCTGGCCTGACATTATATGGTAGTAATGGAACTAAAATTCTGCAGAATGCCAAAGTTTTCGGAGGCGGCTCTCTGATGCTAACGGATCAAGGTGTAGGAAACGGACGGCCGAGATCGGCCGATCCGTAAAAATACGGATCGAGATATCGTATAAAACTTTCGTTGACTTATTTGACTTATTTTTAAGCATTTTTGAAAAAAAAAACTTTGAACTACAAAATTGTAGATTTTGATGAGTATACAACTTTCTAGTTGATGCTTTTTCAAAAAAATGCCAACGTATACTGAAATGATGATAAAAAGTTTTGATCATCATTTCGGTATATTTTTTGGCATTTTTTCGAAAATTCTTCAACTACAAAATTATAGATCTCATCAAAATCTACAATTTTATAGTTCAAAGTATTTTCCAAAAATGCTTAAAATAGGTCAAATAAGTCGACGTTGAGATCCGTATTTTTTACGGATCGGCCGATCTCGGCCGTCCGTTTTGGTGATTCCTGATTCGTCCGAATCAGCAGAGCCGCGTCCAAAGTTTTCTACTGGTTGTATCCAGATATGGCTTGAATAATAAAATCTTTACAACTAGAGCAGAAACAATTACACCACAGAACTCAACCTCATCATACTTTTCATTCAGCCATGCTTTTCGACATTATACTAACTTAGTTTTATTATTGCAACCATTCATATACTGTTTGTATCTTTGCGAACTTTATTTATCTTTAGCCATGCTTTTCGAGATTAGACGAGTTTTCCAAAATTGGATGGTCATATCAGGGAAGTTTAAAGAAAAACACCACAATTTCCTTTCAACTAGCCTTTTTTTAATGTTTTTATATGTAACTTTATCTTTGGTACTTTGGGAATATGTAACTTTACCTTTTCTTAACATTGATCTCCCTGATCTAACGGCTGAGATTTAATTTTATACTTAACGGAATAACGATTCACGCCGTTAAATGTTAAAATTAAATCTCAGCCGTTAGATCAAACAGATCAACGGCTGAGATGTTAGCTTACTAAGGCTATTCTCAGGTCGAACTGAAAATAGCCTATATATATATGGGCAATGCTACTGCCACCAATTGCACCACCAAAATTTTCACCCGTCAATCCAACAGCTTGCAAAAAAATTTCGAACAAAGTGCCATTGCAGGAAGGGGGCACGGATTACTAGAATTCTAAGAATTTTTTGTCTTTTGGGTGAAAATTTTGGTGATGCATTGGATGCAACAAGCTTTATTCTATACATATATATATATATATATATATATATATATATATATATATATTGATGTTCAATGTTGAAAGAGTCGGGACAAACCAGAAAACCTCGGAATACTGATTGGATGAAGATGGCTGCATTTTCTTGGCTCAAAAAATTATCTGGTGAAACATCTTTTTCCGAAATATATTCTTGGTCAGTGCCTTCTTTATTGACAGTAAAACTATCTTCATCTCTTGAAGGTTCTGTAGCAGGCTGCACCATGGTTGCTTGAGTGCTCCTAACAGAAGCTGTATCATCATCCTCTGCAACAACAGATTCGAATTCATCTCCACAAAGATAGATTCTTACTGATGCCCATTTACACTTCTCTCCATGGCTTTTCTCCTGTATGATAACATAAGAAGGTACGCAAATATTTTTTATATCTATTTGATCAATAAGCAAATGTATATTGAGTAAAAAATGGCAGTAAAAACTATACTCACAAGTTAACACAAATAATATAAGAAGAAGAGACTCTTTTTTTTAATGATCAAAATCTGAGGATCTCATGAACAAAATATTGATTATTTGGACAACATCACATACAGAAGGGATGGTTAGTCCAAGACGCTGAACAACAAAGTTTGATTTTGGAGAAACACCACGAATGTACACGCGGAAAGAAAGCAAAGGTGCCCGAAGCACCTGCCGCCTTCCTTGACCCCACCCCCCCCCCCCCCCCCCCCGCGAGGATAAAGGGGGGAAATGCTCCTAAAAATAGTGCGAATTTTCCCTGCGCAGCCCGTGAATGAGCCAACCTCAGTTGGCACATGAACTATCTCACTAGCGAGGTAGCCCAAGGAACGACCAATGAGGAATTACTTGGACAATAAATATCTGGACACAATATCATTGTGTACTAAATTATTTAAAATTCCGCGGACTATAAATTAATTTACATTGATGCCTTTGTTTATGGTTGCAGGAAAATTATATCATGTAAATAATAAACTGTGCGTAAGACTGCAGACATATTTAAGAAAGTGCGATAGATGAGAATAATTAAAAAAGTAGATATAATGTGTTATATCACATTTATTGCAGTTTTTAATTAGTCCTAGCCATACAAATGATGATGTCTGAAAATCCTAATCAAAACTATATTAATATCTACTTTTAAAGTCAACAAAAAACGAAATTAATGTTGCTTTATAAAAAGCCATTATTTAATAGTGAACCTAGTCTTTCGTTGGCCATATTAAACTGAACATATATTCTAAAAGAAATTCATAGTTTAATTCTGTACTTTATATATAGAAAAAAAATTGATGCATTAAAAAAGGTATCTAAATATTAGGAGAAGGGAATCTTTCATCTTTTAATGAAAATCGAATATTGATAACGATCAGGATCTACAAAAAATTAATATCACTAAAATAAAATGGAAAGAAATAATTTCAAACATGGAGTAATAGAAAAGTAGAGCACATAAAAAACTACTCTTTTAAAAATTTAAAAAAAATATTTATATATATGTGTTTTGGTTTGATTTATCAATTATCATAAAAACCAGAAATTTATGTGGGAGTACGATATAAAAGCAAGTGTTAGTTTGATAATTTTTAATGGTTGGGAATTATGTGGGGTACTAAATACTAAGGAGTAAGAGGACAAAGAAATATAAGAGCGGCCTTACTTTAAAAAAAAAAAAAAGTCAAATAAGAAGTAAGTGGGGCATGGGGAAGTGAAACTAGGCTGAAAACGAGCCGAGTCGAGTCGAGTACTACCTTGTTCAAATTCGGCTCGATTGACATTGCTCGAGCTCGAGCTCGACAAACCTCACCGGCCGAGCTCGAACTTGGCTCGCTTTAAAAAAAATCATGCTTTTGCTCGAGTACCTCGAGCGTTGCGAGCATTGCGAGTAGCTAGAGCGTTGCGAGTACGAAGTTTGAAAACAAATTGCACGGTGATAATATTTGTAATTTTTATAAAAATTTGGACTAAATTGTAAATAACTATACATTTTGTTGGGCTCAACTAACTTATAACAGTCCGGCCTTGATTCAAATGCCTATTATCAATTATGTTCGTATAGGCTCACGAGCATAACGAGCCGAGTATTACAGTGCTCGAGCTCGACTCGTTTAGTTAATCGAGCCTGAATTTAAGCTCGAGCTCGAGTCATGAGCAGCTCGGGATTGTTTTTAGCCCTAAGTGAAACTAAGAGAGAACGAGGCATGCACACAGGAGCAGCACTCGCTAAGGAAGGAAAATGCTTGTTCCCTATACAAAATCACATAAAAATTCAACTACATGCATAATTAAAAAAAAAAAAAAGTATTTTTTTAAAAAAATTTCTATATTTTGATGCGATTTATAATTTTTATATTTAAAATATTTTTAAAAAAAATATTTTAGATATCAAAATTTTACGGATTTTAAAAATAGTGTTGGAACTGTTTCAAATTCGTTAAATTTTTTAGAGTCCTAAACACACATTTAAAAATATTTTTTTAAAAAAAAAAATTTAATATAGATGTTGTATATCTTATCAAAATCTGTAATTTTTATATTAGATATTTTTTTACAAAATGCTTCTAATTTTTTTTTTAACTCCGGAATGATAGATTTTTTTGGTGATTGGTTATTGCGCGTAGTAGCGCCTGCTAAGGAAAGTGAGAGAGGGACACGTGTAACAAATTTGTGAAGAAACCTAGGTTTAATGTAGTTAATAAATAAATAAATATTATAAAAGACATGTAAAAGATTAGGCTAACTATACAAGAAAACAATTGAAATCAGTCACAGAAGCTAAAACAGAAATATTTTGTTGTTTTGAGATTATTGCAGAAACTCCAACCTGTAACTAGCCGACTTAGTGGACCTGGGTGGCACCGAACCATGTTCCCAAGCAGAAATTTACAACGGAAATAATGCATTTAAATCAAGATTTTCTGTATCGAGCCGAATTTCGATAAATTTATATCTCGGTATATGCACCGATTGTACCGATAGTACTGTGCCGACCGTGCTGATATATATTTACTTGTTACTTTCAAAAAATATAAATATAAATTTAAAATTAATTTAAAATTTTAAATATAAAATTTTTCAGCACGTGCCGTGCCGACAACTATCGGAACAAATACATGCCGCCGGACACCAAAAACTATGATTTAAACAAAATTAGGATCAGGTGACCCTTTGCAGATTCCAAAAGAAGCGCATATAGTTATAACAAAATTAGGATCAGGTGACCAAATGGTTGTGGTCTAGTGGTAAAGGGTGAGGCTAGATATGGTAAAAGTCTCGAGTTCGAGCCCCCACACAATCACTTGGGAGATGATGAATTATCCTCGTAGCACTATGTCGCCTCGGTCTGGACTGTCACTCAGAACGGAGTCGGATACCAGAAGAAAAAAAAAATTAGGATAAGGTGACATACATTTCCTTGCAGAGCAATGGAGGAAGACCTGCTCTTGTTGAAGACCTTCTTCACCAGACCTCCACCCAGTCCCATCTTCCACGAGATGTCTACAATGGGTGCCCTCAGAGGACTTATTAAATGAACTATGACCCTGGTAACCTCTTAACTAATCTTTGTGAATAGCATAGTTGAGCTCTCAAAGGAGACTGAGAGTTTGAGTTATCCTGTAAAAGTTTTTTTTTCTGTACAATCCAAATCACTTCAACTCCCTCAAATATAAAGGTCTCGAATTTAATATATAAACATGAAAATTTTAAGTGCTGGGTGGAAGGTAGAGTGGGTAAAACCATGTGTTTTCAAGTGTAGGGTACTTTAGAGCTGGAAGTGGGCCTAGTTCAAACCTTGGGGAACAAAGAGAAAGAGAGAGAGAAGAAAGAGAGATGATATATATATATATATTATACAGAGGAGAGAGAGCCTAATCTCCACCCGACAGGAGATTAGGTGCTCTTGTCGACTCCGCAGCCGTCGGAACACACGATCCGAAAGCTGAAAATACGCGCGTTTTTGCGGAGCAGAAAGTCGCTAACGACTTTCGTACGAAAAATTGGGCGCGCGATTTCAGTCGTTGGATCGCGATGATCCAACTGCTGCGGAGTCGACAGGAGCAGGCTAATCTCTTGCCGCATGGAGAGTAGCCCATATATATATAAGCCCAGGAGGTCAGCCTGTAGCATCGGTGCATTAACGAAGTATGCTTTGCAAGTTCAGTTCCAGCATCTTATGAATTGGAAATTTCGCCTATTCGTTGCACGTAATGCGTGTTTCAAAAGCTTTCTTGGATGGTGAAGCGGGATCGAGTTCGAGCCATACGAGGATTTGAGAAGATTGGATCTCTATGGTTGGTTAGTGTAAGAGTCCAGCTTGTTAATCTTAAATAAATAAAAAAAATTAAAAAAAAAAAAACACATAAAGAAAAAGAAAGAGAGTAAGAGAGGTGAGAAGAAAAGAAGAGATGTTTCTAGATCATACTACTTTTTATTGCACATGGGTTGTTCATCCAAAGGACCATTCATGAGCCTTGCTTGAAAATGGGTCATTCATCAGTCTTGCTTGCAAATGGGTGTAAGAATATTCGCATTCCTAATTATTTTTTATCATTTTTTAATGACAAACTGTAGCACACCCCTCACTTTGTTTGATCTCCTAAGATGGAATCCAAATTCTTCACTTCTAATATCTGTCATCTGTATCAGTGTTTTGATAAATAATAAGTACTCTAAATTTTTTGTTAAATTTTTTGCATATTAAATCTTCTATATTATTTATAAGTAATATAATACATGTTATTCATCAAAATAAAAAGATAGATAATGCATCTCTAGATGATAGTCCTCGGATTTGTGTAAGATGTTATTAGAAGGAAAATGACTCGTGTCCTGAACGTTGTCACGCACACCGTCCCGGACGTGTAACAACTATTGGGGACAGGTTTCAATACCTCCGGAATGGTATGCGTGACACCGTCTAGAACGTCTAGCACCTCCCTTATTAGAAAAATGATAACTACGATATTAGGGATTGCTCCACCGATAATCTATTTCTTGGAGTCACCTTACAAGTCATTCATAGGTTACTCTTGGTCTTTCAATAGTCTAAAAAAATAAAATGAAATAAAACAAATAAAAAGAAAAAATTCTCATTGGATCAGCTTTATAAACTTTATATTGCATAAAGATTATGGTCCTTCCATGTTAACAACCTTAATAATTGTACCAAATAAATTAGATGGTTAGAAGGGAGAATTTTTGGGGCCATGAGATATCTGCGAAGGGAAAGAGAACGCATGAACAAATGGAGAAGCTTTTTCTTTTTTCTAGTACGAATCAATTGCATGAGCAGCCGAAGCAATCAGTTGAGATTTTAGTCAAATTACAGCCTTTTAATTGACAACACTAGCCAACACTAGAAGAGAGAGATTAAGCACAAATACAAGGAATAATGTTTTAAAAAAAAAATTATATTTTTTAAAACTCATACAAATTAACCCCGCCTTTTCAATTTTTCAAAAAAAAAAACACTTACGGTTGAGAACTCGAAAAATTCTAGACGATTAGTTAAGTGTTACAATTGCTAGCATATATTACTAGTAGTTATGTCATCGCGTTCAAATTAAAATGTTTCGAATGAATTATCTTCGTGTTTTGAACTAGCTTAAAAAGTATTTCAGATGCTAACTTGGTACTTTTATTTAAAGTATTTTTCGTTCAAGTTGCAAAGCAGCGGTTCTTTTTTACAAAACCCCCAAAAACAAACCAATTAAGAGAAAGCCGTTTGATATACCTTGAACATGTACAACAATTCACCATGACACCAATTAGGAGATAAAAGGCGATAGAAAAAGCCGTCGGAGTGAAGTATTTTAAAAGCTAAACCAATCCATAGATACCTTCTTGATAAACATACCGGTCGGGATTTGTTAGTGAATCTGGAAAATCAGATTCAATTTCAGTTTGCTCCAATGTTACCTGGGACAAGATCATAATATACAAGTCTGTAAAACTTGTCCATCAGAGTTAGTCCATATTTAACAGGCAGATTTACGACAATAGGAAACTAATCCTTACGCCATAACTATATCATCGGCATACCGAAAAGTGAGAATAAAAAAAAAAAAGAAAAACTTTCCAAGAGTTACAAGTCCAGTATAACTCATAGATAATCGATCCTTCCTATTTGTATGACCATCATACAGGCTTGTATCGATAGAGCGCACCAATATGCCTCAACAGCAGCTCATAATTAGTATTTTGCAAGCTCTGACGCGCTTTTAAGTGCAGTTTAAACTGTGATTCGCTCGATCATGTAGAAGTTGTGTCGGTTAAAAATAAACTATAGCTTAACAAGGAAGTGGTTGTTCATATCACTGGAAGTATTTAGAGACCGGTTTATTTGATGGAACTCCTCTCGACTCCTGCATCATAATAATTGACGTGAATATACCGAGATGAACGATAAGCTAGCAATCAGAAAGCAACACACGAGTTTGCAGGATACAAACATGGGACGCCGCTTCAAATACACGAAATTCCTCTGTAAGGTTCTCGTCCAGCTCCAGGATAGCAGCCACATTACCACATCTGTAGTTCATCAAAGGACCAACACTCAGAACAGGAGACGAGCAGCACACAAGTTTCTGGTATTATTTTTTTGTAATCTGACTGATGTAAACTAAGGAAATATAATCGAAAATATAGATGAGAAATTTCAGAGGCTATTCTTTCTACTTCTGACTTAAAGAACTCAAACCAATAAAACTTACACCTACTCACAATCATGGTTTGACGTCTCGGTCAGCACGCTTTGTGCCGACCGAGACGTCTCGGTGCCGCCAAACGGCCGAAACGGCTGTTTTTCGGCCGTCTTGGCCGGTGCCGACCGTTTCGGTGGGTGTATTATCATGTTTAAATGAGTATCATCATGTTTATTCGTAGGATAGGTGGATGCATTATGTTCAAACAACGCACGGGATAGATTTACATGTTTTAGGTTTCGTTGATCCATTTATCAACCACACCGACACTCAATGTGGTAATAATTTATGTAATATGTGCTTTGTGTTTTGACAAATGAATGAGACTTCTTGTTATTTAATTTTTCATTATCATTTATATAATAAATCTTATATTTTTTTTTTTTTTTTAATGTACGATTCGGCACCGGTCGACACATCTCGAGATCTAAATTTACCGAAACGGCACGGTACGGTAAACCTTGCTCACATTTAATCAATCTTTAACTCTTGCCAAGCATAAATGAGTTCAGTAATGTGATTACTCAAACTACAGGTACAGGGAACTTATAAGAAGATAGAAAGTATTGATATACCTATAACAGTAATTTGGAGCAGACCAGACTGTGACAATTTGCTTATCGAATATCCTTTTGTATCCTTCCATCACTAGTTGGTGTGCACGACATATGTAATCAATGTTGTTTGAATGATTAAAAGAGGTAACTATGTTTCTCCCAAATAGGAAGCCTGCTCCACGAGGACTCAACCCCCAGCCATCAAGATCTTCTTCAGGATCTGACCACAAAAGATCGCACATGGCACCATCTTGAGGCACTTCATGTTTCCTATCGATACTTCTAATCTGTTCGGGACTCAATATCCAGACGTCAAAAGCAATATGAAGGGGGAAAAAACATGACTATCTGTAGAATCTGTAACTAACCTGATCTAATGTTGTTATGTCAGGAGAAAGCCCTCCATGTACACAAAAGATTTTATTCTCAATGAGAGCAGATAAACTGCAATTAACCCATAACAAATTACTGCATATTTTCATATCATCCCTTTCGAGACATGTTTGTATGTGTGTGTGTGTGTGTGTAAGAGAATTTATTAAGAGAGTAACCTTAAATAATCAAAAATATCCGTGCAATATCTCCAAACCTTTGCAGAGCCATACTTGCGGAGGCACTCATCATAAAACCCGTACACCTAGTAAGAAGAAAAGAAATAACGAAAGCCTGCAAGTGAAGCCATATCACAAGAGACAAATGTATAGTTACTAAACCTCTGTGACATGCCGACTCTCATGGTTTCCTCGTATCAGTGTTATTCGATCAGGGTATTTGACCTGAAAAGTTTAAGCATTATGGAGTATTAACATTATGGAAATTGAAAGAATGCTACCGCCATTGATTGCTATCAATAATAGTTTCTTCAACAATGTTTCCAGTATAAGTTGTTAAGGATAGCAGCAATAGACAAGGACTCATCATCACAAACTCCTTATCTCTGGGATAAACTTACAAAAGATGCAAGAATAGATATCATTAAATAACTTTAATTAGCCAAATCATGAGGAAGAAAATGTAGTCTTTTTTATTGTTCTTCTAGTTGCTCTGTACATAAAAACGTATTAAAGCAAACACACAATACATTTGTAGTCATCCATTGGCCAAAACACATATTAAGAATTTGTTATAAGTTATTTATCCCCATTGTTTCCTTCAACAACTAATGTCACCTTAAAAGCCTATCCTGCGCATTTCCTCTAACAACATCCAACATCAAAACAAAATTTTCCATATTCTTGGTGTTTTTTCGTTCACTCAAGAAGAAAATTGACGATTCCTTCTGCTTTTTCTTTAGATCTTTGGTGATCATCCAAGTCGCTTCAAGAGGTGTCATGATCCTTTTATGTTTTGGTCTACAAAATTATGAGTAAGTTTATATTATTGGACAAAAAAAAACATTTCTTCAGTATCAATGTGGACCGAACAATAAGAGAAAGTACACAACTACTGCCTTCTTCCCGGCATTAGGGAATCTTAGATAGTAGACCCAGCTGACAGATCCTAATAAGATCATATTGAGGCTTTGGCAGAAAGCCATGGTACATATGTCTTAGTTTTTTGACAGTCCTTAACATCAATATCACTACCGAAATCAAGTTCATCAAAGTTAATACAACAACCTATGATAAATCGTAACAACTTTTGCAAATTAAAACAAAAGATAGATGCTTTCATCAGAACCAAAAACCAAGTTAAATATTTCACCAAAAGAATAACTTCTCATTCAATACAATATTATAGACAATAATTTCCTTTAAAACTTTCTTTCCAAATGAAGTTTTTGTAGAGATGCTGAGGTGGGAAATGCCCAATCCTCCAGAGGTACTAATGCAATAACATACAATCTAGGCTTGAACCTCAAAGCTTTAGGTTAATAAATTTTCCCCACCCCACAACAAGGGCTGGTTAGCATTTTCATGTACAATAATAGCCGAGGATTCCGCAACCATCAAGAAAGCATGCATACAGAAGAGTTGACATGAATGAAGGGTTTGTCAAGTTTCTCTACGGTTCAGGAACTCCAAGAAAAAAATAAAATAACACAACATCGGCTTACTTCAAATGCATACCTTCAATGCAAGCAGAAGAAGAAAGGTTTCTACAGAGTAATATCCTCGATCCACAAAGTCTCCAAGAAACAGATACTTTGTCATGGGGCAATCTCCTCCAACTTTAAAAAGTTCCATCATATCATCAAATTGCCCATGAATATCACCACATATCTGAAGCATAATATGCAACGGTGTCAAATAGCAGTGTCAAATAGCTTTGATTGAAAGCCATACTATAAAAAGCAAATCTTCACTTGCACGTTTGGATGACTTGTCCAGCAAAAACATAGGCATAAATTCACAATACCTATCTCTTCTATATAGCATAAGATATAATTAAAGATAGCAGTATGCAGTTGGAAATAAGCTAGACATAGAAGTCAGGAAAATTATTGTTGAGCATGACAAAGGAAAAGGAATAATGCACTTGATCATATGGTGTCAATTGGATTTTGTGGATGTATAAATGATTTACTTTTCCCTTGTACGCAGATGAAAAAGAGTCATATTTGTCATCATTATGATATTCGTAGTTACTCAATTCCATTGACATCGAGTGCAGAATCAGTAAAAAGTGGAGACTGGAGTAGTAAGGAAGATGTTTACCTCACATTCAAATGGATTCACAAACCCTATAGACAATGTCCCATTTTCTATTTTGTTTCTATTTTATTGAACAACTTCATATTGAAATCTTAACAGAGCCCAGGCATCCAGAGAAACAAATCCAAATACCTCCATGCATAGCTTCTCATCTAAAAACCTAGGTTGCCTAGCACTAGGGGTGAAGACGAGTCGAATCGAGTAGTTTGGTTTGAGCGCTCAAGCTTAATCGAGCTTAATAATAGACAAAATGTGAATATATATTGCAATTCAACTTGGCTCTTACAAAAATTTTATTACGCTTGTCTGTTTAAATATTTAAATTATATTCATTTCTCGTAATTTTTAATATTATGCAAGGTTTTCTGTGCCGAGCCGAGCCGAGTTTCGGTAAACTCAGATCCCGGCATGTGCCGACCGTGTCGATGGTACCGTGCCAACCGTACCAATATATATTTATTTATTATTTTTTAAAATAAAAATTAATTTAAAAATTCAAATACAAGATTTTTTGACACGTGCCGTGCCGGTTCGTGCCGTGCTAACAACTGCCGGAACAGGCATGTGCCGCCCGGCACCTAAAACCATGATATTATGTATCTTTTAGCTATCTATTTGGATGCTAGAAATTGATATAATGAAAAACAAAATATTCTCATGAATTTCGAGCTGACGAGCTTTAGAGAAGAGCGTGAGTATCACTTTGCTCCTTTATACCGAGTTTGAGTTGAGCTTTTAGCGAGTCAAGCTCGAACTGCTCATGAGCGGCTCAACTCGTTTACATTCCTACCTAGCACCAACTGACACCTATTCTAGTAATATCGAAATAGGTTATACACTTTGAGTATTGAATAATCGAATACCCATCGTGACAATCAATACTAACAGCATCAAATATGAAGATGGGCAACATGAGCTATTCATCAGCGAACTCCTGCTTCAAAACTTACTTCAAGCAATGCGAAGAGTGAGAATGAATTCATAATGCCACGAACTAAAAACAATCTAACGAGAAACCCACAAGCCTCCACCAGTGACAACTTTGTAACATATTCATACGAAAGACTAGTGAGGCCTCTGGTTTTAGTAAATTTCAGGACCCTGTCATGACCTTTATTCCCATTCCGCCTACAAGGTGATGTTGATACATGGTCAAATCAATGTGAACTCATAGATGAAGAAGATGAACAAAGCCCACCAGTAACAATTATAATTCTATAACATTTAGCCAGCGTAACGGACTTACAGTGACAGGAGCATCGACGATCTGGATATTTGGTTCATCGAT
Source organism: Xerophyta viscosa (assembly GCA_002076135.1). Lineage (NCBI taxonomy): Eukaryota > Viridiplantae > Streptophyta > Magnoliopsida > Pandanales > Velloziaceae > Xerophyta > Xerophyta viscosa. The sequence goes on from MJHO01000085.1 coordinate 386,854, forward strand.
GAGAATCTCCGTGGCTTTTTTACATAGCTTTTTGACCTCCGTCTCTGTCAACGCCTCGCATCGTCTCAGCCGTTCTATCTGCTCATCCAAATTCGACGCCATCTCTCACTCTCTCTGAACTTTGAACCAAATAATTCTAAGCAATCTCTCTAGTACTTAAAAATTGTGCTATGACGGTGAGATCGATATGCTTGGAAATCAAAATCCTCGCTGAGAGATCGAAGAAATGTCTCTCTATTTCTCTCATTCCCCTCTCTAGGGCCACAGAAGACGAGGGAAAGAGAGGGAGAGGGAAGAGGAGCTCCCCGCTTTGGGAATGAAAGATGGGGCCATGAGGGAAGAGTTGGACTGAAGTGCGAGTAGCGGTGACTGTACCGGGGTGGCGAGATCATAGGCTAGTCAAGCTAGTTGCGAACAGTTTGATATCGTTGGATATGTTCGGAGTTTTACACTTTTACTGTCTGACCACAGGCCGAGTCCAAAATAGTTTGATGCATGTTGGTTATAAAATGGTTCTGATTGGGATCAGATAGATTTCACCTCGATATCTAAAAAAAAAAATAATAATAATATAATTTAAATTTTTGGGACTTTATCAAAAAATCTCTACTTACAAAATTGTAATAAACCAATTTTTCAAATTCAACACCTTATTGTTCGATATAATATTTTATTTATTCGTCCGAAATATTATATTTATTTAATCTAACATCTCGTTTACTCGTTCAACATCTTCTTTTTTCGTCCAAATATCGTACTTACTCGTCTGAAATACCATCTTTTTGAACATCAAATACAAGTTAATAATACAAACTATAGCTTGTTAGTCTTTTTGGATAATTTAAATATCAGGCCACTATAAACTTAAATGACAGTTTGAATCTTTTTATAAAAAAAGGTAAAAGATAAGTTGGTTAATAGTATTTGTTTGTTTTTTCGGACAATTTATAAAATCACGCTCTAGTTAATTTAGAAAATTAGGCTCTATAGTTTTTTATGGCAAAATTGGACCCTTTTATTTAAATCGGATTTCGTTCGGCTTATAAAATGGTAAAATTATCCCTATATATTTGATGTGAGAATGGGACATTTTTAGTAACTACTTAGCTATTTTTAATCACAGTAAAAATAAATCACATATCGTTCACAAAAATAGAACATTTAAAATAATCTGATTAAAAATAGCATAAGTATTTTAAAAATACATAAATATTTTTCCTTATACTTACCTTATAGACAAATAGATAAATGATAAATATTCTGTTTTTAAAGGTAAGATAATCTGATTAAATCAAAATTCTGATTTATATATTTAAAAATTAAGGTAATATCAAAACATTCAAATAAGTAGGTTCATTAAGGTAAGAATAATATAAGAATGAAACAATGACATCAACCATAAACATAGCATGATCTCAAATCTCACAGAAACATTCCTGAAAATGAACAAAATACAAGTAATAACATTCTGAACTCACAAATGTGCCATTAAAACAAAATCAGCATCAGACTGCCAGAAGCGAACAACACCAAATACTGGGTGAAAGTAACTCGAATGCTGTGCGAGGAAGAATCACTGTTCGAGGAGGTCGTAGAAGATTTAGGAGATAAAGCAGAGCCAGTAGGAGCCAAGTCAGAAGCAGGGGTGGTGTCGGGTGTGGGGGCCGGTGCAGGAGCGGGTGGCGGCGGAGTCCCAAAGATCGCTTGTGGAAGCAAAACATGATCGATCTCATAAACTGCCACGGGATCAGTCGACCACACGCTGCTGCTGATCTTCGGGTTCGACCACCCAGAATCAACACGGACGAGTCCCGAAGCGTCACTTATGTTCAAGGTGTACTGCCCGCCCGCAAAAGTGCTCATAGGGTTCGTCTTGCCGAGGTTCTTGAAGTCCGAGAGAGAGTAGTATTTGGGGAACGCGTGGTAGAGGAGCAAAGATTTCAGTTGGTCTTGGGTCAAGTTGGAGAGCGACGGCTTCTTCAACGACGAAAAAGCGGAGTCTTTGGGTACAAAGATGGTTACGCCCTGGTCGGTATTGTTGGCTTGGTTTGGAAGGTATCGATCACCTTGGTTTGAATTAGGTAGTTGAGGAAGGTATCGAAGGGTCCCGCGACCGACAGAAGTTGAGTTAGGTTGACATAATGAGGAGCGGGTGCGGGTGCGGGTGATGGAACAGGCGGCGGTTTGAGCAGTTGCAGGAGAAGCAAAGATGGCTAATATTGAGCTCACAACAAATATCGTGAAGAATCCCATTTGTGATTTCTTGTTCTCCCTTGAACAAGTTCAGCTCTTCAAGATCCTGCCAAAAACCATACACCATACAATGGGGTGAGCATAATTCGGGTCAACCCGAATTTCCAAACCGATCCGACCCGAAAATATGTGAAATTTCGGGTTAGGATTCGGGTCGGATCGGGTTGCTATTTTAAGTAATTTGGGTTAAACATTTTCAGGTTCGGATTGGCCTCTAAAATTTCGGGTCAGGTCGGGTTACATCCGATTTTTTTTTCTTCTATTTATTTACTTTTTTACACTACCACCCACCCTCAAATGAACCCCGCGAGACAACCCTTGTCTATTTTATGTCTAGTTATTTTTATTTTTTTTGTATTAGTTAGTCTTTTTTTTTTATTGTTTAATATTACTTTCTCAATAATAATTCTTAAAATCGGGTCAACCCAAACCCGACTCAAACCAACCGGAAAGTTTTTCGGTTCGGGCCAGTTCGGGTTGAGCGATAATTCAGGTCGGATCGGGTTGGTAGTTTTTAGTTCGAGTTGGGTATTTTCAGTTTGGATCGGTCGGGTTAATTCGGGTTGACCCGAATACTCACCCCATACACAACATGGATCTAGGTAGATTAAAAAATGTTTATAAATTACAACAGAGGGTCAAATAAGTATTACAGGAAATTTCATGTAGAGTTAACCTAGCAAGGAGACATAAGAGACCATAAAGTATTATGTAGATCTTTAATCTAAAGAGAGAGAATATCCCAAATTTCGCAGGTTGTTTTAATCAAAATGCAGGTAACTTTCTCAATTTAGTAAGAATAAAAATATTTATAAAAAAACGAAAATGATAAGGCCAAGCATAACCAGAACCTCAAAGTTTTTTGCGAGGTCTAGAAGAGGTTGAAAGAAGCAAAGTAGCATCTGAAATTTTTTTTGACATATACATACTAGGAACTAACTATTCGTTTATAACACAGAAAATATATATATATATATATTCTCAGGTCGAGCTGAGAATAGCCTTGGTAAGCTAACATCTCAGCCGTTGATCTACTTGATGTAACAGCTTAGATTTAATTTTACACTTAACGGAATAACGATTCACGTCGTTAAGTGTTAAAATTAAATTTTAGCCGTTAGATCAAGGAGATCAACGGCTGAGATGTTAGCTTACGAAAGGCTATTCTCAGGTCGACCTGAGAATAGCCTCTCTCTCTCTCTCTATCTATCTATCTATCTATCTATATATATATATATATATATATATATATATATATATATATATATATATATATATATATATATATATATTGGGTCCTTTCTAAAAGAAAATTTATCAACAAAAGCACACAGGAAGAAGATAAACTATACCTAAATTTCTACTTAACATCTCTTCCTAAATCCTAAAAACAAGGGAAAGTTGATGAGAAACGACCTGCCATTACGGGCAAAATTAGGCAGATATCTTGCAAGATCTGAGAATTCTTGACAAATGTCTGATAAATTGATTGGAGAGAGAGAGAGAGAGAGAGAGAGAGAGCAGAAACCAGTGAATCCCATTTCACCTATAAACAAAACAAGTGCAAATGCCGCCAGATCTGGTACCAAATATTATTTTGACTTGGTGTGAATTAGGAAAGAATGTGCCCTGAAGTCAATATAGTATCAACTAGAGAGTAAAAGTGCTTTGATTTACAAGCCAAGTTCATTCAGTTTTCTGAAATTGGTAAAGAAGAGAATGAAAAAAAGAAAATACTTCCTAGAAAACTAACTAACTAGAGCATACTAGAATAAGTTGATGCAGGTTTCTTGGATCAAAACTGAAAGAAATTCACAACAAAGATGTCCACAAATTCAAAAAAAAAAAACTAAATAAAAAAGAAAAGGAATTTTGATCACTTTAAACGAAAACTAGATCAGCATTGCAAGCTTTGTAGAGAAAATGGATCATATTTGCAATGGAAGACTTGGATTTCTAGAATGAGATTCTTGGAACCAGAGAAATCAGCACAAATAGTCTCCTAACAGAAAATGTGGTAATATACTAAAATTACAGGCTAGATTTCTAGCAGTTCTCTACAAAACTGTTCACAACAACCACCAAATCGAGTTCTCTTAGGTATCAAAACCACATTTTGGGAAGGAGGAAAAAGAAGAAGAACAAATTGTTTGAGGGTTTTGAATGAAAGCCTTCTTAGTTTAGACAAATATTTTCACAACAACTTGCAATTTCCAGCATTCATCTAAGAGATCTTAACAATAACAACAACAAAAGAAGGAAAAAAAAATCAAAACTTAATTTGAGGAAAAAAGAGAAGAAAAACAGGGTATGAATGAACTCACCTCTCTAGGTTAGGGCTCCCGTTGTGAGTTGCGGAAGCAGCTGCAAATGCTGTGAATGAAGGGAAGACAGAGGAGGCTATAAATTGAGGTCAGTTGGCACTTGGCATAAATGTGAACTTGGGCGGAAAGTGGTGGAGGTAGTAGCCGTAGTAAATATAGAATAATAATATCTCGATCTAGTTAATTAGTAAAATTTAATGTAAAAGAGCTAATCATGCGACCACAGGGAATTTTTATGGACTTTTCGCGTTCAGCCCCTGCAGGACGAAAAGATGTTAATTTCAGCTCCTGAAAAATATTTTTTCATTTACGCTCTTTTTTGACATACGTGCATCATTATTTTGACCACTGTATCAATACTTTTTAAAAAAAATTTAATATGAAAATTTTAAATTTTGATAAGATTTACAACTTTCATGTTCAATATTTTTTTCAAAAATTATTATAATAGGAGTTTTGAGACTTTGAAATTTTTGCAGGTTATCGGGTTGGATCCGTAACTCGTTAATACTTCGAAGTATCAAAACATCTATTTATAAATATTTTTTAAAAAAATATTAAACATAAAAGTTATAAATCCTATTAAAATTTAAAATTTTCGTGTTGAAAGTATTTTTAAAAAATGTTAATACAATAGTCAAAATAAAAGGACACGAAAAACAAAAAAAGGGCTAAAAATGAATTGGACAAAATTGAGGGACTGATAAGGTAGAAATTTGAAAAGGATGGGCCGGAAACGATTTATCCCAATTTTTGTGGTTGCGATCACAGCTGTTTATGTTGTGCAATTTGTATTACAAAATTTTATATAAAATTTTTATCGATTTATTTAATTTATTTTTAAATATTTTTATAAAAAAAATTATAAATTATAAAATTGTAATTATAAATTTTCAAACAAATATTAAATAATATTTTAGAGATCGTGAGGTTTTATTTTTTTTTTTTTAAGCAAAGCTATATGAGCTATAATTATTCCTATTTAGGTGTCTTCTGAGTTATCAATAAGCAGACATGAGTAAGATTTGTTCTTTTTTCGATGTATGTAATGGATAGGTGAAATATAGGAGGATAATTGGGTTACAAGTATTTTTCTTGGAGTTTTGTTGAAAAAGTCTGTGTTATATATAAAAGTCTACGATTTATATATTTTTTGTTATTCCCTATAATTTTTATATTCCAAATATTTTTTTTAAAAAATATTTAAAAATAAATATTATGAACTTTCAGATTTTTTCAACGGATAATTGCTCTGCAGTCCCTCTATATTGTTTCAACATCATTTAAATCCTCTCAAAAAATTTTTTTACACTTTAATCCTTTTGACACATTCCGATGAGTTTTTAACACATTCCGATGAATTTTTGACACCTCCGACAAACGCCCAACACCTTATATTTTGACACCTTTTAATAAGTTTTTGACACCCTCTTATTAATTTTTAACACCCTCCTGATAAAAAATAACACATTAACACCTTTCTGATAACTTTTAACACCTTCTTGATAACTTTTGACACACTCCGCGGAAGGACTTAACTGCAATTAAAACTTAGCCCAGGATCCAAGTGCAATAAAATTTATAACTTTGGACCCAAACGCAACTCACCCTTTTTTCAATCAGTAAGAACTATGCAGATCTAAAAAGTCTATTTAGAAAAAGTTTTTCAAAAATTCCCATTACAAAACTTTCAAAGTACACTAAGATTTTTTTTAATAAATGTTTTTAAAAAAATATTTATACGTATGTATTTTTACTTAATTTAACAAAATATCAAAATAAAATATTAGTTTATTTGGATGAAATTTAGGAACTGATATGCAATTAAAAAAAAAAAAGTTATTGCATATCCCCTTCCATTTTCCTAAAATTTGTATATCAGTCCCTAAAAATAATAAAATGTGCTGATACGGTGATGTGCGCGCACCACCACATCATCGCGTTTCTTTGTTTTCAATGACTGATATGCAAACTCCTAAAACGGAGAGCTGACATGTAATTAACCCATTAAAAAAAGATTAATTGTATATCAGCCTTCCATTTTTAGAAATTTGTATATCAGTTTCTCAAAACCAAAAAAAAATGACGTGGCAGCGCGCGCACGTCGTCACGTCAGCACGTTTTTTTTTTAATTTTCTGAAACTCATGCGTAAATTTTAGGAAACATGACTAAAAATGCAACAACCTTATTTTTTAAGAAAAAGAAATCCGATTTTTCTTTGTTTGTTATCGTTGTTGTGGTGGTTGTTATCAAATCTTTGTTTTATAGGGAAATTGCGTTTCAGCCCCCCTAAGTTCGGGGTCGCGCATTTCAGCCCCCCGAAACGCCACGTGGCGGCGCGCGCGCGCGTCCACGTCGGCGGGGAAACGCGTTTCGGGGGGCTGAAAAGTCAATTTTGAAAAACGGGGGAGCTGAAACGCAATTTTCCCTTGTTTTATTTTGCAGACAAGGCAAGAAAAACAGTTGTTCAGATGTGTGGGAGAAAGGGATACGTTAAAATGTCATGACTGCATCCAACTCATGTTTGGTACGATCACAACAGTGACCCTCCAACTAATTTGCCCTCTTCTTTTGAGATAGGATAGCCTGTGCTTAAACCCCTGTGGTCATCATCTGAGCCGTTAATCGGTCCAGTATGTATTACGAATTTTTTTTTTTTAAATTTTTATCGATTTATTTGACTTAATTTTAAATATTTTTATAAAAAATTATGAATTACAAAATTATAGATTTTGATATGATCTACAATTTTATAGTTCAAAACTTTTCGAAAAAATGTCAAACAATATGTCAAAATGATGATCAAAAGTTTTGAACATCATTTTGACATATTATTTGATATTTTTTCGAAAATTTTTGAACTACAAAATTGTAGATCACATCAAAATCTACAACTTTGTAGTTCATAATTTTTCATAAAAATACATAAAATTAGATCAAATAAATTGACAAAAATTTAAATAAAAAATCTCGTAATACGTGCTGGACCGATTAACGGCCCAGAAACCACAGACGATCCCATCTCTCTTCTTTTCTCTTTTTTTTTTTTTTTTTTTTTGTAGGGGGGGGGCGCGAGGGGATTATTTAAAATTTGTGATTTTGTGCCCCTCTAATTTGATTTGATTTTTTGTTCATTTGTCATGTAAAATTATAAAAATATCTTCAAAATTTTGCTCTGAAATAATATGTAAATATGTGAACATCTCCAAACACTGTAACAACTTCTTTTATTTGGTATGTTCATAGCTTCAGAAGTGTTCGTATGGGATGTTCGCGGGTGTTTATAAATATTCGTATTTGTAGATATTCGTAGGTATTTGTGTTTGTTCGTTAGTGATTGCGTATTTTTATATTTTTTCAGAATAAAATATTGATGATACTTTTATCATTTCACATAATAAGAGGATATAAAAAAAATCAAATCTAATTAGGAGGTATAAAAATACTGAATCAAATTAGCGGAGGCACAAAAATACAAAAGACTCTTTTTTATTAGGACTTGTATATCAGGCCTTCTTCAAGCTTACTTTATGAATAAACATTTTGTTTGCGGTCTATTATTTATTTTTCACGTCCCAAAATATTAATTTAAAAATAACAATATGATACAAAATTTGTAGATCATATCAAAATCTATTTTTCTTATATTAAAGTATTTCTAAAAAATATTTTTAAGAAAATATTTTGAAACTCCAAAATGTTAACGGGTTATTGAATTAATATTTAAACCTACTAAGATTTCAAAGTCAAAAAATATCTATATAAAATTATTTTTGAAAAAACTTTGAATATAAAATTTGTCGGTCTTATCGATTTTTTTTTTTTCAAAACTTTTTCAAAAAATATACTTATATAGTAGTTAATTTGTCTCTGAATGAATATCGAGACAGAAATTGATTTGCAAAATATTTGAAATCACGGTTGATTTATATATGGTTTCAAAATGAGTTGGTATGCTTATTTTTCCCCTTTTTTTGGGTCACTACACATCTCCCAGCTTACATTCGACCATAACTACAGAAGGCCATCACGGACATAACAAATTGATCTACAAAATGTTTCAAAAAAATTTTGTAAATAGATTTTGGGACGTAAAAAATAAATGATCATAAATAAGAGGCTTATTTTGTAAGACAAAAATTGAGAGAGAAGTTGATATGTAAGTCTTCTTCTAAACACCACGTTCGTTTTTTTTAAACAAAATTAAACGTAGAAAAATAGAACTTAACATGATTTGTATATTTAAAATTTTGATAAAAACTAATTCGAAATAGGCACTGATACAGCACATATATGAGATGCCACATTACTAAAAGAGCTGATCACCAAATGAAAAGATAAGTCTAAGTATTTCATATGACTAAGATGCACAAGCAGTCGAGGCTTCTATTTGCATACCCCGGGATTGTCAGGTCAAAAACTACCTTAGCTCGACCGACCCAAGATGGTGCCATGTACGTATATATGTTATCAATTTTTTTCTTCAAAATATATAAAATTTTAGTCGATAAAATTTTTATTAATATACTATAATAATATAATCATATTGATGTTAATATATATATATATATATATATATATATATTATATATAATATTTTATTTTTTTAATTTTAGACATTTTATATTTTTTTAAATAAATTTTATAACTTTTTAAATTTTTAAGATGTTTATAACTGTCTTTCCTTCTTGTTGTTTACATCTGGATATATTTAAAATTTATTTGGGATAACACATAGCGACCATGTTGATATTCAATTTTAGATATGTATTAAATATAGATTGGGATAATGCTCAGCCCTGGCCTTGGGTGTCTGTCTATTTGGCGGCTCAGCCAAATAGATATGTTTTGATAAGATAACACAACCCGTTTGCCACCTCTACTTGTTATGTATATGCACTATCAACTTAACTATTTTGAAGGAATAGTTACTTCATATCAAAAGATTCAGTACCAACGGATTTTTTTTTATTATTATGGGATTTGAATTTTGATAATTTTGGGATTTTTTTTAGAGATAATAAAACGAAATTTTTTTAAACAAGTATCTGAGCATTATTAAACATAACTTTTTTACTATAGTGTTTTAGATTATGATCATAAAGTAAAATTTTGAACGTGCGTTGCTTCGGTTGAGTATATGTACATATATACCATAATTTTTATAATATTTTTCTAAAATTTGAAAATTTCTACAAATGAACTATGGACCAGTTGAACTACCTAGCTATGGCCCACTACGAATAAACATGTAGGATAAAGGATTACTTCATCTGGAACCAAAGTATAGAGTTTTGGCAAATTTCCTTCTCGGTGGTTCTAGCAGCAGTCTTCTTCATGCGAGCTAGGACTGTTCAACCGGGCTGCATTGGATTGAATTGGACTCGACGTATCCGGATCGGAGATCGAATAGAGTGCTTTTACCGGATGAAAATGAATAGATCTAGATCAGAGGGAACCGAATAATATGTGGACTGAATCAGACAAGACCAGTTTGAACTGGTTCGTGCTTCTCTGCATTGTGCAATGATGCCGCCACGATCAACAATGCTTCTCTGCGTTGTGTAGCGATCATCTTGAGCCACCAATCGATCGACAACTTAATAGTTCAACGCCGCTCGTCGCTCAAGATTGATTAGGCCATGTAGCCGTCGCTTCGACTTCACCGACGGTCGCTTCTCAATGTGCTCGCAAATCGACAACTACTTGTTGATATGCGTCATTTTGACTTCGCCCACGGCCGTGTCGCTTCATTCGGACTATGGCGTGCTATTTTTTTAATCTCTCGATCAACGCGTGCATGCCTGCAGGGTGCGGCGTAAAAAACGTGTGCACATACACACGTGGGGTCAGACTAACTTTGGGTTGGACCTTAACATGTCCTTGGCTAGGTCTAGATTTTTTCTTTGGTGTCAAACGGGGCCAGACCGAAGACCCATTGATCGAGCTGGTTCTCGACCGATCAATAGAGTGTTCAAAAACAGTTATGACTAGAATTCTAAACAGATGATAATTGTTGGAAATGATCCAGATCACACAAGACGCAGACGCTTTTAACGTGAAAACCCTTGAAATCAAGGTAAAACCACGGGCTGTTACGTAACGCCAACGAATCAAAGATTTCCCTATGAGTAAAAGAAAATACAAATCTCTCTCAACTCTCTTCTCACTTTACAGTATAGTATGTCGGTATCTTTATCAGCCAAACCCCTCTTCAGAGTTGCCCGTTGCCTTTTATAGCTGCCGTGAAAGACACTTCCCTAGGCTCAGGCGATCCTTGAGATTTCTCATTTAATAGTTAATAACCGCGGCTAATTAACTACCGAACTTAATGAGTCTTTATTGGGAGTCATAAAGAGTGCGTCGGTTCAATTTCTCGTAAAGACTTCTACGCGCGTGAATGCAGTGATCCAACTTCTCATAATCTGCTGATGTCGACCTCGAGTAAGGTCGCTACCGAAGCGTATGTCGGGAGTTAACTGTTGCCGACACATGTTTCAGCAAAAGGCTTCAATGTCTATCCCGGATAAATACCTGTCTATATCGTGGACTTTTACTTCGGGGCCCGGCTCATTCTCCTAATCAGGGCGCATGAGCGTCATTACACGTGGCGGCCCAAAACGCGGTTATATCACCCATTAATAGATTATAACTAGACCGTGAACCAGACCAAACCGACTTGTCCTATTCAACTTTTGGTCGGGACCGGTATATGAAAACCCGAATGCAATCGGTTTTGTGTTCAGACCCTAGGCAAGAGTGCACGGCATGCTGCTGCTCTCTGCAAAAGATTGGTTGGCGGAGATCAAAGAGAGAGCACTATGAATGATCGATCTAAAATAAAAAGTATAGTAGCTTCTTTTAACCTAAGGCAGTACCTTGTTTGAAACTCTTAAATTGCACAGCAGACGCAGCTTTTGTTGGCAACTCTTAGGAGGCTTCTTTTTTTGTTTTTTTTTTTTTTTTTTTTAAGATAACGAGGTGAAATCTTTCCGGATATCCGCTAATTCGCGGTCTACGATTTTCTACGCACACACCCAGCCCATATTGGATCTAGATGTGCGCAGAAAATAAAATTTTGGCTTGGCGTCCGCCTCCGGACTAGACATGAAGTACAATACGCAGCCGCCACCTTCCCCTCAATCTGCTGAAAACACACGGCGCTGGCACATCTCCATTTCAGAACACTCCTCAAATCAAATCCGGGACGCACGGCTTACGAACCACACGCTTGCCGGTCGACCCAAGAAAAGGAGGCCTTAGGAGGCTACTAATTAAGAACAACATGCAAAAGGTTCATCATGTCTCTCACGCAGACGGGCAAGACCAATGCCCCATTTTTAATTAAAATCTCTCCTTTGCATAGGGGCAACTACTTGTAGCAGTAGCATGGCAAAGAAATTATTATAACAATTAAAGTTAGGATTTTTCGCACCTTTACATAGAAAAATTTCCTGTGAACATTGTCTTGGACAACAGTGTACTACTTAAATAAATAAATATTTTGGCTTCGGCCAAGTTGTCCTTATGAAATAAGACGGATTTATTTCTGCGGATAGGGTGACTGGTTGTAATCATTAGCCATATCCCAACACCTCCTCCAAAAATAAATTATATATATATATATATATATATATATATATATATATATATATGACACAAGAGAGGTAGAAAAGGGCCCAAAAAACTGATTAAAAACTAATAAAAGAACGTGAAGGAAAATACAGTTCATAATAGAACAAAATAGCGTATAAAATTCACGTAGCCAACTCCATCTATTAGGAAACAAAAAGTACTTGTCGTAGAGTTGTGTAGCAAACATAAAGTACAGTTATTGTGTTTTTTATATGAGATTTAATCTCCATTCCAGAAAGTAAATTCCAACACTTTATGGGTTAAAAAAGGAAAGAAACCATCCTTCTGAACAATTATTTGATAACATATTGGATAAAACATAAGCATATGCATCTAACGGTTATAGAGAGATGCAGAACTGCTATATATAAGGTATGGGAACACCAGCTAGATGAAACATCCACATTCAAGTATTCAGCCAATTGTCTATGAAATACAACTAAAAAGAAAAATTGAAAGCAACATTAATAGCTGTAAATGAAATGGCATAAATTAATCAGCTAGAACTAGAAGAGTCGTCGCAATTAAACATAAAAATACGAATAGTGCCCTATAAATTCATCAAACTTACAAGAGAGTGTCTATGAAACTACTTTAACTACATAATGTTCTTGCGGTATAAAAGAGAGTTTAACGAGCTTATAACCATTATGACATGAGAGATATTACTGGACATTGAAATCTACATCTAAGTTGACCAATTTTTAATTGAACCACGAGCTAATGGAGTATGTACTATCCTTAGCCAATATCCCCAAACATCCAGATACAATCAAAGAGTACTGTGGTACCCATAGCGTATGAACTACTTTACATTTGATAAATTATGTACATACATCTCAATGTGAACTATGAGAATAATCAAAAAACAATCCACAGTCAATGATCACTTACATGTCTTCAATCACATAATGGGAGAAAGTTCTGTTTTCTTCCGGGTATCCATGAACATAAGCCGGTGCTGTCTGAAAAATTAAGACCATATCAGACATACACTGAAAAAATCGAAACGTTAAATTACAAAGAGAATTTTCTTTGAGAATGAAAGGACACATTCTTAATAACTTCCAAAAGCAACATATTAAGAAGCTTCAAAGAATTGAGACAAATGATAAGTTGGAACAGACCTTATTTTCATGATGTTCAACGTTCTAAGATTTGAAGTGTTACTTTCTGTACTGCTACAGACTCATTTCCTTCGGTAAGCTGATTTCTAGGAAATATAAGCTGCCGCGCCAAACAAAAAGAGCAGATAATTTTAAATGGGATAACAGAGAACAGAATTAAGAAAAATTAAAATTGATGAAAAGTATAACATTGGAATCTAAAAACTCTAGCAAAAACATTGCACCTATAGCTCTAGCAATGATGGGAATGCAAGCAAGAATTAAAGGAAAAGTGGGATGAAGACCCACTTCCAAATCATAAAAGGAGTGCAAAAGTTTCCGGTGAACCAATTGCAGATAGCATCCAAACACGCGAGTCTTGTGCAGGAACTTTCAGTCATCAAGTTGGGTCGGAAGTGGACACAAATTCTAGTTATGGAATGAGACAAAGCTGACGTACTGAATTCATTAAAGACTAGAATTATCTTATCTGATATGATGGCAGTTTAACTCGGTGAGAAACGACCAACCATGAAACATAAAGTGAACCTATACTGGAAAACTCAAACAACAATTCCAGTTCCAGCGCAGCAACTTTCAGCTAGAATATTTAAGATGATTAATCAATCAATTATGCTGGAATATATACTTACAGCAAACACATTTTTGCTTTTAGATCAAAACAATAAATATACATAAATATTGCTTATTTGAATAAAAGTAGGAATGCTTTCATGACTAACCTTGCAGACATAAAAGCCATTCCCAAGAACACAGCTTTTATAGCCTGCTTCTGGCCAGCGTAGTCAAATGCTAAAGGTAGCATTTCATGTAAAGTGAGAAATGCCATCACTCCACCAACTGCACAAAATAATCCAGAGCTTAACCAATCATGTGCAAAAAACATATTATATCTCAAAGTTGATATTCAGAGGGGTTAAGGAGGAATTATGACCTGACCCAAGTAAACCTTCAAGAATTTCAGGACTAAGGCTGCTTGGAAACAGATAAGCTGCATAAGCAAAAGGTTCAGGCTTTAGTGCTATTGCAATTCTTGAAGAAGTGACTCCAAGCCACTCTTTTTATTTACTGCATTTATAAGCTCCCACTCCAGAGTACTGTATCTGAATGAGATATCACCTTATGATGCATTTGCCATATTTAAAACATTCTAGGATGTACTGCTCTGCATCATGATAGTAATGACAGGAAAATTTTATGTGAAGATATTAAGTTGGAAGCATCTTTAGGGGAGGTGGAGACCCTGAAAGCATTTCATAATTCATAAGATTTCGTGAGTTCATTCCCTACAATTTCTTAATAATACCTCTTAATGGTGGTTGAATTTAAAAAATAAAAGAAAAGAAAAGAAACATTTAACGTGAACAAAATAAGCTACGGTATTTATTTTTTTTGGAGAGAATTACGGTATTTGCAAGAAAAGATAAAGAAATTGCAGCTAATAGATTATGGGGTGCTAATAACTCCAAGCTAACATGTCTGGAATCACAAACTCTCATGATGGAACGTTCTCTTAAAACTTGATTTGCTGCTACAGGTTCCTGTTGCATTGAAATCTCCATGGCAATTGGCTCAAATGAAACATAGATATCAGTGAACAATGAGGCACGGAAAATCAGTAAGGGACCATGATGTAGGACGACTCATAACAAGTTTAAAGAGGTTACTAGCAACTAATGGCAACAATGTTCACAAAAGACTTCATTATTACACCACATACAATAACCACAAAGCCTTTTCCCTAGTAGGTCGGCCAGCCATAATAATACCAAATAGTTTCTTAGTTCATTTCTTGAGTTTTAAATTTTACCAAGGTATCAGGGATCATCCAACTATTGCATACTAAGGTAAGCAACTACATCTATGCTTTAAATATCAGCAAACACAATATGTAGAAGAATAATTTATGCAAGGCAAATTTTTATGGTGATAGATAGACTGCAAACACATTAAGAAAGAGGGTGAAAACAAATACAAACATTTTGAACCATGCAAATGTCTTATCTCTAATTCATGCAAATCATCAACACCAAAGTACCAGCCATTACTGATCAAAGCATCCGTTAAAGGTTCTTACCTACCTCCTTAAAATTGTATAAATCAAAGTACCTATTTCAATGAGTTTGAAATAAAACCGTCGAATAGGCCAGTGTGATGACTAACAAAGATATGACCATATCAAATTAAAACAGAAAACTGTTAAAACAAGTAGAGTGGCTCACTCAATCTAGGCAGTCAAAGTATAGCTGAAAGCTATAAATCACATCAAAATGTAAATGAAAGAGCTAGCTTACCTACTAAAACTACTCCCAGAGGCTCTGCAAAACCAGACAGTGTCGCCAATTTAAACGCCTCCCACTTGCTGAACAAAGAAAATGATACTAAGTTAATACAGTAGTATAAACTGATGAAATTTATCCTGGCTACAATTATCTAGTGAAAGTGTTACCTTTCAGTGGCAAAATAAACGGGCAGAGCTACTGCAACACCCTGAAAGAGAAAACCTATACATCTCATAAACATAAAATATATACACACGCTTAACTATGCATAAATCTCTGATTACTGACATGTCAACCAAGAACTTATCCATTTCTAAACAATGACTATACAAGCATTTATTAATATGTCATTGCAGTGTTTTCTGTTAGAAAATCAGATGTGACATACACAAAAGTTACAAGTTGGACCTCTTACAGGGATCTCATCTCACCTAGGGGTGAGCATTACCCGAATTTGGACCATGAACCCGACCCGACCCGACCCGAAAAAAGCTAAAATTTCGAGTTTGGGTCGGGTCGGGTTTGGTTCAGGTCCTTGTTCTGATGGTTCCGGGTCAGAATAGCTCGGGTCGGGTTGAACAATCCAGAATCGGATCGGGTCGGTTTGGACCCGAACTACAAACAATGCTTGAGCGCTGCACGTTGTTTGGGCCATTGGGCCAGGTGACATCGTTGATTGCAGCTAGCCGCTGTAGCGAACGCGGCCCAAGCCAATATCCTTTCATAAAATCCCTAATGCTCACTAGCTCAGTTCTCTTCTTCATCACCGCTTTCCTTAATCCCTAATTTCTATACTCTGTCTCCGCCGCTAGATTGAACCCTAAGCTCTCTCCCCTCTGTTAATCGCACGGTGCCTTCGCAGAATCTCATCGCCTTCCCAGAATCCTATCCGAGCAGGCTGAGCAGCAGCTCTTCGCCTTCTTCATTTGTTAATAGCGTGGAACTTCGGTATTCGTCTGCCTTCAGCTTCTATCTGTCCTCCCTCATCTGTTAGTCACAGTGTTGTTGTCTTGTTGGTTGTTTAATTAAGTGGTACTGATCGAAAGCTTGCGCTGATAAATTCATCTCCGATTCAGTCAGGCGATTCTTTGGGATTGTAAATTAATTCAATCTCCAATTCCTTGGTATTGTAAATTTGGTTTATTAATTCAATCTCCGATTCAATCAGGCGATTCTTTGGGATTGTAAAGTAATTTATTAATTCAATCCTCCTTCAAAAGTAATTCAATCTCTGATTCTTTGGTATTGTAAATTAGGTTTTTTGGATTGTAAAAAAATGGATTGTGTTTTGTGGTACGTTCTCTTTTGGAGTTGTGTCACCACCGCTGCCACTTACTCCGCCGCCGTCTTCACACTTTTGTAACTATGGAAAGTTCGGGTCAACCCGAACCGACACAAATTTTTTGCGATTCAGGTCGGTTCGGGTCGGTTCGGGTCACATGCACGTTCGGGTCGGGTCGGGTGTATGGTTATCCGGGTCGGGTCGGCTGTTTTGATTTCGGGTCGGGTCGACCCGAATGCTCAGCCCTAATCTCACCTCAGAGTTTAGATTGGCAAGGAATTTCACATGCTTCAGCTTGGTTTGAAATGTTTTGGAGGGTGATTGATGGTCTTTCATGAGAGATTACATGAAAATTTTATTGTTCTTATTGCTGCTAAAAAGCGTCTTATTTCGTAGGTTGGTGTTTATTCAGAGAGGGGGACCATAAAGTAACCAGGGTGCTTCTCGATCTCCATGCAAAACAGAGGACAGTGTTGCAGATATGACCTATGAGGACTTGGGTTGTTACATGGATGGTTTTGTTCTGTTATGAGGAAACACAAGAGAGATGATAAAGTATAGTTGTATTTGATTCATCTTTTTTTCTTTTTTCCTTGAGTTTGATAGGTCAAGTCCTGACGGGGCCTTGCTTAGTGACCTTACATACCGGACTCTTGTTGTACTCTCTTGATATTAATACGCCAGCTGAGGTGCTACTATAGCCATAGGATCGTTAAGCAGGGGCATCGTCTAAACAAATTCTTGGTATTGATTAACGGACAAATAACAAGTAGGACACTGTTGATTTAAGGAATTTTATATTATCCCAACATAAGGATTTTGCTTTATTTTAGTCAATTTTTTGTTGGTTTAGTGGCATCAATGTGCCAACCTTCTAAAAAATTTAAGTTTGCTAGCTAAGCATACAATATAAAACACCCTTTAAACTAGGAAAACAGCCACAATGTCCATATGTAACGGCAATAAAGAGAAAAGTCATATAGAGATTCCGTAAGTTTGTATTTAAATAAGTAGCAAAATTCTTGCTTAGGTGTATTTATAAAAAAAAGGACTTGTCAGACCTATATAAAAACAAGCTAAACAGAAAAATTACCAAAAAAGATGAAATGCTA
The DNA here is from genome assembly GCA_002076135.1 of Xerophyta viscosa. Taxonomy (NCBI): domain Eukaryota; kingdom Viridiplantae; phylum Streptophyta; class Magnoliopsida; order Pandanales; family Velloziaceae; genus Xerophyta; species Xerophyta viscosa. Next base: position 404,870 of record MJHO01000085.1, read on the forward strand.
GTGTTAGCCCATTTTGAAACCTTTTGAAACAAAGTGACCAAAATGAAGTGACCCACAAACGTGAGTGAGAAGGTGAACCTTATTCATTTGAAGTGAAATCAAGTATGCTTTATAGATATTCATTATTAGAGAAAGAGAGAGAGAGAGATGTGACGAAAAGCTGAAGTTTCTGAATTACAAAACTTGAATTATTTCATAATTCATTTTAATTTCAAATAAAGTAATCAGTCTCTGAAAGTGTACCTCTGGAATATTATGAAGAGCGATTGCCAGAGCTAAGTTTAGGCCAACTCTGAGTCCCTACACATGATAAATTGAGCAATTATAAGAAAGAAATATCATTAATCATCTATGATGTACTCTTTGGTCCAAACAGTTCAACTTCATATGTCAAGGCAACAACAATTAATTCAATCCGAAAGTATACCTTCATCGAGCCAAGAAATACTGCCATGCCCTCAGGAAAATTGTGTAAGCTGATACCTGAACTTGCAAAGGTAATATTAATTAATGTGACTAAACATAATCACCAAACTAAGGGTAGGTAAAATCAATGTCATGATATCAAAAACCAAGAGGGAAAAAAAATTATGATAGCTTAGTATTATATTCTCCCATATAGTTCCATTTCAAAGCCATCTGAGAACCAAAATGCTAGTTAGAGAACAATGATAAACAAGGGTCACGGAGCAAGGGACAATCCAGCAATAATACGAGGAGCCCGCATTAATTGTACTGAGGGAATATCCTCATTGTCAACAAACCAAGGGAATGCAGTATCTCACTTAAGATAGCTCAACAAACTATAAGATAGCCATATATTATTCATGACAATTCCTTATGTTGATCAGAAGTTCTTTACCTATATATAATCTAGAAATAGAAAATATAACAAAATGACAATACGCAAAAGTATGCAATTGATATTCGAACTTTTATCGAATTTGCTCTGATGCCCATGTACTTCCATTTGTTCACTTTGTACCCCCTCAATTTTTCAAATTGCTTCCACAATGCACGTTTTTAGCAATGGACGTTAACTTTCGCCGACCCATTATTGATTTGGTGCTACTAATCTAATGTCACAACTACGAGTGGTATTTATTCTTTCAGAAAAAATGTAAGACCAAAACAATAGATAATTACAAAGAAAATAATTTTGGTAATTTGTGTTATTAGCAATTAGAAAAAGGAATAAAAATCTTAAAAGTAACACCAGAATAGTAGACATCATAGCAACAATTTGACAGCAAAGACTATCGTCATCCACTGAGAAGGGCCTGCGAATCAAATTTGAAAAGATAAAGGGCATAAAGTGCACTGTTAGAAGTATATGGCACCAGAGCACATCTAATGAAGGTTTAAGAACCAATTACAAACTTTTGCCCATGTAATATCCCAACAATAGCAATAACAACATGTGTGAAATGTTTTTAGTAAACAATCTCACCTACAGCTGTGATAATTCCACTAAACATGACTTTGGTCCGTGTAATATCCCAACAATAGCAATAACAACAACATGTGCAAAATTCTTTGAGTAAACATGCTCACCTACGGCTGTGATAACTCCACTAAACATGACTTGGCGGCGATGTTTCTTCATTAAGTCCTTACCTGAACCATCGTCATCTTTTTGCTGGTACAAAGCATAACAGAAAGAGAGACTTCATTCATGAACCTTTGCTTAGCCTATTAGCAGCTAAACTTCCAGATAAAAATATACTAACCTGCTGGGTCTTCACACCCACATTTGGAGCAAGTGTTGGCTCCGGGATAAAATTGACAATAATACCAAACACAACAACTCCTGCAAAGAACTACAAAAAAAAAAAAAAAAAATTAGAAAAAAAGGAAAAAAATCTCAACACAAGAAAGCACCAGCCACAACAAGGTAAACCGGGAAGATGCAGTGGACACACCCAGAGATTTCCTTTTAAGAATCCAAGCTGATTCAAAGCATTATGTGCCAAGTCGAGAAAAGATATGCTCAACATAAGGCCAGCCGCAAAACCCTAAAACCAATTACATATACTTTAGTAGTATTGCTAGCGCATCATATGAACTATAAATTGTGAGCCTAGAAAAATTAAGGATGAGCATCAGAGGACCTGCAGCAGCCCAAGCATTTTGAGATTAGGAGTGCGATTAAGGACTACAAAAAGTGCACCTGTGTCAAGCACAAACGTAAGCATACGTATATCAATATTAGAGCGAATAAGAACGACAATCAGAGATTCGACGACCAAATTAAAGATTACGGGACCTATGGATGTGCTCAATCCGCCGACGAGAGAGAGGGCCAGCGCCACCAGAACCTGGGAATCCATTAGAAATTCGTGGAATCAATTAGGGCGTGAAGATCGAAGAACTTGAGCGAGAACGAGAAGAAATGGAGAGATAAATGGGGAATAGAAGAGCGGGAGCTGGGCTGAACGGAAGTAAAATGATCGAGCGACTGTTGATATTTATACCGACACCAGCACCTGTTTTCTAATCATCATTTTCAAATAAATTTTTATTTTGTTCTTATAATTAATAAATCAAATTTAAATAAATATATATATATATATATAACTTTTTTAGATATTAAGAAAAAAACATATAATTTTATGTACAATATGACTTTTCCTTATTTTAAAATAAATATATTAAAACTATAAAAGCTTTACTAGTTACAAAATTTTAAAGCATGAAAAATATATTTTTAGATGTATTTTTAAAAAAATAAAATAAGTAACAGTTATATTGTACACCAAAATTTATTTTTTCTAATTCAAATATTTGTCAAAGCAATACGTATATATGAACTTTAGAGTGATTTATGTTTTTTTTTTTTAAATTCGGAAATTTATTTGATGGAATTTTGTAAAACATGAACCTTTTCCAACAAAACCCTTATTAAAATCAAAATCTAGACCGCGCTAGATAGACGAGGGTTAGGAATTTTTTTCCGTTCAAATTCGACTTTCTATATCACCAGATACATATTCATCAACATTGTACGATTAAGTTCAAAGTCCTAGCTTCCGAAAAATACATGAATCCTAAAGAAAAGAAAAAAAAAAAGCGCACCTCAACTAAATAAGTAATAACTTTTATATAAAAATAAGTAATTTATAATATTGAAAATCATTAAGTACTATAAACTCTTTTGGGTACTAAATAGCTTCTAATATAGTTTGCTCGTCTTTTTATATAGTTAGTGTTTACTCAGACTTAGTTTACCTAGAAATTCTTCCATCAAAATGTAAGTGGTTACAGATATAAAAATACAATCATACAAACAAAGCTATATTATATATAATAAATAGCAATATTTTTTTTTGAGAAAAAATAGCAATATAATTTTAAAGCAATGAAAGTGATGTAGCAAGTATTTAGGCTGTCACGTGTTAGCAGAGAGTTGACCACCATATGAAAAGAAGAGTCTAAATATCCCGTATGATCGAAGTGCACACACTGTCGATGAACTCATCCGCATACCTTGAGATCGCCAAGTCGAGGCCAACCTCAACCCGACATCCAACTGACACTCTAGATTGACCCGAGGCACCAGTTTCGAGATGGCCACACCGAGACCGACCTCAACTTGACCACCGACTGACTCTTGATCGACTCGAGGCCCCAGCCTCGAGATGGCCAGGCTAAGGTTGACCGGCTCGACATCTTGCAGACACTTCAGGTTGAACCGATATTCTAGCAAACTGCTTAAAGCTTATTCCTTGTCGAGCAACGGCCAACCGAAATCGATAATGAGGTCTGATGCCATCCCATACTCAACCTAGGCCTCGGCCTACCAACCGAGCTCGCGAGCCCTGAATAAGAGACAAAGTCAGCAACGTAACTGCCGCGCAAATGAGGAGCAGTCACACTCTACGCCCCTCTATCAACGAACGTGTGAGCTTATGTGGCACAAGAAATGTTAAAAAAATATGAAATATGATGGCAATGAATGTCTGAAATCTTCACGAGAATGGCTCCAAGACGTTTTGTAGTGCCACTTTCCTTAAGGCTTTATTCGCCCCTACCAGATCGTGCAATAGGGTTGATCGATAGCCTCTAGGATACAATGAAGCTTGTTCGCCGGTATTTTGCACTTACGACAGCGAAACACTGAACACCCAGTATATAGCAAAATTATCTAACTCTAAGAATGTCTTCTGCAGCAGATACTATTAGAGATGATCTTTTCTATTCTGAAAAACACAAGGGTGAATTGTACTTTGTTGTTGTTTTTTTTTTTCCGGCAACCACTTTCTCTATTATATAGAGTATACGAAAATGCACTTCTATCAAACAGTTATAAGCGTCCAAAACCTTTGGCAATTATAACTTCTCATAACCGCTTGCAGTTACAAAATTTAATTCCGTTGTTAAATGTTCGGGAAGAACACTTGCGAGGAGAACACTCTCGGGGAGAACACTCTGCTAAGTACAGAGCACGTTCTACCAAGCAGTTTTAACTGTCAATATGTAACTTCTCATAACTGCTTGCAGTTACCAAATATAATCCGCAAAATATTCGGAGAGAACACTTCGCGAAGTACAGAATACGCGGGGGAACGTTTACCGCTTTGAGGAGAACATTTCTGAACAATATTCTTCTTGCGACCCGCGTGCCCAAGTGCAAAGTGCCATCTTTTGACCATTAAATATTCAAGATCGTATATGTGGGCTATATGCTAGCCCATTTTACCTATTTTATAAGTTTTGGAGAAAATCTAATATAAATCAAAATTTTGCTCTTTATTTAGCTTTAACCTATATGAGTTTGTCTCTTATAGGCGTGGCCCCCACAAGTTTTATAACATATTTTGGACATTCAATTTCAACAAGAAGGACCAGTATCCATAATCATCGCCAGACCTACTATTTTTTCAACCGTCACGACTTAGGTATGGGCCCAGCAACGTCTGTAAAAGGCCACCCGAGACACTGTTAATAGGATCCAAAATTATGCACTCGAGAGCACTTAAAGATAACTGATATTACAGCAGGTTGTGCTAAATCCAGTTATGTTCTTAGAGAGACTTGTAAGCCGAACTGTTGTTAACCTCGGTAATGAAAGAGAAAGAAAAGATCTTGTAATTCTCTAATTCTGGTGACATTCTTGCGTTAGCTTACGTCATTGCCTGTTGTTTTTTTTCCTTTGTCTTCCCCAAGGATTTCCATATAAAAATTTTTGTGTGCGTTCACATTACCCTATCTCATCTTCTTAACCATTAACTGTTTTCAAAAACTTATTTATCGGCCGAGATCACATTCGATTAATTAGCGCCCTATGTGGGAAAAGTATAACTTTGAAGATGCATTTTTTTTTCAACAGAAATATATTTATTATATAAAAATATAATTTAAAATGTGGAGATTATATATTTAAAATATAAGTTTTAAATTAATTTGAAAGCTAGGAGGAGGCATAAAGCCATCTCAAAGGCAGAGAATTAATTTTGATTTTATATTGGTTACATCATCTATTATATTAGTTGACACTACCATTTGTGCAGGCATGAATTAGTAGGTCGGAAATAGTTAACTATCCAAGATCAATGCTTGGTCCACTAGTAAATGTATCAATAAATTATCAAAGTTGATGTGTACAGCTTGGATGATTTTTATTTTTATTTTTTTTTTTTATTTTTTATTTTATTTTTTTTTTTTGTCTATATGATGATTTATTATAATATTGGTATAATACATGAGAGAGATTAGAGACAGTAGATAAAGAGTTTTACACTAATGAGTGGCCTTTTTATATATGGATTCCTGGCTAGCTTCAGTATTTTAATTAGCGGGAGTTGTATATCAATCTTTCATTTTTCAGGAACGTCTAAATTAATTTTTGAAAATAGAAAAATGTACTGACGTGGCGATATGAGGATGAAGGAATTAAATAAGTTGGGGCTGATATACAATTTTTCCTTAAATAAGTTGGGATAATGTGGGTTTTGTTTGGTTGGTATGTTATACTCTATCAATGAGGGTGAAGGAAAGGACACCCAAATATACATTCCTTAGTGAATGTTGATTAACTTTATAAACTTTAGCATGTAATACTACTACATAAAAAACTCTCGCTATCTCCGATAGTCCTAAATGCATTGGTTCTTTTGGCGATCTCGCTGTCTCGGATGACGGTTACTAGAGTCGTCCTCAGTACTCTCTAGATCATCAGGTTCATGACAATCTCACAGATTCATCATCAGAGGCTGACCCAAAGGGGTCCACGTATGTATATATATAAATTTAATTCTATAATGGCATATATGAAAACATGTCATATTAAAAAATAACCTAATGTGGTAGCATTAATAAATATATTAACAATAAATATGTTATCCTACATATTAGGTATAACCTAATATATAAATATCAAACTATGCTAATAGTGGGGTTTTTTTTTTTTCATGATACCAAACTAGTAGTATAGTATTAATAATTACTATTATGCCATAGTGGGTATCGTAGATCCTCAAAAAAATAACTAAATAATATATGTAACATTATAAGATATTGATCTATAATCACTTCAAGGGTCACGATACGAGAGTTTATATCATATATACGTATGTGCGCTATAATGGAGCACCCAATTTATTATTCTGTGAAATATATATTTGTCGTGTACAGTAGAAATAATATAATCACATGCTTCATGATGAGTGCAAAGAAAATTAATAGAACGTAAAGATAGTGTTCCATAGAATATGCATACGACATGGTAAGGATATGTATCTCGTTGAATCTCCACCGTTCACTCTAACCCGAGATATGTATCTCAGTGAATCTCCACCATTCACTCTAACCAAGTGTGTGAATGGGTTATTGAGCGACTTCCATAACATGCCCGTCAGTCTTTATTTTTAAAATCTATAATAAATTAGTCGCTTTATCTTGAACATTTTAAAAATCATCCTCTCTTGTGATGTATATATAAGTATTTTGATTACTATATAAGCCTTTTGGAAAAAATTATAAATTTTGATGAGATTTATAATTTTTATACTGAAAATTTTTCAAAAAATACTTCTAGATATGTGTTCTGGGACTTCAAAATCTAGCGAATTATTTACTAATCTTTTAAAAATTTGAAGTCTAAAAATACCAACTTAAATTATTTTTGGTAAAGCTTTCAATATAAAAGTTATAGATTTTGATGAAATTTATAATTTTAATATTTAACGTGTTTGTTAAAAATATTTTAAATATGTGTTTTAAAGTGTTAAAAATTAACAGATTAAAAATAGAGAAGCTAATTCGTAAGGTGTAAATAATAAGGGGGCCGATATTCGACTCCCCCTGTATTTAGTTTATGGTGCATTCAAAACCCCCATAAAAGAATATTTTAGTATATTTCACGTCATAGGCTAATGCATTATGTATCGGTCTTAGTAGACAGTGATGCAAAAATGGTTTAAAATCGATCTCCTTTGGTTTCCTTAATAGGTATTGGCCGATATTGCCTGAGTTTTGATAAATCTTTTTTTTTTTTTTTTTAATCATCATGGTAAAAAACTCTGCCCCTAATGTATAATCTTAAGTATACAACTCATTATTATCGACTAGAATTTCATAGAAATATGTGTAAGCATGACCATTTTTTGGAGACTTTTGCACATATCAATTCTTAACTTTTCTTGTATAATAGAAAGATTTTTTGCTCCTCAGCATCTTTATCCTTCTTTTTTTTTATCTTAGGATCGTGATAAATTAGGCCAATTGAGATTTAAATGATGTATAGACGGATCAAAGTTATAGTTCCGCAATAATGAAAATAGAAAAGATAAATTTTCAGATAATATTGTTGAAATTTAAATATGAAACTTCTATTTCATAGGAAGAATCCACTTGAGTATTAAGATTCGGAGGTAATTAATGATGTGAGCAAATCCAGGCTATCCAGTTGGACTAATTTCATCCAAAATTTATATCGATTTGGATAGAAAATTGACCCACCCACCATGCTGATTTTAATAGGGAGAATAGCAAGTCCTTTATTAGCAACCACATCAAAAAAGTCGCAATTGAATCAACTAATTCTTATAAAAAAAAAAAAAAACAAGAAATATATCCATGCAAATAAAACGTGGAGTTAATTACGGAATGTTAGTCTTCAAAATTATTCGGAGGACGTCATACAGGTTGAGAAAAATCATGGACTTGTTCTGTGATGTATCTATAACTAGTTTTGCAACGAAATATCGCAGTGGTAGGATGATCCTCATAAAGCCTAATTATTCTAGATCCGGTTCTTTATCCTGCCAATAGAAATAAAAATTACGCTGGTGAATACGCTCATGTGTGTCCCCAACATGCAACGGGTGGTTTCGTCTGGGTATGCAGTCCAACATAGTCTCACTCTGAATTGAACAATGACGGCACTATTGGCTACTAAAGAAATAGATTTGCACCATAATTTGCAAAGATTAGTCAAAAAATAATTTAATATTTATTTAATTTTATGGTTTTTGTTAAATATTTGAAACAAATAGTTATTGATAAATTGAATTTGAAGCATGACTTATACACACCAAAATCATTTCATTCCATAAAAAAGGTCAAGTACAAAAGAGAGAATCCAAAGTGACTCCCTCAAACAAAAGGGCAAAAAAATGTAACAAAAAACACAATGTTGAGGATATGGGCCTCCAAAACCACCGTCCCTTTACTGTAGAAAACGTCTTTTTTTTTTTTTTTTAATATCAAAATGTTTATATAAGTTTTATCACCCATGTGAAAATCTATTGCTGATACTGGATGAGTTCCATAGAGCTACTATCTAGCAGCTGTTCAAGTTATTTTTTTTATACAAATTAATATTATTTGTATATTAATAAACAAACTTTTTTTTTCTAATTCTCAATACTTATTAAACTTAGCCCACTAAAAATTGAGTTAAGAAATTATCCAATATCACCTATAGGTTAGATATTGTATGATCTTTAGTCTATATAAGAATATTTTATATTATAATTTTAATTATTAAATTTTTTTTATTTTGTATATATAAATAAATATACATATATAAAGATCTAAATTCGAAACCGAACCGAATCCGATCCGAGTCAAACAAATCCGAATCCGACCTGATAAAAAATAACATGAATTCGAATCCAAATTTTAAACCTTGAATCGGAATCCGTTCGGATTGAATTCGAATGGACTGAAACTCAATCTGACCCGTTGCCATCCCTAGACTCACCCACCGTTTGCAAGCACAGTTGGTGGTTTGAGAACAGGTTATGGGTTTGGAGCTTCGGAGCTTGGGCTCCGCCACCTGTCCCAGAACATCTGGTGGGCTTTGGGCTTGGGCCGAAGTGTAGCTATAAGTGTAAATATAGAAAGGTAGAAGGGCATTAGCGGAAAGATATTTTATAAATGTTAGGGCTTGCCTCAACCCTAGGGCTTTCTCCTTGCGGCGGGTAGAGTGCGAGTTGGCGCTGCAGCAACAATGGCGGACAAGGGTAGCAAGGTCGGGCGCAAGGATGTGGTTGCCCGCGAGTACACTATCAACCTACATAAGCGCCTACATGGATGGTAATTACACGTCATTTCCAGTTCCTTGATCCCGTGATTCTATGTTGTTGTCTTCGTTGCCCCTTGATCATATCTTTTTTGAGATATAATCCGTTTGATCTGATTTTCATAGCCATGAATTGTATAATTACTTGTTTAGCAGAAGTCGGGTAAGATATAGGGTTGCAGTTCTTGGGTAGGTTTTTAATGATTTTCTTTTTGACTGGTTGCTATTTTACATTGGACATGTTATAACTTCAAGCAACTGATTCTTTTCATAAACTTTCTGAAATTTTATTGTGGGCACGGTAAAATTTGAAAAATATTCGCATGCATTTATAGAAACCTTAAATCTCTCTGGACTAGCTTTTTATTCTTTTGATTGTTATAATCAATTTATTGTTAAAATATCTCATTATGTGGTAAATAATTGGGATGCCGCTTTCCCGTATGAAATTATTGTGATAGCTTCTGAGCTTCGATATTTTGCATAAGTAGCTTTTTGAGATGTATTGTTATTGCCTAAGAAATATTTCTTATGGATTTTTGCGATGCAATAGTTTCGACGTTCTGAAAATTAGCATTTGCGCCTAGAGATTCAAAAAAATCCTGGGCCCGTGGCTGACCCGCGGCCCGTGGCCCTGGCCGTACGAGTTAGTCAGCTGAAATCAGTATGTCGGTCCCGTGCCAGCCGAGCCGGCTACGGGCTAGCCGCGCCAGCCCGCACGGCCTACTTTTTTTTTGGACAACCTGCCCAACGGCCCTTTTTTTTTTTAAACAGCTCGTGCCGGCCAACCAGCCCGCACGAGCGCTAGCTCGGCAGGCCAACAGGTCGATCCAAGCTAATGCTCGGCGCAGCCGGCCCGTGCAGCGGACAGAACGGGTTGACCTGCAGCCCGCGGTAAGAAGTGCGGGCCGAGCCACTTCTTGCATCTCTATTTGCGCCTGCGTTTCGTTTTTCGTATAAATGTGTAGTATTTCTTTTACTAATATCCTGCTAGTTTTGAGTGTGCCTAATAATATGCCATTCACTGTGTTCTACATTTACGATACCGCTTATTATTGCCGTTCCTTTACAGCACTTTCAAGAAGAAGGCCCCAAAGGCCATAAAGGAAATTAGAAAGTTTGCCCAAAAGGCAATGGGAACAACCGATGTCAGAGTCGATGTTAAGCTGAACAAGCTCCTCTGGAGCAGGGGTATTCGAAGTGTGCCAAGACGTGTGCGCGTTAGGATAGCCAGGAAGAGGAACGACGAGGAGGATGCCAAGGAAGAGCTCTATTCTCTCGTGACTGTTGCTGAGGTACCCGCAGAGGGTCTTAAAGGATTGGGCACCAAGGTTGTTGACGAGGATGCTGATTAAGTGTTACCTCTTTACGTTACACTAATACCGAGGACACTCGCTATTTTTGTGGTAGTTTTAAGTGCAATTTCGATATCAAAACCGTGGAACTATTATGTCTTAGCTAATGCCCAAAAATATCTCCAGGTGTTATTTTCTATATGTTTCTTTTGCATCATTCAAGAATTGTAGGTTCCGTGTAAGGAAAATTTTTAGTAAGTTATGTTGTTAAAGTCGAATATTACGGAGCTGGTATTTGTTATCTTTTTTTTGGGTGATGTATATTTGTTGCGCGGAGTTGGATCCCGTAGTTCTAATACTCCATGTATTATTATCTGAGCCTGATCTTTTTTCTTCTTTTTTTTTTTTTTTTTTGTAAATAAGTAATTTTTATAAACATATGGTTTAGAAAGTACATTGATCAGTTGTTAAGTACAAAAAATCAACAAATGTTGCGTATATGCTATCAAAACAAAACTGAGTATATCAAACTAAAATCATAGGCATCTAACACCGGTTAATACAAACAAGAATAACTAGTCAGTTAGGAATTCTTTAAAATTATGTTCTTCTTTAATATTCGTAATTCATCCACTCAAACAGGAAGTTAACACCTGGACAATCCACAGAGGCAATAAAAGCAAGTATTAACGTTCTATTTGAAAGAGAAAATTATAACCAAATGCAACCGTAACATCTCCTATCAAGAAATAAAAATATTAATTTGTTTATTTGCGGATCAGATTTAAAAATTCATTCAGAAAAGTAAATTAAGAAATTAACGTGATCTTTGATGCCTAGATATGAATCAATTGTGTTATGTTCGTGATATTTTGCCATAGAAGTAATAACGTATTGCGAGGGGATGTGAGCCGTTCGTTTTGAAAGTATTACTTATGAAGCATACATACATGTATCAACGTGTGGAATGCATTTGCAGCAATGCACATTTTGTTACTATTGTTAGCATACTCATACTTCACGTACCTTGTGATTTCTACTTTATCGCTTCAGTTTATATATATATATATATATATATATATATATAAAATAAGCTTAACTAAAATAGTAACAAGTTTAACTAATTTGAGATCACACTTCAAACTCTAGGGGTGAAAACGAGTCAAGTTCGGATCGAGTATTACTAAGTTTAAGCTCGGTTCGATTGTTTTAGATCGGGCTCGACGAGCTTCATATGCTGAGCTCAACTTGACTTGAAAAATCTCAGGCTTGAACTCTATTCAAGATCAGTTCGATTGTATCAACTGAGTAGAGCTTGAGTCGAATCGAGCCGAGCTTGATTCGAGCTCGGCTCGATTGCATGAATTAGACTAAGCTTGAGTCGAACTTGAAGTCGAACACAATTAACAAATCTTGTTGTAAAAGATATTTGAATAAAATAGAAAAGTCCGTTTAGGCTGGCGAGTAACACGATGCTCAAGCTTCGTTCGTTTAATTACTCGATCGTGAATCCATACCCGAACTCGGCTTAAGCCGAGTTTAAACAAATTTAAGCCCAAACTACTCGTGAGCCTACTTGTTTTCACCCCTGAATCAACTCTAAATAAAAAAGGATAAGATTTAACTGAAATAGTATCCAGCTCAACTAAAAAGATATTATTAGAGTCAATTATAGGGACGAACGGAGGGTCTTATAATTTTTGTTTATTTAAAAGTAAAAGTCACTATGATATAACTTTTTTAGCTAGTTTTTGTTATTTACTTACCGAATATTTCCAAAAATAAAATAACCAAAAATTGAATCTATAGTCATCCAGAAACTATATCACGCAAGCTAGTACTTCAGAATGAAAACAAGTAGAAATTCATACTTTCAAACCGGCAGTGATAGTTTTATCACTAATATCTGCTGGGCAGAATGCAAAAATAATAGTGAATTTATTTAGGGATGTTATATATTTTGATACTACTTACAAAACTAATGGTTATGGTAGACCATTTGCACCGACTATTGGTGTGAATCACCATAAGCAAACCACATTTTTTGGTTCAAGATTGCTATATGATGAGACAACAGCTTCTTTTGATGGTTTTTTAGGTCATTTTACAAGCAATGTCATATAAGCATCCCATGACTATCTTGATGGAACAATCTGATGCTATGGCCAAAGCAATAGCTCATGTCTTCCCAAATACAATCCATCCGACTTTACGTTTGACACATGTAACAAAATGCTGCCAAGCACTTGAGCTATTATTTCCACAACCATTCGATTTTTGCAGTAGATTTTAGCAAAAGTGTCTATAGTTATGAAGAAGAAGAAGAGTTTTTGTTGGTTGGAATGCTTTACTAGAAAAGTGTGATTTGAAGGATAACTCTTGGTTATCTATACAATTTCATTGCAAAGAGAAATGGGCTTTAGTTTATGGACGACAGTCTTTTATGCAGATAAAATAAGTACTCAACGAAGTGAAGGTCTGAATAATGTGCTCAAATAGTATTTAAATTCCAAACATGATTTAGCAAGATTTTTTAATCATTTTGATAGACTTTTGGAAGACCGAAGAGAACAAGAAGGGAAAGCGGATTTTCGTGCAAGTCAGACTAGGCTAAGCACACCTCCCTTAAAAATTTTAGAGCAAACCGCAAGTGTATATACTCATGTACTATTTAAAAGGTTTAAGAAAGAATTTGACATGGTTATGGCTTATACTGCACAAAAGATGCGATGAAATTGACTCTATAAAGACATGTTTTATGATACCTAGTAAACCCACATCCTATATTGTCCATATTGTTTTGTAACTTTTCTTTCATGTTATTTTAAAGTATAACTACCAAATCATAAACTATTAATAGCGTAATCATAACACATAAAATATAGCTAAACAACTATGTAGAATATAGATATCACTATTATATGAAAAAAAAATGATACATACCTCACGACATAAACTTTTGCTTATTCAACAACACTCCGTTAGTACATGTAAGCTTTCCAATCTCAAATTTACTTTTTAACATCCATTTCACATAAAGTATGACAATAGTATATTATCCTGCAATTGTCCATATAACATTAATCATCTCTCAAAATAAGATAATATAAAGTGATACTACTAGATTTCAATTATCAAAAACCATATCTTTCTAAGTCATAGCTGCCAAAAAAGGCTAAAATATACATATTTTTAGTCTATGATTTATAAAATATCATTCCCTTTACAAAATATGCCACCATTCATCTATCTAGCCAAAGGAGTTCTTTTAAATTGAGCACGGCATTTCTTCATCAAATCAAAATCATCTATGATCGAATCTATACTAAATCATTGAGCAATGTCTTTTTCAATATATTTGATCAAATAATCTGCAAGAAAATCATCCTCCATCTTGTTACGCAAATTTGTCTTTACAATCTTCATAGCTGAAAAAAAATACTCCGTTGTTGCTGTTGAAACTGGAAGCGTCAAGATAAGATGTGTCAATCAATCAACAAGAGGATACAAAGTTAATTTTCTTGTCTTCACCATTATTCACATAACTCGGAAATTGTTGATTGATTTTGCAAATCAACCCTCTGAGTTATGTCAATATTGTTGACGACCTTCCTACGGATTGGAGTCGCCACCTAATTTTTATGGAAAATTAAAATCGGGATAAGGCACGTTGAGATTCTTGGGTTCGTTGTCGGTTACGTGTGGGGAAGACAGAACACCCCACAGGGCCCCTACGAAGAGGGCACTGTCAATTAAACGGCTTATATTTTTTTTAAAATTGGGATTCATCATTTTTATTTATGATATTTATATGTTATCGACTGCGCGTGTTTTGGCTTCTTCTTAATTTTGACGTGTGAAAATATATTTTTTTCCGAGATATAGAGTTCGGATAACCACCTCATTCTAATCTCATTTATTTATTGATTTTTTGGATAAGGGAGTAGAGATCTAACCCAAAAAATATTTATAAGATTTTATATTTATCAATTTTTATGTTTTTTTTTAAAAAAATTTTATTAAGGTAAAGAGATCGGTTAACCGCCTCACCCTAACCTTTTCTTTAAAATGTTTTAAGATTTATTACTTTTTATATTTTAAATAAATTAATAAGGTGCAGAGATCGGTTAACCGCCTCTCTCTAATCTTATTTTTTTAAAAGATTTTAAGATTTATCTTTATTTTATTTTATTTTTTATATTTTAAATAATTTAACAAGGTGTAGAGATCGGTTAACCGCCTCACTCTAACCTCATTTTAAAAGACTTTAAGATTTATCATTTTTAATTATTTTTTTTTATATTTTAAATAATTTAATAAGATATAGAGATCGGTTAACCGCCTCACTCTAACCTTATTTTTAGAAGATTTATGATGTTTTTGATGTTTAGAGCCATCTTTATAGACAAAAATCATGAAATTATAGCTTAAAATCCAATTAAAAGTGATCAAAATTAATAAAAAATAGTTTGGACCACTAAATAGGTTCCTAGAAACAAAATGGCTAAGTCAGAATTAAAATGGCTCGACCAGAATTGAAAATGGCTCGATCAGAATTGATTTGGGCTGGACCGGATTGAAAATGGCTCGGCCGGATTTAAACTGACTCGGTCGGATTCGAAAACGGCTTGGTCGGATTTAATCTGGCTCGGTCTCGACCGAGCCCGACGCGCGTCTTTAATTTGAGATCGACCGCTAGCTCGCGGCCGACGCCGATGGCCGGCGGCGTTTCACCGACGACCATCGCAAACCATATACGTATCCCTATGTTTTCGATGGTTCCGGATTCAATGGCGGTGTCAAAATTTAGTTTTGACGACTCTATCGCAAGTTATAGTCATTTAAAGTTTCGGTAAAAAATAAAATTTTCGAATTCCGCCGCCGTGGCTCGCCGTCGGCGCCGCCACGGCGGCGTTTCACGATGTCCTACCAACCACGAACTCAGAAATATAGTTGTTTTTGCTTGTAAAGATGCCTACCTTAGCTCCCGAGCTCGGCCGGCGGTAACGGAAAATTTTGACGTTTTCCAGCGATCCGACGCTATCTTCTTCCGTGCAAGTGCTTCGATGATGTTCTCTTTGACATCTCCTTCGATCTCCCGAGCTTCAAAGTCAGTGGTTCCACACGATTTGCGAATTCGTATTTTTTTATTTTTTTTTCTTCCCGTCGGTTCCTCTCGGCTCCGATCACCCCCATATATATAGTCGCCGCGCCGCGTGAGAGGCGCTGACGACGTGGGAGGTCGCTTGACCGGTTCTTCCGCGGCGATCGTGGGCACGAGGCGCGGCCGCGGCGACTGCATCCGTTGATTTTCATATATTACGTAAAAATACCCTTATTTGCTAAATTGCAAAAACGGGCCTGTTTATTGGCACATATAGCCCCCTCAAGTATAAAATTTTGTTTTTACGAAAATTTCTCGTTCGTATGCTGCCTCGTTAAAATTATAAACAATTATGTACGTCCATATACTCTCAAATTAAGCTAAAATAAATTTAATCATGTAAAATCAAGATTTTAAGTTTAATCGAGTTTATCGAATAAAATCGGGACGATAACCCGGACAAAATGGGGTGTCTACAGTTGCCCCTCTTTGTTCGATCCTTCGGAGAAGGATTGGACAAAGATAAGGAGATACCACATTTTGTCTGGAGAGAGCGAGAGAACTTGAGTATAGTCACCTTATTTCCAGAATTATAGTCAAAACAAGATCAGTCGTCTCACAGTGCGACACAGTTTGCTTATGATAAAATTGAAATAAGATTAGTCGTCTTTCAGTAGGGCACAATCGGCTAAAAATAAGATTTGAGATGAGATCAGTCGTCTCATAATGTAGCGCAGTCGGCTTAAAATAAAATTGAAATGAGATCAGTCGTCTCGATGTAAAGCACAGTCGGCTAAAAGATAGATTTAAAATTGAGATCAGTCGTGTCGATGAAAAGCAGAGTCGGTTAAAAGATAGATTTAAAAATGAGATCAATCGTCTCGATGGAACACAGTCGGTTCAAAACTCAAGGTAAATTTTGAAAAATGAAACAGTCGTCTCGTGGTAGAGCACAGTCGGCTCAAAGTAAAATTTGAAAAATGAGACAGTCGTCTCATGATATATCGCTCAACGAAAAATTTGAAAATGAGACAGTCGTCTCGTGATAGAGCACAGTCGGCTCAAGGAAAAATTTGAAAAATTAGACAGTCGTCTCGTGATAGAGCACAGTCGGCTCAAGGTAAAATTTGAAAAATGAGACAGTCGTCTCGTGATATATCGCTCAAGGAAAATTTGAAAATGAGACAGTCGTCTCGTGATAGAGCACAGTCGGCTCAAGGAAAAATTTGAAAAATGAGACAGTCGTCTCGTGATAGAGCACAGTCGGCTCAAGGTAAAATTTAAAAAAATGAGACAGTCGTCTCGTGATATATCGCTCAAGGAAAATTTTGAAAATGAGACAGTCGTCTCGTGATAGAGCACAGTCGACTCAAGGTAAAATTTGAAAAATGAGACAGTCGTCTCGTGATAGAGCACAGTCGGCTCAACGTAAAATTTAAGAAATGAGACAGTCGTCTCGTGATAGAGCACAGTCGTCTCATGATGGAGTACAGTCGACTCGAGGTAAAATTTGAAAAGTGAGACAGTCGTCTCGTGATAGAGCACGGTCGGCTCAAGGTAAAATTTGAAAAATGAGACAGTCGTCTCGTGATAGAGCACAGTCGGTTCAAGAAAAAATTTGAAAAATGAGACAGTCGTCTCGTGAAAAGATTTGAATGAGAACTACGTCTCAAAAAGATTTTAAGACGAGAACTGCGTCTCGTGATGTAAAAAGATTTTATGAGGATTACGCCTCAAAAGATTTCATGAGAATTACGTCTCAAAAAGATTTTATGACGAGAATTACGTCTCGTGAGAAAGATTTGTATGAGAACTACGTCTCAAAAAGATTTTATGACGAGAACTGCGCCTCGTGAGAAAGATTTTTATAAGAACTACGTCTCAAAAAATTTATGATGAGAACTGCGTCTTGTGATGTGAAAAGATTTTATGGGAACTACGTCTCGAAAAGGTTTTATGACGAGAACTGCGTCTCGTGAGAAAGATTTGTATGAGAACTACGCCTCAAAATAATTTTGTGAGAATTATGTCTCAAAAAATTTTATGACGAGAACTGCGTCTGGTGATGTGAAAAGATTTTATGAGAACTACGCCTCAAAATGATTTTATGAGAACTACGTCTCAAAAAGATTTTATGACGAGAACTGCGTCTCGTGATGTGAAAAGATTTTATGAGGACTACGCCTCAAAATGATTTTATGAGAACTGCGTTTCAAAAATATTTTATGACGAGAACTACGTCTCGTGAAAAGATTTTATGTCAAACTTGTGATTTCTTTTTTAAATGATTTGTTAAACAAAGTGAGAAAATTTTATTTTGCTAAAAGTTGATGTTTGCTGTTAAAAATTTTATGCAAAAAGCAATGCTGATTATGTAGCGATAAAAATCGAAAAATTGTCAAAAGTTTTGTAACACGAAATTTTATGTTGTGCATGTTCGGTCATCCCGACTATTCAAAAAGTCATTGCCTCGGCATCACTTCTTTCTTCTATTTTGTCTTTGCTTTGCTTTTCTTTTTGCAGACAGTTGTTTTTCTAAGTCGTCCCAGCTTGTAAGCTTGTCAGCTGTTGATGTTGAAGATCAGTTTTTTCACAAATTTTTCTGAGAAAGATTTGCCCCAGTGATGATTCGTCAAAGTTCTGATCCAAATTTGCTTCATTTAGACATAGAGTATGTTTGTGCCTTTTCTTTCTTTTGCGGATCTACGTCTTTATCAGCTGTCGATGTGTATTCTGTTCTGAGAGATTTTTTTTTTTAAATGTCTTCTGTGCCTGCTTTGTTTTGATCAGTCTCAAAATTTTCGTACAAAAATTTTGCCCCAGTTTCGACGTATGGATCAACTTTCTTAAATTTGCCCCAGTTTGAATTTAACTGCTAGTTTATTTTCTTTCAAGCAAATCATGTTGAATATCTGTTTAGTTCACAACTAGTCGTAATATGTGTCTTTTATTTTCTTCTTAGTACATATTTATCCTTTCCTTGATTCTCTAAGTTGAAAGAATGCAACTCCGGAGTGAATTTCGTTTAAAAATAAAATTGCCCATTTCAAGGTGGAAGTGAGTGTTTGTGTGATAAGGTGATGAATTTTGCAGAATATAATTTTTGAATGCATGTTCTTGAATTTTCACTTATCAAATATTTAGGCCGGCCACCTTTTCTGATTTTCGAACTAGCTGACTTTTCTTGTTCTTTTCTTTTTTTTTTCTTCTGTTTCTATTTTATCTTTTGATGCGAATTCCAACATTGGTGATGAAGCAATCCGGTTACTCGATAAAATATAGCCTTGAAGCTCTTTACACACTCATACATTAAGAAGTCATTGTTTGACGTAAAAGTAAACATAGATCACATGAATACTTCTAATTACTAAATGACTCAAGGTAGCGGAGTGTATGTACATTTTTTCTTTTATTATTCCTTATCTTGTATTTTATCTTTTAACGTGAATTCTGACATTGGTGATGAAAGAATCCAGTTAGTTGATAAAATACAGCTTTAAGGTTCTTTGCATACTCATATCTTAAGTTATCATTTGACGTAAAAGTAAACATGGATCACATGAATACTTCTAGTTACTATATAACTTTAGGCAGTGGAGTAAATGTTTGCGCATTTTTTTGTCAAGTCAAATCAAGAGCACGCATTGTTCTTTAGGCAGTGGAGTCGCCATCTTTTGACGACCTTCCTCCGGATGGGGGAAAGAAAGTTTGGAGTCGACACCTAATTTTTATTAAAAAATTAGGAAACCGGGATAAGGCACGTTGAGATTCTTAGGTTCGTTGTCGGTTACGTGTGGGAAAGATAGAGACATTCGCCCCACAGCGCCCCTACGAAGAGAGTACTCTCAATTAAACGGCTTATATTTTTTTAAAATTGGGATTCATCATTTTTATTTATGATATTTATATGTTATCGACTGCGCGTGTTTTGGCTTCTTCTTAATTTTGACGTGTGAAAATATATTTTTTTCTGAGATATAGAGTTCGGATAACCACTTTGCGTATCATTCTAATATCATTTATTTATTTATTTTTTGGATAAGGGAGTAGAGATCGGTTAACCACCTCACTCTAACCCAAAAAATATTTTTAAGATTTTCAATTTATCAATTTTTATGTTTTTTTTAAAAAAAAAAAATTATTAAGGTAACGAGATCGGTTAACCGCCTCACCCTAATCTTTTATTTAAAATATTTTAAGATTTATTACTTTTTAAATTTTAAATAATTTAATAAGGTGCAGAGATCGGTTAACCGCCTCTCTCTAACCTTTATTTTCTTAAAAGATTTTAAGATTTATCTTTATTTTATTATTTTTTTATATTTTAAATAATTTAACAAGGTGTAGAGATCGGTTAACCGCCTCACTCTAACCTCATTTTAAAAGACTTTAAGATTTATCATTTTTAATTATTTTTTTTATATTTTAAATAATTTAATAAGATATAGAGATCGGTTAACCGCCTCACTCTAACCTTATTTTTAGAAGATTTATGATGTTTTTGATGTTTAGAGCCATCTTTATAGACAAAAATCATGAAATTATAGCTTAAATTCCAATTAAAAGTGATCAAAATTAATTAAAAATAGGTTTGGACCACTAAATAGGTTCCTAGAACCAAAATGGCTAAGTCAGAATTAAAATGGCTCGACCAGAATTAAAAATGGCTCGATCATAATTGATTTGGGCTGGACCGGATTGAGAATGGCTCGGCCGGATTTAAACTGACTCGGTCGGATTCGAAAACGGCTCGGTCGGATTTAATCTGGCTCGGTCGAGACCGAAACGGGCTCATTCTCGACCGAGCCCGACGACGCGCGCGGGCTTAGCCCCGCGCGCGTTACTTTCATTTAAACTGACGACCGGCTGAGCCGGTCGTCGTCTTTAATTTGAGATCGGCCGCGAGCTCGCGGCCGACGTCGATGGCCGGCGGCGTTTCGCCGACGACCATCGCAAACCATATACGTATCCCTATGTTTTCGATGGTTCCGGATTCAATGGCGGTGTCAAAATTTAGTTTCGACGACTCTATCGCAAGTTATAGTCATTTAAAGTTTCGGTAAAAAATAAAATTTTCGAATTCCGCCGCAGTGGCTCGCCTTCGGCGCCGCCGTTTCACGATGTTCTACTAACCACGAACTCAGAAATATAGTTGTTTTGGCTTGTAAAGATGCCTACCTTAGCTCCCGAGCTCGGCCGGCGGTAACGAAAAATTTTGACGTTTTCCGGCGATCCGACGCTATCTTCTTCCGTGCAAGTGCTTCAATGATGTTCTCTTTGACGTCTCCTTCGATCTCCCGAGCTTCAAAGTCAGTGGTTCCACACGATTTGCGAATTCGTATTTTTTTGTTTTTTTTTTTCTTCCTGTCAGTTCCTCTCGGCTCCGATCACCCCCATATATATAGTCGTCGCGCCGCGTGAGAGGCGCTGACGACATGGGAGGTCGCATGGCCGGTTCTTCCGCGGCGACCGTGGGCGCGAGACGTGGCCGCGGCGACTGCATCCGTTGATTTTCATATATTACGTAAAAAATACCCTTATTTGCTAAATTGCAAAAACGGGCCTGTTTATTTTGTAAAAACGCTGGACTCATATATTAAATATTGGCAGATATTGCCCCCTCAAGTATAAAATTTTTGTTTTTACGAAAATTTCTCGTTCGTATGCGGCCTCGTTAAAATTATGAACAATTATGTACGTCCATATACTCTCAAATTAAGCTAAAATAAATTTAATCATGTAAATCAAGATTTTAAGTTTAATCGAGTTTATCGAATAAAATCGGGACGATAACCCGGACAAGATGGGGTGTCTACAAATATGAAAATGTTCTAATTGAAACTTCAATTACAATTTTTCTCTATCACTTAAATCTTGTAGATAGAACATATTCGTAAGTTTGACAATATCTTCAATGTTGAATGATTTAAATCCATCTTTTGGATCCACTGATGTACTAAGTATAAGCAACTCCACCATGTTTTCCTTGAATTTGCTATTCATTTCAAATAGTAGAGCATCAACAACAGTAATGAATATGTCAACTCTATAATGATATTCTACCTTAATATGATCTCTTTGTTGAAGAGATTGACCTCGACCTCGACCTCGGTCTCGTGTATGAGTCCCATTCATATCAGGAATATCGATATCATGCCTAATACAAAATGTCTTCACATTCTCATATAAAGAATCCCATCAATTTGCTCTAAATTTTTGAAGAAGTGTTTTGGTTGTTGATACCAAATGTATAGCATTTACGATATCTTGCGACTTACGTTGTAGAACTTGACAAAGATCATCAGTTATTCCTAACAATTCGCACATAAGATGCAAAATGAACACAAATTCAAAAGACATGAGCACATCATAAGCCCCATCAGCTTCACTTCTTTGTTTAGAAGTACTTCCATCATTGATTATGTCTTCCAAGACACATAAAGTTGCATCATACATCATTAGCAGACTTCGAACAGAACTCAAGTGAGAGCCCCATCGCGTATCAAATGCACGTTTTAGTGTTCCAATTTGATTTTTTTTCCTTTACCGGTCTCCACCTCATTAATGGCAATCATCTCAGCTAACTTGTTTACTTGAGCAATCTTCAATTGATCATGACGTTTACAGAAAGAACCAACTAAATTAATGATGAGAATTAGATATAATAGAAATTGATTAATGGAAATAATTTCTCCCAATGTCGCCTTCAATGTTAATTGAAGCCGATATGCAAAACAATGAATATAATATGCAGATGAACAATCATCCAAAATAAGTGCTTGTAAACCATTCCATTCTCCACGCATATTACTGGCACCATCATAATCTTAGCCACAAATATCTTCTACACGAAGATAATGTCGAAGAAAGAACTTCATATATATCCTATTTCAAATTAGATGTTGTAGTTTCTTGCACATGTACTAAATCAAGAAAATGTTCCCGTACAAGACCTTCTTTGTCCACAAATCTCAACACAATAGCCATTTGCTCCCTTTTCGATAAATCACGGGATTCATCAACAATAACACAAAATTTTGTTTCACCAATACTCGAATACATCTTTTGATTTTACTTGAAAAAACAGATAAAATCTCCTTTTGAATCCTAGGTGATACATAAGATGCACTCTGAGGAGCATTTTCTAAAACAACTATAGCTACATCTTTGTTGTAAGAAGCCAACAATGTAACCAATTCAAAAAAATTACCCCAATTACTTGAGTCCTAACTTTCATCATGCTCTCTAAAAGCACAAGTTTGGAAAGTGAGCTATTGTGCAACATCAATTGATACTTTGAGTCGCAGACGATTTTTCTCCACTTGTTCGGAAGTTTGCTTTTCAATAATTTTGGCAATATGTTGCAATGGATTCATAAGATCATGACAACATTTCATTGTCTTTTTGTTCAAGGAATTTGGATATTTTCCAATATGACTTAGAAAAGTAAAATTTGATCCATCTTTAACCTGTTTCCATGAATGAAATCCGTTAATTATGAAAGAATTTCCTGTAGGACGTGCTAATGGCTTGATAAAGAGAAAGCAAGGAAGACAAAATGCAGCATTCTTAGTAGGAGAGAATTCCAACCAATTTGAAAATAAATTATACCAAGAAGCAAGAAAACGACGTCCATTTTTATCTAAATACTTAGGATCATTTTGTGGAATGGGTTGATATAGACCGGCCGTTATATAAGCTCAACGAACTTCAACCTGTTGATTGGCCGAATAGTCCCATATAGGTTTTTGTAACCTAAGATCAAACTCTAACAAAGCTATGTCAAATTTCTGAGGTTCTACTGTTGCCACCTTCTTAGGAGGTTGATTACTTGGAGATGAGTCTAAATTGAAAATTGAAGATTCCAGATTGGAACTTGAACATCAGGACTAATCTCAGATTCCCGATTAGATGGCCTGGCATTGAGAGAAAAGCCAGTAAAGATGAATCGATAATACCATGAAAATCTTTTTTCGTAAAAAAAGATTTAATTGTTTTCTTCACCATTGCTATCTAATTTCAGATATGACCTGAAAAATCATTCCAATATACTATTTAAATTCAAGTAACAAGAAACTAATTAAAAGTATGCAGAAATTGTCTGAATACCATAAGTAATTAAAACATAATTCAATAATTACTAATAACACTATGAAAATCAATCAAAAGCAAGATAACCAATTTTTGGATTGCCTTCACATAAATTTAAATCAACATCATCTTTTTTTTTAAGCTATCGACATTAGAATTATGGCCAAAAAATGATGACAGACTATAAATGTGCTTAGATATGAACCTTAATTGATTTTTTGGGGAGTCAAGATTGATTATTCAAGTTTCGTCTTTCATGGGATCGCGATAGCTAGCTCGTAGTGTCTCTGTTCACAAAAAGCTCGGCATCAGCTCATTGCAACTACAATCAGTACACTTTATACCTTATCAGAACAATAATTTTCCCAAAAAAATTTCAACTTTTTTCCTAAATTGATGCCTCTATGTGATAGCTATCTCATAAAGACAAAGAGATCGATAAAAGAAATTATAATTTACTCACCTAAGCACCTTCAATTTCGACCAATCCTTCAGAATTTCAGAAAGCTTGGGGATTATTTAACTCTGGATGTTGGAGCTCGGCAGAGAGAGAACCAGAGCTCGGTAAGGAGAGAAAACTAAAGAATAAGGGTAAAAAGAATAATCCCTAGTAAGCATAAGCTCTTATGGAAACGTGGGACAAAGCATGCGCTATGGTGAGCCAAACTCGGCCTGGAAGGCTGGAATTCGGTTACACATACCTGTCTTACTGGGCTACATGGCCTGGAATTTTAATCAGTTGTTATATTATATTAAAGGCCTACCCATGGCCAAAATCCAGTGGGGCGGCTGCCCCCACCAGCCCCCTCCTTGGGTCCACCCCTGGCTAGAGTTCTTCATGATGAAGTTCAAGAATGTAATATTGGTCGTTGCACAATGAATGCAAGTGGGATGAAGAAGAATAAAGTAGTAGGTGGATCTCGTAGGGTTCAAAGTTGTTTGGAGGATAAAAGAAAGAAGCACAATGATTTTGTACAAATTGTGTTTTTTCAAAACTTATTTACATATCGTTTGATGTATACTATAATAGACTATGTAGATGTACAATTTATTCTATCTAAACGCTTCGTGCAGGCATCAAACAAGCAAAACATAGCCAACTTTATATCCCACTCTTATGGTTGAGGTGGGTATTATCAGCAAAACAAGCTTTACATGTAGTTTTATTCTTCTACTACACCCCAAAGCCTTAGCATGCATCTTTTGATGTAGTAGCTGAAGTTGTTAAGTGGAATAGTTTTTATTTTTCTTTGACATTGCTGAGATTGAATCATTAACAGTTATCACATCCTTGCATTACTAGCAGTTTTAATTTTCTTAAACATGCATATTAGCAATTGCATGCGCTCGGTTAACTAAACGAGTCGAGCTTGAGCACTGTAATACTCTGCTCGTTAGGCTCGTGAGCTATACGAGTACAATTGATAATGGATCTTTTGAATCCAGCCCAAACTGTCATAAGCTGGTTGAGCCCAACAAATGTATAGTTGTTTACAATTCAGTTCTAATTTTTATAGAAATTATAAATATTAGCATGGTAAATATTATTTTCGAATTAGGTGCTCGAGCTCGAGCTCGGCTCGAACTCAAGCAATCGCGCTGAGCTTGAGCATGTTTTTTTCTAAAGCGTGCCGAGTTCAAGCTCGGCCGCTGCAGCTCGTCGAGCTCGAGCTCGAACCATGTGAATCGAGACAAGCTTGAGTTAGATAATACTCGACTCGAGCTCGGTTCTTTTTCAGCCCTACCAATACATAGAGGGATTGGGAGCAGCTCAAAAACTGTGATGTTGTCCATGACACACCTATCGCCACCCTCACCAAAAGCCTATAGCATGAGAACGCCATGACCACCCTACCCTACTGAATCCTCTATATATTCCCGATTTAACAAAGTATTATATATGAAAACCATATACATATCTGTTGAAAGACTCTAACTAGGACAGATGAAGAGGGTCCAATGTGGTATCATAGCATTCCTAGCGGTCGTATCGTGCCTCGGAAATAATGGTGCAAGCGCTCAGGGTATTTGCCCGACCACATTCTTTGCGGCACTAGTGCAGCTGGCACCGTGCCGCTCGGCTGTGGCGCCGTTCAGCTCTTCACCTCCGAGCGATGAATGTTGTACCGCAGTCCGCATGACCGGACAGCCGTGCCTATGCAAACTTGTGAATGGGCCCCGCATTGCCGGTATCGATCCATCTATGGCCATGCAACTCCCTATCAAGTGTGGTGTCGACTTTGAGCCTTGTAAGTCTCTTAATTACATTTATATATATATAATACAACAGAACATAACATATAGCCTCCTTTTATTTATTTTATTTTATTTTTAGGAGATTAACTAAGAGCCATGAGGATCGCATCTTTATCCCCACACTGCAAGAGATGACTAAATCTCAAATTTATATTAATTTAAATTATAATTTTCTGCACTGATTATGTATTTTCATGTGCAGGCAATGTTAGACCCTAAAAAGCAAGAAGAAGAATCTCATCATATGATCCTCTGAGAATAAGCAGCTCAGATGCAGCAAGATCTAAACATCTCCTTACTTATGTAGCTTGGTTTTATATTCTTGCAATAACGAACATCTAGATTATGAGATTTTGTAATAAAGTCCATAGACTTTTTTTAATTAGAATTTCCAAAAATAAGTGGCTTATATTATATCACAGAATTTTTTTATATTTTGATTAATTTTCAAACTTAGTCTCAACTCAGCCACATGGACTCTAGAAATTCACATCTATTATTACATACCTTAGACACACATGAGATAATGGACTATTAATATTCCCAGATGTAATCGTAATAAACCATTAATAATGATGTTGTTATAATTGAAAAAAAAAAAATTATAAAGAAAGAGGAGGAAAGAAGATGGATTCCCCTCCCTTTTTCTTATTTATAATTTCGAATATATTAGCATTAATATGAAGAAGACTAGTACTAATAATTATGATATGTAGGTTACGGATTGTCTTAGTAAAAATGAGCCCACGGTACTTAGCCGAATGGTGGAACTTCCGGCTCAGAAATTAAAAGTCTTGGATATGAATTCAGCAGGTGCCGCGTAAGAATATGGGGAGCGAAGCTTCCTCCATACCATGTGAGAGGTAAAATGGGTCATTTGAGCCTGTCCTATCCGTAAGGATGGGTTCTCTTAATTTGTGGAAATGACATGGTGCCATCTGTATGATTTATCTATTATAAAGATCGCTCGAAAAGGACTGATTAGTGGAATGATTTTTCGGCGATGATCTCGACAAAAAAAAAAAAAAAAAAAAAAAAAAAAAAAAAAAAAAAAAAAAAACAAATATGCTGTGGACTGGATAGTGCACGGGATGGCTGGAATGCTGGCTGGATCACTCAAGTGGCCGTGGCCTTGTTTGGGGCCCATTAAAAGTCATTAGGAGACATTACTTAAAAACCTTGTCATTATGAGAATGTGGGTTTATATTGCAAGCGGCCAAACTTGGTTTTTTTTTTTTTTTTTTTTTTTTTTTTGAGTAAAAGCAAAATTTAGTCTCCTAGGCATTGGAACTTAGTGTTATTTCCAATCTAAGATAGTAACGGACGTGTTGTAAGGTTAATATTGTTGGATTTCCTTTTCCAAATTCTAAAACTAAAGAGTTGATATGATGTTATGTTTATAGATAGGCCAAAATTTAATAAATGCCCATCTACTATGTATTTTTAAGCACTCATGTTCCTATACTTATTTTCGTAATTTTTATATCCCTTTACTATTAACTCGGAAACGTAATACCCATTTATGAATTACTATGCTGATGTGCCACTAATTAAGTTTTTTTAAAATATTTTTTAATATTTTTAAAATATTCATGTTTATATTAAAAAATAATTAAATAATACCTAATTGGTGCCACGTCAGCGTAATTAACACCTAATTTTTTTTTCAGGGATATCGTATTTTTAAATTAATAGTAAAGAAGTATAAAAGTCACCAAAATAAGTATAAGTACATAAGTGCCCAAATATTCATAATAGAAGGGCATTTATTAAATTTTGGTCTTATAGATAAAGACACCAATCTAATAAGATTCGGTCCATTCGGACCTCTATGCTGAAAAGTTAAACTTCTAGATTAACAAAATATGAACCGTTATTACTTATAAATTATATATTATGATAGTAGCATAACATAGGCCAATTGGATATGGTTTATTCGCATAAATCTCAAAAAAACAAATAAAATAAAATAAAGACAACATGCGCATACTTTCGGGTGTCATGTAGTTAGTTTAGTGGTGCAAAATAAGTTAATTTCATGCATAACAGCAGGCTAGCAGCACGAATCTTTGGAGCGATGTAGCATGTACTTGATGGGCGAGTACTCGAAAATCCTTCCAGAAGTTTCGTGCCACATGGTCTCTCTTTTTCTAACTGGTGGTAACGCACATGTGCACCCTCCAACGTGTCACGAATGACTCAGCTCATAGACGACCGCGAGCGAGTCCCTCCCGAAAATGCTGGTTTGCAGGGTTATGCAAGCAGTGTAGATCCTTAAAAAAAGGACCCAGTCCTAATTTGCAATTTGTTTTTGGATTCAGGAGGGCCAAGAGGGTATTGTTTCTGTCTCATACAACATCTCAAACTGTCCAGAAATGCTAGAAGTTGCTGAAGATAGTGTATCTGCACCTCACATGAAGAATATCGTTTAAGGCAATAGAAGGTATATAGAGAATATATCTTCAAAAATAAACTATATATATCATAGATTTTATCATGATTTTAGGTGCCGGTCGACAGTCCGTGCCGAGCGGCACGTACATGTTCCGGCAGTTGTCGGCACATGTCGAAAGATCTTATATTTAAAATTTTAAATTAATTTTTTATTTTTATTTTTTAAAAAATAATAAATAAATATATATCGGCACAGTCGGCACGGTACCATCGGCACGTGTCGGAATCTGAATTTACCGAAACTCGGCTCGGCACAGAAAACCTTGGATTTTATTGCCATGGTAACACACTACAATCTGTAGTTATTCTACGTTATTTGGTGCTATGGAGCTTATTTAGACCTCACGACCTCTCCCTTCATGGCAAGAGAAAGAGCGCTTAGGCAACCCCCAGCCTCGACACTAGCCCCGGGCATAGCCACAGCTCTACTCCCCACAATACCACCCTCACCGATCCTAACCTTTCCGAACATCACCTTACCACCCTCGCCCTCATAGATGTGTCCAAAAAGCTGGGCATCCTTCCCTACAGCCCCATAACTGTTAACTTCCACCATCTCTGGGTTTAACATAGCCCCCAAACTATCTATGTAGGCCCCTCCTTCAACCTCCACATCTGAACCCATAAGTCTCATCCAAAGGCAAAATAGAAATGACCCACATGTCATCTCCATGAAGTATTCGCCTACCACGGTTCTTAATGCCTGCCACAAAGTATCCATGAACACCAGCCAGCCCCATAGGTGAACCGCCTCGCCTTCTCTTCTCCTTCCGACGAAGACCCATTTTGCTAAGGCACAAACTGTCGATGCCAAGAGCCCCGAAACAAACCAGAATATCGGTAGAAGCCAATACAGCTGAACTTTGTTCGCTACGTTCATTTTTAACATCCATTGAAGAGGTGCAAAGAGGACGACGCCGAGTATAAAATAAGGCAGGAAGATCTGTAACAAAGGTTGGACCAGTGTAACCCATACGCTCTGGTACCAAGTTCGAGATAGTGCAAGACTTATCCTCTCCTTTCGTTTTCGTCAACACTGCTGCGGCTGGGCAGCCAGAAAGGTCCACCTTCACATCGGATTGTTCGAGAAAAGCCCTCCATGAGGGCGGTAGTGGTTCATCGTTGCGGAGGTGCTGGCAAATTTGGTAGACCAATGATCTACCATGATCTATGGAAGCACTTTGAGAGCATGACGTAGCACGGATGATGTCCACTTCATGGCGCCGAAGATACGGATCGAACTCGAGCATCTCTGACTCTTCTCCTGTCAGATTCTTGTCAATTACGATCTCCCCAATATCCATGTACGGGAACTTGTTCTCATCCCATGGCCTAGTACAGTCGAGGGCCACATCACATTCCGCTTCATCTAGTGGGACCGGCCTGAGTTGTAGCTGAAAGACATATTTGACACCTCCTGTTCTATCCACCCTTCTCCTGAAATCATCGGCAAGGAAAAGCAGGGGCCGTGTATCACCCTCTTCCCTAGGTATAGCACCAGTCTCAGGAGGGAGTATGCCTTTCGGTTCCACATAACCAGCTCTCTCCGTGATATTTGGGTCAAACGGACGAATCTTGAATTTTGCGAACATTTCCTGGCCATCTTCAAAACGTAGCAGCCGGCAAATATTAGAATAGTAATGCAACTCGGTGTAAGAATCAGCGCACCTTAGAGAACCCCAGACAGCATCACGAATATGCGGAGCATGCTTCACTTGTTGCTCCCTTGCCGGTAGTCCGCATACAAGCCAGGTTGCAAAATCAGCAATGGTACGAGCATAGAATGCCTTGCCGGTCTTGAGGGTGAGATCAAGAATGGGTGAGTGAGTATCTTCTGATAGGACACGAATAGCAGCACCTCTTGCATCGATTCTGGCGTCATCATCTGCGCTCAGGCTATTGCTATGTCTGACTATGACTTGGAAGGATTTGCCAGCTCCAAAGATTTTGTGACTTGACAATCCAGGCAATTCCCGTGCATCTTCAGAATACCCTTTCCACTGACACCTATCGATGAAAATATCTCGTTTTAACCTTCATGGTGGTTATTGCCAAGTTACCAGCAAGATTTGCTACAATCTTCTTATACATAGGATCCATCTCCTCAATCCTCTCATCTAAGCTATGCAATTTATTTTTTACCATGATTGGTGTTTGTGAGCCAACATAAACACCACCGCTATGTAAAATGGAATTAACAGGCGCTATAGAAAGAGCACCCAAAATAACATCTTCTTGGATAAGTGCTCCGAGAGGATTAGGCTTTGGCTTCCAACCACGGAGTTCTTCTTCACCTTGATTTCTCCCCGAACCAACCCTTCAGAGGAGTAGAATGTCGGGACAAGATGGCTGAAATCACCCAAGTGGACGCCATCTCCGATAGATATCAATTCTGGGCTGGTGATTGCATTAATGGATCTGATTGAGCAGTGGCTGCCGATTTTAGAACCCAAGAGGCGCAGATACATACACGCAGCTTCAGTCCCAGACAAGAATTTTGCAAACTTTTGATGACAAGACACAACCAATCGTGGCGAAGCCACGTCTTCAAATAAGAATAACTTGATTCTCGTTTTGAAGAGAGGAGACGGTGTGAAAGACAGGTGAGGTGGCAGAGAATAAAACCATGCAACAAGTATGCACTGGCCATAAAGCAAGCAGATTTTATAGGATTCCGAGGGATGTCTCCCATAATTGAACTATATGCAACTATGGTGGCTGGTACCCAATGAAAGGAACTCGCAACAGAAACAAATGAAAAATGTTTAATTGAAGGTGAAGAATTCGATAGGCAGACATAAAAAAGATATAGGAGGCACCAGAAAGGGAGCTAATAAACCCAACTGTATAAATCCCCATTAATTGATAAAAGGGAATCAGATATTCTGGTATCTTTTCCTTGGCGTCTTTCAGGCATTTTTCCTGGACAATAATTGAAAGAAGAAATCAGTAAGTATATGAAGACAGAAACACAAAACTTGAAGGAATTATATAAGATTGAATCTAGTGGGGAGATCAAGGGTACCTTCTTTGTCTCCGAGAACTTCTTATGAAAAGTAGGCTTTCCACTCTCGGTTTTTTGCAGAGGAAGGACTTCTGTGTTGTCTGCTATTATGCTTCCTTTCTGGATAATAGCATAGGGCCGATGGAGCAATTGCGACCAATCTTAATTGGATGAAAACTCAAGATACCACTCTTCACTTCATGGCTCTGAACAAGAACACCCTCTGCAATAACAGCACCTTCTCCAATGGACACCAATGCAGGGTCAGTAATATCAATGGTGTCTATTGTTACTGATGACCCGATCCGGCTCCAAGCATCTCAAACCAGTATCTCAAAAAAACAGTTCCTCTTAAATGGATTGCCAGGACTTTCCCGGCCATTTCTTGGGCCTTGTTAAGCGCCAACCACTTAACAAAACTGACAGACCAAACTGAAGTTTCTGTTGTTAGACATAATTGGGCTGCAAAATTGACTTCCCAAAATGGAAAGTGAAATGCAGGTCAGGAAGATAGATAGTATCCAAGTAAGAGGAGCCAAGAAGAGACTAAATAGATATTGAGGTAGCCAGCTTCCACCATTGAAGAGCTAGACGTCAAACTTAGAAATGATGAACACGAAATGTAAGCAGGAAGTAGTAGGAGCGCAGAAGCATAGGTCAAGGAAAGGAGATGAAGTAACCAGATACCCATTTGAGAAAATGAGGATACTTCGACGTCTGCTTCATGAAAATCTGATTCCACATCTAAAGTTGTTATTGACTGGGGCTGGGACTTCATTATTAGATTCTGGGAGAAGCTGACCAAGTCTGAGATGCATGTTGCTGTGAAAATATCTACTGCACCAACAGGAACACCCAGATAGTCTGACAACTTTTGAGCAGCTCTCACCACGCCAATGGAGTCAATCCCGTAAGAAACAAGGCTCTCAGTAGCTGATATTTTATCAACTGGGATTCCAACTTGTTCTGATATTAACCCCTTCAAGAAGTCAGCAATCTCTTTTGCACTTTTTCCAGCATTGCAAGGAGAAAGGGCAGGTGTCGCCGGCTTACTCAACGGCAGCCTTTGCCTTCGACCATCCATTGCACTACCAGTGGTAAATGATCGAAAGAGAGACTTCTTTGTTGGATAAGAAGCTGTTGCTAAGTTGAGTGTCTCATCTTTGAATTGCTTTAGGCACTCGAACCTTCTTATCTTTCCAGAAGTTGTCTTTGAGATTGTGTGAGGCTTGATGAACTTCACAGAAGCTACGGAGACGCCATGTTCTTCTGTAACACGTGCTTTATTTGCTGACGACCTCCTCGCCAAGAGACATGCCATCCCGGACTTCTGCAATCACAACAAGTCCAACCTCATCAGAAGTTTCAGGAAGCGAGATCCCCTTTTCTGATAGAATTTCTTCAGGAACACCAATCACAGCACAGCACCCTGGCCTCAACACGTCAGCTGAAGTCTCAACTGTCTTCTCAACATCGGCAGAGTATATATTCCTTCCAGCAACAATTATGAGATCTTTTATTCTTCCGGTAATGAACAGCTTTCCATCGATGATCCTACCAAGGTCTCCAGTTCTTGTGAATATCTTGCCAGGGTGCTTCACGAGCTCATTGAAGAATGTTTTTTGGCTCATCTCTTGATCTCCCCAGTAACCAATTCCAGCGCTGGACTGCTGATCCATATCTCTCCCTCCTTACCATGCTCTTCGTGCTCTTGAGAAGTTTCAGGGTTCACAATTCTGATGTCAACTTCAGAATCATCACCATTAACATAGCCACAGCAAACACGGCCTTGCCAGTCTACGTAGATCGGTTTGCCTTCACCATAAGCACAGCTAACAAATACACAGTTCTCGGCCATACCATAACCAGGAGCCGTAACCAGCTGAGAAAGCCAAAGCTGCGACATAACTCAATAAACTTTTTGAGAGTTTGCTGCCTTACGGTTCAGCAGCAACCATGAGGAAGAGCAACGAAGAGAGATCATAAGTATGTTTCTTCTCCTTATTTGCTTCCAGTCTTCTAATTATTAGCTCAAACGCAAAGTTGGGGCCTGCACTATGAGTGGCCCTGTACTTGCTATTGTCTCAAGCCATAGGAGTGGATTTCTGATGAAGCTCATAGGAGAGAATAGGATAGAAGTCCCACCACTAACAAGAGTTGTGAAAAGGCCACCGATTAAGCCCATATCATGATATTGAGGAAGCCAGCTAACCAGAACTGTCTTTGAGGTACTTCCATATCTTCTCCGCATCATTTTCACGTTGTGGATAAGTCCCCCATGAGTTATCATCACCCCTTTTGCATCACCTGTTGAACCTGAAGTGAATTGGAGAAAGCACAATTTCTCTGGCTGCTGCTCCGAGTTTGTAGTTGCATCAACGTCGCATAATCTTGTGCTCTTTATCCAAGACTCGGTATGAATCCATGGAAGTTCAGGCCAACGAGTTGATGGTTGTTTATTATTGTTTTTTCGTAGTGGTAATAAATTCTTAACTAAGCCTGCACGAACAGCTGCATGATAAGCAGATGTTGATAGAATTGCCGCAGCATTGCATACTTTAGAGATGTTCGCAATCTTGAGAAGTGCCTGACAGCTTCTCTGCATTGGATCAGGGGGTAGGACTGGCACTGGTATGAGCTCAGCCCTCAGGCAACCGAAAAAAGCATCTATAAATTCTAGGCCAGGAAGATAAACCAGCAGGACACAATCACCAGACTTCAAGCGAGGTTTGGTGCTAGTTCTTAGCTTATATGCAAGGATAGTTGCATTGGCATGAAGTTCAGCGTAAGACCGCTGGTTACTATTTGGCCTTCTTCATTGATCCAAGTATAGAGAGCTTTTTTCTCAGTGATTGAATGAGTTCCCCAGAATTTCAAATAACTATCAATGTTTGGCAGGTCAGGAAGTTCAACTCCTGGCAGTTCGCCTAGTTTTTCAAGAGGACGGTGATCCAGGTTGGAGATCAGGGGGAACAGCCTCTGCATAAATACATTGTATTAAAAAAAAAAAACATATAGTCGTAACCCCAATTGAATTCCTAAAGATAATGTTCTTGTTACTCAGATACAAGAAAGCCTACCTTGACATATGGGAAATCAGGTGCATTATTACTGTTTGCAAAGTGATTGCAGACCAAATTCATGGCATAGTACGCATTGCGCTCAGTTAACTCGAATGCCATTAGTCCTCCTAAATAGTAAGTATTCTGAAATCCCTGAAGTTCAGACTCCAATCTTTCGTAGAAACCACTCCTCATATCTACCAAAAGAAAAGGATCAATTAGACAAGCAAAAATAAAAAATACAAAAAATACAGATCAGTTCAACATTTAATGAACTACAAAACATTTCACTCTTGAATTTTTCTTCAAGGAAGCCACTAAAAAGAAGACGACAGGTCTTAGCAGTTAGGTGGCAATCAAATTGAGAGCTACAATGATTATGATTCTATGAACTCAGCAGACTCCTGAAAAGCATCATAACCTTCTTTTTCAAAAGTAAATTTACCTTCACTATTGACATGGGGGAAGTATTTAAACCGCCGCTGCAACACCACTTCCTCAACCTCCGCTCCCATTCTTCTCACCACATCACAGATAAGATTACAGACTGTTGAGCCGGCGATATCCGCAGAGTTGCCGTATGACCAGAACAAGAAAATATCCGTATCCATAAAGAACCTTTGCATGGCCACAGGATGCCCTATTGTGTTAGGATCCTCCATGAACTCCCCGAAGTAATAAAAACCACTAGGCATGTGTTCCAATCCTTTGATCTTCAAAACCGTGGTATAGTAGTCCATTGTGAGTACCTTGCTGAATAATTCTCTCTCAAGGTCATTTAATTCTACCACTTGAGGTTCCGGACCTATATAGATACACCAAAATGCAATTAAATTGTTAGTATGGTATAGCTTTTAAGCTATTAGATATCTGCAACGCAAATTTCCACTCACCCACTGAGGTCATATGAGACCTGTATGTTCTCCCATTCCGGAAAGGTAGAGCACCAGATATGATGAGTTTATCGAATTCCAAGACACTTTCTTCACCAGCAGCATTCTTGATATTTACACTGGCACCAAGACTAGAACGCTTAATTTTGAGGACTTCAGTGTTGCAGAGGACTTGAAATGGAAGGGATTGAGCAAGTTTCTGCCACATGCTTGAATATCCTCCTTTAAAACGTCTAATTTTCCCTGCCATGGACGTTCTTGTGAATTCCTGAATGTAAGCATAAGGCATGTCTTGCACGAACCCATAGCCGGAAGCCGTATAACCATAAGCTACTGATTTTGGAAGAGATTGAAGACCATTCAGCTTCAAAAACTCCAAAGTTGAATCTGCTGCAAGTTCACTCACGCACGAACTCCAAAATGACCAGACTTGTTGGCCTCATCCTGCAAAATCCATGTTGATAATTTGATATCTATAAAAAAAAACTTTAGAAGAGTATCAGCGACGAACACGTGACAAACCTGCAACTTTAAGGTAAGTGAGGCAATAGAAACATAGTCATCTGCCACCTTCAAGTCCTGGAATTTTCCACCATTACTATCTATAAGAGCAAGCTTATGGGAATCCATCTCTTCAAGTTCAGATCCAGTTTCTTTGGCCAAGTGTTGTATAATAGGAGCAACTTTTGCAGCAATCACTTGGCCCCCCATATCATATATTCTTCCTGTAGAAACTCATAATGGAAAAAATGATCACATCCACATAAAAGAGCCGAACAAGTTAAACGAGATAAGTCCTTCAAGATGAGAAATTACTTACCTTCGATGTTCACTGACTCGCACATTCCAGATACAGTATGGTGCTTTTCGAGCACAGTCACGTTAGTGTAACCAAGCTTCGCTAATGCATAGGCGGCAGTCAAGCCACTTGGTCCCGCACCAACAATGCCGATTCTTATTCCCACAGGAAAACATGGGTGCGACTTTGAGAATTGATCCAGTATGGGCTTCTGTATATCCATTTTCACAAAATGGAGGACTAAACTTACAATACCTGCAGATATAAATAACGAACTAAGTTCAGACGCTATTTTTAATCTTCAATCTAAATTAAGCCCTTGTATCCAGCCTTCTCATTGCACTTCATTGGCTATCCCTAGTTTCTTGGACCCACTACTCAGTAACACAGCTAAAACATGAGCCCCGAACTGTTTCTGTTCAATCAAATTGCAGATACTTTCAGGGAAAAGAAAATCTGGCGGTGATAGTAAGTAGCTCTTTTTATCTCATTATATAAATGTGTACTTTAATACAAAGATTTCCGAGAACAAACCAGAACTGAAGCAAGAACCACTTAGCTATCTCTATGTGCACTAATGGATACAACGTTGCAAAATCAATGTCCATTAGTACAAGAGAAAAAGAAAAAAAAAAGAAACAAAAAAGGAAAGATCGGGAGAGAGGGGAGGAAAACCCTTCAAAAACTTGACGCAAGGGAAGTTATCAAAGAGTTGAAGCTATACAGATAGTTCCTCTTATATAAGCAAAAAACTTCATCTTGGTACTGGAATTACCAACCGTAGCCAAGTCAATACTAAAAAGCAAAATGCAAAAAAAAAAAATTAAAAACCAGGCTCAATCAAATTGTAGGTTGTCCATAAAATCAACATACAAGTACTAACTTTAGAAAATGAAGGCATCTAAACTGGTGTAAGTGATTCTTAATTTTCTTTCTTTTTTCTAATTTTGAGAACATAAACGGTTTCTAATTAAAAATTATAATGCCAACTTTTTTAGGAAAGTAGCAAAAGCATTCAACATATTCTCTAGTCATTGAAACAAATCTTCTGTCAGCAAATTCTATAGTTATACAGGAGAGACAAACTTCTGACACTTCGCCCAATCAAAACAGAGAACAGATACAGCTTAATTTATAACATGAATATCTAAATATCCTGCACAAAATACTTGAATTTATAAGTTTTGTCATTATTTAGTAGGAACCCATACCCACATACCTCATGAAACAAGATCCCTTGTACAAGGAGTAGCAAGAAACTAAACTCCATTTTCTCCAGAAACGAGCAGCAGAGAAAATCTATACGTCCACTCTTCACTACCATTTCCTATACTAGCAAAATCTACTACTTCCCCTTCCAAGAATATATCTCGACATAATACTCCACAGAATAACATTTTGTACAGAACATATAACAAACTAAATAATGCAAATAAGAGTGCATGTTCGATATACAAAAACCACCATCTACTGCAATGTATAAAAAACAAAGAGCAACAACGAAAAAGAGATATGGTCTAACTAATCCGGGGTCAGACTTACCATTGACCAGCTACCAAATGGCACGTCTCCAGCGACACTCGACCCGTGGCCGCTCTTCCACAATCCAATCCATACTTCCAAAGAAGGATTTTATACCTGAATGATTCCAATGGGACCCAAAAGCTCCAAGACAAACCCATTGGAATATTCTCTTAATGTTTTTTTTTTTTTAATTAGATATTGTCTTATTGTTAACAAGATCTAATTGCATAGTTAGCACCGCCAAATTTAGGCTGACTAGGCCATCAATCCTTAAACAAATATGAGACAACTGCATGCTCCATAAACAAAACCATTAAACTAAAACAATGGTAAGTAATCTAATAGATCATCGGGTTTATAAAACGATAGAGTAACAGGATATTGTTTAACGGCACTTGAATGTCCGAGCAATCAAGACCGAACCCATAGCTATTCTTTTTAAAGGAAGGAGCTCAAATTACTAGTTATTTAGGAGTCTTGTCTGTATAAAATCCTCCATATTCTTATTACTTGAAATATGGAAATGAAACTAACTATCAACACATCTCCCCTAAGAGAGTTTTTTAAATCTCTTCTATTAGATCCAAGGCCGTCTAAATTATTCATTAAAATCCTATATTATTAATGTCAAATACATATTTGGATTATAGTAATATTCTAAACTACTAATATTGGTCTAAAGATAATGGATCATATCACATCATTGTAAGGTAATATTCTGGGAATTAAGGATGAGATGCGTAGGACTTTGTTAGTCACGGAAATGATAGCTGGAGCTGTGGATGGTGGTGCTGGGAATTTGTGAAGAACGCCACCAGTGAGACAGGAATATTTCAAGATATTCCATTAGAAATTGGTGGTAATATGAGAATTGGGGTTTTGAAAATATTTTCCGATTGGGCAACAAAACTACATAAAGATGAATCAAAATCATAGAAAGTAAGAACTGGGCAAGAGGATCGATGCCTAGGGTTTATTTGCTGGTAAATTATAGGAATTTCACGAGATTGAAGAAAATGTACTTGGAATTCTTGGAATTAGGGATTTTGTTACAACTACATTACAAGAAATCTATTAAGAATTCTCTTCAAATAAGAATTATTGCAAGTAATAATTAGTCGCCGGAAAATCGAAGTTGCAGGCTGAATAGGAAGAGTGCATGCGTCAGGATTCAGGAACTGCCTTTGAGCTTATTTGCCTTGCGCGTCCACGCACTATGCACTATTATTTTGATGCACGGACCAACAAAAAATTTTGGATTATTTTTTAAAATTTTAACATTAAAATTATAAATCTAATCAGAATTATAATTTTACTAAAAAAATATTAAAAAAATATTTCTAAAATTTTTTTTTAGAATCTAAAAATTAACGAATTTAAAGTATTTTAAAATTATTTTAATATCTGTTAATTTTTTAAATCCTAAAATATATATATAAATATTTTTTTAAAAAAAAATCAACATTAAACTTGTAAACCAAAGTTTCTAATTTTTGAAAAAAAATTCAAAGAATAATCATAAATATTTTTTTTTCTTTTTATTTGGCACGCTCGCGCACCAAAGTGCTGGTGCGCTGGCGCGCAAGACAGAATTTGCCGTCGTTCTCTGATATCATCGTACAAGGAACTACTTTAAATATTACGATATTGGATAAAAATCAAAATATCTTAAATCACATGTATTACAAGTTTAGAACAAGAATTATTGATTGAAACCCTTTTTTTGTCCGTGAGAGGGCGCATGGCCACGGCGGTCTCCAAGCGAATCTTAACGTCCGCGGAATTTAATTCCTTTGGATGCAATTTAATAAATATTTATGAAAAATTCAAACATCAGATGCATACATAATTTTCAGCAAAAATAGTGACTGAAAATATCGGACAACTTTCAGCTCAACATTTTTCCTAAGCACCCCATAGTAATAAACTCTTTTTTCTGCTTGAAAACAGTTATTAAATATGAGAGCATCTAACTAAAGAGAGATTCTTGGGTGTAACGGTTATATCATGTCACTCCGTGTAACGGTCTTAAAAACATCTATTTAGAATTATTTTTTAAAAAACTTTTCAACATCAAAATTATAGATTTTGACGAGATTTACAATTTTCGTGTTCAAAAGTTTTTCAAAAAATACTTCTAAAAATATATTTTTGGGCTCCAAAGTTTAACAGATTTGAGACGGGTTTAAAAACTATTTTAAAATTCGTTAAATTTTGGAGCCTCAAAATACATATTTAGAAGTATTTTTTCGAAAATTTTTGAATATGAAAGTTGTAGATCTCATCGAAATCTATAAGTTTTATTTAAGAAGTTTTTTCAAAAAATGATCATAAAATTTATTTTTTTTAATTTAAATACGAGAGGGACATATGCTGACGCGGCATGAACGTTTTATTGTAGAATTTTTTCTAACTGAAAGAGAACTGCTGACTGCCCTCTGGGACTCCTCTTTATGTAATAGTTTTTATTTATCAGCGTTCTGATATATGTTTCAACTTTCAACTTATTTAAACAAATATTGAGCCTCCTATTATATACTACTTTTGCATCCGTACGATATACGGTTATAAGTCATATATATAATCACATATATAAATAATAATATTAAAAAATTTAATTCTCTATTTTTTTATATTTTTAATTTCATACATTTTAATTTTATTAAAATATCTTTATTCGTAATATATTATTAGAATAAGAAAAAATGTCAAATGCCATACACAAAATTATTCGAAGATTGACGTTAAATAGTATATGTATATGATTAAAAAAAATTTGTACATGCTAAAATTTTATTTTAAAAAATTAATATTATATAGTATATAATATAATTATTTTAATACTAATTTTAAATTATTTTTACAAATTATTATTTTTATTTAATATTTATTTATAATATTAGATTTTTATATTTTTTAAATAAGTTACATGATTTTATAAATTCTTATCAATTAATATGAATACCACATAATTTGTTTAGAATAAGAGTACATGTCATATATCATATAAAAAATTATTCAAAATGTCACGTGATATAACAATTTTTATTATTCAATTTTTATATATATATGTATATAGATTACTTGAACCGACGACCTTTAATTATATGGCGAGTTTGTATTATGCTAAATAGATTAAAATAGACATTTTAAATATAATTAAAAAAATATAATATTAAATTAAAGAAATTCATTGCTCCTGGCCTAGTGCTGCAGCATCCTCCAGTTGGGCTTATAACGTATATAACGGTTCCAAAGTGAACCGTCACAGTAGGATTCTAGTTGTTAAACACACTAAACAAAGACAAATACTTATTCTAATCATTAAAAAATTTACCAATGTATATAATTATAAAAAATAATATATAAAAGTATTTTTAAAAAATATTTAATATAAAAATTATATATTTTTCTGAGAACTACTATTTTTATGTTAAAAATTATTTTTAAATATATATTTTAGAGTTCCAAAATTTAACGAATTTTAAAAATATTTTCAATCACAGTTCAAATTCATTAAATTTTAGAACCCAAACTAAATATTTAAAAAAAAAATTAATTTAAAGTTATAGATCTTATCAAATTTTATAATTTTAGTATTGGAATTTTTTTTTCAAACAATATTTTTAAAATATTTTTTATTATTATATGGATTGAAAGATTTGTTATTATGACTAACGGCGCCCCTAAAATGAAGTCAAAGACATTTGCTACAAGGCGCAACTTGTATAAGTGATAGATAGTTGAGATAGAAAGGGAGCGCTAATTGGTACAAGTAATTGATAGATAGGCGAGATAGTGGATATGTTGAATGAGGGGCTACTACATATTTAAAGAGGACTTTGCTATGCACCTCCAAAAAATCACACATACATGTGGTATAATCAGAACCACACATCACGATGGATATATCTGTTTGATTTTTTGTGGATCACGAAGGAACTGTGCAGATCGCGAGGCGCGTGTGTGGTGGAGATTGATTGTGTGTCATTTGTTGGATAATTTGTTAGGGGGTGAGTAGTTTTTTTCCTTTTAAAAAATCAAAACAAAATTCATTTTGACTTAGGGCACAATTCATATTCTTAGTTAAATTTTTATGTGGACTCATAATAATGATAATAAAACTACTTAACTAGTTGGGGGATAGGGTATATGCTCCCTCACATAATCAAAAATTATAAAAATATTCTCCCTTAATTAATTGATAGTTTTATGTTTTCGAACCATGTGAAATCACATAATTACTATTAGGAAAAAAATATTTTATTGAGTTCAGGTAATATAAAAGCGTCAATTCAAATTATAATTTCGCGTTGTGGAGAATATTAAACATATATGCCCCTAAATAACTAATAATAAACAGATATTCTAAGTAACTAAAGTGATGCTAAACTTAATGAGCACTAGGTTATTGGTTATTTTACTTTCGCACTTAATTTGCAACAATTCAATAAATTGAGCCTTATATAAAATAAACCACTATTTTACTGGGAAAGACCAGAGTTATCGTGTTTCTCCGTATGCGCGAAGGTTAATCATACTACCATGGATACTAAATACTACAAAGTTTATACATGTTCGATATACGAATATTAATCATATTTTTTTATAAATATAATGTTATACATAAAGAGTTTTTTTTTTTTTTTTTTTGATGTTTTACAACTTTAAAATTGTATCTAATATAATTTGAGGTGACACATGATGTTGAGCATTGATAACATATTATGTTTATACATATCAATTTATATTATCAAGTTTTCTTAAAAATGATAAAACTTTGTTTTCAAAGTTTTTATTATTTAAAATACACTTTAATTATTTTATATATATATATATATATATATATATATATATATATATATATATATATATATATATATATGTAAATATATTATCTTTATATAAACTAATTAATATTTTTATTAAAATATTATATCTTATTCAATTTTAATGTTAGGTATTTTACATTCTTCAAATTAATTATTTAATTTGTTAAATTTTTACGAATTGGTATAAATACCATATTTTTTTTTAGAATATTAACTAATAACACATGATATACTTAAGATTACTTAAAATGACACGTAACACAACGACTTTAATAGAACAATTTTATATATGTATTATATATAGATTCTACAGGTTACAACTCTGTGGTCCTATCCGTAGTTTTATATATATATAATCCTACATATCGCACCACCTGTAGGACGAACCTACACACCGTGTGCTTCGTTATGCATGAAATTGTATATTTATGGCTTATTTTTGTGTATTTTTGTTAGAACGAAACAACCATATCTTCAATAGAAAGTCGTGGATATTTATCTCCATCCTACTCAAAATCTTATCAATTTAACATTTTTTGGACAGATTTGCATACCAGCAGACAGGGAGCAAGAATGGCGCATAACTTCTTCACCTCCACGAATACCGCAAATAATACATGCTACAATATATGCTTTGTATGGTGATAAATTTTGTATTTTCTTGTCCTTCTATTTCATGGTTGTGCTTTATGAGATGATCTACTTTATCTTTGGGATAATGACATATCAGCCCCCCTTTGTTCACAAACACCCAAATCAGCCCTCCGTTTAAAAAAACGGTCGTTTCAGCCCCCCAAACACTGTTTGAATTTTTTTCGGACGAAAATATTTCTGTACCCGTTAATAGATTGGACACTAAAAATACCTATCTAGAAGTATTTTTTGAAAAAAATTTAACATCAAAGTTGTAGATCTCAACGAGATTTACAACTTTCATGTTGGAAAATTTTCAAAAAATACTTCCGAACATATGATTTCGGGGTCCGAACTGTTAACGGGTTGACCCGTAATCCGCTGAACAGTTCGGACGCTGAAAACACCAATTTAAAAGTATTTTTTAGAAATACTTTCAACATAAAAGTTGTAGACTGAAATAGAGGACTGGGCGGGTCTTCTATTCTGATATCGTCGAGACCTACAACTTTTATGTTGAAAATTTTTTCAAAAAATATTTTTAGATAAATATTTTAGACATCCGAACAGTCAGAAGTATTTTCGTTAGAAAAAAGTTCAAACAGTAAATTGGGGGCTGAAATGGACGTTTTTTTAAAATGGGGGGCTGATTTGGAATAGAAACTTGAAATGGGGGGCTGATATGTCATTATCCTTTTATCTTTTGTTATAAGTCTGTTGAAGCTAACAAACTTTGATTTTAAGCAGGCAACATATCGCACTCACCTCTTTCGAGTTCTACGTAACACTCTCACCCCTATCACCTGCAAGAGAATAAATAGAACCATAATGATGTTATATAGGATAATGACATATAAGCCCCACATTTCAAGTTTTCATTCTAAATTAGCCCCCCATTTCAAAAAACGTCCATTTCAGCCCCTTATTTACTGTTTGGATTTTTTTCGGACGAAAATGTCCATGACTGTTCGGATGCCTGAAACACATATTTAAAATTTTTTTTTGAAATTTTTTTTAATATGAGAGTTATAGATCTCAACGAGATCTATAACTTTCATATTGAAAATATTTTCAAAAAATACTTCTAGATAGGTGTTTTCGGCGTCCGAACTGTTCAATAGATTACGGGTCGACCCGTTAACAGTTCGGACCCCGAAATCACCTGTTCGGAAGTATTTTTTGGAAAACTTTTCAACATGAAAGTTGTAGATCTCATCGAGATCTACAACTTTGATGTTAAATTTTTTTTCAAAAAATACTTTTAGATAGGTGTTTTTGGCGTCCAACCTGTTAACATGTACAGGAATATTTTCGTCCGAAAAAAGTTCAAACAGTGT
Organism: Xerophyta viscosa; assembly: GCA_002076135.1. Taxonomy (NCBI): domain Eukaryota; kingdom Viridiplantae; phylum Streptophyta; class Magnoliopsida; order Pandanales; family Velloziaceae; genus Xerophyta; species Xerophyta viscosa. The sequence goes on from MJHO01000085.1 coordinate 449,680, forward strand.
TTCGGGGGGTAAAACGACAGATTTTTGAAATGGGGGGCTAATTTGGGCGTTTTCAAACCATGGGGTAACAAATATATGATTATGATAATACCGTTAATTTTATATTTTACCCATATAATCCACTAATTTCTATGCATAATATGCACTTAATTCTGCCCAAATTGTAGGTATTGGCTGAGGACAAAGAGGGTACCACATGGATGTTATATTATCAATTTGGCCAAAATTTATTAAATGCCTCTCTACTATATATTTTTGGACAATCATATCTGTATATTTATTTTCGTGACTTTTATACCTCTTTACTATTAATTTAAAAATGCGATACCTCTGAAGAGAATTTAGGTGTTAATTACGTTGATGTGGCACTAATTAAGTATTATTTAATTATTTTTTAATATAAATATGAGTATTTTAAAAAGCTTAATTAGTACCACATCAGCATAAAAAATATTTTAAAAAGCTTAATTAGTGCCACATCAGCATATTATTCGTAAATCGTCATTAAGGTTATCACGTTTCCAAATTAATAGTAAAAGGGTATAAAAGTTACGAAAATAAATATAGTGATATGAGTGCCTAAAAATACATAGTAGAGAAATATTTACTAAATTTTAGCCTATCAATTTGGGTTGGTCACTTCCACGCAACATAAAAATGACAAGTGCACGCAGAAGTTTTTCCTTCTCTTAAATTAAACTCAGTGGGCACAAACTCTTCATCTACTTTTCTTTTTTTTTTAAAAAAAAAAAAATTATTATCGGATAAATCTACTCCGAACCGGTCCTTTTCGGCGATTAGCATAATAGATAAATCTACGCCAAAAAATCTACCTACATTTTTTAGAATAAAGTACCTGTCACCTTTAAGATACACCCGCAAGCGGATGCATGGAGACAAATAGTTTATGAGCCGTGTGATGTGTGAATTTAGTTCATACATTCATGATCATTAATGAGCATAATTTGAGATGATTTGTATAGTTTTAGTACTTTGGTTGTGAGTTTTTTTGTGTCTTTTGCAATTAATTTATTTTGAAAGATTTACTTCTTATTCAGCATGTCTTTGGGCCGAATTCGGACTGAATTAGAAATCCCAAAATCAGGTCAAAAGCTGGAGTTCAATTCGTAATCAGGATAGGACAGTTATTCTCGCTGTTTTTGACATACGTTCAATTTTTTGTTTATATCTCGAGCTACATACCTCAATTTTGGACCTTTTTTTAACCAATTATGGAAAGCTAAGAAACAACTCTACAACTTTTATGACCCAGAGGTCAAATAAGTCATTTTGGATAAGTAAATTGGCCATAAAAAGAGAACAAATATCTGGCCCAGTTCGGTTTTCGGCCTGCCCTAGGAGTTCTAAAATCGCAAGGCTTGATCCAATTGAACCCTAACATCCAGCCCAACAACTTTGCTGAAAACATTGTATCATTATAAAGACGTTTGAATACTTAAAATATAGCCGGAAGTGATCACCATTGTTGACCATAATGTGATTTTGATAATAACAAAATACTTAGCAAAAGTATTACTAATAAATTTGTTCAAATTGCTAAGTATAAGTGTTGGCTTGGTGAACTGAAAAGAGCTAAATATGGCAAATAAGCAACAAAACGCTTGGAACAAACTTGGATGAGCTTAGCAAGCTTAGAGAATGTGCGGGAAGCAAAGAAAATTCTTTGCAGACGCTTAGAGCTTAAAATCGGATTTTTACGAAAACGTCGTTTCTCTAACTCTCGCCATTTCAAGACCCCTTTTTTTTAAAAATTTATCGTGGAAAAACCCTGCCCGTAACAGACCCTCATTTGAGCGACCGCCATTTCAAGACCTTTTTATATTTTTTTTTTAGTGAATTTTGTATTCTCTAGAGGTAAAAACATATATTTAAAATTAAGCTCAAAGTTTAAGATAATTTAGAGACCAAAATCAAAAATTACATATTCTCTAAATCATTGCTGAACATGGAGGATTTTCAGTTGGCCGCAGAATATTTTTGTCGACCTGTCATTCTGACGACAATTCTAAAATGCATAAATTGGCAAGTTCAGACGACCGAATATTTGAATTGGTCGATCTAAAATTCGAAAAACTAGCCATTAATAGCCGTTGAGAATATATAAATATGAGTTTTGGTGTTTTGGCTTTTGGAACATATTTTTATAACTTGTCCAAACACTTCCAAACTCTAGAGAGAAAGTTCTTACTCCCCCAAGAACTTAGATATGGCTTAAACCTATAAATATTTATATTTACCCTATAATATCTTGCCCTCTAAGTGGAAACTTTGAGAGATTTGTATTTAAAATTTTAGTTTCTTTTGAGAGATTTGTATAAGTGGGTTGCTAGCTAACCAAGTGAAAAGCTAGAGAATCGGATAGTTAGCTCACCGCCAAGAGCTAGAAAATTCGGAGTATCGCTCAACCGGACAAAATGAAGTGTATACGGCTCGGTAGGCGCCCGGAAGTCTACGACAACTAGTGGATAGTTCAAGTCCTCGGAGATAGAGGCAAGATAGCATACATAAGTCTTTGGACCGATCACTATAAAATACCAGTGTCGTATTTTTTATCCTTGTTCTGTTTTATTCTTCCACTAGTTGTTATGCATAGAGTGCTATATTACTAGGGGTAAATTAGCTAGCCATATAACTTGATTAATTTGGATCTAGCTAAGTGTGGTTAACATTGTAGTTCATTTGTCCTTGAAATATAATACAAATGCATGTATACAATCCGAATAAAAATTACAATATTAAGCTTGATACAACGTAACAAGATGACCGAGTAATTAGTGAGAGCTCTCGAACATTCTCCTGACTGATTATGCGCCATGCAGTTATATTATGATTTATGCCCTTTGTACGATAGTAAATGGTGATGAAAGTGGATCCACTGAAGTGAACTGTGGTCTAGGGGTGAAAACGAGCCGAGTTTAAGTCGAGTACTACTAAGCTCAAGATCGGCTCGATTGGTTTAGCTTGAGCTCGAATTCGAACTCGAGCTCGACGAGCTTTATAGGCTGAGCTCGAGCTCGACTCGACTCGATAAATCTAAAGCTCAAACTCGACTCGAGCTTGGCTCGATTGTATCGACTGAGCCGAGCTTGAGTCGATTCGAGCCGAGCTCGGCTCGATTATATGAATTAGACCAAGCTCGAGTCGAGCTCGAACTCGAACTCGTTTAAATAATTTTATTATAAAATTGTTTGAATAAAATAGAAAAACTCGTTTAGGCTCGCGAGCCTAACGAGCCGAGTAACACAATGCTCAAGCTCGGCTCGTTTAATTACTCGAGTTTGAATTCGTGCTCGAACTCGACTCGAGCTTAAGCCGAGCTTAAACAAGTTCGAGTCCGAGCTACTCATGAGCAGCTCGGCTCGTTTTCAGCCCTACTGTGGTCACTTTAAATGTACATTTGGAGTTGAATTATAGATAAGAAAGATTTAGTTGATAATTCCTCAAACGCATAGCTTCAATTCTTTCATTGGCTAGTTAAATTCATATTTATATTCAAATAAATATTGGCTCTTGTGAAACCAGAAAATGCAAGCTCTTAATAAAGAAATGATAGGCCTTACCAGAGTATTTTTTACACATATCATAAAGGGACAGAAATCCTATGCCCCCTCTATGCTTTTATTTTTTGTCCCATTGAAATTTTTTTTAATATTAAAATTATAAATTTTGATAAAATCTGCAACTTTCGTATTGAACATTTTTTTAAAACATACTTCTAAATAAATATTCTGGAATTCCATAGTCTTAACTGACTTAAAAATAATTTTTAAAATCCTTTAAAATGTTAAGATTTTAGAGCCTCGAACACCTATTTTATAGATAATGTTTGTAAAAATGTTTAATATGAATGTTGCAGATCTCATAAAATTTATAACTTTTATATTACATATATATATATATATATATGTTTGTTTGTTTGTTTGTTTATTTATTTGGAGGATAAGGACGAAGAATGGAAGCATACAACCGAGGCAGAAAATTTATGTCCATCATAAAGGAACAAAAATCTTCTACCTATCTATGCTCTTATTCTCTGTCCCCCTTCTTTAAATATATATTATAAAAAATTTAATATAAAAATTATAGATTTTGAATTAAAATTATAATTTTTTTATTAAATATTTTAAAAAAAATATTTCTAAATTGGTGTTCTAGGTCTCCGAAATCTTAACCTATTTAAAATTTTTTTTTGAAATTTATTAGCACGTTAAGACTTTGAAGTCCCTAAATATTTTAGAAGTACATTCTGAAAAATTTGTTTAATATGAATATTTTAAATCTGATCAAAACTCTATATATATATAGAGCTGGGCGGAGGATTTCTATCCATCATAAAGGGTAATAAACAGAGAATGGGAAAATAAAGTTCATGGAAATGTAAATTTCTATAAATGGTATTATTATAAAACTAATTTCTTACCCATACGAGTATACATATATTGTTAACCATTTTCTGTCTCATTCTGACTTGAAAAGTTAGAATGTTATCTTATATCTTTGTATAAATAATATTACAAATTTAATATCAGAATTTGAAAATTACATTGATAAAAAAAAAAGGAGAATTGCATTTCAGTCATCCGATTCCTATATTTTGCATTTCAACATCCGAAAATGCGTTTCTGCGCCGACGTGGCTACATATTTTCGATTTTTCTATTTTCGGAGGCTGAATCGAGCGAATATTGATTTAAATGGGTTAAAATATAACTTTTTTTTTATAAATAAGGGAGTTGAAAATTTCAACTATATTTATTTTGCATGGCCTTTATATATAATAGTTGATTAATTAAATATTAATTGAAGGATATCATGGGCGGATCCAAAATATAGCAAGTGGGGTCAAATGATCCCACTTATATATATATATATATATATATATATATATATATATATATATATATATATATATATATATATGTGTGTGTGTGTGTGTGTGTATTATATGGTAATTTTTTATTATTTAAAAAATTAAAAATGTTAAAAAATTTTAGAATTTGTATATGAAATTATCTAAAACATCACAAACACTTACGAATATCTCAAAACACACATGAATATTTCAGAACATTTCAAAATTACCTAAAACTCTCACAAATACCTCAGAATATTCAAAAACACTTACAAATACTCCAGACATTTATGAACATTTCAGAATATTCCGTAACACATACAAATACTTACGAATACTCCAGAACACCTACGAACACCTAAAATTTGATTTTGTTTTTTTTATTTCATAATTTTTTATTTTTTTTATTTATTACGATTAAATACAGAATTTAAATTTATATTTTTGGGTATTTTTAGACGTTCGTAGATATTTTGAACTATTTTATATTTTAGTTCAGAATTAAAATATTTACAAATTTTCTGAAATTAGTATGATATTCAAATAGATAGCATTATTATTATTATATTATTATAATATATTATTTATTTTTTCTGACCCTATTTAATATAATTTCTAAATCCGCCGCTGGAGCATTTGCGGTGCAGACAGGATGATGCATGGTATCAATAAGAATAATATAAGACGACATACAATAGCAAACCCTTACTTCCATCTCTGTCCAAAACCCTAACATTCTCCCACCATGTAATTCAGCTCCAACTCCTTCAACGTCTCCAATGGATATCGATGATAGCAGCGACAGCATCGAAGATCGCAAGAAGGGCAAGTCGAAGAGCAAAGCCAAGAACCAAAAGACAAAAGAGGGTGTTCTTAAACAGAGTATGTGATCTTTGATAGCCTTCTCTTTGATTCCCGTTAATGTCGATTTAAACCGTTGTATGTGTTCTATTCTATTCAGAGTCTCCCGCGGAGTTTTTTGCAGAGAACAAGAATATTGCAGGGTTTGACAATGTAAGCACTGGTTTTTCTATTTTTTAGCTGCTTACTTGCTAGATATGAAATATGATGGAAAACAGGAGTTGTAGTCTGTGGGTAAAAAGTTCTTGGTTCGAGCCTAGGTGTGGTCCATTGAGGTGCTCAGCGCATTGGTGTTGTCTGGATCAGGTCCTAAACTGCAATGCAATATGGATTAACAGCTAGGTCTATTGGTGGAACATGGGCTTTTACCACCCAGGTTGGTAGTTTGATAAGCTCACAAAAATGGGTGAAGATGCCAATATTTCGCCGGCTATATCAAAAATTAAATTTGTAATATTTCAAGTTCTATAAAGTTACTTGTCTATCTACTAGTCATTGTGATCTTATGCTGAAACATGTTATGAACTGTCTTAGCTACCAAGTATGTCAATCTTTAAAGGAGTATGTTATGGACTGTCTTATGATTTTTAGCCTGGGAAATCGCTCTACACAACAGTGCGAGAGCTCGTCGAGAACGCGCTTGATTCAGCGGAGTCCATATCGGAGCTACCATCCATAGAAGTTACAATGTAAAATCTTGTACTCGCTAAATGAAGCTTTTTTTTAGCTTGTTTGACTGTGAAGTATATTTTGCTGCTTTCGTATTGTAGAGAGGAAATTAGTAAGAACAACTTCAATAGAATGATTGGTCTCATTGATCGCGAGCGGGTTGACGCAGAACTATACGATGATTTTGAGTCTGATAAAGCTCGTGAGGTTTGCTTTATTTGTGAAACTATGCCATTAATTATGGTGTAGCCATAGTTGGATTTGTTCTTGGAATCAATTCAAAGTGTTAACTATGTATTTTATTATCAACAAAAAACCTTTGTTTAACAGAAACGGCTTGCAAAAGAGGCTCGCATTCAGGAAGTACAAGCAAAGAATGTTGCTGCGGGTAAGAAAGTAAAGGAGCCTTCAGCTGTGAAGGCTATGAAAGGCCGAGGGGAAGCATCATTCTTCAAAGTTATCTGTAAGGTGCTATTACTATAATTAGATCGTAGGAAGCATTATGAATCTTGCGATGAACTATTGAATTAGCCAAAGTGAAGCATGTACTGACCAGTATCCTTCTTCAACCCTAGTTTGTTTATTGGTGTCTCTTGTTGCTTTTATAGGATAATGGCAGAGGAATGTCACATGAAGATATCCCCAACATGTTTGGACGAGGTTCAGTGTTATTTGATTACTTAATGATCTAGGATTGTTTGCCATTTGTATAATTGTCATGTACTTACTGCACGCTATTTAAGATACTTGTAGCTTTTCTTAAAGTAGGTTTGACTTTCTTCAATGTGGATTCTTGCAGTTTTATCTGGTACAAAGTATGGCTTAAGGCAAACTCGTGGAAAATTTGGACTTGGTGCCAAAATGGTTAGTACGTAGCTAAAATGGGTATCTAGAAGGCAGTGAAAAGTTGATTTCTGTAATATTTATGTCAGTGTAGAGTAGCGTGCTTTATCTAGTATGGTTTGCAATAGAAGTAGCTTGATATATGATTGCATCCTCAACTTTTCTTTCCATAATGAAATTTCTTTATTTGTTATACAGATAGCACTGCTGTAATCATGTTTATTAAGCGAGCAGAATAAGCTTCTCCAAAAGTTCAGAGGATTTTTGTTTTTCTTTTAACAGCTATTTAACATAAGAAACTGTCTTTCAATAAGAGTTTTCTTTTAAGGTTAGGCTATGCTCATAGTGATGGATAGTAGCTGTAGCAGGTAAATGGATTAATCAACACGCGTGGTGTTAATGGTGCAACCCATAGGCAGATCAAGTTCCCATCCTTGTATGTATAGGAGATTGCGTTTGTTGACCCTAGCTCGCTGAAAGATGTTGCGTCGGTGAACTTATGAATGTGATTTTCTAGGAATGGTGGATGATAGCTGTAAGAGGGAAATGCCATAGCGAAAACAGGCACATGTGCGAAGCCGACTGGAAGAAAGTTAAAAAAGATCTTGAGGTACAGCATATCGGATGTTGAAAGCAGGGAATTTTGGTATGGCCATTGGATGATAATGACATGATCCTATCCGTGACCTGGAGCCTACTAGATGGTTTAGAACTGGAGGCAATCTGTGTCCTCTACAAGTACAAAACCTTGCTCGGAGAAATGTGTGGATTCACTGTTCAATTTTTCCTTTGACAAGTGTTTAAAGTGGCAGAGATGGTGAAATCTAAACAACCAAGTCGGAATGTCTTGCAATACGTAAAGCTAGTTCTTAAACTTCGATTACCCTCCAGCTCTGGTTCATGATGGTGATGGTATTGTAAATGGAAACAAAATGCAGTAAACATTTGGATGAGAGTATGACAATGACTGTAACAACAAAGGGATCCACAGCACCATGAGTTGGCGAGATTCTATGGTGGCCGCCAACCTAACCAACCCTCCTTTGTTGGTATTGGTTGTGCTAGCACAGGCGGAGTTAGAGTATGAAAAATGAACTGAGCAGCAAAATTGACACCAACTTAGATGAAGTTGATTCAGCTTGTTGGATATTGTCGTAAGATGTATGACTTTCCTTGAGGAATGAGATAGTCAATCCAATGGGCTGGAAAGAAGTTCTATGTTGACTGCTGTAAATGCCTTCTAAGTTGAGTTGGACATAATATCTCCAATTAGAAAGTCTCAAACTTGGTCTTTCTAGCAATTTTATAACAGCAGTTCAGTTTATGATGCTGAAGTTGGTTTTCTGTGTTTGCTTTACCTTTGAGAAATTGAATTGTACTATATGCACCAGGTATTTAACAACTTGAATGCTACAGTTCTGTGCTTTTTCTTGCTACCGCTAATTTGTATTATATTTTTCCATTGACTATTGCTAGCCCAAGTGTAAACATTGTACATGTATGATGATCTTATTTCTAGTAATTTCTCCTTTCATGAATTCTTCAATGTGTTCATCTCATTCTTCTAGGTTTCTGATATTCCCTAGGTAATGCTAACGTCTCGAAATTTATTTTTCGCTTATGTGTGACAGGCTCTAATCTGGTCCAAGATGAGCACAGGACTTCCTATTGAGATATCTTCGTCCATGAGGGGGCAGAGTTTTATTTCTTTTTGTAGATTAGATATTGATATTCATCGGTATGTTCAAAGATGATGTTGATAATGTTCTCAAGAGTATTCATTCAATTTCTTTCTTGTCATTGGCTATCCATGTTAGAGGTAATGGATTTAGTTCAACTGATACTAGTTCATTCTATTATCCAGAAACATACCTCACATACACTTACATGAGAAAAGAGAAAATAAAGAGCGTTGGCACGGAGCAGAAATTCAAGTAATTATTGAGGGCAATTGGAAAAACTATCGTGTAGGTTCATTTTCTTGGATGGATTTCCTTTCTTAGGAATAGCTTATGTTTTAGATCTCTCATCACTGCGCACTTTACTTTGTATAACTATGAGTGGGTTACTTTTACATGTTCAGTCAAAGATGCTCCATTACATGCGGCAGATGGCTGTCATCACTCCTTATGCTCAGTTTCTTTTCAGATTTATTTCGGACACAAATGAGTAAGTTCTTATTTGCCTCTTGACTTATGTAATGAGTAGTCCACCTACATCTAGGTGGCCTAGCATTTTTTGTTTGTTGTTTTATTTTCTTTTTTTTTTTCCTTTGTTGGGTTGGGGGGTGGGGTCGAGGGGGAGGGGAACGAATGGGTGATGATTTACTCCAACAGTGTAGGTTCTACACCTAGATGCTCCTCATTTATGAAAACTATGATTCCCCCAATAGGGTGGGACGCATGGGCCAACCCGATGTTTTATCAGTGTTGGTGCTGGAAGGGTGATATGGGTAGAGGGATTGGTGTGGATGCAGCTTACGAACCATGATGTAACATGGCATCTCCTGTGGGGTTGGATCCCAGGACCGACTCGGTTTCGCTTGGTATCTAAAAGGTACGGAGTTATGTTAATCGTCTTTCTCTTTGGTGCAGCAAGAATGTAACTGTGTGTTTTTCACGAAGAACAGACGTTATGCCTCCTGTCCCACAAGAAACAAAGCATCACCCTTCAGCTGTTGATTTACTACTCATCAAGCGTCTTATTGCAGAGACTTCCAAACAGAATCTGCTGCAGTTCCTTCAACATGAATTTGTCAATATCAACAAATCTTACGCTGAACGTTTAATTGGTATGTTTTTCTGAAAAAGAAAAAGGGCACTGGTATGTGCTCTGGGTTTTAGAAAATAAAGGTAAAAGCTTGTATGTTTTATGCTGTTTTGACAGGGGAAATGGGACCAGAGTTTAGCTCCAGCATGCCTGTCAAAAATCTCACTCCGCAACAATTAGTTCGAATTCATCAGCTTTTTCGCCAGGCTAAATTTGAAGATCCCAGTGGAGCTGTAAGCTTATCGCTTTGGCTAAGTCTCTTATAAAACTTATGGATCAGTAGACGCTTTATGTTATGAATATTTAGCCTGGTTACCTGAATTTATCATACAATATATTCAGTGTCTCAGTCCAGCAGGGGAGTATAATCTTAGGCTTGGAATCATCAAGGAGCTGCATCCAGACATGGTTGCTACCTATGCAGGCAGGTCAGAGGTTAATTTTGTTTATCAATTTATATGCTTAATGCATGTTAGACCTTTTAACAAATGCTCTTCATTGTTGCGTCATCTCGTTTCTATCCAATTATGTAGTACTAGTGGTACAGAACATGGAACTCGTAATTTCTGTTTGTCTTATCTAGATCTCAAGAACAAGTCCAAACAATCATTACGCTTGCTCAACAGTTCACTCACACATGGTGATCTTCCTTTTCAGCCCTCAGGTGTTTGAAGGCCATCCCTTCATCGTTGAAGCCGGAATCAGCTTGGGAGGGAAAGATGTTAAGCAAGTAAGTGCTTTACAGTTCTAGTGCTTTTTGTAGTTTTCATGAATTATGCTTGTATGTTTCTATGTTCATGAAATGACAAATCAGGACTGAAAGTTTATTTATTTATTTATTTATTTTTAAAAATTATCAGAGTGGTAGACCTATTTTGTATGACGTTATGCTTCCACCTTTATCTTTGGCCAGCTAACGGTCTAATTGATAGTGATTCTCTAGTACAAATATTTTGCTACTAGCATTACAGGTGGAGATTTTGATTTAGTCCTGTTATTGTTTTTCATACTCCATTTACAGAAATGGTATGCTATGCATGATGAGTTAAAGTTATTTTATTGATAGTCCAGTTACTGTATGAGCTTTCCTAGATGATTTTTTCTGCCTATATGTAGTTGTAATCTTTCTGTTTGTCTAAGTGGTTTTACCTCATAGGCTAACTACTGTATCTTATACTGCGTCGACTGTAGGGTTTGAATATCTTCCGCTTCGCAAATCGTATACCTCTTCTGTTTGAGCAAGGAGCTGATGTTGTCACGAGAACTGCTTCGAAAAGGATCAAGTCTATTTCACTTCATCCTAGTCGTCCAACATTCTGTTATAAAATTGTAGTTAACATATTTATTCTTTATCCTTTTTCCAGCTGGAATAATTATAAGATCAACCAGACGCAAGATAAAATCGGAGTATTTGTGAGCATTGTGAGCACAAAAATACCCTTCAAGGGAACTGGCAAAGAGTACATTGGAGACGATATAACTGAAATATCTTCTGCTGTTAAGGTGCTCTAGCATTCTGGAAATTCTCATAAGACTAAAAAGAATCATAAGGTATTTAAAGATGTAGAGCTATATATGCAGGCTGCTATTCAGCAATGTTGCCTTCAGCTTAAATCGAAGATAGTGAAGAAACTACATGCTCGTGAACGGCAGGAGAGGAAGAGAAATCTAACCAGGTGATTTAATTGGTTCCAACTTTCAACATGACTTTTAATCTCAACTCAATATGACTTTCTTTGGCTTGAAGAATATCGACTCTTCTTAAAGTATAAGAAATTAAAAGCGTTTGAATCTGCAAACTATGTAGTTGTTACAGAGCGCCACAATTAGATGACTTCATGTGTTGCGTAAGCGCAGGTACATTCCTGATGCTACCAATGCAGTCATGAAGGTACTCAAGGACATGGCGGAGAATCAGGAAGCGAAGCGACGTCGCTATGAAGAAAAGGATTATGAGCTACTAAAGAAAGTTGCCTCTCAAGAAATAACCGAGAGGACTTTAAAGGAACAGCTGACGCATCACGTTGAACAGGTAATCTTCATTGTGATTTCCTTAAGAATATTGTTGGCCATTTCTTTTGTTGTCAAAATTGTGAAGAAGTGGCTTTAACTATTGTAGTCCTTGAAATAACCAAGTTTTATAGAGTTTTACTTTTATTTGAATTGATTTTGTTTTCATGGTTTTTAACTATTTCTAGAATAGGCTGTTATGTTTCTACCTCCCATAAGAGTCTTAGACACGTTTTTTTAAAGAAAAAAAAATCACTGACCTCCCTGGATGTTGAACGAAATAACAATGGTGCTCAGTTTTTAAAAAATATTTTGGTCTAATCTATAGCAAGAATATATTGCTTTTACCATTATCTATACTTGTATTACCGACCTTTTTGTAAATTAAAACTTCTACGTCACAAAAGAAAAGGCGTACATAGTATACGGTTATCTTCAAAGGCTATTAAAGGAGGAACTTTCTTTCTCCTCTTTTATTTTATTTTATTTATTTTTATTTTATTTTTTGTGGGTGAAGTTTCAAATTTTGGGCCTCTGAATTCAAAGATAATTTCTGAACACGACAGGATAGCCAAGATAATTGGAGGATGTTGGTAATCATCTTTTACGAGTCATCCCAGTGAACTATTTTATTTACCCGGTGAAATATTGAAAAATCATACATTATAAAGATGTTTGCTACAGACAAAGTTCAAATAGTTTTCTTCTGACAAGCATGTTATGTAATGACCTGATGAATAGCTCAAGCAAATCAAGCTTGCAGATTATCTTTTGTATGAACTTAAAAGATTTACGTTATCTCCATTTTGTAATTTCTCTCATTTTGACATTTTTCTTTTTTTTTTTTAATATATATTTTATTTCAGGTTGATTATGAAATGGCTTTGGAATATGCTACTCAAAGCGGGGTTAACGAAGAGCCTCGAGAAGATATCTATTTAAATTCCCTGGAAGAGTCTCTTAATTTTATCGAGTTTCGAAGTCCAGTATTTGTATTCCGACTCTTCCCATAAAGACTTATATTGGCTCATTCAATTTTTCATTTTATTTAGTTTATTTTTCATAAGTAAAATGCAATCATATCTCAAGTGAGACTTGGTGATGCAAAATTTTATTTCAAGTAGAGATTTGAAAATTTATGGTACAAAATTGACGTTGCTTTAGAGTTCCGTTAATTTGAAGGCACAAAACATTGATGGAGTGATCATTTCAGGAAATGTCCATTTATTTCAGTACGATTTCCCACTGGACCAGGAATACAGTAATATTTAAGGGGAGACTTACAAGTTCCTACAGTTATTTGCACGTTACAAAAGACATAACAATTTTTTTTTTTAATTGTGGTATGTTATTTTTTACGTTCTAAATTATTTATTTAAAAATATTTTTTAAAATATTTAATTTATTAAAAAATAAATGTTAATATAATTTATAATTTTTTTTTTAAATATGTATTTTGAAATTTTTAAATTTTTATGGTGTGTTTGGATTGAAGAAAAGTGAAAGAAAATGTATAGGGGGATGAATTTAATCGGTTTCGCTGTTTAGCTAAAGAACAGAAGTTGACAGCAAGAATCTGTAAGACAACGAGTGTTGTGGGGTTCACACTAAAATTTTCCTCCTAAAATAGAGAAAAAATGGATAAAAATTAGTATTATTTTACAAAATGACGATCATGTCCTTTTCTTTTTTTTGCATTTTGGTGGTAGTTTGTATTACGGGCAAATTAATAATTTGACAATTTATATTATTTTTTTAATTCATAGTTAATTTTCTTATCCATTTTTTTACCGTTATCCAGATAAATTGGAAGGAATATATTTTTTTGCTACTTTTCTTTCCATTCCTATTATTCTCTCTATTTTCTTTTCTTTCACTTTCATTCCCTCCTCCCAAACACAACGTTAATGTGTTGGTAGATTAATTCATAAATAAACTAAAATTTAAAATCTCAAAATATTTACTTAAAATATATTTTTTTTAAAAAAATTATATATAAAAATTATATATCTCATTGAAAGCTATTTTTATATAATTAAAATTTTTTTAAAAATATTTACGTAGTAATCAAAATATTTTTAATACGAATTTTGAAACAGTAGCGGATATGTAAAGAATTTGTAATCAGGACTAATTTGCTGTATCCAGATAAGTTACAGCTCCGTATACAAGCATGGTGTTGAGAAAAATCATTTAGAAAATTTGCAGCCTAATCTATATATATATATAGAAAACTCGGTATCAAAGTAGTTGAGCGCCACGTGTCCCAAAATCCTTTAAAACATTCTAAAAGCATCAGTTTTAGTCCTTAAATGTTTATTGTAGGGTCTAAATGATAAGAAGACCTGCAATTTGGATATACAATAGTGCAAATCCATATAAGAAGACTTTTAGATTAGTAGCAGATATATAAATGTTTTTTACATCATATTAGCATATTGGAAAATAATGCATGTTTGAAATTATGGTCTTATAAATGTAATTAGAAAATTGCTACTGAAATAATTTGGTATTGGGTGTGTTTGGTTTGAAATTTTTTAGGTAGCTTTTAGATTATAGATTAGAGAATAATCTAATTTTAAGTGATAATTTATGTTTGGTAAAACACATCATTAGGTCGTTTTTAGATGATGAATAAAGAAAAGCTAGATGATGGCAAAATACAAGTTATCCAGCATGTTACCATCATCCACAAGATTATAAATATATAATTACTATAATTCTCTTGACTTAACTACTAATTACACGATATACCACTTCTTTATAAATGCTTCATTTTTCTGCCATTTTCATAGTTTCATGGTTTATGCCGTGTCCTCCTCCTCTCGTTGCATCGTCTCTGGCTTTCGCTCCTGCCACCGAGTGAGGTATTTATCACAGCCGTGTCAGTTTAGGTCCAGCTTTTGATGTACTAGATAAGTATATGGATTATGTACCACGATGATTTGTTGGATGCACAAATATTTCTACCAGCGATGAAGATTCAAGCGAAAGCTGTAGGTAAATGAGTGAAATTCGTAATGACATTGCTACTTTATTATGAAATGCTAGGCGACGTAATTAAACTTTTAGAAGAAAACTGAAATATGTATTTTTTTTTTTTTATAAATTTAGGTAGTCTAATTCAGTTTTTATATTTTAATTATATAGCTAATATATTATTAAGTTTATTTACATGAAAAATAATAGCATACATATGATTGAAATTATACTCGTGTCCTTTTTGTCATTTTATATCTATCAGCTACTTAAAAATTTTTATTTACCGAACACTTTTAGAGCTATCAACTAAATTGCACAATCAACTAGATATTTTGAATCAACTATCAGCCACTAACAACTGCTAGCTAGATAACTGTAAAAGCCATAAACTGCTGCCAAACACACTTATGATATCACCTTGTACATAAAAAAGTTTAAGGGAAAATATTATATCCTTGCTATTACATTAAAATGCTTTAATACTATTTTAGGCTGGACTTTTTTTTTTTCTCGTACTTCTAGGGTACTAAAGTTAACCCCTAGTTTTATGTTTATAGCTTATTTTTTTGGGAACGTTAAGGTTTAAAGCTGTATAATGATCAATTTGTAATTAACTTCATCTCTTAACTTTTAAGCAAGAGATACCTTCTCTTTAAATTTTGGGATTTTGTCGAAAAGTCTTGCTTTATAAAACTGTTATAAAAAAGCCCATGCTTTTTTTGAATAATTTATAAATTACTCCAAAATACATATGTATAATTGGTTTTGTAAACAATTTGAATAAAAATAAAATAGATTTTGTGTGCTTCACAACTTTTTATTTAATTTTTTTTAAAAAAATATTTATAAATATATGACTTTCAAAATTTTTTTAACCATTACATTTCGAAATTTTACATATTTAGGGATTTGTTTAAGAAAAAAATATTAATATAAAAATTGTAAAACAAATAAAAATATTTTTTTAATATTTAAATTTTTATTTTATATATATATATATATATAATTTAATAATTGTCAGAAAAAAAAAAGATTTTTTTTACAAGTTTAAAAGGTATGAACTCTTTTTGAAATTATTTCGAAAATTTTCTTTTAACCGAGAAACTGAGGTGGGTGCTATTAATAGGTACAATTACTTCGGCATCCTTTCTGGTGATATAATATTGCTTATAAACTTTAGATCATATTTAGCTGAAATACTACTAGAACCGAAAATTCCGCTATAAATCGACTACTAAGCGTTGAGATTCGTTCTAATCCTATAGCCACGATTAGATCTACCCTCTGTTCAAGCATTCAGCAATAGCATACTTCTACCACCCGTTTCAGAATCTTGCTATAAGATCTCGAATTTTTAGTTCATTCCACTGCGAGCTCTCATAATCATAAGGTAATTACATTGTTGATATTTTGGATCTTTAATCGTTCTCCTTAGATCCTAATTGTACTATTTTCTTTATGATTTTAGATAGGGCAATCAATTCCTGAACTCTCGTATAGCAAATGACATGTAGAGAAAATGTATCATTTTTTACTAAGTCATGTTAATCAACTTTCATTTTGAGATTGAAGTTTCAATTGGTACTAACTAAGTTATGGGACATACAGAATGAAATAGCTTGATACTTAGCACTACTATATCCAATTAACCATTGGCATCTCAACTAGTTTGATCCAATACTATGCTACAGATGAACTGGAGAATAAGGTGATGAACAACTTTGAGAATTTATAAAATGTAAGTTATTTAATTCGTCTTTGTGATTAAACTTCATTCATTTCGCTAATTTTGGCATTTATGTGCCAAAATAACTCAAAATTTACAGTGAACTTATCATGTAACTAGGTAAGCTGTAGGTACGTCCTAACGAAACTTGAGTTGGTTATCTTGCCCAGACTCTATTGATCTCATTTCAACTTTCTTGAGCACACTAAGGTGGGGTACCCACCCAAAGTGGCATTCGTTTCCACATGATGAGCTGCGGATTCGAACCACAAACATCTTGGTTGGGGCCCAAGAGGCTTATAAATCCACCTAAGGGTGATCGGCCAACCTGATTAGTTTTGACCCGAGCTGATCTTAACTAAGGTTGGAGCTCAAGTGTTGCAAGCTTCTGGCTACACCTGTTCACGTAGGTTCTGTTGTAAACTGCACCTTAAACTACATGTTGACAAACTCTCAATTTGCTAACTGTAAACATCCATCCCACTTATGTTCGTTGCATATTTGTTTCGAGGCATTACTCATTAACTCCTCTAGCAATGTACTGCATTTCTTTTTCTGACATTTGGTTTGGTTTACCTTTCTGAAAATGATGTATCATAATTATGGAACCGTCTAGGGAAGGTATTGTGTTGTTCCTTTATTTTTGGTGACTTTTGGAGTTTGTATTTCATTGTTAGTTTTTTTTTTTTTAAAGTTTATGTATAAATGGATTTGTCTAGGAAATCTAACTGAAGATGGCTGCCCGACAATCAGATGTTCCACAAATTGCAATTCTCGGTGCAGGCACTTTTGTCCGGACACAATATGTCCCGAGGCTAAAGGAACTAGCTGAAGTCTTGACTTTGAAAGCAATATGGAGCCGAAGCGAGGTATTGTTTCTTTTCTCTGATGTCTACTAAAATGAGAAATATTGTATTTTTCCCCTTCAAACTTAATCTTTAATGTTTATGAATGTTGAATACTTCTGTAAAGTTTCTTCTTCTACAAACTCTGAGTTAGCTGACATGGCAAATCAGAAGATAGAGATACTCTTTTACCTAAAAGGAAAAAAAAAACATTGTCTAGCTGTTCGATGGCATTGTCACACACTCCACACTTATAAATTGTTTTGCAATCCTAAAAGATGAGTATATAAGTGCCCATGTTGAGTGGTTGTGTAAAATTTATAATTTATTATACCATAGCTTTCTGTTCATTCATATAATATACTTCTTTCTAGGAATCTGCAAGAGCTGCTGTAGAACTTGCTCGTGACTTTTCACCTAATGTAGAATGTAAGTGGGGTGATGCAGGCCTTGACGATATCGCTAAAGACAACTCAATAGTTGGAGTTGCAGTTGTCCTTGCTGGACAAGCTCAGGTTTGGTTTTTGATACTGTTTCAAAATCTTTTACTGTAATGTCACATTCATCCTCCTATATCTGAATTACAAGGAACTAGACACGGATGTATCTTCTATCTTTTTTGATGATTTTTGTTTTCTTTGTCTTTCTTGAACATTCGTTTGTGTGGTTTTGAATTTTTAAGTGTCATTTGGGAAGAGTTGGTGTATTACATAATAAGGCCCAGGGGAAGAAACATGTATTCCATTTATTCAGTCCATGGTTGTTGGCGTCTCACAGGTGAAACAAAATAATGTCACTTCGAAACAAAAGTTTCTATGTGCATAATTTGCATACCATTAAAGACTTCAACTTTCCATTCTCATATTTTTGGAGAAAGACTTGATTGTACATAATTTTCCCGAATTTTACCCCTAAGTTAATACATTTGATATGAAAAGTAGAAAGAAGCCCTAATTGCAATTCCATTTACTTCTCCCCAAACCTCTAAATGATTAATGCCTTTTACTTTAACACTAAGAAAGTTGAACTGTTCATAATAAAGTTATATTAGTCGTACAAAGTCCTTATTTTATCCTGATCTTTTTCACTTGCCTCTTTTATCATATACAACAAGATGACACCATCTCCAGTCTTTTTCACCTTGCTAGAAAGGTAGTTTGTTTTTATCAAGCTAGTCCACAATGCCAATGGTAATTAACAGGATATATAATGTGTAAAATATCTAGATATATGGTAAACTTGTAATGCATATTGCTGGCATATTTTCCTTCAAAAGTTTTGGGCGTAAAGAAAAAAAGGACCAAACCATGTGTTTTTAGGAGATTAAGTGTGTAATCCATTTTGAGGACTTGTGCAATCTTAATCTTAATAGTACCATGCCCATTATGGTCTTATCTTCACAATTATCTGAGTCTTATGAACAGTATTCATTGCTTAATGCTTAGAATATTTGAACTTAAAGAAAAATGATGAGTTGAGGTGATGCTAGAGTGGGTTTTTGGAAAGGAAGGCTTACGATAAATTACATTCTGAAAAATTAGGACTTCAAGAGCTTGTGCCAGGTCACTTTGACAAGCCTTCTTAATACAAACCTATGGGATCCCCAAGTCCTAAGACTTGTAACAAAAATGAAGATGTGATGTTTCTTTTTTATGCCTTGGGATGTTAGAAACCATGTAGAGATTGATCCCAATCAACTCTCCAACTTTACTATAGAACAATAGCAGCATGACTCAGAAGTCTTGAGATAGGATGTAGGTTGCATTTCCCGAGTCACCCAAAACTTTGTATTCTCTTTTCACTTCAAAATTATAACCGCTATTTGTTGTTATAAGTTTTTTTGCTTTTTTGTTTTATTTTTAAGAGAAGTTAAATTCTATTGAACCCTTTTTATCTTTCATATTAGATAGATGTGTCTATTAACCTTGGAATGAATCCATGCAGGTCGAGATTTCATTGAGGATGTTAAAGGCTGGAAAGCATGTACTTCAAGGTACTATTGTAGACAACAAGTTGGTCCATTTGAGGACAAAGCAGTCACTTCTAGAAGTTCACATCCACATACTGGTTATATTATTAACAGAAGGACAACGAAACGTTGTTATCACACTATTTTTGTTTTCTGTGGACAATATTCCAAAAGTGTCCTTTGTTTTAGTCCGGAGCTTGGTTTTACATAGTGTTCTGTTGAGTTGGCTCAAGCCTGTGTATTGCTTGAGTTTGTTACAAAGATGAGGCTTAAATGGCAATAATGTGAATTGAATTACAACCAAATGAACATGAGAAAGTTCTTTCTGCATGATATCCAATAAGTTATTGTGCCTAGACAGATTTAAATTTTACACATCATAGACAGCCCACCGAATCAGGACTTTTGCCTCAACCGATATGTTGGAGGTTCAATTCCAAGCTCCCCGTTTGATATTGGATGAGCACCTGCAGTGGTTCAAGTCTCAGAACTTTTTGTTTTCACTTCAGTATCTGTCTAAAGAAAGAAATACTGTACTATCTTCTCCTTTCAAGCCTTGTCTCAGTAGTTGTGGTTGTCTTCCTTCAATGAGGAGGCAAAACTCCAAAACGTACAATTACAGTGCTGTTTGGTAGCCACCTTAATTGCATCTAATCTCCCATTCCAGTCCTTGATAAGTTCATTGTTCTGTTAAATTGAACATACTTTGAGCTGAATATTTAGATCAGATGAAAGAAAAGGAAAAACAAGAACATTATCGATATCTCAGTCCTAGACTAGACATGATATAACACATTCAAATTTACAAACATCAGAAGAACTTCTTTGTTCATCTCAACACTATATTTTAGGCAAAACTATAGACATCCTTTGTTCCTGAAATGAACATAGAAGTGAAAATGTTTTATAGTGTTTTGGTCCGCATTTGCTCCAGATATGGAAATTCTACGAATGATCAATCACACCTCATGATTATGCTTATATATAATAATATTGATGTACTTGCTGGATTTTTATATATCAAGCAATGTATTGATTACAAATGTTCTGTTGTGATATCTTTTCCTTGTGGTGCTTGACGAACATTTGGATTATGAAGAGAAACCTGCTGCTGGTTGTGAGTACACTTAAACTCATTCAATTGCCTATAATATGAAATATTACCTGCTTATGAAATTTGACTCCTTTTTCGAACATTTTTCTTGCCATCTTAGTTTTACCACCCATGTTTTGAAGTTATAGGATCATTATGAGTGGTTTTCTCCTGGTTTATTTTATGCTGGCCATTATTTATTTCACCTTTTGCTTAATCGTTCTGTTCTCAGAACTATGCTCTTTCAGTTCATCAGAATATTTTCTACTTGATCATGTTATGTAGTAAATTGTTTGCAAAGTAAGTTAGCTATGCAAATTTGACTTTTTAGTACCAGGTTACTGCATGATACAGATCTTCCTATCGTTGCATTCATTTAGTAAGTTGGAATTTTCTTCAAATTTGTCTACGAAAATCCGTCTAGTGCATGAAGAAGATAAATGAATCCATTGCATACAAACTTGTAATTATACAGTTGTGCCATTCTATTGCCTTGATTGGTTTGGTAGAAGTAATATTTCCTGCTTTATTCTCACTGTTGTCATTTGCTTCTTAACATACACCCCCCACTATATATATATATATATATATTATAAAAAGAAAAAATTTTAAAAAAAAAACATCCAGCCTTACATGCTAGCCTATGTAGGGCTAGCACAGGCAGCTGTTAACGAGCAGGTGGGGCATCTTTAAGCTGCCCTTAAAAAAGCGGCTGTGTAGGTATTAAAAGAAAAAGGCAGAACCCATCTTCTCTCCTCCTCAAGCTGCTCACTATTTCTCTCTCAACAGAAAGAGAGAGAGAGAGAGAGAGAGAGAGAGAGAGAGAGAGAGAGAGAGAGAGAGGAGGAGGGGAGAGATCTCAGCATCAGCGGCGGTGGTGAGCGTGCGTGACACCTCTTCTTTTCTCTCTTTTCTTTTTAATTTTGTTTTAAAAGCTCGGTGCCACCCGTTCTCTATGTCGGATCAGCCCCGTCTCTGTGTCGGATCTTGGAGGATCAGGCATGTGCCGGACTGCACTAAAAACCTTGCTGTGTATATATATATATATATATATATATATATATATATTTTTTTTTTTTTTTTTTTTTTTTCAAACCAGCTTGACTGGAAGCGGGTTTGAGATAGTTGGCATGCCCAGAATCTCTTGAACACATATGTTTTATAGACATATGCATGTATATTCTACTGTTATGGTTATCCTCCATTTGATATCATCAACTTAGTGCATATTGACTAAACTGCAGAACAAAATACTTAACTTGCCTTTATAGTTTACATCGATGTACTTAGATTATATCTCATTGGAGATATTTACAAGTTTTAGTTTGAGGAAATTCATTAGCTTGAAAGTGTTAGTTTATATTCAATAATGCCAGCCATCAAAGATGCAGAAACTGCACTTTTGAGCTACAATTCCATGTGCAACAAGCTGCCCCGTCAGCCAATTTGGGCTGTTGCAGAAAATTACCGCTTTGAGCCTGCATTTTTTGAGGTACTTTATATCTCTTAGGTGGTACTCTATACTGTGACTTTGTGTATGTACTATTACCAGTACCCTAACTTGTTCAATAGTCCAGAAAACTTATAAATGAAATTGGTGATATGATGAACATTCAAATCGTAGTTGAGGGGTCTATGAACAGCTCAAACCCTTATTTCTCGAGCTCCTGGCGACGAAACTTCACAGTAAGTACAGCTTGTTAGTGGAAAATACCTCTTGCCCTTTGACGATAGGCCTTAGTTTGCAGGATTGGTTTAGATGATGCGTATGTACATCGATTGAGTAGTACAGCTTGTGGACAAAGTATCTCTTGCTCCGTGCTATGTTAGACCTTAGTGTTTGCAAGATTAGTTTTGCTGAGATGTATTTAGAGCAGTTGTGAAAGTCCATGCAAAATTTTCCTAGTTGAGTATTCTCATCAAGTAGATTTTAGTAATATATTTGTCTAGATGATTATACATATTTAGGCCATTGCTCTTTTATAATTCAGATACACTGAATTTGAAAACTCAAAGCAACAAACAACACAGTGATTTATCTATCGCATCCGTTGTAACTGTAGGAAGACTGAAATACCAATTGAGATTTTTGTATAGTCTTAATAGGATTTTAACTCCATTAATAACATAATGTAAGAGATGTTGAGTGGTCTTGCTTGCTAAAAAGTCTGTTCCTTTTTTGCAGGGAGGTTTCATTCTTGATATGGGAGTTCATTTCATTGCAGGGCTAAGAATGGTGAGTCAACTGAAAATTCTCGAATAAGGTAAATTTTAGGTTAGTAAAAGGTAGTGATGCGGTAAATTTTGTAAAAGGCCATACAATGTGTCTGCTAGAAGATGGCTATACCCACATCGATACCTTTCCGCTTGCCCAAATTTTTATGTATACTTTTCAAATTGAAACTCCAAAGCTACTGAAGATATTATCACAGCGGTCAATGCTTTGTTCTCTAATTTCAAATTAAGCAATGAGTTGGACCAGGTATACGTAGGTAGAGAAATGTGAAAACGGACATTTTTCCAACCTAAATGAACTATCCTGTACATGTATGGTTTGGCATGTACTAGTGTTGAGTGATATGTATCCATATTAGAACCTTAATCTTAGAATTTTGAATGGTATCTGCATTTTAATAAAAACTAAAAATGCAAGAAATATTCCTCCTATTACTATTTCACCTTTCCAAATTTTTGGCTATGCTTCACATAAAGAACACTGAGGAATAAGCTTTGATTTTTGGCTGTGAAAGAATAAGATGAATACCCAGGAGTCTAATGAAATACCTTGTTTTACCAGATGATCGGATGTGAAATTAACCGAGTATCTGCTATTGCACGCCATGTGGATTCAGACTTGCCCCCACCTGATAACATTTGTTCTCTTTTGTAAGTTCCTCTGGATTAACCCATTAATAAATTCGAAAGGATATCGTCTATTTACTAATGCTTGCTGAATACAGCCAACTGGATAATGGTTGTGCTGGAGTATTTGTAATGGCAGTGTCAGCCGCTTCCCCCAAGGTAAGCATAATTTCTGCATTTTTTTTTTCCACGGCAGTTCATTAAAGTAATCATAAGGTTATTATCTTTTTTGAATGGTGCATAGCGCAAGTGTTTTTCTTCTAGTATTTCCCTTTGTATGGTGTAGTTAATGATCCTTATAAAGTGTTCCATGTCCAAAGATATATTGGCGAGTAGATGGTACAAAAGGAGCCATTCAGATTGAGCGTGGCAATGAAAGTGGAAGGCATGGGTACCAGGTGCTTTAATATCTTGTGTCATCTTCCTAGAGCATCATCTTCTGCACAATTATGAGTAGTTACAGTATTGTAGTTGTTGAGAGGGATTACATTTCATAGATATTTTCTTACTATTTAGGTATTCCTCTACACTCATGATGGTAATTGTCGGAAGACCTTCCACCCATTTTCTGGAGTGACAAATGAATTGAAGGCTTTTGCCCATGATATATCACAAGCAAGTAATGAGGTATGACATGCTCTACTCAAACCTTTCATATTCTTAACTGGCTTTTTTTTTAATACAAAGTGCATATGATTATGATATCAGTCGAAATTAGGCAACTGTTTCCGACAAAGTCAGTTTTCGGCACCTATAGGTCTCCAGACAGGATCCTGATCCCATGGGGTCGACTGCACCGTATTACGGTGCAGTCGACTCCCTAAAACACCTATTTGTGCTTATTTTTTGTAAAAAATTATAACATGAAAGTTGTAGATATGATGGAATATGCAACTTTCTTGTTGAAATTTTTTTCAAAAAATACTTTTAAATAGGTGTATTGGGGTTCTGAAGCTTAACGGGTTTCGAAATGAACTTGCAGAAACCGCTTTCGAGTCCCAAAACACCTATTTAGAAGTATTTTTTGGAAAACTTTCAACATGAAAGTTGTTTGTTTCATCAAGATCTATAACTTTCATGTTGGAAGTTTTTACAAAAAAACACATATTTTTACTCGTATATAGGGTCGACTGCACCGTATCAGTACTCCTCCAGACATGAGTAAAACTCTTCTTAACTAAAAGTGTAATTAAACATATAAAAAAAAAAAAGAAGGTGACGGACGCTCCACACTTCACTATCAAGAAGAATCTACTGGTTGTAATTGCTTAAACAACCATCTTATTGATGCTACTTGTTTACTTGGGCCTGGTTCTGCTTCTATTACGAAGTATGGCTTGAATATAGATTTTTTTTTTCTTTTAAAAGTTCTGTACACAAGACCATGTAGTGCCACAAACTTTGTCAAGCATAGATTTTTAGGCGCCGAAGAACTAAACACCTCGAAATTGGTCTACAATAAACTAATACTTATGGTTTCATAATGTTCTCTAGATTGACTTTGTAGTCTAGACAATGTCATTAAAGTGATAGTCAAATTGCACATGCTACTTCATTTCATGGTTCCTTGTATGAATCATTGATCACAGAAGATGGATATGGAGGTAAATTCCTAAAAGCATGCATAATCTAGGCAATTGCGTCTTACCAATGATTAATAATTTGAATAATTCCTGTTATACTTGGGATTGACTGAGGTATTCCTTAAGCTAAGTTTGTCAAAGTATTATCTCCTGTAAAAAACCTTAAAAAAAAGTAAGTTACAAAAGTAGCCTTTATCTCCAAGATCTGGTTAACTCTTTGCATGACTAGTTTCTTTTCCAGAGCAGCAGATTTGGTTTCTGCATTAGAGCAATTGAATTTGTCTTTCCAATCGATACGCCAATAGGTAAACCTACTTTCAAGTATGTAGTGGGGATCGCTGTGATTCAAGGTCTTAGGATGAGTGTTAGAGATCAATTGGTGAGATTTAAGGTCATATCATTTTAAGAGGTAAACTAAGATTTATCCTTGCTGATAAAGACCGGAAGATCATATCAACGAACTATAGAGTTCAGAGGAGACTTGTTATCCATATTCTACTAGACCAAAAATCATGTTTCAAATCACTGCTAAACTGATATAGATACCACTCATTTAATAAAGTCTTAGCAACGATGCCCCCTCTTGCCGATCCCAAAAAAAAAAAAAAATTACTGCTAAATTTTGTATGCAACAACAAGTAGGTAGGTTGACATTACATATATAATTGTTCCAGGGTAAAGCCAGACATTCGGCTGACCCACGCAGTTCATACATAGAAGGCGCCCAAGATGTTGCTGTTTTAGAAGCCATGCTTGAATCGAGCACGAAGCAGGGGTCTTGGGTTCCTATAAAGAGGTTCTAAGCTCTCTTCACACCACCATTTGTGGCAGAATATCCAGGCAAGATCAGTTGGCTGCATGGCAGAACTAGTATTAAAGATCCATGTAATTTGGTTCTGCTTCAAAAAGATTGTTGGTATTATGGAATTTTCCCCTTTTTTTCCTTATTTGATGAGATTGTCATAAAACATCAAATTTCTAAAAATAATTGTCAATTAAGTTCAGTAGAAGTTTGGTTTATTTAGTATTGTAGCCGTCTCTTGAAGAAGTTGTGTATGTTGAAAAAGTTACACAGCTACCAAGTGGTGATTAAATTAGTTGAAGAAAAGATCGACGATATAAAGTTGGTACCAGCCGGCGGTGGACCAGTTTGTTAGCAGGACTGAGTGCTGTGAGGAGACAGCAATCTGTCCATCACGAAGGATGTGTCGGAGGTTCCAAATAAGCATGAGTTCGAAGAAATAACCATGCCGCTTTATTTTCAATCGAGATGTATGATATAAAGCAAACTCGGCTATACAGACAAAAGAAGGAAGATATAAAGTTGGTACAAGCCAGTGGTGGCCAGTTTGTTAGCGGGACTGAGTGCTGTGAGGAGACAACAATCTGTTATTCATGAAGAGTGGGTCGGAGGTTCGAATCCAAACAAGCGTGAATTTGAAGAAATAACCGTACCGCTTTATTTTCAATCGAAATATATGATATAAAGCAAATTCGGCTGTACAAACAAAAGAAGGAAGATATAAAGTTGGTACAAGCCAGCGGTGGTCCAGTTTGTTAGTAGAACTGAGTGTTGTGAGGATACATCAATCTGTCCTTTACGAAGGATGGTTGGAGGTTCGAATCAAAATAAGCATGAGTTGGAAGAAATAACCGTACCGCTTTGTTTTCAATCGAGATGTATGATATGTAAACTCGGCTGTACAGACAAAAGAAGGAATATATAAAGTTCGGTATATCATTATGCAGATATGTGAGAATATGCAGATATGTGAGAAAAGTTTGAATAAGTTTGAAGATATAATAAAGTTAACAAGAAATAAATGAAGTGTGCTAAAATAAAATAAAGCTGTATAGAACATTCAGTTGCTGATCATACTGCAAAAAAATGATGCTGAGACTGCATAAAATGGCTCAGTTAAAAAGCAAATTAGTTTTTCGGTGCTAATTTACTGCACCTCATATTACTCCTCCAATCAGATGTTGACAAGTGTTCTTTCTCAACGCATATTATATAACGTTTATCTGTTATAACAAAAATTTGAAGAGATAATTGTCAACGTCTGAATGAAAGAACAATATAAGTTGCAAGAATATAACGTAGACAAATTGATCCCCTAAAAAAATAGATAAGGAATATTAAGTCTTAAATAATTCCCTATAAATATAAGACCAAATATATAATTATTTATCATTTTTTTTTTGAAATATTAAGATGGATATTGCCTGACCATCTATTGACGTCTTAGTATTAATTTTAGTCATTTGCGCAGTTAAATAGCCACGTGGCAAATTTTATCAGATAAAATAAGATGATGTCAAAACACATTATCATCAAAAAATTGAACAATTTGATAAAGTTGAGATGTTATTATTTGGTTGAAACTAAAAATCCAAACTGAACCACAACTTTGGTTCTGTTTGTGGACTAAATAGTTAATTTCATACAACTATCAATTCTTATTTAAGGGGCGATGGCAGAGTGTAGCAGCAGATGGACGAAGGCTCATGAATCCTTTTTATTTTGCTTTGATTTTCGTTATGTCTGTTTGAAATTTTAATTGGACGAGCACTGACGATAACGTACACATGTGCCTCCTAATATATGACGGAAGACTTCATCTAAATATCAGGACCCGAATAATCTCCTTTTAGGATAGGCCCGTAGCAGAATAAGAGCGGCGTTCGTATCTCAAAAAATCAATTTTTATTTTGAGCCACAACCATCACACCCAATATGCTTTGGACTAGGTGTGTTAAAAAAATAACTCGACCCGAGGGCCAATGACCTGAACCTATTTGAAGGTTTGGATTGGGTCTATCGGATCCACGGAGCGGATCGGGTCAACATTATAGACCCGAGTTCGGGTCCGGTCTAAATTGGTGAGACCCGGGATCCGAAAATTTGGTCCGTGAGATTAAAAAAAGAAAATAACTTTTAGGAGATTTTTTGCAAAAACATTCAACTTAAAAGTTATATATTTTGATTAGACAATTTTTATGTTAGCAAGTTTTCCAAAAAAATACTTACAATGAGATATTTTAGAATTCTAAATTTAACGAGTTAGATAAAAAATAGACCCGATCGGACCCAAACAAATTCGGGTCGAATCTGGTCTAGGTCGATCGGGTCTAGCAGGATCCATGCCCGATCCGATTACGAACACCACTACTTTGGATACCATGCTATTCTATATAGACTAGGATTTTAAGTTCCGGACCGGCCGGCACAGTTTTTTTTTTTTCATCTTTCTTGTGAAAGTGAAGAAACAATCGCGCCGGTGGGCACAACATTTCTTTTTTTTTTTTTGTGTCGCGCAGGTGGGCAGGACTTTTTTTTTTCGTCGCGTCGCCGGCGCAACCGGCACCAGCTGGTTGCCCCCGTGTCGCAGCACTTGATATTTTTTCAATTTTTTTAAAATTAAAATTCATAAAAATAATTTTAAATATAATAAAATATATAAAAATAATATTTTATTATTGACACGGTCGGCACGTCTCGAATTCGAAATTTACCGAAATTCTCGCGGCACGAAATTTAAAATCTTGATATTGATCATACATATTCCGAAGTAATGCCGATGCATTAATGCATCAGGCCCCTAGGGATTTTTCTTCTAGATACTAAATATACAAGCGCTAAATTACAATAACAATAGCAAGCAATGTCGTGCATTAAATAGAAAAACAAGCAAAGAAGTGGGCCGGGCCTTCGCCTTAGCCTTTATACATACGACAAATTAATAGCTGGACCACTTAAGCGAGATAAAGAAAAAGCAATAATTTTGTATCTCCTCTGGTTTTATGCTGTCCTGCCAAATAAATCTGTTCTTTTTTCTAATAATCATTAATTAAATTTTAAAATATATATATAATATATTTTTAAAAAAAGTATATATATTAAAAAATTTATTTTATAATTTTTATATTGATTTTTAAAAAAATATTTTTAAATAGGTATTTTATACTTTCAAAGTCTTTATTCATTATAAAATGGAGAAATATTAATTTAAAATATTTTTTTATAAAATTTAAATATAAAGTTATAAAATACACTGAAATCTAAAAAAGTTGTATATAGATTTGCAACATTCCAAACTGAATTTCAAAATTTCAGATGCTATGTGTATCCGAGAATAGCTAAATGAAAACTACATATATTCTTATTTGACAGTGACTTTACAATGATTAAATCATCATTAAAAAGGTTTTTTTTGGTAAAAAAGAAAACCATTCTTTGCAAAAACTTGAATAAATAAAACCTAAGACATTAAGTTAGCTTTCTTAATACTTTTTTTTAGTTGGTGAAAATATTTTTTTAGCTTATTCAGAATAATTCAGTTTGAATATTACAATATAAATACTTCAAATACTATACTAACTATTTGAAATATTAAACGAATATCCTGGAATATTTTTGAGTTGTTGATTAGAATTTTTTTAGAAACAGTTAAAATAGCAGAATTTAGTATGAGTTTTGAGCTCTATAGACTTTTTTTTTTTTTATATTAGTCTTAAAATATTAACCTCTTTATCTAAATACTTTATAATGAACTTAAAATTCTCGAGGGAATATGTTAACAAGTGAGCCCCATAAAACAATCCGTTAACAAGTGAAAAAAATAACAGCATCCATATAACAACATATTAGGCCCAATCTGTCCCCGTTCTATATCCCGCCCTCAATTTTAATACCCTATATATATATATATATATATATATATATATATATATATATATATATATATATATATATATATATATATACTTTTTTGAAAAATTAAAATTAAAGTTTTAAAATTTAACAAATTTATAACTTTTATGATGAATTTTTTTAAATTTTTTTTTTAAATAGATGTTATGAGAATCGAAAGTCATAACGAATTTAAAAATAGTTTTTAAAATATGTTAAGTTGTTAAGATTTTAAAGTTTAGAACACTTATTTAGAAGTATATTTTAGAATAAATTTTAATTATAGATCTAATCAAAATTTATAATTTTAATTTAACATTTTTTAAAAAACTATATAAGTAGTTGTTTGGATATGAAGATAAAAAATGGGGGGGAGAAATGAGAGCATACAGTACGGTTTCTACCCAAAGGCCAAAGCTAGAAAGCACGGACATTCCGAAATCGCTCTAATGCAGTGTTGGCGTAGTGTCAGCGCAATGTTAGATACGGACACGCCTTGGAGATGGCCGAACACGTGTCCGAAACGCCACATGACATGTCCAGAAAAAAAAAAAAAAAAGGTCAGACACATCTGGGACACGGCGCTAACACGCGGGCAGAAGTGTCCGACACGCGAATCCGACTTTTTTTTTTTATTTTTTTAGAAAATTTTAAAATTTTAAATATTTTTTTTTAAAGAAATACAATATTATATATAGTTAATCATAAGTAATATAATATATTTACGTACTCAATATTATATTTATTTATTTTAGTTGATATAATTAAAATTTTGGTATTTAAATTATCTGAAAAAATAAAATATTATATTATATATGAATTTACTATTGAATATTATATTATTATTATATTTATAGATATTTAAATACTTCGTATAAGTTACTTTTTATTTATTTATATTTTTTTATTACCCTATCCCAACCGTACTAGTGTTCTAATTTTTTAAAAGTTACCGTATTCCCGTATCCTGCCGTATCGTATTTTCGTACCCGTATCCGTGCTTCTTGGCCAAAGTCATTTCTTCAAACTTTCGTGGATAAAAATGTTCTTTTTTTTTAAGTTAAATTTCATCTGAAAAATATAATTTTATAAGTAAAGTTGTCAAACTATTATTAATTCTATCCCATCTGTTTCAAACTCCTCTTATTAGAAAACTATGCAGATAAAATTTTTAAAAAGTGATTAAGTAAACCAAGAAGCAGGAAAATGAGTGGCGTAAATTATCCCATTATATTTTGTACCGAGTATGAGATATAATATAAAATTTTTATCAATTTATTTAATATATTTTAGAGTATTTTTTTAAATTTAAATTATAAAATTATAAATTTTAATGTGATTTATAAATTTATAGCTAAATTTTTTTTTTAAAAAATACCGAGCATTATATATCAAAATGATAATTAAAATTTTATAGGAAGCAAGAAAATAAATGGTCTAGATTATCCATTATATTTTGAATGTATTATAAATATTATAGAAATTTTTTATTGATATTATTTTGATATAGTATTCAGTATTTTTTTTAACTACATATTTATAAATTATATTAAAATTTATAATTTTATAATTCAAATAGTTTTTAAAATATTTAAAAATAATCAACCAAACTATTAAAAATTCTATATAATCTCTCCAAAATCGTCCAATCCTTATGGGATAGAGGCGAGCCGCCCCGCACCCTCCGAAAAGAAAAAGAAGCACCGACCTCGCACGTGTTGACGACACTAGCACGTGCAAACACACTCCGACCGCGGTCCTCTTGCTTCCTCGGGTGCAGTGCCATAACCTAAACTTTTTAAGACTTTTTAAAACAAAAAATAAATAAAAGTTACAATACTCCCTGTTTTTCCTCTTCTTCTTCTTCTTCTCTCTTTCTCTCTCTCTCTCTCTCGCGTGGGGATTTTAGGGTTTGTTGGAGGCATTTCTGAGCAAACACCGCTGCAGAAGGCGCTTCCAAGTTACTAAGTACCAATGTAAGGTGCGCCACTTACTTATGTCATTGTTGCCAGCATTTGTGGTTTTTGAGGTTTTTCTTTTAAATGGTAGAAATGGGACATTTTGGAGAGATTAGAAAACCGGATGTTTGTTCTTAGATCTGTTCAAACTGAGTGTTTTCAGCGGTAAAATGATTTTTTTTAATGCTTTTTATGCATATTTTGAGCGTAAAATGAAGATCTTGGTGGTAAAAGACGGCGCTATTGTGAATGTAAGTGTTTTTTTTTTTAGTGAAATAGATAAGTCTTTCTTATTCTTCACGTATTTTTGGCTTCTCATTTTGCTTCTCATTTTGTTGCTGCTATTTTGAGTCTGCAAATCAATAGTTGGAATTATGGCTTATTTTTTTGTTTTCCCCCTAGTTTTTTTTTGTGTTTGGGAAGAAAATGTACTAGACAAAATGTTTGTATTTTGAGTGCTTCCAACGTTAAAGAAGTGATAGATGTGTATGTAGTGGTTGTACTCAATTTTATACAGTTGATATTGGGAAATGTAGTTTTCTTTAGTTTCTATAGGTTTCATAATTACCTACTAGAAACGTTTGAAGTTGTTTTAAAATTGGTTTTGCAGTTATTATCTTTGAGGTAGATTTTATCAGTTCATGTATGGAATTAAAAGTTTCTTTGCTTTTGTTTTTGCCCCCAAAAAAAAAAACTTATAATTCGTATACACTTTGCGTATTGTTTTAAAATTGGATGTAGCGTAGGTCAAATGATTTGGAAATTTTACAGGACTAATTCTTGTTATGTTTCTATGCAGTGGCGTGTTTGCTTTCAGTAGGAGGTTTATCTGTGGAGCATTCCTTGTACACATTGCAGATATTATTGAGGTTTCTGTTTAGATTTACTGGAAAATTACGTTTGTTTCAGTATCCCATCGTTTCTAAGATCCAGAGAAAGTTGAGATTGATCTTATTCGGTAGTCCAGTAGTTTACGATGATGCAGCGGCAAGTTCGACCGGATGAGTACTCCTTGAAGGAGACCCACCCTCCCCTTGGTGGTGGTGGAGTTGCTGGCGATAAACTTACCAGCACCTATGATCTTGTCGAGCAAATGCAGTATCTCTATGTCCGTGTTGTCAAGGCTAAAGACCTTCCTTCTAAAGATGTTACAGGAAGCCTTGACCCGTATGTGGAGGTAAAGCTCGGCAACTACAAGGGTACTACGAAACACTTTGAGAAGAAGACGAATCCAGAATGGAACCAGGTTTTTGCTTTCTCCAAGGATCGGATGCAGGCATCTCAACTTGAAGTTTTGGTGAAAGATAAGGATCTGGTGAAGGATGATTTTGTAGGGAGGGTGGTTTTCGATCTCAATGAGATTCCGAAACGGGTCCCACCAGACAGTCCTTTGGCACCGCAATGGTACCGATTGGAGGAGAAAAGCGGGATGAAGCTGAAAAATGGGGAGATCATGTTGGCCGTGTGGATGGGAACGCAGGCAGACGAGGCATTTCCCGAGGCTTGGCATTCTGATGCGGCAAGCGTTCCCGGCGATGGTCTTGCTAGTATTAGGTCGAAGGTGTACCTCACTCCTAAGCTTTGGTACGTACGGGTGAATGTGATTGAGGCCCAGGATTTGGTGCCTAGCGATAAAGGTAGATATCCTGAAGTGTATGTGAAGGTTTCGCTCGGAAACCAAGGTCTCCGCACCAGGATTTCTCAGAGCAGGAGTATAAATCCCATGTGGAACGAGGATTTGTTGTTTGTTGCAGCAGAACCGTTTGAAGAGCATCTGGTGCTCAGCGTGGAGGACAGGGTCGGACCGAACAAGGATGAGGTGCTCGGAAGGGCAATTATCCCGCTTCAGAATGTGGACAGACGCCTTGACTATAGGCCGGTTAACTCGAAGTGGTACAGTCTCGAGAAGCATGTTATTGTTGAGAACGGCGAGAAGAAGAAGGAAGTGAAATTTTCTAGCCGGATCCATCTCCGGATTTGTTTGGACGGTGGCTACCATGTTCTGGACGAATCGACGCACTACAGCAGCGATCTCAGGCCCACAGCAAAGCAGTTGTGGAAGCCCAGCATCGGTGTTCTGGAACTTGGTATTTTGACTGCTCAAGGATTGCTGCCGATGAAGACTAAAGATGGGCGGGGGACTACCGATGCTTATTGTGTCGCAAAATATGGGCAGAAATGGGTTCGTACGAGGACGATCATAGACAGCTTTAATCCAAAGTGGAACGAGCAGTATACGTGGGAGGTCTATGATCCGTGTACTGTTGTCACGATCGGTGTTTTTGACAATCACCACTTGCACGGCGGAGACAAGGCATCGGGAGCCAAGGATCAGAGAATCGGAAAGGTCCGTATCCGTCTCTCCACGCTTCAAACCGATCGTGTCTACACCCACTCGTACCCCCTCATAGTTTTGCTTCCTTCTGGAGTCAAAAAAAT
Source organism: Xerophyta viscosa (assembly GCA_002076135.1). NCBI lineage: Eukaryota > Viridiplantae > Streptophyta > Magnoliopsida > Pandanales > Velloziaceae > Xerophyta > Xerophyta viscosa. Next base: position 483,854 of record MJHO01000085.1, read on the forward strand.
GGGAGAAGTTCAGTTGGCCGTCCGATTTACGTGTTCCTCCCTGCTTAATATGCTTCACATGTACTCACAGCCATTGCTCCCAAAAATGCACTATCTCTACCCACTCTCCGTGAGCCAGCTCGATAACCTCAGGCATCAGGCCACTCACATAGTCTCAATGAGGCTGGCCCGTGCTGAGCCCCCTTTGAGAAAGGAGGTAGTGGAGTATTTGCTGGATGTTGATTCGCACATGTGGAGCATGAGAAAGAGCAAGGCAAATTTCTTCAGGATTATGGGAGTGTTGAGCCCTATCGTTGCAATTGGGAAATGGTTCGATCAGATATGCAATTGGAAGAATCCTATAACTACAGTCCTTATCCACATACTTTTCACTATATTGATTTTATATCCTGAACTCATACTTCCGACGGTTTTCCTTTACCTGTTCCTGATTGGTGTGTGGTACTACCGTTGGAGACCACGGCAGCCTCCTCATATGGATACGAGAATGTCACATGCTGATACCGCCCATCCCGATGAGCTTGATGAGGAGTTTGATAATTTCTCTAGCATCCGGCCGGGAGATATCGTGAGGATGAGGTATGATCGTCTGAGGAGTGTTGCAGGGAGGATACAAACGGTGGTAGGAGACCTGGCGACACAAGGAGAGAGACTGCAGTCTCTCCTTAGCTGGAGAGATCCCAGAGCAACTGCACTCTTTGTTACCTTCTGTTTAGTTGCTGCTATCGTTCTGTACGTGACGCCCTTTCGCGTAATAGCTTTTATCACCGGAATATACCTCTTGAGGCACCCGAGGTTCCGTCACAAGCTCCCTTCTATTCCGCTCAACTTCTTCAGAAGGTTGCCTGCAAGAACCGATAGCATGTTATGAGACCATCTTTCGGGCCTCAAAAATTCTCTGCATCTCGAGGCGTATAATTTGGTCCCAACCGTTCAAGCCCTAGATCGTGGTGCTGTTATCTTATGTTGTTAAGAGATTAGTCTTTGTTCTTCGATATATATGTTCCTAGTTACCTATCCCTCTCGTACTGTCTATCGTCTTTGTCGGCGTTGACGAATGAGGTCGTCCTAGTAAGTTTGATCATATCGTAGCCTTTTTTGTTTCTGAAAGATGTGTGATATGTGGATTGTGGTTTATCATAATAGGCTTAAGCCGTAAGACTTCTATTATGTTGCTGTGTATTCAGTGTAATCTGAGACATGTTATCGTGTTTCTTCTGTATCGAAGTTGATTATTTGACTTGTTACTTACTTTTCACCATGTTCATAAGATTTGAATTTTATGCCTTGTTTCTGGAAGTTTCCGAAGCTCCATGTTGCCAATTACTTGCTAAACAATGATTTCAACCCCTGCAATGGAACTTTTTTATTCTGAGATCAATAATTGAACTTTTTTTTTTTGCCTTTTGCTTTTATTTTTGGGGTTTGTCTCGTTGTGGGAGTAATGAAATGTTGATGTCAAGTCTACAGAGTGCACAGCAAGTATCGTCCTTTGCTTCTGTATATCTCAACGTGGGAAAAAATTACTTACCTCTAATAAATTACCTAATAAATCACACATAACTAATTTTTCATCACACATACACCTCGTGATCTGCACAATTCTATATTATCTATTAATGTTGAACTTCACCTACCATACTTTAGGCGGTTTAATGGTTATCTTTTTTTGTCGGGCCTTAATGTCCTTGACATAATCAAAATCTACGTAATATATTAAAACGTATACCATAAATATTTTAATATATTAAGTACGGTCCTAATTGTTCTAATAAATAGTAGTATTTTCCGCTATCTATTTCTATGTTAGCGGCCTTTTATTGGTTGTCCCAAAATCTATAAAAGTTACTAATTATTACGTTTCTTAAACTAATATTGTGATTCTAAGATTCTTTTTCTCCGACGTTGATTATTATGCGAATTCAATGTTCACTTTCTGAGGATATTGGAAGAAAAAATAAAAATTTTGAGGGCAAACAATACCATAGTTTGATATTTAGATATATATATATATATATATCATGATATTACATATATTACATATGTCATGATATTACATATATTATTCTACAGTCGTACAAATCTATATCATTCTTTAACAAATATCATGATAATTTAAGCTAAAGTTACTGTAGCTTTCTATATTTCATCTAATGCTATATATGAAAAATGTATTAATATTTGTCAAAAATTGGTTAAGACATTTATAATAACTATTCAGATTTTTATAATAATATCATATATAAATAGAAAATTATTCCATAGATCAGATTCACATAAATTATAATATTTTAATAATTATTTTCTAATTAATAAACAAATTCATATTTTATTAATATATTAAATATTCTCACACTTTAAATTATCTTTTAGTCAATCACCGCTTACTAATAATTTTTAACTTTTATTTTGCTTTGAATAACTTGTCTTACTAATCGACCAATTTCGTATGGTATGTTTGGCAAATTTTTGTTTAAAACTAATTTAAATAAAATTATATTTTATAATTTTACGAAAATAAACCGCGTGCCAGCTCAGCCACGCGTGGCCACGGCTTGCTTGGGTGGCAAAAAAACGCCACTTAAACTGGCAACAGGAATCGCCACTATAACTGGTGTTTAGATAATCTGCCCAAAGCCGTGAGAAGTCGCCCTCTTCCCCCAATATAGTACAAACTCAATATACGTCTCAAATATAAATAAAAACTCAAATACAAGTATAAATTCAGATATATAACTCAAATATAAGTACAAATATATTAGTACAAACTTAAATATAGTAAAAACTTAAATTTAAATTAGTTATAAATAATTATAGATTTTGGAGGTTTTTTTTTCTCGTTTTGACCTCCTTAGAAAATTGAATCCGTTTAAAGCGTCAACGCTCATGCGGCTACGACGGCTTTGGCTCCCGCTCCTGCGGCTGCGATGACTCTGGCTCCTGCGGCAGCGATGACTCTGGCTCTAGCTCTGGCTCCCGCTCATACGAGTCTTTGTTCTTCGATCTATGATATATTGTTATTTTAATGTTGCTTAGATTGTTATCTTGTACTGATTCTATTAATTCAATAAAATTCTGGAAGGGTCACCTTCCAAAAAAAAAAAAAAAAAGCACAGGCTTTTTTTCATGCCACTGCGTGAAAGAAAAGAAAGAATCCTGATAGAACAAATATACATGAGATGAAGATTGCAAATTTACAGCATATCAAAGAGAATGTGACGGAGTAAATGAAGATTCAAATTGACAAATGCTTGCATTAATAACGAGTAGAGTAGAGGATGCCGATGCTGCTACTCAGAAACTAGATGAGACGATATGTCGTTCATCTTTTGAACATGTATATGCATTTCAAATTATACAAATTCCATACACCCCATTTTCACCTTGAATTTTTAAATTATTAATTGGTTTCTCATTCAACAGGAGATTGGAGGACGAAAGATCGAAGTGAATGGGATGGAGAGGCCTCTGGAAACTGCTGATTCATTTGTTCTGCAAGCTGATGATTCAAAATATATTGACGGGCGCCTACAAGGTCTATGTAGGTAATTGACGAATGTTCAATTATTGATATTTTTCAGATACATTTGTACTAATTTTATGAAATATTTTGTGATTAACAAGCTGATTCATATATTTTGTAAACAAAGAAATGAATGGAAGCATGTGAATTAAAGTGGAGCATATGTACAACCAGAAGAAGCAATCCCGTCACAACTTGGGCTTAGCTCAGTAATTGGGCCATAACTTGAGTTATAAAAGTCCGATTGAAATGATTCAAGATGCGCTGGAAAGCTTACAAGCGAGGCTACAACTTTCATGAGAGCCCAAGTCCAAACAAGGTCGTCTTCTACTCTGAAATTCTGTTTCATGCGGCAAGACTGATTCGGTGCCCTATTATGTAAAGGTATGACTGTTTTAGAAGCCTAGAATTAAGGAGAAAGTATAGGAAGAAGAGGTAGCCGTCCTTGACTGAGGAGGAAGACCGAAGATTCCTTAAAAAAGGTACGATGGAGTAACTAGGGGGAGGATCTTTTTGGTGGGAAAATAAAAAAAAAAAGAAACAGAGAATTGGATTCATCTGTAGGTGGAAGAATCAACATGTCTGGCTAATTTTCTCCTTCAGTTCAAGGGGATTTTGAAGCTTACATTCATGTCATTGGTGTAACCGACTCTTAGTAGCATTGTTCTTTGGATTTGTAGTGGAATTGGTTATGTTATTCTGTATTTTAATTTTATTTCTGTTTGAATGATTCGGTAAAAGTCTATTGAATTGTTTAGATAGAAATTCATTTTCTAGATCTAGAAATTGTGATACGTATTTGTCTTGTTTCTAATCAGTAAGTAGCGAATGGTGATAAGTGATTATGGACAAGTTTTCATTTGTCATTATGAATAATATGACTTGAGTTAAACAATCCGAACTTGTGTGATTGTTGCTTAAATTGACTTGATTTTCCTCATACTTAATGCTGCTGCTGAATTAAACATTGAGAGCTTATTCGATGTTGTTCATAAGTTAGAATCTAATTGAAGTGCTTACTTTAGCTGTGATGATTTGAGGAAATATTTGGAAAACAGAGCTTGTTGTTTCCTAGGGTCAGCAATTCCAAAATGAACTAGAACAATGTTACGGTTGGTTATGTTAATTGCATATGTAGGTGGAAATTGAACCAAGAACGGGAATTTCATTTAATTGGTTTTCATTTCGCTAATAATATGTTTCTTAGTTCAGTATAGAATTTATCATAGCCAAAACCCATTTACTGTTTTATTGCTGTATTTAGGAATTTAATCTTATATAGTTTTTATTTTAATTAGATCATAACTATTAATCAAATCATTCTCTGTGGGAATGACCCTTGCTTACCCTAGCTACAGTTTAGTAATTTGGTTTCGTAAGGAAATATATAATTAATTTGGTGCATACGACACGCAATCAGTAATCCAGCAAAAACTAGGGCTGAGCATTCGGGTCAACCTAACCCGAACCGACTAAAATTCGGATCAGTTCGGGTTGACCTGAATAACAGCACAAATTATTTTTATTCAACACTGTCGCGACCCGCGCCCCCGGGGCGCGGCCGCGACGGGGAAAAGGGGAAAGGGAGTCGGGACGACCCGCCGGGAGCCCAAAAATAAGCAGCGGAAACAGACGGAGCTCCGGCGAGTCGAAGCATAATTTTGTGGCTTTAAAACGAGTTTGGAATGCTTGTAGAACAATTTAAATCAATTTAAGAAGCTTGAGCCGAGTCTTGGACTTTCGAGCCCGGGTGCCGTTCGCGGAGGAGGCGAACTTTACCGCGGGGTCCGACGAAGCTTGCTATAGATCCTAATGTATCAATCTCCTCCATTGATACAAGAAAATTTATAGCAACCTAGGGTCCGAAACGTCAAAATATTTTTATGGAAAACTTACGATACAAATTTGTAAATTCCGGCTCAACCTGTATTTTTACAGCATGCATATAAACTCAAAAACCAAACAAAACCGAACACGGACCTCACAAACACCAATTCGGATTCGGGTCGGTTCGGGTTGGTTCGGATCGACCTTAATAGTTGTAACGTGAATATTTTATTTAAAAAGAAAGAATTAACACATAAAAACCATCGGAAACTAATTAATACATGACTCGTGAGAATAATTCAGGTCCAACCCGAACCGACCCAAAATTTGACCACCGAATCCGAACCGAATTATATAGACCCAAAATATTAAAATGTCGACCCGAACCGAACCCGACCCGAACTGAACCCGAAATTTTGGCTTTGTTCGGGTCGGTTCGGTTCGATTGTTCGGGTAGGTTCGGGTAATGCTCAGCCCTAGTAAAAACAATGACCACAGAAATATATACTGACCAATTCTTAAAGCCGACCACAACCGAATACCTTCAAACCTGAACCGTTCCGAATTTTATTTCAACCAGAACTGACTAAAATTCGGTTCAGTTCCGGTTGGTTCTGGTTAACCCGAATAACAACACGAATTATTTTTATTCAACACCAATTCGGATTCGGGTCGGTTCGGGTTGGCCCGAATAGTTGTAACATGAATGTTTTGTTTAAAAAGAAAGAATTAGCGCATAAAAATCAACAAAAATTAATTAAAACGTGACTCGCGAGGATAATTCAGGTCCAACCCGAACCGATCCGAAATTCGACCACCGAATCTGAACCGAATTATATAGACCCGAACTATTAAAATACCGATCCGAACTGAACCCAAAATTTTGAATTTATTTGGGTCGGTTCGATTCAGTTTTTCGGATAGATTCGGGTAATGCTAAACCCTAATAATAGTTGTATCTGAGAGAGAGAGAGAGAGAGAGAGAGAGAGAGTAAATTACTAATTTATTAAGTAAACGTTTGGCCATTCTATCCTAAACAAATGACATGTACTTTCCTTTTTAGATTGAAAATTTAACGCAGTCCCTTGAACGGGTTCTAGGAGCCTACCCAGGTAGAATCCCATTAACACAAATTTCTATTGGCCGCTGGTTTTAATTTCAGCGTTCGTAGAATTATAATATCGCTGAGTACATGTCAATGATCAATTTGCAAAAAAGTCCAAGGAGTGCGCAAATGTGTGAGTGTTGCTTGCGTTCGTAAATCAGACGTGAATGTCTGATGGTAAAATTGATATAAGTATTATATAAAAATTTATATGTTACGACGATAGTACAAAATAAGCCAATTAAGCGAATTATAGATATAATTTTTTCTAAAATTTTAAAAATAAAAAAGAAAATATTATTGATAGTGAGTATATTGGATCCAACAGTTGTTTACCGGAGTTTTAAGATGTGTTAAACGTCGACTTTGACTCGTCTGCGACCGAATTCTTGCTCCTCTTCTCCACCTCTTCTCTAATGGAATTAGCAGCAATAGGATGGGGAGCAACTCCAGTTATCAGTTTACTAATCCTGAAAGTTCAGTCCTTTGCTGAAGGCCAATACAGGCTTAAAAAGGACATGAAAAACAATCTAGACAAGCTGGAGACAACTCTAACTGAAATACTAGGTGTTGTGGCTGCAATGGACAAGAGGACCATCGACGACCATAACCTGGCCCGGTGGCTAAACATAATCAAGGATGCAGTGTATGAGGCCGAGGATGTGATCGACGAATTTGAGTACCGGATTATAGAAAAAGAGTTGAAGAAGACGAGCAAAAATACAATGAGTAAGCTCGCCATTTCTTATAAATTTGGCCATCAGGTTCGAGACGACCTACCAGATAGAGTAGGAAAGGTACAAAAGAAGCTGAAGAAGATGAAAAAAGATGCACATAGATTCCATCAGAGCAGTAGTATGATCCAGCAGCAATATGCAAGCAATTATTGGGATGTCACCAGCTCTCACATGGCTGAGACAGAGAGGGAGATCTTTGGGCGAGAAAGACAAAAGAAAGAGATACTTAGTCTGTTACTTCGTGTCGCTGATGAACCAGAAGCAAGTGAAAGAGGCATCCCACCTGTTATCTCCCTTAATGGTGTCGGAGGTGTTGGAAAAACTACTCTTGCTCAACTTTTATATAACGACAACACGGTGAAGGATCGCTTCAGCTTGAGAATGTGGATATGCGTATCTGAGAACTTTGATCTGATCAAGCTAACAAAGGAGATGCTAGATGCCGCTTCCAAACACGAAAAGAAGAATGAATCGGAGGATCTTGATTTCATCACTTCGGCGACGGAGATGCTAGAAACTGTGTCCAAGCATGATAAGAAGAAGGAGAAAGGCGACATTCTGGATTCTTTGCCCGGCCAAAACGAGAACTTCGATTCCCTGCAAGCAGAACTACAGTCAAAGTTAATGTCAAAGAGATTCCTGCTTGTTCTGGATGATGTGTGGGTGGATGAGAGGAGAAAACCATGGCAGAATACAGATGGTTGGAAGAGATTATTTGCTCCGCTGAAATACGGAGCCATGGGTTGCAAGATTTTGGTGACCACTAGGATGGAAATGGTAGCAGAAATTCTTGATGCAGCATATGTTGTTCCCTTGGAAGGTTTGGCCGGCGATGAGGATTGGCTTCTGTTTAAACATCATGCATTCGGCAACAAACCACCAGCTAACTATTATGAATTAGAGGAAATCGGTAGGAAGATAATTAAGAAGCAGAATGGATCGCCGTTAGCAGCCAAAGTACTGGGGTCTATGTTGAAAGATAAATCAGACGCTAATTTCTGGAGAGAAATTTTGGAAAGAGATACATTCGATGATATTAAGCCGATTTTGAGAATTAGCTATGAACGCTTGCCGGAACACCTCAAACCATGCTTTGTGTACTGCAGCTTATTCCCCAAGGGTTGGAGGTTTGCTGTTGATGATCTGGTACATCTGTGGATGGCTCAAGGCTATGTCCAACCTCAACACAGAGAACATATTAGAGTGGCGGATATTGGAAAGAACTATTTTAGTGATCTACTCGCAAGGTCGTTTTTTCAAACTCTAACAGAAGATTCGTCAACTTTTTATGTTATGCATGATTTGATGCATGAACTTGCACAATCTGTCTCTGCGAATGAGTACCATAAGATTGAGAAATGGAAAGAGCCAAATGATATTCCTCCTGTTCGCCATCTAAGTATATTTCTCAATGACTCTTCTATACTTCACACCGTTCTAGATAGTTTGAGGAAAAGCAATAAACTTTATAAACTTCGCACCTTAATCATCTCTTCATCTAGATGGTGGAAGGTTTATGCTCCTTTAAAACGTGTTTTAAGTAAGCTGCGCAGCGTACGTGTTTTGGCATTTTATGGCGACATCAAAATAAGTTTGCCCGACAATTTTGGTCATTTACTACACTTGCGTTTCTTGTATTTACAAAATTATTTTGCCTCGTCGTTGCCTAAATCTGTGTCGCAGCTATACCATCTGCAAGCACTGCTTGCTCTAGGGGATGCCCGGGTGGTGACGACAAGCCTACAACATCTGAACAACCTGAACTACGTTCGTGGGAGATTACAATTCCTTGTTCCGCATGGGCTGCTGAAAAGACATCGCCATAAACCGAAGCAACTTCGCGAAACGGAGTTATTTCTACTTGTCCATTTTGCCTTTCGAAGACATATAAATTGTTTGGATATATGTGGGCTTCAAGGGACTCGGTTCCCTAGTTGGATTGACAAAAAATGGTGCAGCAGTCTGGAACATGTTACATTGATGAACTGCGGGGTGTGGGTGGACCTACCACCTCTCGGACATCTCCCTTCTCTGAAGGAACTAGCAATCATACAGATGCCGAATTTGAAGCAGATCGGTTGTGAATTCTACGGCAGCAACAGTCACGAAAATAACGGGTTCCCGTCACTTGAGACACTGCTGCTTGCAGATATGCCCCAGTTATCCGAGTGGTCCATCATCAAAAGTTGTTCATTGTTCCCCTGTCTTTCTAACCTCATTATTTGCAATTGTCCAAAGTTGAAGCAATTGCCTCTTGTAGAACTTCCACTACCACCTATGTTAAAGGAAATGATAATTCGTGGTGTAGGGCCATTTTATATGCAACTACAGAACAAAGCCTTACTCCTAAGGAGCATCGTCCCCAGCAAAGCGTCCTCGTGGCTGCATCAAGAACATCTGCAAGCTATTCTTGAAGTAACTATCAAGAATTGCCATGAGGATGCTACATTTGTCCAAGGAATCATGGATCTAGTCTCTGTTAAGAAACTAACTTTCCAGAACTGTTCCAGATTGTTGTCATCTGGGAACACCGTGGAGGAGGAGGAAATGGAGTTGGAAGAGGACCGATGCGAGAATATCTTACCGATGTATCTTGAATCACTTGAAATATGGTCATGTGGCTTTAGCAATGGGTGCCTCTCAAGATGTCTGCAAGGGCTCAAATATCTATCCAAGCTAATGATCTGCCACTGCACCACCTTGACATCCCTCCCATCCGCAGAGATTTTGGGTTGTCTCGTTGCACTCCGGAAGTTATATATAGACGGCTGTGGAGAAATAGCATCGTTGGATGGATTACATGCCCTTGACTCTCTGACAGAATTGGAGATATTGTGGTGCCGTAAATTGAAGTCATTGTCGTTAGAGCCATTGTCTTCCTCAGTTCAATCTCTTGAAGTATGGGATTGCCATCCAGAGTTAATGAGACAACTAGAAGAGAAGACAGGTCCTGGATGGGAAAAAATCTCTCACATTCCCTATATTTCTATTAGATAGTAGCGTTTAAAATTTGACCGTCAATTGCTACTTTTGGATCCAATTAGAAAAATACATCGAATTGTTGATACAGTCACATTCAAAAATTTGCATAAGCTTTGAGATGCAACAATGATCTTCAATCAATTTATGATGTTTACATAATAGCTCTGCAGCACTAGTATGGTTAGCAAAATCTATTCTCTGAGATTCAACAATGATCTTCCGTCTACTTATCTTTCAAATTGAATTACAAACATATGTACAAGTTTACAAACTGCACCTTCTGCATCCTGGCATCAGCTAATTTGCTGCAATCGTGGTTTTGAAAGATGTGTATGACGAGCTACTATCAGAAGCTTCATCTGGGCAGCCTGCTCTCAAAATACCATGCTCACCACCTATGCTCTGGACAAGCTGGGCCAACTTCTCTGATATCTCTGACATCTGATATCGGTATGCATGTTGTGGCTGCTCACCAAAGCCAGTACATAAATAAGCCTCTTTTTCTTAGTAACATGCTTTTGGCAATGTCGATTAGAAGGGAAATGCATAGGTTCTAAATGCCGTAAGGCAAGTTAACATGCAAATGGAGGAAGAAAAGAGCTATTTAAAGAGATAATTCAAAATACTAGTACATCATAGAAAATTTTGTTGCTACTTACATAAAACATGTGTAAAGGCAATGTTTGTGAAAGTAGAGCATGGATGTTCTTTCCTCCAATATTATGTTTCTTAGTTTATTTGATAAAATGTCTCTACTGGTATTCTCAAAATGAAAATTAGTGTACGTCTGACCGTCCGCTGCATTTGAACATCAATATGGACATGAAAAACTCCTAACTTGGAAAGTAGTTAATTCAAATGTGAAATCTGGAGTATTTGAAAAGATTCTGTATTTGAAAAGTATTTGAAATCTGGAGTACTTGGAAAGTAGTTAATTCAAATGTTAACTTGGAATGTCAGCAACATAGACCTAGAATAGATTCTGATTGATAATTAGCTGAATACATAGTTATTATTTATCAGCAAACCGAAAGTTAGTAGTATTTTTTAAATGCAAATTATTTGACACCTGAATGACTGCCATCATCTAGACACCAAGTATGGCACCATTACAAGCTCCAAACTTGGACGTTAGATGAGATTGTGAAATACGGGAGTACTCGAACATGAGAAAAAGATAGATGATATGTTTCTGCTTGATAATTACCTGAATACAAAGTATGATGATATCAGCAAAAAGAGATAGATCCTTATATGATATGCTTCCTTTTATCGCTGGATCAACCATCTCTTCTAACAAGATCAAGTCATGAAGTCGACAAGACGCCCATGAAACCAGATATTGCTCATCTTTTCTTCTTGAACTACAAATACAATAAAAAGAATGTGAGATCATAGGAGGAAGTTAGGAAATGCATCTATTTTCGAGTGTAACTAAAAATAATCGTAGGTTGTCGCCATGCCTATCAAAGGCCTTCTTTCCTGTTAGTAGCTCCAAAAGAACTACGCCGAAGCAATAAGTGTCTATCATCCTCTTGTCCACTCCTGGAACACGTTGTTCTGGAGCAATGTAACCACGATGACCAGATAGATCTGCAGAAACCTGTCTCCAAGTGAACTTGAATAAGCAAAAAAAAAGACTCAACCCAAATTCCAACAGATCACATTGCTTTTCTGTGATATTAGATGCAAAGAATGTGCGATTCAGTTTGTAATCATGTTTGGTTCGCGCTAAACGTACGTAGTAAAACTCATTGACTATGACGCCAGATTACTATTTAGTTTGGATGCCAGATTATTATTTAATTTGGTTCTCTATTAAATATGTAGTAGATATATTAATTTATTATGACTAAGATAAGATAGTATTGAGTCATCAAGACGACGTGGTTGAGTCGTCAAGACGACTTATGTTCATGGGAGTAATTTAGTAATTATGAAGCAATGATTAAACGGTTTGAAGAGATATTGAAGTAACTATGTATATTATCAAAAAGTTGCTAGTAAATATTAGAAGCATGAATACTGTTTGTGACAACTACTAACTAGTAATATTTGATCCCATCAAAGATTTTGTCAAAAGGGGCGACAGCTTTGCAACATTTGTCTTTGAGACACCTAGACAATTATAAATAATAGATATCAGCTAACAACCCAAAATTAGGTTTAACATGCAAGCACAGTTGATGGGAACTCTCTTAATCCCCAACCATGTTTCCTTTATCAATCTTGTGTTATCTCCTGGAACATTTTGATTCAATGCCAAAAGAATTTGAAATATTATCTTTTCTGCTATCAGATTATGCTCAGTATGAAACACATCTTATCTCCCCTCAGTTAATATGGTTACATTCGACTAAATGGCTCCTTCCCCCTTAATCACTATCTGTTCATTGGCACACTTTACATCGGAATGACATTTGTTAATAGAGAAAACATCTAACTTACTCGTAACATAATGTTGATGTCAGACATAATAATCAAGGTTCTTACTTCTTTGAGGTAGTTGCTTTCTTGTGAACATAGATAGTAAGACATCATACTCGAGACTACCAGAATTGGTGGGAATGTTTCAAAAGATGCACCAACAATAATATGTAGATCTTAGTGATACTTACATTTGGATTGAAGCCAACAAGATCCGCTAATAAAGCGAGTCCGCAATCCGCAACGAGGGGCATGAACTCATTATTAAGAAAAATATTTGAAGTCCTAATATTTCCATGAGCGAGGGGAGAAGAGCATATCCAATGCATATAGCTGCAAAAACCAATAAATGAGATGGAAAATGTTCTCTCTTCTTTTAAATATACAGAGCTGATTAGCGTAATGCCTATAATATAAGCCTTTTAGTCTTCTGTGCCCCTAGTTTAATGATCATGAAATAAGTCCGACAGATTAAGAGGTGAAGCAATGAGAAATAGTAACAGATTTTAATTCTATAAAGAAGAGGTTTCACCTAAAGAAAAATTCCTTGACTTTATTAATTTTTAAAACACAAAAGAGAAATCTTTACAATTTGAATACAAATAATGGAAAAAGACATACTCTAAAGCTTGCCCAACACCAAGAGCAATTCTTGCCCGGTCATTCCACGAAAGGGGTTTCAAAGATCTACCGGGGGTAAATAATGCAGTATCAAGAGAAGACCCATTTGTAACATACTCGTAAACAAGAATGTATTCGCCATGCTCCATACAATAGCCTGTAAGACTTGCAATATTTGGGTGTCTCAAGTGGGATGTTTTCCTTATAAATTCAAGAAATGCATCTTCTTCCTTTATACCAAGCGGTATGATTTCTATCTTCTTTACAGCTACCACCTGGGAAAGGCCACAAGGAGGTGAGAAGAAAATAACTACAGTTGGAGCTATAAAAGCAGATTGTTATTATGTTAGTCGTAGTAATAACAACTGCTGAAAAATGTTTGCAAAGAAATAAAGACCTGTCCTTCAGGAAGTAAGGCTTTGTATGCGCGACCATAAGCATCTTCACCAAGAACGTTCTCCTCACTGTAATTGTTTGTGGCTGAAAGAAGGTCTGAAGCAGAGTACACCTTTGCAGTAGCCCCATTTTTTGGTTGTCTAGAAGAATTCTTCTTTTGGAATACTTTTTCATGTTTTGCAATGCAGAAAAAGGAAGATGGCGAGTTGGCAAAATAAGATTCCCTGGGTTTCTTAGCCAGGTAATTTGTGGGTGCTGCAAAAGAGAAGACACTGAGGTGTGCATTCGGTTCAACAAAAAAAAAGACATGCCAAAGTAAATCTGTAGAAGCAAACGAGGTCTATTTCTGATCATTTCATTCTTTTTATGCTCCACTCAAAGAAGAAGAGACTATATTTGACAAAGTAGGTAATGTCATTACAGCTAGAGTGGAAACAAGCATCCTCTCACATTAAGGTGTAGAAAGAGGTCTCTTCGCACCTGTCTTACAAGAGGATAGTCTAATAGTAAAAAGGTGTTCTCATGCTCATCATGTGCCAGTCAACTGTTTATGGCTTAGTTTTCGGTTACCAGAATGCTTTCGGTTACCAGAATGCTTCAGTAATAATATATCTAAGGCAATAGAATCTGTCATAGTGCTAATATCAATCACATGCTAAAGAATTGTTTCTTCAGTTTATGCACGGTTATGAATAGTAACGATACGTAGCTTTTTAGTGGGACAATAGAAAAGAATAGATTTTCCCCCAAAAAGATCTCTTAAAAAAAGTAGAAAAGTATTAGTTAACAAAAGGAGGAATAATTCATTATTCATTTGTTGCATATATTGGTCCACCTGTAACCTTAGAAGTTATAAATAATGCTTACCATCTGATGAAGAGATTGGAAGAGTATCTCTACATACTATATTGGTAATAGGCTTGTCCATTGTGCTCCAATATTTGGGGATGTAAATTGCTGAAACCATCATAACAAGAATAACTACGGATAGAAACCCACAAATTACACCAGCTATAGTGCCGACGCCCAGCCTTCTGTGACCAGTGGGATGAAGAACATCCGCAGATGAAAAATCCAAGGTACTAGATTCACCTAATGGGTCCTGAGAGACATTCCATTTAGATGAAGGATGAGGAGGATAAGCATTCGTGTTCATAGACTGCGGAGGAAGAGCATCACTAAGTGGAAACATGTTTCCCTCAATCCTAGAGGATGAATTTGAGATCACCAGTCAAGAGAAATTCATGGAAGCAAGAGCAATATGTCAAATATGAATAACAGAAGCTATATTCAATATAATGAAAGCAAACAATACATCACCTGAGATTGGGAATAGTTTCAATCTGTTTGGGTAGAAAGCCACTGAAATGGTTGTTCTGCAGATAACTGTACTTAAATGATTAATCATACGAAGATTTGAACACAAGATTTTATGTACCAAGAAGATCACACTTTGTTGGATGACACTCACAGGGTTGATAATGGAAGATTTGCTAAGAAGCTAATAGACCCCGTGAACTGGTTTCCTTGCAGATAGCTATCATAAGCATCAAGATTAGCAAAATGGAGACTTGTAAGGACCCTGAATTATACAAATCAATGCTATATATATTGGCATACTCACAGTACACTAAGATTAGAGAGAGAACTTATTGAGCTGGGAAGATCACCAGAAAGTTGGTTGAATGATAAATCCCTGAAAATATAACAAAATCAAGTAAAAGAAAGATCGTATACTTATCATCATCTTTGTGACGCTCAAACTTTTCACTTAAGGGATCAAATTAATTGATCAAATTAAACTTTACAACACAATATATTCCTTAAGAAGATAAAGCTGAATGAACAGGATGGGCAACTTACAAAATTCGAAGAATCTGCATATCTGTGAATACATTAGCAATTGATCCAGACAGAGAGTTGTGGCTGACATTCCTGGATGTAAAACACATTAGGAGATCACAGTTTCCCCTTCATTAGCCTTTGGCAGAGAACAATAATTAATGATCGATGTACTTACAATTGATTAAGAGACTTCAAAGAGGCTAACGAATGAGGAATAGTTCCCGTAAACTTATTGTTGGCCAGATTTCTGCAGTCATTAGAAAAACCAAGGCATCTCATTACGCTAGAAAATTTTCAAGGCAAATGTCTAAGAATTTTGGGAGGCAACAGGGACAAACATGTAGATGGCATTTGGGGGCAAACCATTTGGAATTTCACCACCAATATTATTGTTACTCACATCCCTATAATCACATACAAAAACCACCTTAGAAAGAATCAACATCATAATTAAGAAACTAAAACAACGGGAATGACTGCATATTGGGGCCAAATAATCAAAATAGGAGCTCATCATTGATAGAAAGTACTTTTCATATGAAAAATATGAATACTTACAATTGGTTCATGGATAGAAAGTCGGACAGCTGCAATCCTAGAAAGCCACCAAGCCCCAGCCCACTGATGTTTCTGTTTGATAAATTGTAAATTAATAGTTGCATATATTATGCAAAAGAATAAGGAAAAGAACCATATATACGAGAGAAGCATTACATGGAAACCACTGATTGCCCACTACAGATCACTCCTAGCCATGGTTCACCGCCACAGGGATCGCCACCGGTTAAGTTCCATCCAGTCAGCCGCAACGGGCAGCTCATGGCGCCATATAAAGCTCGCAAAGCAGATACTGAAATCCATTATAGCAATCCACATTCAGAGCTTAATTTGTCATTAAATAGAGATGTTGAATTCAATATAATTCAAGAGTTTCAAAGAAACCACATTAAATTCTGTTAAAAGTGCTCAAAAAATTTAAAATAATGATAAAGTCCAACAGTACTTACGATCGAGTGGATCGGTGGCGGCCGATGCCAAGAACAATTTGATGACGAAGAACAAAACCACAATACTCCGATTGATTCTCTCCATTTCACAAGATAATGGCTTCAAATCAAATCTCTATGAAAAATCAAGGAATATTACAATTTTTTGTTTGTGAAGATGCAGAAAAAGAGCGACTTTGGTTTAAATGAGCAAGGAGTAAGAGAGTAACGGAACGTTCTGACTGGAGATCCTTCTGTTGAGGCCGTTTCGTCTGTTAACAGTATAAAACGTCGCAAATGCATTTTGAATTTGTTGTTTGAGGAAAGGGTACCGTTAGCTGCAGCAAGTGATTCACAATTATATTTATTAATTTATATAATTAAAAATATTAAAAATATATTTTAACAAAACTTTGTAACATAAAATTATAAATTTTGACTAATGCTATAATTTTTATATTAAATATTTTTAAAAATATATTTTAATTAGGTGTTTTATTTTATATCTCCAAAATTTAATGAATTTATTTTAAAATCAGATAAACTTTAGAATTCTAAATATAGAAATATTGTTTGAGAAACTTTTAATATTAAAATTATAGTAATCAAAATATTTAATTTTTTATATTAAAAATTTTCAAAAAAAAATTTCATATTTTTTTAAATTTTTTGATCATATATATTGATGAATTTTTTAGTAAATCAGTTGAAAATACAAGAATTTTCTTTTAGAAAAATCAGCAAGATAAATGCCTATCGACCTATTTTAAAACAGTTTACAAATTAATTCCTGAATTTAAAATTTTTATCAATCAGCTCATGTCTTAAAAATTTACGCAAAGAGTATTTTTACTATTATATAATTATTTTTTTAAAAATTAAACATATAAAAAAAAATTTCGATGTGATCTATAACTTTTGTATTCAAAATTCTCAAAAAATATTTTAAAATATATATTTTGATATTTAAAGTCTTAACAGATTTAAAACTTATATGTTAAGATTTTAGAGCTTTAAGATAAATATTTAGAAATATTTTTCAAAAATATTGAATACAAAAAATTAGATTTGATATGATCTATAGTTTTTTTATTAATTTTTTTTTAAAAATATTTTCTAATATATATTTATTTATATAATATAGAATTCGAGAGAGACGCTGATATATCAGTGCAAATCTCCAAAATCTGCTCTTGGAATGTTTCATTGGAAGGAAAAAAAAAAAAATCAAATCTTATTTGGTATTATTTTCTCAATGATCAAATTGTTTTCACCACTATAATGAAAGTTTTCGGCAAAATAGGACAGCGGCACTTTTATGTCCCTTATAATTCGAAATAGGGATATGCTATTTACCAAAATAAAAGCACTTCACAAAAAAATTACATTTGCTTTTATATGTCCCTTAAAATTCAAAATAGGAAAAATAAGAAGAGAATGCTTCCGAAAATTCGTCTGAGCTATTTAAAGATTTATCTAGTCAAAGGAAGAAAAAAATTCTATTAAAAAGGTAACTAATTATTTCTACTAATTATTCTACTAGTTACTAAGATCTAATAGAAACTCTATTAAAATTCTACTGATTATTAATTTCTTTTCACAATGCAATAGCATTAAATTCCTAATTAAATGATCAGTAAAAGGGTAACTGAAAATTTCTCAGCCCAATTTCAGCTAAACTAATAAATGCCAAGGTCATAAACCACACATCAGGGACAGCAACTACCTCGTAAACGTACGCCATCGGAAGGCAAAGGTCTCCATATCTATTTCACACAACCTTTCCATAAGGATATAATAGATTTTCGAATTTGTTCAGATCGAAAGATTGAGACCGATAATATTCATGTGTTTATCTATTGTAATAGTTACGGACAAAAATTTTAAAATTAATTTAAAAAAATATCACATAACCTTGGTACTATGATCGAAGAAAATTTCAGCTATGTAGACGTCTCATAAATGGCAAGTGAAGGATCTTGTGTAAATAAACTAACAAAGTTGCTGTCTCAATTTTCCACAACAGGCGGCGTTTGAAAGTGAAAACAAGGTAGCGTTTCAATCAAAATGATAATTTCTTGGCCATGGAATTGCTTTGATAAAATGAGATTTCGTAACACTGTAATAAGTCAAATACTGTTCAACACGTAGGTTTTTATATTATACTTGTCAACACGTTATACTTTCTAAACCACGAGCCCATGCTGATGGATAAATCATTATTATAACTTTTTAAAAGAACAAACTGCAGCATTATTTTGAAACTTAGATTTGTATCAGTTGTATAGCCAGGCAACATACTGTACCAGCTTGCATTTGAATGCCTTCAGCAACAAACCTTTAACAAGCATGTCACCCACTACATCCACCAAATAGCCGTAAATTCACAGATGGGACACGTGTTCTGTACTAAACAAAGCCGCCACATGTAAGGGAACAAAAGGCCAGGAATCAATGAACGTGAACCCCCAAAGCCCGCTTATATAGCTGCCAATGTAACAACAAACGGACGAGTGCGAAAAGTAAGCCAGCTCAAAAAAGAGGCGCGCTAATTGATGTGGAAAAAGCTGCTAAGTTTAATTTCAGCCATAACTGTAAAAAACCTAATCTAACCAAGCAAAAGAAGGGGAGGGAAGAAAAGGGATCTCCACCGTTGATGAAGACAAACTGCAAACTACTGCTGCTTTTCTTTTCCCCTTATAGTTGCCTTCCTAGCCTTCTCTTTTTTTTTTCTTTTTTTTTCTTTTAATCTTTACATGCACATGTATAATTTACAGCTGTGCCACCATTAAAAACCTAACCAATCTATCTACCTATCTTCACAAAGTAACACCAAACCACAATCAACGATCACACCACCGTCGCCGCCTTCTAATCTAACGTCGGGTTATATTAGTTCATAACGCAACTAAGGAGACTTGGTATCATCGTCATCAGAATCGCTATCCGAGGAGCTACCGGAATCCGAATCTGCAGCAGGAGATGGAAAGCTAATCAGGTAAGCAGAGCATGATCTAAGACCTCACGATGGAGATTATGAATTTAGAAATTTAGACGATACCGCTGGAGGAAGAGGAATCGCTGCTGCCGGAACTGCTAGAGCTACTGCTGTTCTGGCCACCATCATTCTTGTCTATTTCTACAGGAGGATAATTTGCCGCCGGTAAATCTTCCCCAATATCAACATCTTCATCCCCGGGCTCAACTCTCAAATTCTTACCTGCCACTGGCGCTTCTTGCATCTCCAGAGACTAAAGAAATAAAGCCAAGTTCTATTACCAATTAAAAAAAAACATAAAAGCAGAATGAAGATATCATAGGCAAGTTGAAGTACCCTGTTGCCACCATTGACAGGACCGGCAAGAGGTGCGGCAGCTGGAGCAGCGGACGCCATCGTTGGTGTCCCCTCCTTTTGTTTGATCTTGTTGATCGACTTCTTGTAGTTGCTGAGGAACCTGTCGAGCTCCCACAGAGTCTCATTGTCCATGAGCTCAAAATCAAGCTCGATCTCATCCCCATCCTGCGCCTGGACTCCGTTTTTCAGCCGCAGAATGTGTACTACCTGCTCCGTCTTCTCCTGAGGCAGATTTTGCAGGCCGAAGCTAAGCTTCTCCTTCTCCTCTAAACTCATAGGTCTCTTGTTCCGATCTTTCGCCTTTGGTTTTGGCAGCGGCTTTGTAAAACTCGTCCTGCCAACTGCCACAGATGGCGGCAGGGGAGGCTGAGGTGGTGGCAGCAGGAGAGGCTGAGGTGGTGGCGGATCATGTAACGGCTGTGTCGTAGATGGCAAGCTTTTTTGAAAGTGTTGCTGGATGGCTTCATCGTGAGCAATGGCAGCCATTTGCTGCTGATACTTTTTGTAGGCTGTATCGAAGAGGCTGTCAAAGAATTTAAGGAACTGATCGGCCAAAATGTGGACCTCGTCATTAGCAGGATTGTAGATAAGGGCATTGCTGAAGGTGAGACGAACATCAGCTGCGAAATCCGGCGGAGCTACGTAAACACCCTTGCGAAGCTTGGTCTTCACCGTTCCCAGATCCATGGGGCTCTTAATGATCTGGTGGTAATCGTGTAACCCCAAACCCTCGATGTCCACGGGCTGGTTGAACCAGCGAGAGCCCTTCTGCTTCATCAGCTTGGTTAGGATCGCGCTACATCGCTTCATGATCACCGATCTCACCTTCTGCTGCGCCTGCGAAGGTTGCTGGAAATGATTAGTAGAGGGAGAAGAACGGGAGTGGAAGCGGCCGACGACGGCACGGACTTGCTCCAGCTCGAAGACGAGCCGACGCTTCAACTCCCGCCTCTCCCTCTTGGAAAAGCTCGCGAGGTCGAAGGTCACGTAGTCGCCGTCCCTTCGTCCAGCGGTTGTCGTCGCCGGCTGCCGGCTGAAAGAATAGCAGTCATCAGAGATGGCAACGCCGACTGCAGCTCCCGGCGGCGTCTCCTCGGAGTCAACATCTCCCTCGAAGTTGGAGTTAGGGTTAGGGTTGTGGCATGATCCGAGCTTCAAATTAGGATTAGAGCTCGGAATGGAGGTTTTCCTCATATACACACGATGCTCTCCCCACTGGGACTCATTCCGGCTAGCCAGCACCGCTGACGCCATCCACCACCGCACCGCGTGACACCCTTCTCCGGATACAATCGACGGCCCAGATTTGTCCAGCCAACATTGACTTAGTAAATTCGCCGGATCTTAGTGATCTTTTATCGATCTGGCCGCCGTGGATAGCGTCGGAGAAGAAAATGGCAACACGGCGGCAAGAGATTGACGAATATGTTATGGAGACAACGGAGCTCTCGAGCGAGGAAAAGAGGGGCGACGGACTGCCCAGTTTATAGCCGGCGAGATCTGCCCGAGAAAAAATCGGGCAGAGTTTATACCGTCGGATCGTTTGGGTCCGGCGATCGACGGTTAAACGTCTCGCAGAGGTGACCGGGAAAATGACCGTCTCACCTGTCATCAACGGCTACGATCAAGGAAAAATAACCACGTGGCAACCATCTGTGAAATTCCTCAACCCACCCTTCCTTTGAGCCGCACGACTCGTGCATCTCGGCGGTTCCCTGCCTCGCGGAGCACCCTAGGATCGTCAACCATCCAATAGTGGGGGCTCTTAACAACCTAGACTTACTACGGCCTGCAACGTGGCCACTAAACTAGGCTGCGGGTACAGCGGACGCGGAAAAATGAGCTGCGTGCGGAGGCGGGAAAATATCCTTCGGAAAATTTTGTAGCAAGCCTGAAAAAATATGTTCCATATGTACGAGCATATAGTAAAACCAAATAAATTTTTTTTTAAAATTTTTTTAAATTATAAACTTTAATAAAATTTTATAATTTTAATATAAATTATAATTATAATTTAGTTAATTTTAGAATTTTAGAATTTAATTTATGTAAATTTAAAACCAATGTTAAACCTATTAAATGTTAGAATTCCAAAGTATTAATTTAAAATATTTTTTAAAAAATATTTTTAATATAAAAATTATAATTTTATCAAAATTAATATTTTTATTTAAATTTCAATAATAATTATAAAACATTTACCATTTAATCGTGCGTATATAGGATATTAGGATCAATATTGTGAGAGAATTCGTCTCAACTGGGACCCACAGCTATCATGGAGTGGCCTCGCTATTGCAAGGTACAACAAAACTTGGTCTGTTTTGGGTCCCAATAACAGCATATGAGAAATGCAGCCAGGCCAGCACGGTAGTCTTCACCGCCCAGTTAAGCTTACGCTTAAAAGATCAACGAGTAGCCCTACAAACCAAAAAAATTTATAATAAACGCACGTCAATATATATTTTCTAATATTTAAATAAAAAAAATAAATTTTATAATCACTTTAAAAAATAATAATAATAATAAATAATAAATTTTATTCAAATCTATAACTTTTATATTTAAATTTTTTTAAAAATATTTCTAAATAAATATTGTAGAACTCAAAATTTTAACGAATTTAATAAATTTTAAAATAATTTTTAAATCCACTTCAAATCCGTAAAAATATTTAAATATAAAAATTATAAATTTCATCAAAATCAAAACTTTAGAACTTTGATATTTAAAAAAAATTTAAAATAGAATTTTTTTAGACAACTATACGAAATAACGTGATATAACCATTACACCACGAAATCTCTACCCCAAATGTGACCAGCCGTTCGTCATAAACAGTAATGACATACCGGTGTATC
This sequence comes from Xerophyta viscosa, assembly GCA_002076135.1. Taxonomy (NCBI): domain Eukaryota; kingdom Viridiplantae; phylum Streptophyta; class Magnoliopsida; order Pandanales; family Velloziaceae; genus Xerophyta; species Xerophyta viscosa. The sequence continues at coordinate 506,520 of MJHO01000085.1, forward strand.
GTAACCACCAGAACATAGCAAAAACTTCGGAACCAAATGGGGCGCCACTGAGCTCCGTTGTTGCATATGGTGCACAACCTCGCACAGTGCGCTCCTTGAACCACCCGTTCATCTTGCTTCGAGATCAGCAATCACACTTCTTGCAATATAAAGAAAATAATTGGTTCCAGCTTCGCGGAAAAGAATATTTTATTTTCGAATATAGGCCGACGATAGTTCTAGATAATCTAGTGAAATAAACAAAAACAAAAGCTATAAATTTGCATGATGAATTGTATGAGTTCTCATAAAACGTTTAGTAAGACATTCTTTCTCCAAAAACACAGCAAAACACTCACCTTTCAATTCTGCTGCACAGGTTTAAAAAGGATAAATATACGCATCTATACCCCAAAAAAGATTGTAAGAATAAATAGTAAGAATAACATAAATAATAGTAAGAATAACATAAAAATATATAAATACGATAAATAAAATTAAATATAAATATGCGAAGAAAACAAAATAAAAATATAAAATAAAGATAAGACAAAAAAACACAATATAATCTACACCACGATGTTACTAACCGTAATTCTCAGTTCGATTGAGGAGCTAAATCTTTGTCTACTTCTAAAAATATAAGATAATGTCAAGTAGTTTCTTTCCAACTCTTTTTACGTCTCTTTTTTTTTATTTTCACTCGTTTGTCAAACCTTTACATCTTCTAATTGATACAATTATTGGACGTCGCTTAACATGTTCAAAACTGCGATCATCTCAGATGATGAATGCAATAAATTCTTATAGAAGTACATCAAGTTATGAATGCAATAAAAAAAAAACCCTTTTCTCAAAACCTAAAAAAAAAAGTCAAAATTACCAAACATGGTACAAAAGATCACATTTGATAGACGGATTTTAAAAACATCATTTGGCATTAAAATAATCTTAAACAATTACATAAAGAATAGCTCATGCACTATATATATATGTATACCTTCCAAAACAAAAGAAGTGTAAAGAGTTTGCGATCAGGCGACGCCTTGTTAACTGGTTAAACATAACATTAGTAACCGACATTATCATTTTAATCGACACTATCAAAAATAAAAAATTAAAAAAAAGGAAGACTCAACGATTAAAAACTATATGGATTACCAGGAATTTCACTTATGCTAACAATTGCAGATTCTTTAAAAATAAAAAATTAAAAAATTAAAAAAAAAAAAAAAAAACTAAATGAAACTGGAGTAAGCCATCAGCACATGGATAGAAAAGAGTGATTTTCCTGAAGTATGGCTACCTATTGCATACTCAGTTCAAAAGTAAGATATAATGCAAACTTAAAACTACTCTGAGAGAATAAAGGAAGTTACAACCCTAGCAACACATCATTTTTGTTAGAGTCAATCAAAGGAACTTGCAAAAAACTACTAGTAGATTTCAGGTGACTTGCCTTTCCTTACAATGCCTCCTCGCGGCCACCTTTGCTTCAGTTAGGAACTCAAAATGATTCATAACAGGAAGCCTTGAATTTCTACAAGGACTTAGCACAGGATTAATAAAAAATGTACATCAAACATACAAACCAAGTATCATTAAGACATACGATCATTTAAGGTTATATGGAGGCAAGGCCTTGGACATCATGCAAAGAAGTCTTTTTTTTAAAAAAAAAAAAAAGGAAAAGAAAAACTAAGGGGAAGGAATCCTTCACAGGTATTAATTCATCAAAAGTCTAATATTAAACTTCTTACTCCCAGGACTTTCAATTCATCTTATTCTGAAGTTATGAACTAAGAACTTTACTTCTTTCTATCCAGAATACAAACCAGTAAGTGATATTTAAACTAATAGATAGTACATTGAGTCCAAATTCCACCAGGTACTCTTACTGAGATCTTCTCTGGAATCAATGGCACACAACTAGCAAGCTAACTTAATCCATTTCCAACTAGGACTTTAAAGTTTACATGTTTAGTCCATTCAAAGAGACAAAATCCATCACTTGTGCCCATATCTCTTCCACAAGAACATCACTTACCGAAGTTTTGCCAACCCCGTCTATTGGCTAGTATTTATAATCTTCTACTCATAAATTAAATCTCAAGTGTCTTTGAAAAGATTAGGAAAAGTTATCGAACCTCTAACTGTGCACTTCGTAAATTTGTTCAAGCTTATTTGCTAACAGCCTAACAAAGTTTATATAAAATTGTACCAGCAAATATGTGCAGCCATACAGACTACCTAAAAAAGTTCTTGGATAAAAAGTATTAGCATATCATGGTTGGGTTTAAATAAAATAAATAAACATCAAAGTAAAAATTAATTATCATATGAATATGCACAGTGCTAAAGCAAAAAAGATGAATATATTTTTGATTCACAGTGCTAAAGTAAAAATATTATATATTTTTGGAATTACGATCTGAAACTATTTCTGAAATATTAAAAATATATATTACATTAAAAAATTCGGCAATCGGCAGTTTAAAGTCGCTTTTAAAGATGAGGTCCGATTCGCTCACGTTCACGTGAGGTGTCAGGTGTGGTCCGGACTCCCGAAGCGGCTCACTTTTGGTCACGCACGTGATGCTCACGTTCAAGTGAGGTCACGAAACTCAAAAAACCACTTTCAGGAAAGCCATAATTTATGAAAAGCCATAATTTAGCTTCGCCATTCGCATTCTTGATTCGCTGTTTCTCACTGTTGCAAGTCCTTAGGCCATTTTTTAGCTGTTCGTTTTTATCTTCGAGTTTTTGTGCTTCTTTCTTTTAAACCCTCAGCCAGATCTGAGGTATTACTAATCTTCTCGCCTCTATTTTTACTTCTTCTTTTTTTCAAAATTGTTTAACTATATTGAATCACGAAATTATTTCTGAATTTGGTACTATTTTGTAGAAATGGCTTCCAAGGATGACAAGAAAAAGCTTCCAGCGTCCAGTTCTTCTTCCGCTGCAATTCAGGCAATTAAAAATTTTCTCATATTTACTTTCTATTTTCTTGCTCTTATTATGCATATTTCGTAATTTTTACACTCGAGTACGGGCACAAATCTGCATCCAAAAAAAAAACGTTGTTTCTGTGTAATTTTAGACACAAAATTATAGAGTTTAGTTTATAGAGTTCTTATTATGCAAAACAACGTTTTTTTTTTTGGGTGCGGATTTGTGCCCGTACTCGAGTGTAAAAATTACGAAATATGCATAATAAGAGCAAGAAAATAGAAAGTAAATATGAGAAAATTTTTAATTGCCTGAATTGCAGCGGAAGAAGAACTGGACGCTGGAAGCTTTTTCTTGTCATCTTTGGAAGCCATTTCTACAAAATAGTACCAAATTCAGAAATAATTTCGTGATTCAATATAGTTAAACAATTTTTTAAAAAAAAAGTAAAAACAGAGGCGAGAAGATTAGTAATACCTCAGATCTGGCTGAGGGTTTAAAAGAAAGAAGCACAAAAACTCGAAGATAAAAACGAACAGCTAAAAAATGGCCTAAGGACTTGCAACAGTGAGAAACAGCGAATCAAGAATGCGAATGGCGAAGCTAAATTATGGCTTTTCATAAATTATGGCTTTCCTGAAATTGGTTTTTTGAGTTTCGTGACCTCACTTGAACGTGAGCATCACGTGCGTGACCAAAAGTGAGCCGCTTCGGGAGTCGGGACCACACCTGACACCTGAACGTGAGCGAATTCGGACCTCATCTTTAAAGGCGACTTTAAACTGCCGATTGCCCGAAATTTTTTAATATAATATATATTTTTAATATTTCAGAAATAGTTTCAAATCGTAATTCTAAAAATATGTAATATTTTTACTTTAGCACTGTGAATCAAAAGTCGTCCATTGGGCTATCAATAAATGTATGGCGAAATAAATAAATTAGTAAACAGATGAATCAAAAAGAGACGATCATCAGCACTCATTCTAAATGCAAAGCCTTCCATAACAAACATGAAACGCTAGCAACTTCAGCAAAAGAAATTCCCTTGGCAAGGGGAAAAAGAAAGAAAATCCTGCAAAAAGAAAGAAAATCTGCTTCAACCTCATCATTATTTTCGTAGTTTTTGCAAAATATTACGATTAAAGCTGCTAACATAAAGTATCCCATGTGATTATAAGAATTAGTACCATATTTGTCAACATGAACAAATTATGTTGTGTTCTTCAGGAAAAGGAAACATAAAATTGACAGAAGAAACAAAGAGAGGTGGGAGGATTTCGTTATAGAAGAACAAAAAAAGTTGTGAATAAATCATCTCAAATCCATTTAGAAAGAAAAAAGCCAGTAAACTCGGTCAATTCTTTACAGCCAAAGTGGAAGTACATCACTGAAGGAGATCAAAAAAACGAAGAAAACAACAATTTTTAATAAAATAGAAAACCTTGCAGAAACTTCAATTAAGCAAATTTAATCAAAATAGATAAAACGATCGACGAAAAGTTTGAAAATGATAAACCATGGGCACAATTGAATTCGTCTCCAGAAATTAAATTTTACAAAAAAAAAATCAGCAAAAGGTAATAAATCATAACTCATAAATATGTATGGAGAGGAAGGAATCAATAAAATAGAAAAAGCACTACCAAATATCAATTCTCCAAAAGAAAGAAAAAAAAAATCTAGGAATTATAATTTCTCAGGGAAAAAAAAAAGATATCTACGAACAAATTATATATAAGAAAGACCCAAGAAATAAGACAAGTACCAACAAATATCAATTCTCCCAAAAAAAAATGTAGTAGCAATTAGCTGATAAATTTCTGGGACGACAACAACAATCAGTTGCAGTTTGAATCTTGATCACGGCGAGGTTGGGGGCGAGGCTGTGAGACAAGAAGATGATCGGAGGGTTCCATGAGCGCGGTTCGTTTTTTTCTCTTTTGGGCGTGGGTTTACTTAGCAGGTTCGAGAATCAGGAACAAAATAAAGCCAGAAAAATTTGGAGGAAAGTGACGAGAAAGTTTAAGATTAGGCTGGTGCAAAGTTGCTAATTTCTTATGGCCAATAAATGATTATTATAGCTGGATTTATGTATGGTGAAAATTAAAACCATGAGGTATTACTTTGATAAATAGGAAATCAAATAATATCATCAATTAAGTGAAATTATAATAAAATTTAGAAAAATACTTGTCCGCCCAATTGATTTATCAAAAAATCGATCAATCACATGATTAAGAAAATTAGGAGTATTTTTGTTTAAAAAAATATATAAAATGTGTAAATTTTAATAAGATTTATTATTTTAAAAATAGTTTATGTACTTCCAAAAATATATATATTTTGGACAAAATTAGCAAATTTAAAACGAACTTTAAAAAGTTTTAAAATTTATTAAATTTGAATCTCAAAACATCTATTTAGATGTTATTTTAGGAAAAAAAATTAAATAAAAATTATAAATTTTATCTTAAAATTTTTATCAACTCTACAATTTTTATATTAAATTTTTTTTTTCAAAATATTTTAAAATTTATAATTTTTATATTTCAGTTATTAGTTCTTTTGATCTTCTTTCCAAAGCGAAGATTTTGGCTATTAGTACTCACACCTTATCAAAATACTAATGAGTGGCATCAAAAGAAATTGCATGAACAGTAAAATCCCTAAAAAATATGCCCAAATTAAATTCAGAACTGGTTGGTTCACATTCGGTTGTGATATCGTGTGGCTTCGAATGGTTGGGTTGGGATCGAGATTCAGATAGGGACGCAGTTTGAGACCCGAAAGCTCAGCCCTGATTTCTGTACAAATTTAGTGCTTTCTTAGTCAAACCAACGTCTGATAGTAGAGCAAGACTGTCAATTATAATATTATGTATTAAGTGATTCCAAAAAATAAGCATAATCATATCTCTCGATTCCGTATACGGAAGAGATAAAATCGCGTATTAATAAAACAACAACAAACCAGTGGTAAGTTTCCTGAGTTGAGCCTAACGACGGTAATATGTACGTAACCAAGCCTTTGAGAAGGCAATTTTGTTAGAATCATCAGCATGAAAAATCGAATTATCAAAATAATACTAAAATCGAGCACTATCGAAACAAGCAAGCGGCGGTTTAAAAAAATCTAAGTAGTCTAGCCAACGGTCTCACTAACACAAATTCTCTGCTGCCACTCAACTTTGCTGCCAAAGAATAACTCAATACTATCCCCAAATGTCATGGACTGCTTGATTTGCAGGAAATATACTGTAAGTTGGAGTTTCATGATGGAATAATAGTTTGTATCTCTTTTTCCCTCCTCAATATCCACCATTCATCTCCTGATACCCATCCCCACCCGATCTACCGCACCAAATCCAACAGTACACTTTCCGATGGAGGGAAGTTGGGAGGGCATCAAGGATGTCATGGAATGAAAACAAAATGTCATGCACCAAATCCATAAAACTCACTGAAATTACGTATTCCCCGTTTCAAGGCCATCCGTAGTATTCGAACCTACGACGTATGCTTCATGAGGCACATGCCACACCGCTAGATCCATTGGTGGGGGACTACTGGGTGTTGAAAACTCAAAAAGGGACCTAAATGATTTTAAACTTCCTTAAAAGTAAACACCGTGCCATCAGTCATAGTCGCATCGCGTGGATTTTAAAAAAGTATTCTTCCATCTCTTAATGCAGCCATTTTGCCGGCTCAAAGCCTCTCTTCCCATGGGCTAAGCAGAAAAAGTTGACAATAACATCACATTCTAATAACTCAGAACAATAGAACCTCTAGCTGCTTGACATAAACCTAATTCTCGACTACTCATTTTTCTCTGGAATTAACTGCAGATAAGATTTGCATCTTGCATTCTTGCTGATCATACAAAACACATAGAAATACCTAGTGAAGACAAAAAAAAATCGTTATAAAACCACCAAAACATGAAAGTTATGAACACTGGAAACGTATTTCATCTAAGAAAACGATGGTTTACACATTCTACCAAAAACAAGAATTGCAGAACCTTCAAAGGCATAATTCTTTTAGAAATCATATGATGCATTCACTTTTTGAAGTGTTTTTGTAAATAGTTTAGATAATAGCAGCACGAACTCGTTCTTTTTTATATGCATTGTCTATACTTAGAAGAGTTCTATCATACTTGTATTTGCAATAACAAAGTTATACTAAGGAATTTTAAAGCAAAAGAGAGTAGCATCTTTAAAAAAAAGTAATACTACTACAGGTATATAATCTCAAGAACATATATTAGAAGCAAAACTTATATCCATCATTCACTAAGATGCGAAATTCATAAATTCTCTATCGATCGAATAAAATTCCTTCAGATGTTCCCTATGAAAACTCATTTGCAATCAACTCCTACTTCTGCTGCCCGATGAGGCGTACCTTTCCGTCGACTGCCATTAGGCCGGAGTCCAGTCGTTCTAGTTGTCTCCTCAATGACGGAACTATTTTCAACTACAAGGGTATCGATATTTGGCTTTGCTCGAGGGTACCTTGTCCTCTTCTTGGTATTTTCTACGTCTATGGGGACTTCCATATCTTTGATGGACACAGCAAGTATTATATCATCTCCAAACTCTTCAATCTTTTGGATGTCATCTTCATCAAAGTCATCCTTCAGAGGCTTTGTAGGCCTTCCTCTTCTCTTGTAAGCTGGAAGTGTTTCCTCAGCACCATTTTTGGCTAGATCTTCATGGCTCCTTGCAACTGCTGGTTTCCTCCCTTTCCCTCTTCCTCTACCCATTACCAAATTCGAAAGTTGAGAAGAAAGTAACAAAAACCTGTGTGAAAATATAACAAATAAAAATGTCACTTTTCTGTGGAAAGTAATTAGCTTTAGAACAATCTGAGTATAAACAGCTGGATCTATAAAACAAGCCCACACCTACAAATCCAGAATGCTCCCCCCCCCCAAAAAAAAAAAAGAAAAAAAAGAAATCTAAAATAATTTTAGATTTGTATAATTCTCTCAGTAGTTTTGTTGAAATCTATCCAGAGCAGTAGCAAATAGTCCAAAAGACAAAGCAAAAGTGTGCATAGAAATAATTGTGAAAAAAAAAGGAAAGAGACAAAAAAAAAACAACAGATAATACGAAATTAGAGGTTAATCCTTAAAACAAATGCAATGTTCTTCTCAAGTATAAAAAATCAAAATTTAACCAATAACGTTCAGCAACAAAAAAAAAAAAAAGTTTCCTTTCTCCAACACAATTCAATCACCAATAATTTACAATAATAAAACTTAAAAATTATATTCGTATACTAACAAAATAAAATTAACCACCAACTCAAATTTAACCTCCACATAGACGAAGTGTTTAAAAAAAAACACATCCTTCAAACTTACTTTGGCCAAAAGAAAAGGAAAAGAAAAAACTATCTAAAGTTTACCAAAGAGAAACTTCAGATCCAAGAACCAACTAATCGAACCCTTCCAAATAGAAAAGCAAACGTATACTCAATATAAGCTCGTCAAAAGAAAAATAATAAATAAATTTCACTCGCGCCAGCAATGGATTAATTCATACAATTAGAAATAAAACGGTACGTTCCTAAACAAGGCCCATGTTTCTTTCATCACTACAAAGATTAAACGTTAAATCAATATCAATTGTTAAAGTAATAATAATAACTTCAAAAGCAACTAAATATTCAAAAAAAAAAAAAAATCTGCTATTCAATTGAGTCTCTCAAAACATTAAAAGATGAACAAAAACATACCAAAGGGAAACTTCAGATCCAATAACCAAGTGAAGATCGACTCAACTAAACGAACCCATTAAATATGAAAAGAAGTGAACTTTTGAAGATTTAGAGAGTTCAGGAAGGACATTGAACATTGATTACATGAAAGAAAGAAAGAAAGTTGAATGAATTTGCAGAATTTTTAGCGATGAATTGTTTGGAAACTGAGATCTAATGACAGAATGATTTTGAGTTGAGAAGAGACTGGCCGACGAGGGTGATTCTGAGATTTGGGGAGGGAGAGAAGATACGAAGAGATATTGTGCATTCCGGTATTTAAAACGTTGTCTAAATTAGCATCTAAAATTTTTATTTATTATAAAAAAATTTTAAAATATAAAATATAAAATATAAAAAAGAATATCAATATGATTTGTAATTTTATTACTCAATCTTTTTAAAAAAAATATTTTTAAATATCAAAATCTTAACAAATTAGTGGATAATTTTTAATTATCAAAATACCTATATATATTTTTTTACAAATATTTAAATTGATAATACATATATTTTGATATGATATACAATAATTATTATATGTTAAAAATAATTACAAATATTTTAATAGATATTTTAGAGTGTAAATAATAAATAGTTTTGAAATAAAGAATTTATTTACAAAGTTGAAATGCTGTAAGACTATATGTAACTTTTCATATTTCTTTTTGTTAGTCTTGTATCTTTAATGCGTGGTTTCAAATTTGTATTTTGACATCTTTTAAATTACAGGGAGATTTACATATCAACCATTCTAATATTCAAACTTTACGGATAATATCTTGTTTTATCCGTTAATTTTGACACTCTAAAATACCTATGTAGAAGTATTTTTTTTTTTTAAAAAATATTCAACATAAAAATTGTAGGCTTTAATGAGATCTACAATATTTATGTTAAATTATTTTTAAAAAAAATATTTTTAAATAGATATTTAAAGGCTCGAAATTCAGTGAATTAATTGATTGATTTTGAAATCCACTAAAATTTTGACACCTCAAACCACCTATTTGAAAGTATTTTTTAAAAAATTATCAAACTTGAAAATTATAAATCTTATCAAAATCTATTCCTCTGAATAGCTTCATCGTTTAAGACCAATTCGCTCTTACATATTTGGACAGATCTTTATACCGGCATAGGAGTAGCACGTGTGACGTATATGCTTATACACCTCTATGGTCGACGAGACAGACCAATGCTGCCATCTTTTAGACGTCTTATAACTTGCTTTTTTTTATATATGTATTATATGGCGAAGTACCTTCTGGTGGTTGTCTTCTATTATTTATTTTTTTTCCTTGATATAAAGGGACTGACTTTTTAAATACATACAATATCTTTTCTCTAAAATAAATAAATAATTAATTAAATAATATCTTTTACATAGCCACTTGCCACTTGCCACTACAATAAATATCACATTTAGAGATAAGGATCCGACGACTAAATACTACTTAATTTCGTCGCTGAAAGCTATTGCGACTAAAATTTGCACTATTAGAGACTAAACTATAATGATTATTTAATCGTTATTTGATATTTTTTCTTATAGTGTGCCTGTAACGTAGTATACCGCTACAATTAGAATACCAACTTTCTAAAAACTTAGGTTATAGACTTTGCTTATTTTCCAACTTGCACCCATCAAATACAAATATGGTGAATAATAGACATAACTAGGGCACCCTCCATCTCAAGTGCCCTTCACAAGTGTGAATCACTCATATCCCCTACATATATGGTGATGGAAAACTCTCAATCGGTGTTTTCCATAAATTATTTGTTACGATAATTTTGTAAAAAATAATTGATTACTGGCAGATTTTTTCGATAATAATCTAAAAAATTCTGATATAAAATTCTAAAGCTCTATTATTAAAAGTAAAGCTTTTTCATCTACCAAACCATCTCTCTTCAACTAGGAAAAGAGAAATAATATCATCATACATTAAGGTTCGACGAAGTTACCTAAATTTTTGTCCTTATAAAATGTTAAAAGTACGATATTATATGATGAACTATAAATATAATTCTTATAATTAATGTATTCGGCCTTTTAATCTTTTTATAAAAAAAGAAGTGCAACATGTATTTATATCCAAGAATGGCCAGTTATATTTCAGTTAGAAACAATATATCCCATCAATCTTTCCTTCTCCGACCTATAGAGATCAGAGATAATACAGAGCTCTAAGAGGGAAAGCTACGTAGAGATCATCCATGGCTACACCACTCTTCTTTCTACTGTTACTGACGGCGGTCATGAACGGCGGCGACTGCGTGGGTGTAAACTGGGGTTTACTGGCGAGTCACCGGCTGCCGCCGCCGTTGGTGGTGAGAATGCTCACTGATAATGGCTTCGACAAAGTAAAGCTCTTCGACGTCGACCATGTCGTCCTCTCTGCGCTCGCCGGAACAGAACTCGAAGTTATCGTCGCTATACCGAATTACATGCTCGCCATGGTCGCCGGCGACCCTGCCGCCGCCGCTGCTTGGGTTCACGAAAATGTCACCTCATATAGCTACCCTGGGGGAGTTAACATCAGGTAAAATATCATTATATACGTTCTTTAATTATATGGTGTAAATATCTTATTATAACTCGCAATATATACTGTTATTTCTTTAGCTGTTACTGTTCTTATAGTTTTATGAAATAATTATAAGATTTTCTTTAATAAGAAATTCATTCATCGAACAAATTCTAATCAGTTTCTTGATGATAGGTTCAATATTCGTTTCTCGTTTCTGTTAATCTGTTTTCAAATGGATCAGTTCTGTTGTGATTCCTGTTCTTCTTCAGAACAAAGAGTAATAATCTCCATACACTGGCACGTATGGATAAAAATTTTAAAAAAAAATTATTGATGGTTTTTTTTTAGTGGCACACGTATGACGTGTTCTCTTTTTTAGACCATTGCTCATGTCTTTTGCTTTTATTTGATCAATCTAAAACTTAAATACGAAGGAATGTATATAATTGGCAAATGGCAATCTTTTAAGTGCAGTATCGACATTAAAAAGTTAATTCCAACGACAATTATTTGTTTTTTCAGCAGTTGGAAGATTGAAAAATGTAGGTCAGCTTTTGTTTTTGGGAAAAGTGTACCCTCCCTCCTGGAATGTATGTTCCTTGTGTATAATAATATGTTATTTTTTACATCATAAAATACCTAAACAAAAATATTTCTGAAAAAAAATTTAAATATAAAACTAATAAATTATATTATTTCTTTTAAATTAAAATTTGTTTTTCTAAATATGTATTTTGAGAATCAAAAATCTTAACTTATTTTCTATCCGTTAATATTTTATAGACTCAACACACCTATTTAAAAGTATTTTTTTATAAAAATTTGAATATAAAAAATTATAGATTAAATTGAAATTAAATTTTTTTATCCAAACTTTTTCAAAAAAATAATTATATAAGTAGTCTGGACTCGAATTTAGAGGCTGATTTATGAAATAAATGAGTGGATGATTTGTAAAAGACTTCATAAGCAAAGGCTGATATATATTATCCCTTGCTTCTATACATAGTACTTTTCGAAAGTTTCTAAGTGACTTTTATCTGAAGTGAATATGTTTTCTTAGATTATAGGATATTTAGCTATTTTTTTAGGTATGAGCATACTCACTGGCAGAATTTTTTACTTATACTAATAAGATATGGGTCTAACTCAAAATATGATGCTTTCTTAACCCCTCCCTAACTGTCCCCATAGGAACTTTCTAGGGTTAATGTCTCCCCAGCCCCTGCTTTACAAACCTCTACCGATTCAGCCCCTGGTTACTGTTTATGTCCATCTCTCGTAAAATGTGTATTTCCGTTTTGACCATTATATTAGTATTTTTTTGAAAAATTTTTAACATAAAAGTTGTAGATTTTGATCTACAACTTTAATGTTGGAAGTTTTTCCAAAAAATACTTCTAAATAGGTGTTTTGAAGTGCCAAAGCTTAACGGATTTTGACGTGACATTTCAGAACCCGTTAAACTTTCGACCTCCAAAATATCTATTTAGAAGTATTTTTTGAAAAAAATTTCAACATGAAAATTGTAGATCTCGTCAAAACCTACAACTTTCATGTTGAAAATTTTTTCAAAAAATTGACCGAAACCGAGGTGTTAGATTGTCTCGTTTTTTGAACCCCCGCGGATCGAATAGCGGGGGCTGAATCGGAATCGGCAGGGGCCTGCCGATCATTGCTCCAACTTTCTATGCTATAATACTACTTTGCACAAATACTTTTTTTTTCTCTTTTCCTAACCAGAGCAGGCCCCAATGGACCCTTTTTCTTTGCACAAATTTTGAATGTAATATCAGCTGCCACTAATTTTTAAAAAAAAAAACTTCTGAGTTGTGTTTGATTCTGTACGAAAACGTTTTCTTCAACCTATTGAACTTTTCCATAATCTTTTATATTAGTAAAGGTTTTGAAGCCTTTAACTTAACAACTAGTTCAATGCTTTTTTTTTTTGAAAACTTATCAATAAAAATATTTTAATGCACATCAAAATTTATTTTTGCATTAATGTTTTTCATTTTAAATACAAAAATATATTTTGGTTTTTTCTGCCTATTTTGCATTCAAAAAATTTTCAAAATATATTCTAAAAATTATTTTTAAGGCCCAAATTTTTATAAATAGTAAAATTTTAGTCTTTAAATAATTATTTAGAGATATTTTTTTAAAAAATATAATATATATATATATGCACGTGTGTATTTTTATATATATATATATATATATATATATATAATATATATATATATATATGCACGTGTGTATTTTTAAATTTATTTACTAATAATAAAATAATAGAAATTTATTTGAAGGATGGTACGGAGGTAGGACTAATATGTAGTTATCACTTTTCTTCCACAGGTACGTTGCAGTAGGAAATGAACCTTTCCTACAGAGCTACAATGGAGCCTACAACGATGTGATTCTGCCAGCTCTAAAGAACATCCAGAAGGCCATCGATGATGCTGGTCTAAGCAGCCATATTAAAGCAATCATCCCCTTCAATGCCGATGCTTATTCTTCCCGAGGCAAGTACTTTCTCCCCTCGTCGGGCGATTTCAGGCCAGATATCCGCACCATCACCATCGATATCATTCGGTTTCTCTCCGAGCACAAATCGCCTTTCGTCGTCAACATCTACCCTTTCCTTAGCCTCTGCGCCGACGAACACTTCCCCTTAGAATATGCCTTCTTTGAAGGCACAAAGAAACCCACCAAAGATGGAGATTTGATCTACACCAATGTGTTTGATGCGATCTTCGACACCTTAGTATGGTCACTGAAGAAAGCTGGGTACTCGGACATGCCTATAATCGTCGGCGAAGTCGGCTGGCCAACCGACGGCGATAAGCATGCTAACATAGAGAATGCAAAAAAATTCAACCAAGGGCTACTCCAGCATATCAATAGCGGGAAAGGAACGCCTGTCAGAAAACGGAAGAAGATCGAAGTGTTTCTTTTCGGTCTTATGGACGAGGATTCTAAAACGATCGATCCTGGAATGTTTGAGCGACACTGGGGGATCTTTGAGTTCGACGGAAAACCAAAGTATGCACTCGATTTGAATGGAAAAGGGGTGAACAAGGAGTTGATAGGTGCACAAGGGGTCAAGTTCTTGCCAAGACAATGGTGTGTTCTTGATCCGAACGCTAAAGATCTCAGTAAACTACCAGAAGCGATCACTTACGCTTGCAGCTACTCCGATTGCACTCCACTCGGCTACGGTTCTTCCTGCAACAATTTAGATCTGCAAGGGAACGCATCGTATGCTTTTAATATGTATTACCAGGTGAATGATCAGAAGAAAGGAGCGTGCGATTTCTCCGACCTGGCGACGGTGGCCGCCGAAGATCCATCGGACGGCAGGTGTAGGTTTCCGGTGATGACAGCTTACGGTGCTTCAGTAGTAGCTGCAAAAAGGAGCATGCATATTTTCATTAGCATATTTGGAGGACTTATAATAGTTTTGCTCTTGTCGTGTGGAGCTGTAACAGTTCTGCCTCATCTGCTACACTGATTTAGTAGCATTTGCAGCCATCTATCTGTCAAGCAAGCTGTGGAATTAAACATTGTTATCTTCTGGAAAATATTGTTGTTTTTGCATATGTTTGGGATAATTGCATACCCGTCCTTAAATTTTCAAATATCTTATAAATAAGTCTTTTATTTCTAATCCTCCATAATCTGCCTTTCCCAAAGTTCATATTAGAAATATTTTGACTACTATATGAATATTTTTTTAAACAAATTTTGAATTTAAAAGAAAAGAATTTGATGTAATATATAATTTTTATATTCAAATTTTTTTAAAAAAAATAGTTCTAAATAAGTGTTTTGAGGCTTCAAAATCTTAACAAATTTAAAAATTATTCCTCTAACCTATTACGCATTGAGAGCCTCAAAATACTTATTTAGAAGTATTTTATGCAAAAATTTAAATACCAAGATTGATTTTGATTATGTTAGCCGGTCACAGAACTGACTTTGCAAATCAAGCTGAAGCCTTAAGGCTTATGTTAAAAGTGTCCACCGCACATGAGTCTCGAGCGGTGTGACGTGCGTATCAAAAAGCACAGTCGTAGGTTGAAATCCACGAACGGCCTTGAAATAACAACTAGACAATGTCTGCGAGTTTTCGGTTGAGCTTGCTAATGTAATAGCTGGATATGCCACCAATACTCCACGTCTGACTCAAACTGCACATCAGGTCAGAGTTTTATTTTTAAACCACTATTCCGGTCGAATGTCAGCCGATGGATCATAATTAAAAAATAGCGTCACTATTAATGTCGGAGATTGGTGCACCGAGAAGTTTCTGCCAACAACTCTAAAAGTGGATTTTTTTTTTCTGGTCTACTTGTCATGCCCTAGAAATAGAAACATAAATATAGTTATGTTATTGCTGACTGTTGTATACTAGTTATTTTAGCTTATATGAGATGATAATATGGAAAAAAAACACAATAAAGCACAATGATGATTTTCTTTCTTTCCCAACTAACAAAGAGATATTACAAAATTTAGCAGCTACTTATGTATCGAGTCCAAATGCCTTGTATGGATTTCACTTTTCTGTTTTTCATCATAATGACATATCCCTTTTTAATATATAAAAATATAATATATAACTAAAACAGCTTTCATTAACATAACATTACAAAGGGGCATTTTTATTTTTATACCCATAATTTAAAATTATATTTTTAGGCCATTTTAATTTTGTGAAACGGCGAAGCTGTTATTGTTTTTCTTAAAAGATGAGTGCCATTAATTTTATAAGGATAATTTTTTGGGGTTTCTACATATCAGCCCCCGTTTCCCTTTTTTTCATTCAAATCAGCCCTTGGAAATGTATTTTCAGGGACTAATTCGGACGAAACGGAAAATAGGAGGTTGAAATGTAGATTTCTTTAAAAAAAATTTATATCATACAGTTAAAAGCACCAGTAGCTAACTCTACACGGTAGATGGTTAATCCTTTCCACGTCCATCAGCTTCAACATTCAATTCTCGTCACTTTCAACCATAGTTTTAGGTACCGAATGGTATAGTCCGTGCCGACGGCACATACATGCTCTATCAGTTGTCGGAATAGTATATGTCGAAAATTTTATACTTTGCATTTTGGACTGATGGGTTTGCATACGTGCGCTCTATTGCGTACGACGAGACGCAAAATAAGGATCTTATATAAGTAGTGTTTTAGCTCCACATGAAAATATGGAGCCTAAAAGAAGAAGAAGAAGAAGAATAGAACGAAAAAACCGGATGCACTGTCAATCAAAATGAGTTTGGGAGATGATTAAAAAGAGAAAAACTAGCGTCTACAAGGGAAGCCCTAGAGGAAGATAAACAAATTACTAATGCATGCACCATGAAAAAATTTAAAAAAAAAAAAAAATCAAGAAGTATTTGCTACATTCAAAATCAAAATCAAGAAGTATTAGCTTCTGATTATTTCGAAGACGGACTTTGTCAAGAAAACCGTTGTTTTGTAAACTTAAACAATGCAATCTCTAAAATCCAAAATCTTATTTGGTCGATCCAATATTTTTTTGCTTGTATGGAATATCGTATTTGTCCAATCAACACCTCATTTGTCCGCCCAACATATTATTTGTTCGTCCAAAATATCGTATTTGCTCATCCGAAATATTATATTTTTAACACCGTGATATAAGCTAATAACACCGTATTTGCTCGTCCGGAATATTTAAATATATTTGGCGAGTTTTTTTTTTTTTTATTTTTTTTTTTGAAGTTAAAAATAGGGGGCTCATTTGAATGGGTTTGGTAAAGTATGGTTGTTTTGACATTATTCCTTCCTAAGCTTGATAGGAATGAAGATGATATCTATGTGATATCTATAACACCGAATAATGCAAAATCAATAATTAAAATGAGAAACAAGGAAAGCTTATTGACAAGTCTAGGTCCCAAACATAATTGATATAAATGAGAACATATAAACATAATTTATTTATACAAATATTACACCTATCTACAGAATAGCCGAATGGTAAACATCATTTGTTTAGGACTTGTTCAAATACAAACGATAGAGGCCGATATAAATCTCGCTCTAGCCAATAAATAGAAAAGAAAAATTAGAGGCGGTTATGAAAGTCAAGATCGTACATATATTTATAGAAATTCTCCCTCTTAATTATATAATTTGTTGCCGAGTGTTGCTAGCTAGATCGAATGGAGGCGCATCAAGAAGCGTTATCGTCTAGATTCGAAGCTGTATGGGGTGAAATTTTTAGCTAGATTTTTTAAAGAAAAATCCTCTATATTTCGTGACAAAAACTCATGTTTAAGAAAGACATGTACTTAGATTTCAGAACATCGATCATGGCTGGTGTTAGGGGTTTGCGTGAATTTATGGTTCCTATGAGGGCGTGCGCTTGCATTACGGACGATAATCTAAAAAAAAAAATTATATAATTTGTTTATAGTTATTTAATCTAAGGTTTATGTCTGTTAATTTAAGATCACGCCGCGTAACCTAGGGGACAGATATTATGTACTCTCTCATATACTAAGTATATTATTCTTTGCAACTTTTCATGGACATAGGGAATATTACTGAATCACGTAAATCTGTGTTGCTCCACTGTGATTTATGTTTTCTAACTCTAGTTATGTAGCATGAGTCTTATTCTCGGTATTAATTAACCTCTTCATCAAGAACTTATTTTATTACTTAGATTTTGAGATTAAGATAAACGTCTTTTTCTTATCATCTTTTTTTTTTTTTTTTTTTTTTTTTTTTTTTTTGGGCTGCATGAACCCCTAAAAGCAAACATATGGGGGACCAAACAAAATCCAACCAAGTGGAAACAAAGCCGTCGCACAAAGTGGTTCATTGGGCTATCAATTCATCATAAAAATCCACGGATAGAGAGGCAGAAAGGCAGCACCATTGTCCTTTGAGAGGAAGAAGAAACTAACTCAATAATGAACTAAATCTACGGTGCATCTCTCTCACTGTACTTTTGATGGAGTCGCATTTGATACGTCATTAAAGGCGTCACACGTGGTATGACATAATTCAGGAAGCGATAAATATGAAAAAAAATTACAGTCAAAATATGCAGTTAATGAGTCAATATCTTGGAGATATTGATGGAGATATATCTTCTATTAAGGAGTTGGTTACCATAATTATTATTATATAGTCTAGGATTCCTAGATAACTATGTAACCTCATGATGGCCACATAATTTAGGGCCGGCTACTTTATACTCCCTCTACGACATAGTGAAAGATATTCTTTTGTGATGCCCGTAGACGTAGATGATTGTCACCGAACCATGTAAATATGTGTGTCTTACTATCTCTCTGTTTACATTCTCTCCGCAGTAATATGCGAGTCTGATCTCAAAAACCACTTCTCCATCATTGACCATCTGTGGGGATCGAGACGTTGAGAGGATGATAGAATAGACATAGACAAAAATAACTTCGACAAAAGAGGCGTTCCGACGAATGATGGAGGGACAGAAGGCCAAACTCGTGACGCAACTTATCAGATCAATGCAATTACATCCAACACAATATGATGGACATCGTCATCCATCCTTCGTTATCGTCAGACGATGAGCATAACTTTTCTTCTTCTATATCATTTGCATGAGTGTTATATTATTCAACATTGATCACCTGAACAAGCTTAATGAATTTATTTTACAAGTATGGGGACGACGACAACAATAATCTCGTCCACTCGACGGCTTCGGTGGCTAACAACAGAGAAAATCTCAGCATCAGACAGGAACTTCGTGCCTCCAAGGCAGACTGCGCCGCTTCTGTGCCCGGCGGGGCCACGTTTAGGGAAGCGGCGTTCTCCCTAACTGAACAAATCAATTGTCAATCGACCTTAACTTTGTGCGAAGGTTCCCTCAGAAGCATTCGACATCACCGACTGCAGACGTTCAACCCAGGTTGTCCGCTCAGAATTCGGTCCAATATAGTATTTGCAAAAAAAATTTCGAGTTTTTTTTTTAAAAAAAAGCCTATGGTTAAAAAATAAGTTTTTTAAATAATTTGGTCTATAGATTAGAAAAAGTTTTATCTTATTATTTAAAAATAAATAAATAAAAAGATAGTGCTTCCTCAAAAAAGGACGATTATTGATTTTATGGGAGTGGGAATGGCTGCTCACTCTCTCGTCCCTTTCGCTGCACCCGTTCAATTTTGAGGCGATACATAAATTTTTTCGAAAAAAATTTCAACATAAAAATTATGAATTCTAATAATATCTATAATTTTTATATTGAAATTTTTTTTCCAAATAATACTTATAAATAAGTGTTTTGAGGCTCCAACGTTAACAGATAAAATTGATTCAGAATAAATTTTAAAAATAGTGTTAAAATCCGTTATTTTTGAAACATCAAAATATCTATTTAAAAATATTTTTTTAAAAAATATTTAATATAAAAATTATAAATTTAATTAAAATTTAAAATTTTCATGCTAAAATTTTTTAAAAAAATATCTGACCCGCCCCCGGGCGTCGTAGGCTGCAGCCACAGTAGATCTGCTTCCTCTTCATACGCTCCCACAGCTCCGTACTCGAATCATTCCACATTCGGCACCACTTAACACGGAGACCCTGAACTGATGCATATATATATATATATATATATATATATATATATATATATATATAATAGTAAATAATAATACTATGTGGAAAGGTAAATACATCTAAAAGTTTACTTCCTGAATATGGTATAAGGATATAATTAGAAAATAGTTCGTGAAAATAGTATATATATATATATATATATAAACTGATACGGGAGCATATTATTCTGGAGCATTGAAGTTAAGATTTTCAATGGACGAGTTGTATAGAATATGACATGCATATATTATAATTTTTTAAGGGAAAATGCAGCCTCTGCTTTTGTCCTTCGTCTCAAAAACAAATAACCATTTTTTGTCTAATAATTACTAATTATAGTTATTTATCATGTTTCAAAAAATTTTTAAAATAGTTTAACTAAAATACTCATTTATCATATTGTTTTTATATTTTATAAAAAACAGTGTAATTTAGTATGTCATATAATTTTCAACCTCAAATTTTTTATAAAACAGTTTAACTGAAAATCGTTTAACCAATGCAGCCTATCGCCTTTGATTTGTAACTTGGACAGTAGTCCTTTCGGCTAATTGGGTCCAAGAAAAGTGGGGCCCACGAACAATGTTCTGCTATCCGCCAGAACATTGGTTCTACTTAATGTTTCGTATTCAGGGGTAAACAGGCTGCTTGCTTTCTTCTTGGTCGCCGGAACTCAAACGCGAATCAACTGATCTGAATCCCCGCCCTAAAACATCTTTCAAGTCCGCCATCGATCCCTCGGCGGCGCTATCCGCTAATCTCCGACACACTTTCAGCTCCCCTTCTACAATTCTCAAATCTATGAGCTCGATTTGATCCAATAGTCTCCAAATTTTGGTGAAAAAAGTCATCGGAATTCGTCGGATCTTACGATTTCCGCTTCCA
This sequence comes from Xerophyta viscosa, assembly GCA_002076135.1. NCBI lineage: Eukaryota > Viridiplantae > Streptophyta > Magnoliopsida > Pandanales > Velloziaceae > Xerophyta > Xerophyta viscosa. The sequence continues at coordinate 527,270 of MJHO01000085.1, forward strand.
TGCTGATTTTTAGTCTGTTTCAAGCACATTTTAGGGGATTTCGTTGATTTTCCCCGGTGTTTTCCTGTCAGCGAGAGGTTGGCTATGGAGTACGGTCCCTCTGATAGCAGCGGTAAGTTGTATTTGTATTTTTAGTTGATATGTTACGTTTCTTGTTCTTTTTGAAATCTTGATTTTTAGGTCGGAGCTTGTTGAAATTAATATCGGAAGCTAAGATGTAAGTGTTGGAAATTACGGTTTCGGAACATGTCATGGTTTAGGATTAAGGGGGGGAATTGAATTTTAGGGTTTCTTAGTGCTTTAGATTATTTTGCATAATTGGTGATTTACAAACTCTTTAGCTATGTAACACTGTATTAGCAGTCAGAAGTTGGGAATTTTAGTTGCAAATATGAATTGTGAAAGTGCATCACTGGATTTGCAAAAAAGTGTCTATATTTTTATGAGTTGATTGGAAATTTTAACTAGAAACCAATGAGTAGAAGAGGTGGAGGTTTCTTGCTTTAGTTAAAAAATGTAGTATAATTTTCTGAACGAACGGTATACAAGTAAAGGTTTTTACTTAACATATGTAAGGCTTGAGTATCTTGCAGGTTCTCCAAGAAGATTATGCATGCCATTTTGTGTACAGAACATGTCTAATACTATGTGCCCGTGGGGCTTGTAGTTACATATTAGTACTAGGTTGTCAAATACCTTGGCTTGTTATTTTTTATATCTTATCTTTGTTCAATTTCTTATGTGTTCTGCATGTTTATGTCTATGTGTTCAAGTGCAGGTACAGATGACGATCTTCCTCCATCTCACCAAAATAGGGGTGTGCGAGCAGGGGGTGTTATCGGGAATGGAAGAACAGCTATTGCACCTCAGTATCCAAGGCTACAGAGTGACATGGAGACTCGAATACATCGACTCGAGCAGGAAGCGTACTGCTCTGTTCTCCGGGCATTTAAGGCTCAATCTGATGCTATTACCTGGGTAAGTCAATTTTAGATGTGGAAAATCTCTTTCTTTTCTGCTTGCTGCAGTTGGAGAATGTTCATGCCTTACATGATCATGGATAATTTTCCAGGAGAAAGAAAGCTTAATAACTGAGATGAGAAAAGAGCTCAGAGTATCCGATGAAGAGCATAGAGAACTACTAAACAGGGTGAACTCTGACGATATTATTCGGAGAATAAGGTGTAATAGTGACTTTGAATCCATCTGGTTCTTACTTGAACACTGGATATCCAGAAATCGACATTGTCCTTGTTCTGATTGACTATTAAATTGCATTGCCTGGATGATTTTAGGGAATGGAGGCAAGCAGGAGGCGGACAATCCGGGTTGATAAGCAATAGTCAACCTGTTCATGATGTACCTAGTCCCACTGTCTCAGCATCTCGTAAAAGACCAAAAACATCTCAGCCAATACCTTCTTTAGTTGCACCATCATCTGCTTTGCATACACAAACTTTTGCTGCTTCAATGCAACCGTCACCGTCCACTGCTAAGAGAGGAATACCAGTTGGACCAAAGGGCAAGAAGACTAAATCAGTATGTTGATTTTCAAAAATTAGTTATATGAACAATTTAACGTCTTTAGCTCCTTGTGGATATCTTACTTAGCTGAATTATCATCCTATTAAAGGCTTCGACATTGCCTGGTGCTTCTACACTAAAATCAACACCGCTCCCAGCAGAAGGTGCTCATGATCCGCTTGTTGGTAGGAAAGTTTGGACAAGATGGCCTGATGATAATAGCTTTTACGAGGCTGTTATAACTAACCACAACCCGGCTGAGGTCTGTCAGGTTTTTAGATCACCTTCATGTGCCTTTGGTGCATATAACCTAACACTTCTTCAATTATTGCAGGGCCTGCATTTTTTGGTCTACGATATCAATACAGATCATGAGACTTATGAATGGGTTAATCTCAAAGAGGTCAGTAGCTCTGACCTCCTTAATGCATTTTGGTGATGTAGAATGCACCTCTATCCCATCTCCATTTGGAACTCCAATCAAGGGATAGAGGTGCTGTTGACTTAGATAGGAAATGGACTCAGTGCTTAGAGCTGATTATAGTTGCAGCATGAGTTGGTCTGCGCACATAGTTCATATTCCTGCCTTTTAGCTTGCCACTATGGACTTTTATTTGGCTAATCAGCTTGTGAAAATATTTGGAATGGCTTAACCTTAGCCAATAGTGTGGTCTTTGTTATGGTTTTGCATCCACAAACTATGGAGTCTGTATAATATGTTCGGAAAGGAATGATATGTGTATGCAGCTTGACTTTGTTTAGCATCTCCTTCTGATTGCTATTTGCTACGCCTGAAAATCTTTGTTTCAAACCATTTTTCCGGTTATAGTGAAAGCTTATCGCTATTTAGTCTGCGTGTAGTGTCAATAAAGAACAATAGCATAATGTAATACTTATATGTTCTATATTCTGCTAGTCTTGTATCATCATAAATATGTTATCTTAAGTTTCTCCTCGCCTCAGTGTTTTTTAATGAATTATGAAAAAGTCATTTTTTAGCTGGTAAACATGGTTTTGTCTTGGTATCCTTGAAGCTTTTAGAAGCCTAACATTTCTTGCTCAAATTTAAGATGAAGATGTTTAGGTTAGGTACTATAAGCGCTGCAATTGAAATTTTCAGATAGTCAAGCTCCCATAATCAATGATGTCTTTAAAACTAAAGCACCACATTAAGTTCGGTTTACCCCGTCTTGTTTATTGACTTGAAGTTTTGAACTTGCGGGATTTAGAGTTGATCAAAGGCTGTTCAATCTAGAGATATATGTTCGTTATAATCCAGTGATTATAATCATGGATGTGCTTCATGTAAAAGTAGACATTCTTCTCATGAGGGCACCATTCTTTGCTGACATTTGAAGTTGTTGGACTCTAAACACCAGAATGTGTATGACAACTATGTTGAACATGTTCGTATATCCAAGGTTTACATAGATTATATGAACCCATATCTACATCAATCTTTTAAAGCATAACACAAATGACTCAGACTCTTGTTGAAACTCCGAAGGTTTTGGCATAGACGTGTTTGTTGAGTTCTTTTTATTCAAAATATCATCTTTTTGTTTTATAATCTATTCATTACCATCGGTTTGTAGTATATATTGGTAGTACTTTTAAAAAATCTATTCATTACCATCTTTCATTATCCTAAGTAGCCCCTTTTCTTTTAAAAAATCTTCACAATAGATAAATCATTAACTGCATCATGTCACTGTCGTTTCAGCAAAACCCAGCAACTCTGCAACCCATTCACCTTCTTTCTCAAATATTCTCGACTATAAGTCCACTTTGCGATTGTCAATGTACAGTGATACACTTCAAGAGAGACATTAGTCATTTCAGACGCATGTACATAGACTTTTGATTGTGTTAGATACCTATAAACAGATTCCTCCTGAAGATATTCGATGGGAAGGTAAGGATCCTGGAATTACACGCCAAGGGGGTCGTGGTGGAGCTGGCCGGGGGCCAAAGAAATCCACCGGCGGTGTCGGTGCCATTCCTGGTGCTGGTAGAGGACGAGGAACTCTTAAGAACCACTCAAAGAAATCATTCCCTGCATCACGAAATGGAATTGGCAAAAAGAATTCCAATGAGATTGAAATTCTTCACACCGATACTTTACTAAAGGAGGTATGCATATGAAATTGATGAATGAAGCATTCATTATTTGGTTTTACTCAAGTAAATCTTATGGTTAGTTGGAATCGGCTTGAACTAGGTGGAGAGAGTTTTTGGTGCAACGCATCCTGATCCCCAAGAAATTGAGAAAGCAAAGAAGTTGCTGAAGGTATTGAGACATGATATTTCAAGCGACTAGTTTATTCGAATAATCTTCAGCTAACCTGCTGCACTTTACCTTTAAAGGAACATGAGCAATCATTGATTGAAGCGATCGCACGGCTCGCTGATGCTTCTGATGGTGAAAGCGGTATGTATCGATTGGTTACAATCCATTTATTTATTTATTTTTAAATCAATATGTTAAATTTAAGTCATTCACAACATGTCTTTTCCTTCATTTAACTTGAAAGTGGAATCATACGTATTCCTACAAATGTGATTGAAAATCAGTTTCTTTAAGTGAGATAATTGAAATGTGTCATGGGTCTCCCTGTGAGAATTATGTTTCTTCATAAGCGAAAAGAGGCATGTAGTGTACTATTAGAAGTAGACGAGCACCGGCGGACATTTTAGGGAAGTTCATGGATGTTGGGTATTTTGTCGAGATAAAAATATTCTGCCTCGCTCATAGATTCACTGATTGGCAAGGTGCATGGGTATTGGGTGGAAAGGTCATTGGATAAGTGTTAAGAGACATTCAAGGGTGCAGCAAGTTAGGGTTATCAAGTGGCACTCTTCATGAATCATGAGAGCAATTACGTTACGCAGTCCTTACTTTTATTTGCAGGAATACTGTTTGATAATTCTGTTTCAATGCTAAATTCTTCTATGGGTCTTGGTTTAATTTGATAATACAAATGGTTTGGCTGATTATTTCTGATAGCTGTTAGTGTGTGCCAACTTTTTCTGCGCCTTATCAATAGCTATTCTTATCTTTCACATTGAGCAGAAGAAGGCGAGCACCAGCTATCACATGGACAATCTATCGATCGTGATCGGCATTGGAGGAATCGGTATGAAGATGATGTGATGGGTGTTAGCAGAGACGGTGCAGGTGGTGATCATGTGGCCAAAGATGGAGTTGCCTCTGGCTATCGTCAAGGCAGGGAAGACAATGACATTTAGGGGTTATCATCCTTTATAATCTTATCAAGTTCACATGTTCCGATTTGGAACTCCACTGTCAGCAGCACCGCCCCCCCCCAACCCCCCCCCCCCCCCCCCCCCCCCCCCCCCCCCCCCCCCCCCCCAACCCCCTTGTGTGAAATTTTTCTAATATGGCCTCTCTTTTTGGCCATGTAAGAAAGCAAGTTTGGCATGTTGTAGAATATCGGCGAGGCTAGTGATGAGGACATTCATGTCAAATCACTGATATATTCTGGGCAAGGAACAACCGGATACCTCTGTAAAATATTTAGAATCTCTAACATGTAAATTCTTTGGAAATGGTTTCCTTTAGATATCAGATTGCGACAACATATTTGCGGCGGAAGAAATGAACTTTTCTAGGGCAGCTGGGGAAAAGAAGACCAAGTAGTGCTTGCTTTTGCTGTCGCAAATGATGCATCTTGGATTTGAATATTGTTTGGTCTCTTTATAGTGGAACTTCGTTATTATAGCCCGGTTTAATTGAGTTAATCCAAGATTAATTTAAATTCAAGTAGCATTTTCTTGCATGAAGTGGCAAAAATCCTGACCAAACGACCATGTTCGTGAAGTCTCTGTCAAGCCAAGGCAGGAGGCTGCGTACGGTTGCCCCCAATCTAGACAATGTACAAACTATCATCGGCAGCTGCTTCATATAAAATAAAAAGACTTGTTGCCGGCCCGCTCCGCGCCTAAACAAGACAACTCATCGCCGGCCCCGCTTTCTCGCTGGTGGAGGCGTCTGTACCTCTTCCCTGCCCGTCTTTGCCAGAGCGGCCGCCGCCGCCCTTTTTGGTGGCCTCCCGACCCTTTTCAACGCCGCATTTTTCTCAGCAGCCGCCGCTGCTGCAGCAACCGCATTCCTCGTCGCCGCAGCTGCTGCAGCAACAGCATTCCTTGTCGCTGCCGCTGCAGCGACCGCATTCCTTGTTGACGCTCCTCCGCCTCCCCGTCTACGTCCGTCACCCCTAGTTGCCACCTTCCTGTTCTCCGTTGATTGTCCACCACCGCTACTCTTTGTAGCTTCCTGAGCTACCACAGGCTGCTTTACCCTGTTCAGTACATCAGATAAGGCATTCGCCTTCTTCATTCCACCACTAGTAGCACTAGTGTTAGCGTTGCTACTCTTCTTCTCTGCCTTGGATGCTGCAACGTCGCTCTTACTCTCCGATGACTGAACGGTTGGCTTCGGATTGCTATTATTGTTAGAGTTCTTGGAGTTGCTCCCGCCTCCCCTGCTTTTACTTGTTCGTAGACCTTTTGTTGGCTTCTCGTTATCTTTCCTCCTACTCCGCGGACTATCCAACACCTCCTCAAATTTTCTCTTCTCAGTCTCTTCCTCCTCTTCACCATCCTCTTCATGGTTTTGGTCTTCTTCTTTCATCACCATGGCCTTGGCTACAGGCTTCTCCTTCTCCTCTTTCTTCACTGCCTTAGAAGCACCGGAGCTGCGCTTTCGGCACGCGACAAGTGTACCAGTTGTTAAGGCACCGGCCTTCTTTGCCGGCAACGAGTCTTTCTCGATCTCCTGCTTCAACTTCACCAGCGGAGTATTTTCATCATCAACAGATGGTGGCAATATCAGTGGGGGTTTAGGCGGCCGTGGAGGTAAGTATGCGGCCATCTCTTTTACAACGACGCTGCGGATATTGGCAGCAGCGGAAGACTCCGGCGAGCCATTGGGAAAGAAGATGGTAGCGTTTGCGCAGAGGAGGAGGAGGTCGCGGAAGAGCTCAACGGCAGAGTGGGGCACCGAGCTGGATTCGAGCTTGGCATGCAGAGTCTGCAGGTCAATGTGCCGGCGTATCAAGTTCTTGTACCTCTGGCTCTCCTGCAAGAAATATATAGGAAAAAAAAACTCACATAAGTCCAGATGGATTTTCACATTGAATCGAGTATATTTCAACAAGCTAAATGTACAGATCCAACGCCCAAGTTACTGAAACCTACATTTACAGACTAAGATTTACACTCACAATCCTCGTAAAATTTACGTGCCAGATTCGATTGCCACTCACAATCCTAATCTTGGGCTTTTCTCGACCATTCGAATTGATAATGGTCAAATTAAAAGCGTTTTTTCTTCTCGTTATCTCCTAAAAAGAAAAAAAAGGTCAAATTAAAAGCGTTTTTTCTACTCGTTATCTCCTAAAAAGAAAGAAAATTAAATAAAAGCATTTGCTTCATCCGTTTGACATGGATGTTGCTTTGTGCCCATTGGAAGGCTATAATAATTCGCCTAACATAGTGGTGGTTATATTATATTATACCACAAACAATGGTTTGACTCTGGATATTGATTGCTTTCATCCAAAGGGACGGTTCCTAATAAGTTGATCTAAACCATTGTGGTATGCTATACCACCATCCCTAAGCAACACCACAAACTCAAATCTCAATTTCTTTTTTTTTTGGGAATATGTAACCTTGGAGCTCAATTTATATCCTTTATATCAATCGAAAACTAAATGAAACGATAGTCCCTCCCAATTAGCACTTGATGAGAATCGAACTCCTAACTTATCTTTTACAAAAAGACATATCATAATTACATTCATGTATTCAATTCTACTAACAAATTGAGCAAATTTATTAAATCAGAATCTCAGTTTCAACCAGAGGTAATTAGATAGTCATTATTGTGGATCAACGGAAACACCAATAAATGCCCGCACTCATGGGACCCGCTATACCAACAAATCACCAAATATCAGATTTCTCGTCCATGAGCTCTATCCCAAAAAAAAGTACCAATGAATTCTCAAACTGAACCTCCATTGAATATTTACCGATTAAAAAAAAATGCTTTTTTTAACAAAATCACTAAGACGATCGTAATATCTGAAATTACCAAAACACCCACTATATTTTATAAACCAAAAAGTTCTTGTATTTTGATCTGTAAAGGTTCAAAATTCGTATTATAACTATAAAGAATACTTTTTAAATAAGATTTGTCAAATTCCAATTCCATAATTTTATATTTTAACTTGAAATCTAACGTCAATCATACGGGTCCTGAATTTTATTTTTTTTTTTTTTTCAAAAAAAAAGGAACACAGACCAACCCAATAAAAAAGATGCACATGCTCGTGCTCGTTACTTCCATGAGATAAAGGAGCACCACTGCAACTTAAAGGGTCTAAACAGACGTGACCCGACCGGCCGAACCCAAGCCTCCCATGAGCAATACACGTGAAACACACGCGTATCATCCACTTGGCATTTTCCAATTCGCTGATGGTTATATTTTTCAAGTAGTCTCGCGCCGTCAGATCGAGATCAAACGGCTATTAGAAGTAGCCTCATTTCGTCCAAAAGCGACACGATCATCTATCTCACACCATCTTAACCGGTAAAACGTGATTTCGAAATACGTCCTTATATTAGCAATTATTTACGAGTTGACCCATCAAGTAATTCAACTCCCAAATTTTGAATTATTAGGTACACTTGCTGCAATGTAATTAATAATCAGTTATTTTTCCTCTGTCCTTTATAGTATTACCAAGATCTGACCCAACGTGCATAAACGTAACTCATCGTAGCTGCTGAACCGTATTTGTAATTCTCCAAGTCCTTTATGCCATCGACCCGTGACAGCGTTCGCGCTTGTTTAATCGTCAAACCCGACTCCCCCTACTGCAGCTGATCTGACCAACACTATTACAGCCGTATCATTATTTTAGTTAATTAATTTAGTGTAATTCCCCATTTACCGTTTCACGTTCGTTTCCCTTCACCTTTCGTTTCCTTTCGTTCTTAGCGGGAAAGAAAAAAAGAGAGCAGGGAGAGACATGGAGAGGGAGGGGAATACCTGGCTCTCGAGCCGGCGCTCAAAGACAGCGCCATGTTCGCTGGACCGGATCAGATCGAGAAAGCCGATCAACGGCTCAGATTTGACGACTGCATCACTCCGCTTCTCGACGGTCGGCGCCGCGTCAGCCTCCAGTTCCATTCGTTGAGCCGACGATTTACCGCGCCGCCCGCCGCGCCGTCGCTTTGACAGACTAGCGGAGCTCTGCACGTCGCTGCTCTCCTTCGACTCGCCGGCTGACTCGGCGGCGACTCGGACTGGATCGGCCTCCGAGCTGCCGTTGAACGATTTCTCGTCCGCCGCCACCGCCGCCAGATCTGGCTTCGGATTCGCGGTAACTTCACCGCCGGGCCTCCTCTCCTCCTCCGGCTTCGGACCGGTCGAGTTTGACTCCTTGCACGAATCACCGGATGATCCGACGAGGAACCGTCGATCATCCATCGCCTCGGGATCCGGTTTCCGATCGCTGCCGGAAACCGGATCCATCTCGCCCCGCTCTCGCTCCTCCTTCAGCCGCTTCACCTTCAATTGCAGCGACCTAATTTAACACAATATCCCAAAAGAATAATCAACATAATTTTCAAAAATATAATAAATAGTAGATCTAGTTGTGTAAGACGACGACAGCCGTTGGATTGACAAATACGCCATTTAAAGTTTAAACTAATAAACCATAAATCATTTACAAAATATATATTAATATATAGATAGGCGGGTAGATCGATCTGGTGGTAATACATGATAGAGACGTCGTAACGTTGGACCTCGCGGCGGAGCTCGGCGACGCGGAGTCGCCGGAGTTCGTCGAGCCATGGGACATCCTCGGTGGTCGTCGCCGCCCCTGAATCAACGTTGAGGTCACCGCCGGCGACAAATCCGGCGAACCTGCGCTGTAGAAGACGGTAGCGCCGCTCGCAGCCCTCGGCGGTGAAGAACTTAGCGGCCGGTACTCGCGCGCGTACCTCCATAGCGACGAAGTCCCACCGGGCGACGCCGTGGCGGCGGACGGCGGAGGCTAGCAGGAGCTCCTCTAACGTCCCCCACATCTCCTCCGCCGCCGACTCTGTCGGTTCGGCCCCCGCCGTTTTCGAGTCCCCGTCCATGGAGGCTCATACAAGTAATCACGCGTTAGGGTTTCGGAATCGCGTTCGTTAAGCGATCGAGCGAGATGTCGAGCTTCTCTCGCTCTCTCTTTTCTCCCAATTTTCTCGTTTATTTCATCTCTCCATCGTTCAGCTCATATACACCGTCAAGCTACTAAGCTATCTCGGCTGTATGTTATATAACAGCGCACACCGGAAGCAACCTATAATAATCACGTAATTGTTATGCAAACTTCCATCTAAAAAAAATCGGACGTGTCTTAATCTGATTAGCTAGATTTGTGGGGCAGGATGCGTTCGAATGAAATTGTAACACATTGATGAAATTACCCCTATATCTTAGCTAATTTACAATTTTGTATTGTAGTTTTTGAAAAGTGGAAAAAGCGGTCTGGACGTGAAAGTCGGAAATGCCCTTTTGAGTGTACGGGCACTACTTATATCGAAATCACCTCTGTCATCCTATACACAGTACATGAAGTTAGCGAATAAACAAGCACTGTTGATACTATGCTCCAATGTTTACTGACGTGGCGGCCTTCGAGTGGGTATCTTCGGTGGATGAGTAGATTCGATAGTTTAAAAAATATCAGATATATTTTATTTGACCAACCTGAGTAGACTATAATGCCCTAGGAGGAAATTTGATTAACCACGACTGTTCTATTGGAATTTAAGCTTAATCCAAATTATCTGCCTGGCCTTCGTTCTCTCCTTAAATAATACGTATTTATTATTATTAAAATTTTGTATTAAACTTGGCTAAATAAATAATAAATACATATAGTATCTATATACAACTCCTATATATATATATATATATATATAATATATATATATATATATATATGAAAGCTGTTATACAATATGGCATTTTAAATAATTTTTAGTATGTCACATGTTATTAACTCTTATTTTAAAAAAGTTATGTGGTATTTGTATTAATTATAGAAATTTATAAAATTATATAATTTATTTGAAGAATATGAAATATCTAATATTATAAATAAATATTTAATTAAAAGGCATAATACCTTTTTTAACCCATGAACTTTAAACAAATGTGCATATATAATCCTGAACTTTAAACTGTACTCGCAATAATCCTGAACTACGAAAAAACGCCCACGATAACCTTACCGTCAGTTTTTCGTAGTTCAGGATTAGCGCGAGTATAGTTTGAAGTTTAGGATTATAGAGGTACATTTATTTAAAGTTCAGGGACTAAAAAAGATATTTTGCCTAATTAAAATAATAAGTTATAAAAATAATCTAAATACAAATATAAAAATTAGTATAAAACAATATATATATATATATATATATATTATTACATTTTTAATATAAAATTTTACTATATACAAAAAATTTTAATCATACATATATATTCTAATATCATTCATCAAATAATTTTACGCACAGCATATAACATTTTTTTCTTACTTTAACAATTATTACAAATAAAGTATAATATTTAATGAAACTAAAATTTATATAAAATTAAAAATACTAAAAACATATTAAAGTTTATAATATTATTATTTAGATATATGAGTTACAATAGTATGCAAAACTAGTTAGTAGAAATAATGATACAGAAGATGGTATACACAATAGTTTAATAAAGGATTTGAATAGGAAGGCATTTAAAGGCTGAAAGACGTAAACGCCCTTGAGAGGGTGTGGGTTTTTTTCTTGTTTGTCGCAGTTCAGTTGCTGGCGACGTGTACGAGAACCAGGCTAGTCCACTCCATCATAATGGGCCTTGCGTGGATTTCATGAGAAAAGAAACTATATAAAGGCCTATTTAGTAAACACAGATCCACTCCCATCATAATGGACCCGAACCGAACCTGAACCGACCTGAACCCGATATTTTGACATTTTTAGGATCGGGTCGGTTCGGATTCAGGGTCCAAATTCGGGTAATGCTTACTCCTACTCATGTGTCTACCCTAAATCCATCCCCCCATTCAATACTGACATGTATTTCTATAGTAACTTCTTATTATTTCAATAAATTTAGTAGTTTTTTTAAACACATATTATAAAGAAAATATTATAGAAATATTTTATGTTTGGAAAGAAAATAATATAAGATACGAATTATCGTGGAATTCTTCTCGGAATCATAATCCCACTTAACAAATATTCCTCCGCATCTAGTGGTCCATTCCATGGAATTCTATGGTTCAATTTTGAGGCAACAAGGCTTATTAAGCTTTATAAATTCAAGTCAAATAATTTGATGTATTTCGGGGTTTTGTTTGGTTACCTTAAAGAACAAAAAAATCAAATAAATAGCGGATGAACTCTTTGTAACATACAAACGAATGTCTGTAGAAAGCATAAAAATAAGCCGAGCGCCTGTGGCACAGTGGCACCAAAATCCTCCCGTGAATGGGAGGTCCCGGGCTCGAGCCCGGATGTGTGGATTTGGAGGGTTTATTCGCGAGTGCGTTGCCACTCGCTCCAAGCAGACAAAAAAAAAAAAAAAAAAAAAAAAAGAAAGCATAAAAATAAATTAGTTTGAGAAAGAAAATATAACAATAAATTTATTGCATTGCGGAGGAGATAACATACAGTCCAAGAGATATAACATGCGGAGCTTCAGATCAAACTCATGCTCATGTCATTGTTAACTTGTGACCATAATTATTACTTCCGTTAGAATTTTTAATTTTAATTTTTTGTGACTTATGATTTTTTTTTTGAAATTTTCTCTATAATTTAACTAGACAAAAAAGAAATTCTAAATTTTTTAAGATATCGTATAATCAATTAGTCAAGATAAAATTAAATAATAAATAATTAGAAAGTAAATTTAAATTATAAAAATATATTACGAAGAAGACGAGACAAATTTAAGGATGGAACTTTGTTTGGTGAAGTTTCAAGGTGGAGCTTAAATCAAGGGAAAAAAATAAAATAGTAAAGAAAGAAGAAATTGGAGAAGGCGGCCGCTATTACATATTCTCCAAAAAACCAAACCCAAAAAGAAAGCACTTTTTCAAATCACACCCGTTGTTTAAAAAAGAAAAATACAACACCGATCGCTGCATATGGGTATAAAAACTCACAATTCAACATTAAACTCCACGTGCTTGGCCACTGCCTTGCATCGGCTTTGCTGTCATTTATTTTACTCGCTATATACCACTTTTTGCAAATTTCAACAAGGTCTTGCCTCCCTTAGTGTATACATGGATTCGCCCCTGCCTACTAGAGATCGAAAGAGAGCGGTGATCTGATGAGAAAGAAAGAGAGAGAGAGAGAGAGAGAGAGAGAGAGAGAGAGAGATACTAGGCTTAATAGAAGAACTATTATCATTTAAATATTTATTTACTATTAGGAATACATTTAGCTAATAAAGATTCCTATAGAAATACTAAGGATATAGTTAGAGTCTAACTAATGACCCTCCAGTAACCATTGTCTTGGGCAATATTTGTATTTTTCGATTAAATTTACATAAAATTTTATCCAAAAAAATAAAAAGCATCATAGTAAACAAAACGCAATCCATGTCCATCGATCTCGTAGAACATTACATGCTTGGAGAATGAACAAGAAAGGAGAATTCGCCGACGACATTTTCTTGCGTATATATAAGATTCGTTTTATTGTCGGAGGAGACGTCCCAAACCGAACGCGCCCATGCTCGAGCGAGATAGTCGTAATATCTGGCCATATCTTTTTTAACTGGTGTTTTCTCCGAAAACACTTCCAACAAGCGTTCATGAGTGTATTTTCTTGATACATTCCCAAGTTGTTTTTGTTCATGCTCTATTCATAAGGTGATACAGAAAGAAAACTTGGGTTTTTATTGAAATCTATCTTCTTTTCTTGGGGTCCCAATATATTATTTTGTATTTTATTTGTTGAGATTTCAAGCAATTTAATCTTTTGCTGCTCAATATCGTCACAGTCCGTGCTTGCCTTCAGCAATTACTGGCATAAACTTTCTTCGTCGTCAATATCTTTTTTTGTTCATGTGTTTGTTTCTTGGCCTATATCATTGTATATAGCTGGCTTTAATTCTATAACCTATACCATTTGGCAAACTTTTTGGTCATTTGCTCAACGTTTTTTTTTTTTTTTATCATTTTTTGAAGTAATTATTATTTAAGTTTATGATTCATACCACAAGTTTGAGATAATATTTTGAAAAGTTTATATTTGGAATTTCTTATTATTTTTAATCAATAGATTATGTAATTCTATAAAATTGAGACTAGACATTCATATTAAATTATAAATATTATTAATAAAATTATTATTTTTCTGCCGTCTATTTTTTTCATAATATACTATTGCCTCCGCATCCTAAAACTGTGGTAGGTGGGATTTTATTGGATGAATTTTTTTTTTTTCTGTGAAGACGTTTTATTGGAAGCAATATTTATATTGTTTATTCAAAATAGCCGGGAAATTTTATGGCAGCTTTTCTTTTCAGGAATTGATACATAAAATTTGAAGACATTAAGGCTGATACGCAATAATCCCAAGAAAAAAAAAGAAGAAAAACTTCCATTCCCCATGAATATATATTCTTAACTTGCAAAGTAAAAAATAACTTACTAGGTAATAATCTTTAAAAGATTTTAATTTGTCCGAGTTTGTATTAATTTGTCATGAATATATGATGCAATAAGGTTTTATTCAGGTAAAAATATTTTGTCAGAATTTCACAAAATATGTCCGAGTTTGTGGATGTTGTATAAAAAATATTAATTGTTTTTAAAGAAATAGACAAAAAAAATTATTTTGTAATTTTTTTTAGAAATAACTGTAAAAGGCGTTATGCAGAAATGGTGCCCCCTAATTATAATTTTTTTTTTTAAAAAAATTGCTATTGAATTAGAGTTGGCGTTTTAGTTTTCCCTTAGCTGAGTGAAATGATAAAAATGTTCATCTCTTTTAAAATTATTCTTTTGGAAAATTCTAAAAAGTATAATTATATAATTTTTGAAATATATAGAAACTAAAAATATAATATCTAAATCAAATTTTAAAAAATTATTATTTGGAAAATTATTTTCACATTATTTTTTTTGGTCAAGAAGAAAATTATTTTCACATATAATATAAGTCGGCCAGCGTGCGGAGCCGAGCGGACGCGAGAGCGAAAAGTTTAAGCAAATTGAATCGGCCGCTCAGAATCCGCCGTCTTCTACAAATACCTTCTCCTCTTCTTCTCGACGCTGTTGATGAAACCCTAGCTCTAGGGTTTTCGATTAAAAAAAAAAGCGCACAATTGTATCTTGTTCTGCGGTTCCAGGATTTCTGTCAATCCCCGGCGCAATGGCAAAGCGAGGAAGATTCGAAACCGGTGCTCCTAATGGCATCAAGCGAGCCAAAGGTAAGATAACGATTAATCTTATGTTTTTCATTGTGCTTGAATTCTCTTCGTATATGCTTTTGATTCCATGGTGAGATTTAGCTGTCAGGATCAGACATTTTCTTTCATTTGGCTTGTATCTTCCTTAATATTTAGCTCACTGCGGTCTGATGTTCTTGAAGTGAGATCTGGTCACACCCTTTGAAATCATTCGACTATGTTGTGTGTGCTACGGATGGATAGACTTTTCTTTAATAAGATATCAAATAGTTGTTCCACATGCTACAGATATTAAGGTTTTAATAGTATTTTTTGACCGGCTACATTTTAATGTATGTTGAATATGTTTCGTCATATTTAGAGATGGATAGTTTAGGGCTTGTTTGCTTCGCCATTTGTTGAAAAGCTGAGGAGAAAAGTATAGCAAAGTTAGGTGGTGGAGAAGTATGGAAATGTAGATGATTGTAGGTGCTTATTTATAACTTTTGAAACGAAGAAAAGTGTTTCAGAAACTATGGAAACCCATGCTTTTGGTAACTCTCGAGGGGCGGCGAGATGGTGAGAAAAATTAAATGCTTGCAATGTCATGACGAACTTGAGGAAACTCGAACTTTACAGAAGAAAACACCCAATTATATTTGTCATCCACTTTATGGGGAAACTGGTGAAGTAAACAAGCCCGTAATCTTGAAAGCCAAAAAGAACAATTTTTTTTTTTAACATATTTTTTAACATTGGAAAGGTAAGCACTATACCCGAGGTAAATATTATTCCTTTTTTTGAAGATGGCTAATTTGATCTTGAAGCACTAAAATTATAAATCATTGAAGCTGTAACTGAGAAAAGATC
Organism: Xerophyta viscosa; assembly: GCA_002076135.1. Classification (NCBI taxonomy): domain Eukaryota; kingdom Viridiplantae; phylum Streptophyta; class Magnoliopsida; order Pandanales; family Velloziaceae; genus Xerophyta; species Xerophyta viscosa. The sequence continues at coordinate 543,174 of MJHO01000085.1, forward strand.
AATAATCTCATGTAACAGAATCGGACTCAGTTCAACCTGGTATAGGAAGCAAATCGAAGCCATGCACCAAATTTTTCAGGTTCTAATCTTTAACTTATCTAATGTTAATAATGCAATATCATGGATTTGTGCAATTAATTAATTTTGGGCATTTTATGTGTCATAGACTTTAAATAAGCAACACATGCTTTTTATAAGAACGATATGCTTTTCAATTAGGGTATACTAGCACATGACACTAGCATGAGAACTACATTTTAATTGTTATGAATCTAATCATTATAGGAGGCTTCGCAATATTGTTTTATCTGCAGTTAATTGCTAATTGATTAGCACTGATTTTCAATACCTCAATAGTGCTGTTTGCCTTATCATTTCAACCTTAGCTGTATTTGCCTTGTTTCAAAATACATCATATTGCTGCTGATATTACAACTATGTTCATTTTGTCTCTTAGTGTTTGCGAACTGTAGTTGAATCACTAGTGGAACACGCTTTTCTCTATTTCGGTTACCAAGAAAAATACCCTGTCTGGTGTAACATGTATTTACTTTTTGGGGAGGACATTTGCTAATCAAGAAACATTTAAAAATCTTTGGTTGAGGGTTTTCTCTTGGTTGTATGTGTGCTATTTTCTTCTGCCTTTTCTTTTCTTTGTTGTAAGATTATTATTATTCTGTTGCCAGTTTATGATAAAGGAACTCATGTGCCACCCTGATATTTATCATACTGACAGTGAACGTACTCCTAACTTATACACACACACACACACACCACACACACGCATCCTTGCCTTCATGGAGTTACGACAAGAATTTACCAAACTTTGAAATGACTAAGAGGTCATATGCTTATATATGAACACACACATACATTCTTGCCTTCATGGAGTTGCAACAAGAATTTAACAAAAAATTGAAATCACTAAGAGGTCATATATGTAGAAGCACTCATGACATACATAGATACATATGACCTCTTGGCCATTTCAAATTCTGGTAAATTCTTGATGTAACTCTGTGAAGGCAAATAGTATTGTATGAGCACTCATGTGTAAATGAATTGATTTTAATTAGCTTTATATATACATACATACGCATACATATGACCTCTTAGTCTTTTCAATTTTTTGTAAATTCTTGTTGTAACTTCGTGAAGGCAAATAGTATTAAGCACTCGTGTAGATGAATTGATTTTAGTTAGCTTTATATGGTTAAAAGGAAATTTTTAATTTACATTTTAGTGATTCCTTTCCTTATTTTTAAATGTTTGCAAATGGTCATGTGATTTGGCTGTGTTTCATAGCTTATCTTGATGCAGACTGAAATGGGCCTATTGTGCCATGAAAGAGGTACAACATTTGCTAATGGTCCTCTTAATTTATTGACTCTAGTTATTCTGAGTATTTGTATTGTGTATTTTTTGTTTCTATGGAGATACAATGCAATGAGTTATTATTTGGTGTTATTGTGGACGTACAAAGAAATTTTGTGTCATGGTTTCCTAAAGTGTATTTTGCGAGTGGTTTTTCCAATTTTGAAAATTATGTTAACGTGCTGTAGTGAGCAGGATTCTTTCTTTGCGTTTGATGCTTGGTTTTTAAGGTTTTTCGAGCTGATTTATTTTAATATATACAAAACATGTAAGAACGGATGGCATCTTTTCTTTGATTTTAAAATGGGCTGGATTTGGTATCGCTGTATATTTGTCTGGTCTGGGATGGGGACCATTCTCAACTGTTTTAAGGTTTTTAGTTGCATGAAACATGGCTATTAATGAACTTCAGTTTAATATTAGTTGCTCTATTCTGACTTGCAGTATTGCTGGTTGCCCCTTTGGCGAGGGTTGTCACTTCTTGCACTTTGTGCCTGGTGGCTACAATGCTGTTGCCCAGATGATGGGCAAACCATCTGTTGCTGCACCAAGAAATCCAATGCCTCCACCTGCACTCCCTGATGGTGGGTCCACACCTGCGGTGAAGTCTCGACTTTGCAACAAGTTTAGCACTCCAGAAGGCTGTAAATTCGGGGACAGATGCCACTTCGCCCATGGAGAAAGAGAGCTTGGAAGGCCTATTGCTCCATCTCACGAAGCTCCCATGGCTCCATATCCATCGATGGGGGGGAGAATGTCTGGTCGTCACGAGCCCGCTCCTGTAGATCTGGGTGCACCAGGAAGTTTTGGTGCCTCAGCAACTGCCAAGATTAGTGTTGATGCTTCCTTGGCTGGTGCTATCATTGGGAAGGGCGGAGTGCACTCGAAGCATATTTGCCGGGTTACTGGTGCAAAGCTCTCCATAAGGGAGCACGAGTCCGACCCCAATCTGAGAAACATTGAGCTAGAGGGTACATTTGACCAGATCAAGCATGCAAGCACAATGGTTAGGGAGCTTATTGTGAACGTCAGTGCTACTGCCCCACATCCTGTGCATCCTGGCCCGCCTGGGAAATCTGGACCGGGAAGCAACTACAGGACAAAGCTCTGTGAGAACTTCACCAAGGGAACATGCACATTTGGTGATCGGTGTCATTTTGCACATGGCGCTAGTGAATTACGCAAGTCTGCTGCTTAACAACTTACTGTTTTGTTCGGCGGACCTAATTGGTGTGACTGAGATGCAGTTACGTGCTAGTAGATTGTTCGAGTCATTGTATCTTTTCTGGGACATGGGATCTGTTCACATGGTTAGTTTCTGGTAGAGATGTTCCATGGTGATTGAATGTTTGATGTCTTATTACGTAGTAACTAGTGTTTTCGTTTGTGTTGAAAGAGAGAGTTGCTTGCTTGATTAGAAGTGTCTGGTACTACTGCATTTGGCGCTAAAAAATACTCTTGGGTTGATGGAGGTGAATTCTAGAATTAATTAGCCTGTTATCTGTTAGCACTTGAGTCCTGTACGTTGTGGAATATTCATATATGCATGTGGTTCTGTAGGCCTTTTTGAACAAAATCTCACCCAGAAATGAGGCAGACTCACTTTGAACCTGCATAGGTCAGTCTTTAAAAACATATAGTATGTGAATTCATGATGTTTGAGGAAAATTGACAAAATACTCTGCTCTTAAAGACGAATGTAAGTGTACTCTGTTGCAGTTGCACCGTTCTGGAAACCATACCCGGTGATGTTGCTGCCGCTGTGCCTGCTAGGCAAGTCTCAGCATTTTTCTTGGTTTGGGATGGTACCGCTTTTTTCCTTTATTTCTGGGAGATTTAGCATGGGGAAACCCAACATACTGAGCGAACTTTGTTAACCTATAGAGGTGGTAAACGTGCACGTAGCAGCAGGTCGCAATCCATGCATGATTTTCTACAAGGAAAAGTCTCTCCAGTCTGGAAATCCAATCTGATAGCTCAACAATCTTTTAGGGAGGATTTGATTAAATTCTCCTATTAACCGTCGATTTGCTTTATAATACGAGTGCATGCCATGATCTTACAACCGACACTAGGAAGAATCAGCTGTATAGCTTCAAAGTTCCAAGTATTAAAACAAGTTAACCTATAGCTAGAGCTTGTATACAACCCACATGATGCAACAAAACTATAAAACAAAAAGTACAAACAATAACATACATAATAAATTGGATATGAGCAATATATAGTATTAAGGTAGCATAATTTTATCTCCAGCTCGGTACTACATTTTATTAAATAGAAAAATAGGAAACTGAAGTTTCATCAGTTCGTTTGTGTGAGATTCAAACTTAACACAAGGGTAAAGATGGGGAAAAAAAATACCAGAACTTATTCATGCTCCGCACTCTTTAATGGTTGGCATAGACATCTTCCATTTTTCAGTACATGAACTGTTACATATAGGGTAAACAAATGAACATTTTATATGATACTTGGTTTATGAATCAGATTCACCTACTCACCGCTTCTGTGTGAAAACGCAGGGGGGCAATTAAATTGTTGGGTTGTGAAAGTCATTGTAGTACGGACCATGCATGACATGCAAAGAACTGCCAGCAAAAGATACATACAAAAACATTGCTGGAGAAAATTTTGAAGGTGTACTCGTACTCTTGATGAGATAGTTTATTATAATATAACACTCCACGGCATACTAAAATCTGCATTAATACAACCACGACATTCGCCCTGTTACCATCAACACAATCCATGCACATACATTAAATCGTAGCCATAGAGAATGTAGATCCTGCAAACTTTCATCAAATATTACACACGAGAGAGAGAGAGAGAGAGAGAGAGAGAAGAAGAAGAAGAAGAAAAGAAGAAAGAAGAAAGAAGAAGAAGAAGAAGAAGAAGAAGAAGAAGAAAGAAAGGAAGAAGGAAGAAGAAGAAAGAAGAAAGAAGAAGAAGGAAGAAGAAGAAAGAAAGAAGAAGAAGAAGAAAGAAGGAAGAAGGAAGAAGAAAGAAGAAGAATTACCAAAGTATGACCATTCACAAATGCATAGTTTGGACAGAGGCGCTAGCTTAACCAGGTCCCACTTTGGGTATATCATAATGCTCACTGAGGTTTGCCAAGTACTGGTTAAAATCTTCGATTCTGTCACGGTGTGACTTGTTAGCAGACTTTGCCAGCCTTCGTACATCTATTTGCTGCTTTTGTTCTATATATCGCCTCTCAGCTGGTGTTAGGTGATCGTCAAAAGTAGGCGGCATCCCATCTTTCCCCAACTTCTCTTCATTAATATCATCATCATTATGATTAATTGTTATTGCAGAACTTTCACCTACAATGAAAATAGGAAAAAAATTAAAATGATTGACATGAAGAGTTTATCTAACTTGGCTTTTTGGCATAAAATTTCACATTCCCTTTGATCCAGGATGTCGGAAACAGTTGGGAGTAAGTATAAAAATGGAAAGACGGTTCTAACACAACAGCGCTAAGGCATCATCAGCAAGCAAGTTTAGGATTGTAAAAATAAAAAAGTATGAACCACTTCTCTATTTTCAACAGAAACTTTGCTAGCTGTATTGACTTATTCAAAAAAAAAAAAAAAAAAAGAAAAAAAAAAGAGTGCTGTATAACGTGCCAAAAGGATAAAGAACATCAACCTGGTGGGAGCTTGTTTCCTTCACTTTGAATGTCAACGTCATGATGGTGCTTCTGCTTTTTCTTCTTCTTCACACCACCACCTTTAACATCTAGAGCCTTTCCTTTCAGCTTCAGCTTGCCCCCAACAACATTCTCGTACGCAGACATCACCTGCACATTGAATTCAGTTTGGATTCCTTAAATAGGGAATGCAAAGGGGGAAAACATAGAAGAACTTAAGAAGCCTTATTAACTTGTAGTCCAAGTAATTCAACCTACGAAGGGAAAGAGTATCATTCATGTTGAGGATATCAAGAAAAAGTCATGTTACATTTAGCATTCAGGTCTTATTCAGTGTCACTAATTTTCAACATCCAACTTTAATCCCTTTTGTACCAGATCTTATAATCGTCAAAGCATAAGAGAAGTTAATCGACAAAGCCTAAAGAAGTTACAGATTTCTAATTTGACAAAAGACTAAGTGTTGTCATAGTCAGCCTATGACGAAGTTAGAAACCAAATAGCATTCTCGAATTACTTCTCACACTTCATCCAAGCAAAAACTTCGAATCGCTTTGCAATGGTGAATCTCAACAAAGAATTCCAGAATCAGTTAAATGAATGTTACATACCAAGTGAAATATACGCATTAGAGACCAGTAAAATATTGGAAAAAGCAAAACTCAGCACAAAAGACATAGTTTAAAGAGTTATCACTAAGATAAATGGTCTAGTCTCAAAGCAACTAGCTAGTCTTCCTAACTGGTGCCAGTCAAAGCGTGTGTGTTGTATTGGCTACCAATAACCATTGCATGAACAACAACGATATGCGTGGTGTATTGGCTATGAAAATTCATTACAAGAACAACAACCATCTCTGAAATGATGAAATCTATTTCAATCCCGAACAATATCATCCCTTTTATACACCTTAGATATCAGCGTAGAAGGCAAGTGCAAATCTGCGCGCACTCTAAGATTTTTACAAAATGGGATGGCTGCTCCATCTGTCGATCTTATAAGCCCATAGGCTATAGCCAGCTTCTCCCTTCGATATTAAAACAGAGTTCTTTCTCATCCCCCTCGGCATCTAATCTTGCCTCAGCTAAGTCAGCTGTAAAACCAAGTTTCAGCATCTCCACAAAGAACTCAATGATTGCTCTCCTATGTCAATCAAACTACGTCCAGGTGTTTTTCTTATTCTTTTATTCTTCATTTCATTCCAAACCCTCATGGCATGTCTAGTACCAATTGAAGCATCAATATGTGACAGAGGGATGTAGCCAGTGTTTGGCATCCATCTTACAAGACGCTTCATTGGTTCTTCAACAATTTCAATGTTCTTATAATTTTAACATGAGGCAAGCAATGTTCTCCATATGACAGCATTTGGTTGGATGAGCATGTCCTCAGTAAATCTAAGTGCATCATTGAAAGTCCAGCTAGAATATCAACCATGCAACCATAGTGTTTAATCTTGGTGTTATACCATAGCAATAGCTTATCCTATCAAAAGATTGTTGCCTTTAACAACTAGCCCGGCATGACCACATGCAGATAGGAGAGTCATGAAAGTAACATCATTTGGTGGCAGACCTATTTGTATCATTGATTTATAGTACCGTAAGGCGTCTCTTCCTAGTCCATTATTGGCTAAACAGGATTAAGACTGAGTAACACCCAAGGTTTAAGGTGTCGTTTCGTGCCGACTTTCGATAAATTTCAAACTGAAGACGTGCCGATCCATAATTCTTTTTTTTATTTTTAAACTATTTATAAACAAATTATACAATTACAAAATAAAAAAAAAATCCAGCCCTACACGGGCTGGCCAACCCATGTAGGGCTGGTTAGGCAGCTTTAACATGGCTGGCCCATTATTGCTTAAAAAAAAAAAAAAAAAAAAATTCTAGAACTATCTTATTCCTAGCGCAAGCGAGGAAGAAGAAAAAAAAAAAAAAGAAACACTGTGAAGGGAGAGAAGAGGGGGCGGGGGCTTAAAGGAGGAGACAGTGGGATGGAGATCTTGGCTGCGACTTCTCTTCTCCTCTTTTTTTTTTTTCTTTTTTTTTTAAAAAAAAATAAATAATAAATAACACTGTCGTGCCGTGCCGTGCCGTGTCGGTCGGCTCAGACTGACCGGTTGTCCGTGCCGACCGGCACGGCCGAAACGGGCTGGTACAGCTGGAAAACGGCCTTTCCGGCCGTCTCCGTGTTGGATCCTGACGAATCCGGCAAGCGCCGGGCGGCACGATACGAGCCATCCGGCCCCTAAAACCTTGGTAACACCATATATTCTTGGATGGTATGTTTTCAAACATCATGCTCTGTACACATCCACACTTGGCATAGAAATTCATGAGGGTGGTGCCAAGATTTACAATGAGCTGCATCTTCTTTAGTCAAATGTATGAATATATACACTTTCCCATCTCTAAGGCACCCAAAACAGCACAAGCAGAGAGAACGCTAGCCATCATCACCTCGTTTGGATTCACACATGCTATCTGCAATTGTGAAACATTACAAGCGCTTCCCGATAATGATTGATTGTGCGTAACCAGCTATCACAGCACTCCATGCTAGTACTGTCAAAGGTGTGCTTATGCACACCTCGCCTTGTCCTAGACACATTGAGCAAATGTGTGCCTATCTCAGATCGAGGCCAGGATCCTTTACAAGGCGTGCCTAGGTGCACCTTGTAGAGGCGCATGGACACGCCGTAGTGCATCTTATACAGGATGTCGGACCCGCCTGCGTCCGCCTTATAAAGTTGAGGCTTTAGCGTTTAAGGGAAAAAAAGATAGGAAAATTCATGCACTCCACCCGTGCCATAATAGAAAACTGCACATCCAAATAGAAACCCTAGCTATTCTGCTTTATTTTTTCCGTTTTTGTTGCTATTACTGTTGATATTGCTACTTATTTCTTTTTTTTTCCTACCGTGAGTCTTGTTTGTATGCTTTGCACAGGGTTCTAGGAGCCCCCTTGCACCTGGTTGTGCCTGGTGCCTTTGACAACTTTCTCCACACAACAACACCTTCAGATGGCATCTCATCCAGGAAGAATCATGCTTTCTCAACTTACCCACCATAAGAATGCACATCAATGACAGAAGCAACCAAATTTCTATCTCCCAATAGATCATTTTCTATCGCATACTTTGAGTATTTGTTGAACAAGTTTCAAGTCACCTAATCACCCAAGTTCCAATATATGCCAAAATAAGCCCATCCACTTCCCACCTTTTAAATACCTAGCAAATATGGCATTCCAAGTTACCGTGCTCTTTGTTATCAAACAAACAAAATGAGCAGTTGTAAGCGCAACACAACTAGCATACATATGACTCAAGCTGTTGCCCACAAACACATCATATATAAGCTAGAGTTATTGAGCATTAGAATGAGCTTGGGTCGCTACAAAAAGAAATCGGAGACATGGACACACCTTTTTGGGGACTATCGTGGTGGAACCCGTAATAGGAGGGTACGCCCTCGTAGGGATCTCAAACTAGCGAAAAAATTCCACGCCCAGCCCCGACCGATACTCTGGGATCTGAGTACAAGCCTTCCATGAACGGGAATTCCTGTCGCGGGGTACATAAGATTTTCCGAAGGACATCCTAAGGGAGTTTTTATCCCACGCGACCTAAACAAATATATATATATATATTATATATATATATTATATATATATATATATATATATATATATATATATATATATATAACTTTCAACATGAAAGTTGTAGATTTTGATAAGATCTATAACTTTCATATTGATATTTTTTTCCAAAATTGATTCTAAATAGGTGATGAGGTTCTAAAGTTTTAACGTCTTAACGAATTTTTAAGACTTTGGAGCACCAAAATACCTATTTATAATCATTTTTGGTAAAATTTTCAAAATGAAAATTGTATATCTCATCAAATTGCACAACTTTAATATTAAAAGTTTTTCCAAAAAATATATGTAGATATTTTTTTGAGATATCAATGGATGGGACGGTGCAAGGGATCCGGTGCAGATGATCTTCATCCAAGGAGCCATTATATAACAGATATCAGTGCATAGGTATAAAATCTTGATACCGTATCTCCATCCTTTACAAGTTTTACATTGTAAGCGGTTCAATGCGCCTAAAATCAAGAAATTAGATGGTCGCGGAAATCAAATCTACTTGTGAACATAGGCGGATCCACCGTATAGCCAGTGAGGCCAACTGACCCCACTTAAATACTGTGAAAGTAAGGTGCCAAGGAGGTGATAGTTACCTCGCTCGGCAGCGGGATCAGAAGGCGGAGGCAGAGCAATCAAGGGAGGAAAAAATTCAGTCGGCCGGAGAAAGTAAGCTTACATTCTCTTCTCGTTACAATTAATGCCTAGCAGTCTGAACAAATTTGAACCCTAAAAATACTGATACTGTAACGAACTCGGCAAATAAAAACTGAACTGAGAATCTTGAACCAGTGGGATCACTCAAAAAGATCATGGGCGGCGGATCCACTCTATAGCCAGTGGGGTATATAGTCTCTGTGAGATACTGCAAAACAAAGGCATCGAAGATTGTGATAAATACCTCGCTCGGCGGCGGGATCAGAAGCCGGAGGCGGAGCAACACGGGAGGAGGAAATTCAGTCGGCTGGAAAAAAATGTTTTGGAGAGAGGGTCGCCGAAACGGGCGAGGAGACTGATTTAGATAGAGGGTTGCGGCTTCGAAGCTAATTCGGTTCAGAAATTTATTTTTATTTAGATTTCAAAGCTAATTCCGCTTTTTCTATTGAATACTATATACTTTTAAAAATAAATTACCTGCTATTTTTTAATCTAAAATTATCTTATAAAATAGAACACTCAAATCTTATCTGATATTTAAATCACATATTTTATTAGAAAATTTAGATACTTATATAATATTTTAAAAATATGCCGTTTATATTTATGTACGTTTTTTATAAGTAAATTATTTAGTACAATCAAATCAATTTTGACTGAGCAATCTAAATTTAACATAATATATAAATATGTATTTAACATATTATTTTGATATTAAGATTTATATACGTTTTATATGTCACTTTTATTATTAAGCTAATATATATTTATGTCATTGAAATTATTATACGGTTATAATTCAATATTTACTACTAGTAAGTCAATTGCTTTGATTTACAATGATGTACATCTACTTGATCATTTTTTTCTACCTTAATCTTTATATAGATAAGTTTTCAATGTTATATTATATTTCTTTGATTTTCCAAAATATTTATATTATGTACTATCCAGATATAATTATTCATATATTGCATTTTTTTAAAATATGAATAATTATAAAACAAAAGCTAAAAAAATATAATATGATATAAATTTTAATTAGTCATAACTATATTGGTTAAATGCAGTGTATAGTTATTGTAAACTTAAATTTTAATTTTTTATTTAATATTATATTAATATAAATATAAATTATACTATCTAATACATTAATATAGAATTAATTATTTGATATATTTTGTTAATAAGCGTATATATGCACCAAAATATTAGATTAAAAAATAATATGGTTTTTTCAATATACTAAATAAAAATGGTAAAATGGAAAGATTAATTTTTTTGAGATTAGCATGAGGAAAATTCTATCCGTAACCGACCGTGTTCGAGCGATCGTCGTAATAGATAAATCCACGGATTGCACCGATCCATGTTCCATCAATCGAGGAGATCCATCCTTACGAATAGGACAGACCACTACGCTCGCCTCCGAATGGATCTCAAATCTAGCCAATTTCACTTCCCACGAGGTACAGTGAAGAAAAATCTCCCGACACTCCCGTAGGCGAGGCGCCCGTGGGAATTCGAACCTGGGGCGAGCGGGTCCTGAGCCGCCCGCCCCATCGCTTGTCCCACGAGCGCGGGACAAAATGAAAAGATTAATAAAAAAATATCATATAATAACAATAAACATTTGTCACTTGCTAATATATTAGTTAATTTTAAGTTTTATTTACTACCAAAATTTTAAATTATTGACTCCTCTAATAGTATTTTTAGATCTGTCACTGTTAAAATATAAATTATTATAATCGAAGAATAAATTTTTATTAAAAAATAGATTAAGAATAAATTTGAAATTAATAATAGATCGGTGGGAATAAATACCGTTCTCTGCGGCATGATCGGCGGAAAGGGACGGTGTGGCGAGAGGGAGTCGCTGGAATCCTAGACGGAAGATAAGTCCAAACATTTTGCAAAGACGGCTTACCCAAACTGGTTGCATAATCGGGCTTTCATACTTGTTTTTGTCAAAACCCCTTTTTTGTCCTCGAAAAATAAATTGTCATTCCTCAGTGCAAATAAATACTTAAAATACTTAATATCTACTATATCATTTCTAATTAATCTGAAGTCTTGTTTCATAAAGTTGTTTAATTAAAAAATTATGCATTAGGCGTTTCTTCTTCTAGATCAGGCCATAGCTTGTTTTTACTACCAGATTTATGTGCTTCTATGTATCATGTCCATATTTGACCAATAAATCTATTTTTTATGTATCATATCCATATTTGGCCAAAATGATATGGGGAAGATGTGGTCTCAGCATTTGGCGACTCAAATCTATGTAGACGTCACAAAGGGACAAACTATAATGATATAATGACAATTATATATGAAAATTTGGATTTAGAAAATTAATTTTATTTCTTTTTTTCAAAAAGAATGATAGAAAATAATCTTTTCCACGCCGAATCATCATCGTGGTGGCACAAAGGACATGTCGCCAAGGGCATTGATAATACTTTCGAAGCCGGATATAGCACCTTTGGAAGATTCAGATAGCAATTAACAGATTAAAGAGACGACGAGAGAGAGAACGGATAAAGAGAGTGAAAGATGGAAAGAGAGAAAGAGAAAAAAAAGGTTGCTGAGAGTTCAGAAAGAAAAAAAAATGCGAGTTTATTATCATATATTCGAGTAGTTCATAAAAATAAAAAAATTTGGAGAAAAATGGATTAGTTCGAAATATGATCTTATCTCATAATATTAATTAGATAATTAATGTAATAATATAAGTCACCTTCAAATTTTCTCTTACCATTTGATATGTTATAAATTTTAAAATATTTATTTAAAAATAATTTGAAAATTTAATAAAAAATTTACTCTCACTCGATTTAATTTTCTACATTTAATTTTTTTTAGAGACATTTAAATAAAAAATATTTTTAAATTTGTTAATATTTTAGAATAGTAAAATACATATTTAATAAAATTTTTAAGAAATTTAAATATAAATATTACGAATTTTATTAAAATATATTATTTTATAATTAAAAATTTTAAAATATATCTGAGAACAATAATTTACAAAAAATTTTAAAGAAACGACTGATTATAAGAAATTTTTAAAATTTTCAAATCCTGATATACAATTATCCTATAGAATATTAAAATTTAGAAATAATTTTGTCATTTAAAAAAGTCTCAAACCACTAGAAGGCCAACTTTAAATATGAAAGCATTTATTTGACAAAGAAGACATTATAGAAATTACTATTCTACAAATTTGAGCATCTTACGAACCTAAGTTCCTTCTGAATGAAAAAAATAAATCATTTCGACCAACCAACCGTAAAAGATCAGCGATCATTTCCTCAAAGAAAAAAGAAAAAAAAAGTCCTGTTAAAGGACTTCGCAAATTGTAGAATTATTGGAAATATTGAACTTTTAATCAACTTCTGAAGTAGACCTCCAGTAAGAATTTATGATATCACACCAAGTGGAGATTGTAAGCTCAAAGAGTTCTTCCATAACACAAATGCACAATCTTCTATATCTATTCATAACATAAAGCACATTCCTAACAAACAAGACAAACATCATACACAAACATTTTTCCCAAAAAAAAAAAATTATATCAACCCAGAATTACACAGCACAACTACAGAAATGCCATGGATATCGACTCTAAGCTCCATCGGTGCCGGCGGTAGCGCCGGGCTCGCTGCCAAGGTGCGGGCTGTGGGCGGTGGAGGGCCGCTCGGTGCCGGTGACATCGGAAATGGGATCCGAGTCGACCTTGCCGCTATCAACATGGCCGTCAGCAGGCTCGCCGGTGCCATGGCCGGGAATTGCTGAGGTGGGCACAGTGCTGCGAGGCCCAGTGGATTCCGTGGTCGTTGGCTCGTGAGTTCCCGTTGTTTGATCGCGTGCGCTCGTGTTATATGCTATGGCTGCTTGTTTACGAGCTTCGGCCTCGCCGATCTTTTCCTCCTTTTGCTGTTCTAAGGCTTTCTTCTCTTCTGGATCGTTCGCTGTTATTTTCTTCGACTGCCAAAAGTAAATCCAATTAAACTGCATTGAATCTAAGAGACGGTATCTTGCAATAATTTCTGAAATTGATCGCACACAATCAAATATTTCGAGATAACGCAAAGCCAATAATTTGGCAAAATTGCACAATTTTTTTTAGCAATAATCTGAATCAAATGAGAAATTTTGTTCCCTGGGACCTGTCTACAAGCTTTCGGTGGCCTTTGGTAAAAATTTCATCATTTTCTTACCAATTTTGTTTACAAAAAATTCTTAATCATCGTTCCCAAAAAAGAACGTGTCAAAAGAAAGTTACGGCAATCTAGGCTGTAATTACCTAAATAAAAACAAAAAACACGCACAAATTCGAATCAAAAGGGCACGATTTTAGTTTCTGGTTATGCTAAACTGCAAGGACGCAGAAGAGTATACCTTCTCCTCAACAACAGCTTTAGTCTTGTCGAGTCCAGATACGGCGGACGCTCCGATATTCGCCGCCGTCGCCTTCATCGACGCCGCTGTGTTCTTTGCCGTTTGCATCTCTCTTCCAATCCTCTCTTTCGTAGAAAACAAAACAATTAAATCTAGATTTCTTCGTGGTGTTCCAGAACAGTACAAACCAAAGACATTGTCAGATGGATATAAAGGGAGATGAGAACCCACGTAGCTTCGTCACGTCGCTGATTGGAGAAGCCGACGTGGATCGGTTCTAGGAGGTTCCATGCAATGCAAAGTATTCTCTCCAACCACGTGGTGATTGCTGGTTACGTGAGGCTTGGTGGCAGTTAATTGCGGTTTCTCGTGTAGCTTTCGGTACAAAATCTATGCATTTCGTGAAGAATTTCTGATTCCAATTACGCAGTTGCTCGCGAGAGTTCGTTTCCGATTCCAATTCTACAGGGTCCTATCTAATTTTCCTCCATAATTAATCATTGTCCGTAATGCCTTTCTATAAAAAATTAGTGGACGAAGCAATTACTTTTATACCCACTATAATTAATTATATATATTTCTTTTTTAATTTAAATAAAATTTTTTATTTTTATATACTATATAGACTGACGAAATTATACTTTTTAAAAAAAAGTAATGACAATTAATTTTAATAAAAATAATTTTATTATTTTATATAGTTAAAATAGTATAAAAATATTATTTTAATTTCAAAAATATATTTTTATTTTAAATTACGGAAAGTATAAAATGCAACTGGCTCTTAGTGATCTCACTCCTATTTTATGGAGGCGATTGGTTATCCATTATCTTCATGCCGCGGCTGTTTTAGATAAGATTTGTAGGTAGAGAATTTATGGATAATTTTGGCTGATATTACATTAACAAAAAGTTTCAAACTTTTTCAATGATCAAGCACGCATGTCTATTTTATCAATTATTGAATTATTTATCTTATATTGATCAAGAATGATTATTGATTCACATTGAGACGGACGTGCGGATCCTCTGCCCTGCTCGCCTAGGAGTGTTCATATACAGGTCCGGACCGAAAAATAGGAACGGACCGGTTAAACTTCGTTCCGATCTACGGTCAAAAGATTGGCTATTAATTGATCATCGGTTCGGTCCGATCCAAGACCGAAAAAATCGAGGACCAGATCGAGAACTGATTTAAATAAGGTTCAGACCTAATATTCGCGTATTTGAACAATTTAAAAAGAATTTGGTCTTAATATTTGTACGTTTGATCAATTTAAATAAGATCTACTTTAAAACCGGACCAATTTTTGGTCCGAAATCATACCGACATACGCATTACAACGATTCGTAGGACTTAAACCGCTCTTTTGCTATCCGGACCGGTCTGCGGTCCTCCTTTTCATTTGGGTTTGGTCTTTGGGCCAGTCCGGTACTGTCCGGTCTGGACCGGTTGAACACCCCTACGCTCGCCTGTGCCCATCTGTTGCTCCCTCTATCCTTGCCGTCCATCACGCGTAGCACTTATCTCGAAATACTATTTAAAATTTTCGTCTGCTCATTTGATCTATTAAGCATTTTTAGAAGAATTTAAATTATAAAATGAAAATTTTGATGTGATCTACAACTTTCTAGTTAAACATTATTTTAAAAATATCAAATAGTATGTCAAAATAATAATTAAAATTTTAATTATTATTTTGGATAATATTTGATATATTTTTGAAATTTATTTAACTACAAAAGTATAGATCAATCAAAACTACAACTTTATAATTCAAAATTTTTCACAAAATGCTTAAAAATAAGTCAAATGTGTTGCCTTAAATTTTTATATAATATCATGTTTACGAGATTTAATATAAAATTTACGGTAACTTATTTGACCTATTTTTAAGTATTTTTGTAAGAAACTTTAAACTATAAAATGTAGATTTTAATGTGATTTACAACTTTATAGTTGAACAATTCTCCAAAAATATCAAATAATATATCAAAATAATAATTAAAACTTTGATTATTCTTTTAATATATTATTTGATATTTTTTGAAAAATGTTCAATTAGAAAGTTATAGATTATATCAAAATATACAACTTTTTAGTATGAAATTTCTCGTAAAAATGCTTAAAAATAAGTCAAATAAATCGACGAATATTTTATACACTATCTCAAAATAAGTGCTGAATATGATGGATGGATAGCGGCCGCAGTGACCGGTCGCAGACGTTCTGCGTCCATTAAGACCTTTTTAAACAATGTCGCCAGCCGCCGAGGGTCATAAGCTAAGACACCAGTAAATTTTATGGATAATTATATTTCAGCTTCCTATTTCAAATTGTTTGTATTTCAGTCTTAAAATACATTTTCACACCGACGCAGCGGCGCACTGCTATGTGGCGCGTTTCTGTATTTTCGAAGCTGAACGCGAGACCTTTGAAATAGGGGCTGAAATGCAATCATCCTTAAAGTTTATGTGGTTCTGTAATTATAAAATTTATGAGTAGTACTGGAGCTAAAAAATCACAATTTTTCATTATGTTTTTATTTATAACATTTAGAATTCTTTTTATTATATTAATTAAATAATATTTAATTGACAGTTTGAATAAAAATCAGAATCAAAATAATAATTTATTAAAATTGAAATTAAAATAGATAATGTCATATCATATTTAGTTCAACAATCAATACGAAAGAATTGAAATATCTACACATTATTATTATAGTGGTATTCGCGAGTTGGAAAAATTCGTAATATTTTTTACGGAATTGAAATGATTTATAATGGTGACGATTATAATATAAATAAAAAATCAGTAATTAGAATAATTTCTACTTTTAGCGACTATTTTCTAAAACTAATCTAAGACATATTCTTTGACGTACCTCACCATCTGCCGAGGACCATTATGTAAGATACTAGTCAAATTTTCTGGTGACTCATAAATTTTCTGGTGAATTTATATGCATAGGATCCAAATATTATTGTTATTTATAATGTTAGAATTTCCGATCTTTTAAATTAAAAGTTAATCAGCTTGACCAATACTATAATTTGTCTAGAACTATTATATATTAAAAAATAATTGATGATATCGTAGTAGATAAAATAAATAAATATTAAAAACAGACAATAGATATAATTACTCGTGGGCCGTCCACCCGCTCTAAGATGTGTTTCAAATGTCTTGAGGACACTTACTAATTTTCCAATTAATAACATGGATAGTAAAATCAACTGTTATCACTGTAAATGACACTGAAAATTAAATTTAAAACATTCAGAAAATTAAATATACTTTTGGAAGCATATTTTTGCAAATAAAATGTTTAAACTATTTCTGTACAAACATAAATACACTTCTTTACTATGTGGGATATTATTTGTGAAGGATCCTGTTCAAGAAATTTAATAGTAATTATATACTTTCAAACAAAAAGTTTGCAAAATTAACATTTTGTATAGAACGATGACATTTATATCTTTTATCCTTTATCATTTTGGACCAGTTCGGAAAGTAAAATTCTGATCTAATACCTCTATCGAACTAAAAAAGAAGTAGGGAAAGTTATCACTTCTCAGGCCTAAGTCTTACCGTGTTTTAAAAGCACTCTCTCTCAAACTGGCACGTTTGGTTTTCTAAGACATCATTGTACTAATCGGTACCAGCAACGGTCCTCTCGATGAATTCTTACACCGTGGAGAAAATAAGTCAACGAAGTGCGAGGGTCAGCGAATAAATTAGGTTTGATGCTTCTCATAAATGAGTTCAAGACATACAATTTTGTCTTTCTACCTATATTTGAACTATTGTTTTATTAAAATTACAAGTTGTTAAGAAAATAACCACACATCAAATAGTTAAGATATCTTCTTTATACACCCTCAGTGCATTACCAATTTCTCAAAAGGGAAATGCTATATAACTCCAAAATCTTTCTTAATTTGTTAGAGATTCGGGAGGCCACGAATCTAACGGTGGTATTAATCAGCGCTGGTCTAATTGATTAAAAGAGACAAGATGTTGAGAAGAGACCACATCTACTCCTCATAAAGAATATATCAGAAATTCGAATTCTGACAAATGTGAGTTGGTTGAGAGACTTACCGTACCGCTCCGTTCTCGATCAGAATGTATGATAGAAATCGAACCCGACATCACAGACCTAAAAAGAGCAATAATAAATAAATAAATAAACCAATGGTGGGACCAAAGTTGCACCAATATAATTCTCAAGGGACCATTTGTGCAAAAGTAAGACATCGGAACAATTGATAATCTAAAAATTGTTACTTTAGACTTCTGATAAAATTAAGATTCAAGAGTGTAATGTAATTTCTTTTTTTTTTTTTTAATATTGATATTGAAAAATTCTGCCAGTAACTGACTTATTTTTGTGCAATCATCGTAATAGATAAAGCGATGGTGGCACGACTTATATTTCAGTAATCGAGAAATCCAATCTTTCGATCTGAACAAGTCCGAATGTTCATCTTATTCTCCACGAATACATATAGGATAAATCAATCTCCCCTATTCACAAAATTTGAACCTGAAATCATAATTTTATGAAACCATCCATTTTAGATGCCATGAGCATGCATGGAAAGCTTGTCATTAAGGAAGGGAGTATCCCACCTCAGACTTTCTACTCTCAGAGACTGTATAATTTAGTTCTTGAAAACGAAGAACGCTTAATTTGGCGATGAGGGTAATTACGCATCAGCCTTCCTATTTTCAGAAGTTATATGAATCGTCCCCTAAAAGTAGAGAGATGTCTGACGTGACGGCACGCGTGTATTGTCACGTCAACATATTTTTTTATTTTTATTAATTAATTTATACTTTTTTTTTCGTGTGCACTGAAAAAAAAAAGGCTGATACACAACAATTTTTTTCTTGTGCACTGAAAAAATAAAAGAATATTCAATATGGTCAAAAGCAAAAAGCGCCAACAAAAGCTCAAACAAGGTCAAACATCAAATTTGAACCATGAGAAGAACTAATGGACGCTCAAAGAACACCGGACGTGAGTAGTGGATAAATATAGTTATCAAAACTCCTAATATTAACACTAATCCAACTATAAATACTCATCTAAATCATCATGTTTTCATCAAAATTACTGAAAGAAATAAAATTATTACTGAGAAAATATGATTCTGAAGATGGAGCTGTCATTGATGATTGTATGCCTGCTCATGAATGTCTGCGTCGGCGATGCTAATATAGGGAGGCTCTTGACCAGCTTGGCGACGAGCACTGCACCGACGGTGGCCGCGGCGAGCTCGGGGACTTTTAATGTGAAGGATTTTGGTGCTAAAGCTAATGGACTATCAGATGATACCCAGGTTCTTTTATTTTTCATATATTTTTCTTTTTTTGGTGTTTAGAGGTTCAAATGCGATATAATATTGTCATAACTTAGGAACTACTTAGTGAAAAACAAAGCAAATTTGATAAAGAATAACAAATTTTTATGGAATTTAATATTATTATGCGCCTATTTCAAAATATATAAATCAGACATTTTATACAAACCCATAATGCACGTTCTAATTGATTCTCTACATTGTATTACTTCTGAGTATTTATTTTGGATGAAAATCAGAGTTTTAATGAAATTTCATATTATTATTCACCTGTTTAGCATATGAATCAGATATTTTAAAAAAGCATAAAATACTAATCATGATTTTTCATATATTTTATTTTGCAGACAATTAACTTCTTTTTTTTTTAATTTTTTTGATGCATGCAATGGAAAACAGGCAATTCTTGATGCATGGAAGGCGGCATGCAGTGCAACAGGTGACGTTAAGCTCTCAATACCTACCGGAACTTATCTCGTCGGTCCACTGGCCTTTCATGGACCCTGTGCAAATGCTCAGTCACTAACTTTTCAGATTGAGGCAAGTATTTTCCAATAATATCATCATATTATTTATTTATTTTTTTTTCCTTAGTGATATTTCAGGTTCATTTTTTAATGGAGAAGGCTAATGAGAAAAAAAAAAACTGTTTTTTTAGGGTACGTTGAAGGCGATGACAGATTTGAACAAGTTCAAGGCCAACACTTGGGTTGAGTTTGGTTGGGTTGATAATTTGTTCCTCACCGGCGGAGGAACCTTCGACGGCCAAGGGGAAGTTTCTTGGCCTCTCAACCAGTGCCCTAAACATAAGGACTGCAAGCTCCTCCCGAATGTAAGTATTGGTCATCGTAAGTCCTGCCGTACAGAATAGATGTACGCGGTCATACCTCAAATAAGACTGTTTTCATAAAACTATCAGTCTGAGATAGCAAATCCAAAACACACGAGCAAGTAAACAAACACGTACAGAACAAACAATCATACCAACCATGTCCGGAGTATGAACTACGCGCACATAAAATATTAATAATAATAATATTATTATTCCTAATAACAGAAAATAATAAAGATAAAAATAAAATAAAATAGGATATAACTAAGAACAATATTGCATGTAATAGAAATAATAATGAAACATGGTTGTCTTTGCAGTCAGTAACGTTTGTGAACGGCAAAAACATAACTGTGAAGAGCATCAAGTCACAGAACAGCAAGTTTTTCCACATGGCAGTGCTGGGCGTCACTGGATTCAAAGGCGAAGATATCACGATTACCGCCCCGAAAACTAGTCCTAACACCGACGGAATTCATATCGAACGATCTACCGATGTTAAGATCACTCACTCAAACATTGGTACCGGAGATGATTGTGTTTCCATTGGACAAGGGAACTCTCAACTGGAACTCACCAATATTAACTGTGGACCAGGCCATGGCATCAGGTTAACTCTAAAAACCATTATTTTTTTTCTCGCTCATAGTTTCACGTACCGATCAGTTTGGCCCAGTGCCGTTCGACACATATTTATTCTAACAGTTACGGTAAAATAGTACAGAAAAATCTTATATAGAAATTATTAAATCAATCTTAACTTTTTTACTTTTAAAAATAACAAATAAATGTTGACAGACGACATCATCAGTAATATCGACACGTGCCGGGATCTGAGTTTCTAAGATTCGGCTCGACCCGACAGTATAAACCTTGATTTCACTAACATATATTTTAACTAGTGTGGGGAGCTTAGGAAGATACAAAGATGAAGGAGATGTTCGCGATCTCGTCGTCAAGGATTGCATACTGACCGGAACAGACAACGGTGTAAGGATCAAGTCATGGGAGAACTCGCCGAAAGCAAGTCAAGTGCAAAATTTTACATTTGAGAATATCATCATGAAAGATGTGCTCAATCCGATCATCATCGACCAGACTTACTGCCCGTTCGCGTCCTGCGATACCTCGGTGAGCTAATAACTTAAAAAAAAGTTCTTAGAAGATTATAATCACGACAAAACTTTGAATTTATTATATGACTTTGAGTTGAAATTAATAGGTACCATCCAAGGTGAAGATCAGTGATGTCACCTTCAAGAACATTACAGGAACTTCAAAGACATTAATGGCGGTAACATTAGATTGCAGTAAGGCCAACCCTTGCCAAAATGTGAAGCTTCATGACGTCCAGATCACCTACACCGGTGATTTGCCCGGCACCGCCAATGCGACATGTAACAATGTGAAGGCCACATATGTTGGGACCCAGATTCCTCCTCCTTGCTCATAATCTACCAAGTGTTATTAAAGCACAATGCTCCCCGGATGAGTTAATATTGATCAGAGGATGAGAGTTTACATAATTTTCTTTTTCTTTTTCTTTTTTTTGTCTATCTGGATCTTCAGACCAGATAATGAAGAGGTGGCTGATTTTTTGCCCTTTCTCAATAAATGTATAAAGAAAATCCAACTATATAACACTATTGTTATTCAACTTGATTGTTTCGCCGATATATGTAATTTTAGATGAAAGTAATGGTCTAGTATCCGTTACCTATGAAACCCGAGTTTTGTAGTATTGAGACGTAAAATCTTGAAAGCTTTGCCTCTAATCCGCTCCTTTAAGCGCTTTCTATAGGAAAATTTGTATGCATCCGTCTATTGGAGCTCAAGTAGAGCATCGCAAAAAATAGATCTACGACTACGAGGAAAATTTTTGTTGCGACTGTCTACGATCACAGAGGCGATGAGACGTTGCTTATGCAACATTATCACAAAGGTAACCAAAAGTTTCTACAACATACATTATATATATACAACTGAAATTTAGTATTCTTGGTTGAGAATTCAAGTATAATTTCATCTTCTACAAGCCCGGAGGGTCTTGGTAACCAAGAACACGGACGCTCTTAGAGTTCCATAGGAAATATGCCATTACCTAAGAAAAGTAAGGTGCGGATTCAATATATTATGTTCCTTTAATTGTTTGCTGATGTTTTGTAGATTCGAATCCGCATGGGATGAATTTTCTAACAGAATTTTTAAAAATTCAATGTATTCGGTGGCAGAAACTCCCGTTCATGAAATGCCTGTAATCGAATCTCAGAATGTCTGTCGTAACTGAACGTAAAGATTTTCCGTGAGTTTAAGATCCCTACGGCTACGGAGGCATACGCCGACATTACATATTCCACGACGATAATTTATAAAAAAATTTGTTTGTTTATTCTGTTAAACATACATTTATACTTCATTAATATAAAAAGATGATGGATTGGGGATAATAATTTCAAGGTTTTTTGTGGTTCTCTATCCTCAGAACTTCACTGATTGAGAAATCCTTGGCAAGATCATGCATCATATCATGCATGCCGTACAACACCGTAAATTTTCACCAATTTGCATCTAATAGAATGACCAAGATAGTCAATCATCAAAATATGCACTCGCCATACAAGCCGTACTATGTTGTACACAAGATGCCGGGTCAAATTTCAGCTAATTCAAATATATATTTATTTGTTATTTCAAAAGTTCAAAAAAAATAGAAAATTTTGAATTTTAATATAAAATTTTCATTTACGTGCGAGGAAGGTTCATTACGCGCAAATAACCATCAAAACAGACAATACACAACAGTACACAAAGAAAACCTCGAAATAGATCCTGAAATTTAATTACGCTGCCACATTTACATGAAGATATATGTATATCATCGGCAACAGAAATTTAAAGCCAATTTTCGAAAGTAAACCTATGTACGTGGAATATCAAAAGAGCTATTAGAATTTAGGAGGCTCGAAGCACATACAATAACTCGGCATTGAATTTAGCATCAAGCAGGTCCGCTGTACAACATTCTATCTTCTAATGTCCTGCGAAAAAAAACATAAGTTCCACTTTGTATAATCAATAACGAAGATCTACAATGCATTACATGATGTAAGCATACCTTTTATGAGTTGCTATTGTCTAGAGGCTTAGAGCTCTTCCGGGTTCCTCTTCTGAGCCTTTTGAATGTGTATTCTTCTGTTTCTGGATAATCCCATTCACTAACATCTGCAGTAGTTTTAAGTATAAGTACAGAGAAATCACAGGATAATGGAAGTTCAAAAATTTGGTACTATTGTTAATCAGCTCGGGACAGCTGCGCCAGACGGCACGTGCCTATTCCGACAGTTACCGACACTATACAAACCGGCACGGCATGAACCAACAAGGCTACGTATACATAGAAAAGTAGCCAAGGAATCAAGAACAGGACTCTTGTCATTCAGAATAGGACCATTGAAATTACCGAGATTCTGTTGGTCGTTGCTTTTCGAAATTTTGGTGCTTGGATTCTTGCTCTGGGAGGTGGGCTTCCTTTCCTGTTGTTTTTCATCAGCCTGGACAACAACCTTTCCCTTTCCAACACCAGATCTCTTTGCAGCTACCGTAACAACATCGTCGCCAACTGGTTGTGCAGGAGTTGCGCATTTTCCATTGAAAGGTTCCATATAGCAAAACCTGCAGTAGCAAAAGAAAAAAAAAAAAGCCTCTGTTACCAAATACAGCAGAATGGCATACCTTAGACCAGCTAGCATCATTTGTAAGTGTGAAAATGAACGATATGAAATTATATGCCTAATGTCTACTCGTTCGTGCCGATTTGACAAGATACATTGTTGTTACCCTTCCTTACCTATATGAGATTACCCAGTAGTTCATAATACTTTGGCCCAGATTCTCTCTACGTTTGACACTAAAATAATGACGAGTAGATGATTGAAAGCGGATTAGAGATGGATGAACAACAACCCCTCCCCCCCAAACAAAAAAAAAAAAAAAAAAAAAAACTTAGCCGATCCCTTATGCCAAGCATGAAAATTTTGACACGAGAAAAATTTAGCAGCACATCACAAACCATTCTGATGGCAAGCTTTCACTATCAAAATCTGGGCTCAACATCCTCCACTTACGACATTTGTTGCACTGGACCCATTCACGGTCAGACGACTCAGACCTGCAGCATTCATCCAGGTTTGTCTGCAACAAATAGTGTGAATATAGTTAATAAATATACAGGAATGCCATTTGTAAGGGAGACTGGAAGGGATGAACCAATATCACAAAAAATCAATGCTAGCACTTAATTGCTGCTTTTTGTAATATAGAATAACGTTCAAGCTGATTCTACTAAAGTTTGTAATATGGCTACACCAATCCACTATAGACTTAAAAGCCTTTTCATGATTGGACAAAGAAATGGTCTAATGAAACAAGAATATCATAATTTGATCAACACAATAATGTATTCAACATTGGCATTTCCAAAAAGAAAAGAATACAACAATAAGTCCAGAAACCATAATGTAGTAAAAAACCATAGAAAAACATTGGAAAACAAAATTTTCATTTCCTTAAGAAGCATCTTTAGATTCTCTTGACTATGATGCACAAATTTTAAGATTATGCGTGGGAAACAGTAACTATGCCTCCAATAACTACAGCATGGATCTATTTCTGCTCGATGATTTCTAATGTTAATACCATAATACTCTTAAGAAAAAAAAAAACATTGGAAACTACCAATTGAAGCTTATCAAAGTTCTCATCCCAATATTCATCTGCTTTTTGACCAAGCCATTTTTCTAATTCAGCAAATGCCTCAGAGTCTTGAAATCCTTGTTTGTTGTTAAGTACCCAAACATTGCCTTTACCATCATCCTGCATGTAAATTGTAAAGAAGAAACTCTCAATAGGCTGAAAAGAAGGGAGTCAGGAATAGAAGAAGACTTACTTATTTTGACTATTGACAGATTACAGGTCTAAATCAACTCATTCTTATTACATAACAACAAAGAAGTATATACGCGTACCATTAAGCTTGTCACATCTATAACACCCAGAACTCCACGTCCCATGTCAGCATTGTAAATCATACCCCCTACTCGCTTGTAGGCCTGTACTTATCAAGACAAGCATCAAGATGAAAATAAATAAATAAACAATAATCAGAAACTAAATAACTTGTTAAGAAGCGTAAGTACATAAACATTAAAATATCATAGCACATAGCGTTAACAAGATAAGGAGGAAGAAAAAGAATACACCGGATATATGTATGCTTTTAGACTTTTGTTTTTCGAATGGGAAGAAAAAAGCTAGGTATAGGTAAGATTTTCTAGGGTTAAGCTCGAGAAATATACCAGATTAGTTTACAATGTCATTTTAACTAACTTTATAACTTAAAAACTTGGGGTGTTTCTCAATCAAGAAAGATAACCAATATAAGTATCATTAATAGTCATCAAAACTTTCACAATGGCTCGCACCTGTTTATCCACTCTCCTTTGCCAATAATTACTATTGATAGTTAATGATACATGCTGGCTTCAATATTTGTTTTTCTTTGTTTGGAGTGGTCTACAACAGATTAATACTTCACAATTTTTTGTCGAATGATACGCAAAACAGATTAGTAGATACAAAAACCCTTTGTAAATGGGTACGTCTTTGGAGTTCTGATATTTGGGACAAAGGAGTTCTTATAAAGTAAGATATTCATGAGCTAAGCAACAAAACTCCATAGGGCATCAAGATAAGATTATAAATTTTCATTCTTGAATATTCTAATGCTTCGACCTAAAAGTACAACTCTGTGTTAAGACTTCAGGAGCTAGCGCTATGGCATTATGAATGACAAGAAGAGGAATCTTACCTCAATTAGTCGTCCATGCCAATACAGAAAAACTCCAGCATTCGCACGTTCATATTCTTTAGAACTCCTTCCTAGAACTAATTCAAGGTCTTTACCCATTAGATTACCCCTCACCACAACTTTCTTATTAAGGGACTTTGCCAGAGGTTGGCTTCTAACCTGTCAAAGGAATATAATATGTAATAATCAGAAATAATTCTTAATCCATAACAGAAAGAGGCAAATGGATATGAGCTACAAGCGTACAAATCCCATTTCCACGATTTAGCTTCGATTTCTATACCTCTGACCTTATTCAAAGTTGAAGCAATGACAAATACCTGTGAACCTTGGACATATATCTTCATTCGAGGATCTAAGAACATAACTTCCAAATAAGCTCGAAGAGAGTAGTCCAACGGAACCTGTGTATGAGGAGCAGAGCAAGATAAATGAAGAACCAATTTTGCATACAGCAAGCAAATACCATAAAACTCAGAAGGGCATAAGCAGAAACATACCAACTGCAATTTAGTCCTTGAAATCCATAGACACACATAAATGGAGTCAACAAGGACTACATGCATTTGTTTTATGAATCATAGCCTATGAATATACATCTAAACACATCACATGAATATGCAAGTACCAGCTTTTGCATATCAAAGCAAACACCAAAAAAAAATAGCAGGAAATAAACAGAAACATAATAAATCACTAAGTCCATAGGAACATACATGCATGGATTCAACAAAGTTACAAATGCATATGCAAGTATATTTATGCAAGCACAAGATATCAGTGCAATTTAAAAGTTTATACACCAAAGGCATCTCACAAAAAGAACATGCATATGCAAGTATCAGTTTTTGCATGTATCAAAGAAAACACCACCAAGCTCAGCAGGAACCAAATAAAAACATACAAAATGTACATGACATACATGCACAGAATCAACACGCCGTGCTGGCATGCATGTAGCACATGCATATGCAATCTAAATGTCTATTAACAGATCAGATGTCATACAACCATATCCAGTCTATTGGTTGCCACACAGACAATTATCCACAATAGAAAATATTAAGCCGAAAAGAAGAAAATAATGGAGTAACCTTTTGGCTTATCTGTCCAGGACGTGTTCTTACTCTCCTGGAACGTATCAGTATGTCAGCTTGAATTTGTTCAGGGCTTTCAGGATCAGCTGCAGTACTCCACTCCAAAGCATAGGTAGAACCCCACTTATCTAAGTTCCAGATGTATATCTGGGTCCCAGACCCGGCCTCTCCAAATAATCCCAATTTCTCCCCAATAAAATACTCATTAAATGGAGAAAACGCTTTGATTGCATTGAGATGATAGTTGACAGTTGCTTCTGACTGGACTCCTAAATCTACCTCCATATAGTTCCCTTGCTTGCAGTACGTAACAATAGGAATCTCCAAGTTCTGCACTAACACCATGGATATCGTTAAGGTCAAGAATCTCATGCACCGAATTGGAAACTAAGCTTAAGTAGAATTAGCAACTCATGTACTTCTTTGTTTTCGTTGAAAGACTGTGATAAAAAAGCAATGGATCTGGAAGTGGTCGTTTGGGTAAGTACAAGTGCATCTCTTCCAAGTTTCATTGCACCAGTCTGCAAGAAATTAATTTTCTATATCAGAATAGTATGCAGAAGAACTAGTAAAATAAAAAATTCACCTAAATGCTGAAAAACAAAATCAATCTAATTAAGATTCCAAAGTTCTTTCCTCTTTTTGCTACAGTTAGAACAGGCTAAGCGCATTCACTAGTTGATCAATATGCCTTTCTGGAGTTCGTTGATATAGCAAGGTAGACTATCAGATTAAACTAACATATTTCAATCAAAATGTCTCTTAAATAACTACAATGTCCAAGCACCCATACTGGTTTTTGAAAACTAATACAACATCTTAAATATCATTGTATCTCAACAGACATAGATGATCCCATCTCGGCGATCAATTTAAGGTGGAAGATAAAAGTATTTAGTGTTCAGCATAAGCCTAATTGCTAGCACAAAAGATGAGGTTTGCCGTTGCTTTAGCTGCTATTACGTATGGTTACATTCCTCCAATTAACCATATTAACAAACCTCAAGCAAACAGGCATGTTGGAAATCCTATGAAAATTATTGTAGTTTTACAAACGCCTAATTCAAGTTAGACTTCATGGTCTGTTTCTCTGACTTCAGTTCATCTAAAAATATGCCTTATATGCTAGTACAGATTAGTTGATTCATCAAAACCTCCCCAGCGGTCATAATTTGGACATTTATGATGCGAAGAATCACTTGGATTTGACAAGCATTTGGTTACAGCCGTAGTTCCCAGGACTGAAGTTCTAGTCTGGTAACAACTAGACTAGAGCATAAGCCAGCATTCATACCTTGGATGAACCCCTGCTCTCATTAGCATAGTTAGAAAAGTTTAATGTTTCTGAATTTATCTACACGTCTCAAATCGTAGCAATAATATACCCATTAGATTTGTGCTTAAAGGAATAACATGCGGCACCAAAACAGAATATATAGGTCTGCCTAGCAAAAATAAGTTAAGAATTGGGTGATAATGATATGTATTCATCAGCGTGTAGAATATAGCATGCAGCAGAGCATGTCAAGAGAAGTGTACCATCTTGCAATTTGTATTAATTATAACAATTGACACCCAAATAAAGTTCACAGAATTGCTATTCACAAATAATAAAGAGTCTTTATTGAAAGCGTACAAGTTCACAGAAACGAGTAGGCAGTTTGAAGATATGATTCACCTTGAACCCAATTCCAAATCTTCCAATGCGATCTGGGTCATCTTGATTTGGTTGTTTGTGGCCAAAAGATAGCATTCTTACAATGTCAACATATGACATGCCATGCCCATTATCAATAATAGACAATACTGGAATTTTCTTTTCTTCCCTTCTCGAGTATAAGCATTCTACTGATATGTCCAACCTATAAGGAAATATCACAAGTTTTACCTTCTCAAACTAGACCATTCATAATGTTACAGTATTAGGAATTTTAAGACTTGTCGAGAAAACTGAATCCTTTTATTTTCTAATTATGTCATATGAAACAAAATGCACATTAGCAAGAAGAACTAGAGATCCTATTTGGCTGAGATAAAGCTCAATATAAGTAAAAGAAAAAAAAAGGTTTAGCACGGACTAACATTTGAACGGAATAGGACAAATGGAGATCAGAAACTGTTAAATAGATAATCATTTAGTTAGGAAGTGCATAGTAATAACAAGTCTCATGCATACTCACTATAAAACTATAAATAATTAGAACAAGTAAAGAAACAGGTATAATTATGTACACTACATGCATATACAGAGACAACGAACAGAAACATACATGCTATTACACCACAAGCTACCCCACACAAATGAAATCTTCAAGTTTTCTCTGTTACATGTATCATAGTTTGTCCCTCATCTATCCACAATGTTCTCGAGGTGGTATTTACTTAATCCATGCAAATTTTGACATAATCTAACATTATTTAGATGCAAGTATCTTTATACCTGAAGTGTAGATCTTTGCCTGGTACAAATGAATTTGAGTGTAGCTAGACTTGGCAACGTTGTTTGCAAAATAACATACAAATTTTATTGTTTTGCGATATTCCACTATATATTCCATGAATAGGTATGCAAAACCATTAGAGATGAACCGTTTAGACAAGGTTGCAATGAAGGACTAAGGTATCAACTTTAGTTGATTACAGGAAACAAGCACTATCAGAAATAACCAAGCGACCAATATGATCATAGGAATGGGCCATTTGTTAATGATTCAACAATTAGTTGCTTTGATTGATCAGCCATGGCATAAATAAAAACTAAGTAATTCAAACAAAGTAAACTGATAGGAAAATAGGGTAGAGGGAGATAGAGACATTAAAACTATTAGTTTATAACAATAGGAAGAAGATTTCACATTACCTAGATGCATTTGCATCACGTGAATTATCCACAAGCTCAGCAATTGCTCCAAAAGACCATGCTGCATGAGTCTGACTTAGAGTTCTCAAATAAGTTGGATCTGTCCTGACAAAGTTCTTTCTGTATACATCTCTTAAAGGTGCAATTGGTGGGGAAATTTCTGTTGATGGTGGTCGGGGTGTTCCGCTATCTGCTCCATCGCTCAGTTTATCAGTGCACTCATCTGTATTAATTCCTGGAATCTTCGTTCATGAAATCAATGCATGTTTTAGTATAAAAACTTCTTATAAAAGAACTGCAGCCTAACTTCAAAATGGTTAACAGTATAGAAGATATTTACCCTTTTACCACGGTTTCCCCTATGATTCTTGAGATTATGATTGCCAAATGTCTCTCCTGAAGGACATCACCATTAGTTTATGCTTACAATTACTTGAATCAAAGAATTATTTGGGAATTTTTTTACTTGTCTAAACCTTCACCAGGAAACAAACAACAAAATAATAATTAATTGAAAATAGGAACTGCACTTTCTACTTTAAAAGTAATAATAACCATGGTAATTAAAATTTATTTTAGTTGTACATTAATACTATAAACATCAAACTTGTTATTCTCGTTAAACATGAGGACATTGGACCAAGGACCAAAATTGCCAGAAAGACTTGTTTCAAATACCCATTTTCCAGCTTTAATATGTGAAAAGTGCTAGCAAGTTCATCATAAAGCATGGTGCTTTTATTAGACCCTTATAAGATTTTAGTTCTTGAAATAAGTTATACTGATTGCTATTTTGAAAACCTAATAAACTATTTTAACATAAATACAATGCAATACATTTCTTTTAACATAACAAAAAAGAACAAAAACAAAACCTAAGGAAGAAAATTAGAATGTTGACATCGGCTAGAAAAGATTATAACAGAACTCATTACCTAATCCAAGTAAAATTCTAGATCAGTAAACAAACTACCATTCATATTAAAAGTACTTGTCATGACATGATTTCATTGCTATTGTTGCAGTCAATATCTAAGTTTCAAGAAGAAGTCCGCCAACCTGATTTGCCATCAGAAGTAATATCGGATCTCGAGGATGATTTATACAAAACTCTAGCATAAGCAAACTCTGGACAATCATTAGCAGCGAGTATGTAAAGGTTGAAACGTTTTGTCTCTACAACAGCAGCCTTCATCAACAATTAAAAAAAAAAGCTTCAACATACAAATGCATACAGTAGAAAGCATTTCATATGTAATATCATGAGACTACCTTCTTTTGCTTGCAGAGATAATTCATGAACCTTCCCCATTCTTCCTTTTGCTGTCGATTTACTGGGAAAGGGTATACTAGGCAATGAGACAAATTTGCATCCAAAAACGTCTTGCTATGTGCAAATCCACTTACTACCAAAGGTGAACAACTGAAGTAAAAAAAAAAAAGTTAGCTATACTACAAGTATAAAGTTCTGAAATGCATCTTTTATGTGTGCTCATGCATCTGCAAGGTTAGATACTCCTGAAAAATGCCAAATGCTCCGACAAAGTGCCGAAATACCCATCCTGAGGCATCAAAATGATCACCTCGCTTGAATGAGCCTCATGAATCTTTAAGTTTCACCTGGAAATTTCAATGCTAGCTTCAGCATTTCCAATTTGATATTACTGCATTTATACATGCACATCACTAACCAATGATTAAGTTTCACCTGGAAATTTCAATGCTAGCTTCAGCATTTCCAATTTAATATACTACATTTATACATGCACATTACATATTCTGAAATAACAAGTTCAACCACCACATATTAATCCAGGGTACATCTATATGGCATTCTTTTGAAATAGGAAAAAAAAAAAACTAGTTGTAGGTTTTGAAGACACAAAAAAGTGGAATAACACAAAAAGAGACTGAAAATTGTCATAAGATTTCATTAACTAGAGTTGCTTAAACACATGCAGAAAATAACTGAAAAATAAGCAGATGATGATCATGGCTCCATAACGTGAAAAGCCAATAACTAATTTGACTAGAAAATAGCAATAGAACATGCTTCCACTACTCCTAAAGAATAGCACTTCAATTGCCCACCACTACTGTAGTAACTTGATCCTGAAGACCAGCAACGTTCATTGACTTTTTCAAAGTATCGCATAACTGCAATACTACAGTAGCTTCTGAGGCATAATTCGGATAGTAATTAAAATACCATAATGAAATACCTTGACACGTGTAAACAAAATAAATGACAAGCTAGTCAAGTAGCATTACACTTTGAATGGAAGATTGCAACACTTCATCCGACATATGGGTTTATTATCTTTCACGAGCATGACATACTGAACAGACCCATCTGGATTAGAAAAACAATCAAAGCATAAGATCGATTAAATAGTTGAACTGTTTGTGATAAAGCATACGCATCAATACCTCCCAAATGGTTTTCATTGAAGTTTAATCCTTCCTGATCCATTTCACAAGCAAGGAACTAAAAACAAACACAACAGCAAAAGATGAGTGCATACGAAAGCACAACCAAGACACAAAACATGGAATATGGAAATCAGCAGCACGAGCATTAAGAATGCCAAAGAAGGACATAGGAAAGTTAGAAAAGGGACATAGGAAGGTTAGAAATTCAGCCATGACAGCAGTTTACTCTGCTGAACATCTACAGAATTTTGTTTTTTCCTTAAATTGAACATATTGAGTTCCTATTCTTGCCTGACTTTCCCTTCGGAGCACGAAAAGATGGACTATGACTTAAGTAAGGGAGAGGACAAGGGCTTGAGGTTTATTTCCTTTCTCATCGAGCTTGGCCTCGGGGTCAATCGCCAAACATTCTTATTTGTACAAATGCATTTAGTAGATAGCTTGAAAATAAAAGTAAATTACAATGTAGTAATTTACTAAATTCTCTACGAGTCCATCACAAAACCCAAACTCCGAACACGCTGCCGAGGCACTTGAGTAATCCAAAAGTTTCTTCTCTTACTTCCAAAAAAGAAAAAAAAAAAACCTAAAACATTCTTCAACCTAGAAATCATCTGATAAGCTTTTTAAAGCTATATGAATTTTCCTTAGATCATGGCTATAAATGTGACGATTTAGCTTTTTATGTCAAACTGAAGAGAAGGATACAAAAGTAAAAGCACCTTTGGTTTTGCAACTGAATGGTGCCTCCACTTCAGCAATACAGATAAATAGTAGTAGAATGATAATCTTTGGGTTGGCCTTCACAAGCCAATGTCTTGGATGTGATAGAAAACGGAGTATATTCTCAACAGTCTATACAAAATTTCATAATTACTCATGTTTACGCTTGTAATAACATAATTGTTGTTGACGCACATGCAAAAGAGTACGACAGTGTATAATGGCATAAAGTAGGTCAAGATCAGAACATCAAGGGTGAGGATGACTTCTCTTAGGGGTGAGAATGGACCTAGACAAGACTAAGAAGTTCCTGGATTTAGATGAGTTCCAAGTAATTACTCGAGATCTAAAATTGGATTTAAGTACCGTAGGTGTTCCTGAGAAGTTAATATAATTGTAAATCATGGAAAAAATGCAAAATAGCAAGATAGCGTCACAATAAACTCAACATAACTAAATAACAAAATAAATGGGAAGCAAATTGCATGAACATTTAACCTACTCAAAACTAACAACTTCAAAAACCTCAAAAACAGGGTGAAGTAACTATCTACCTCTTGCTTAGAAAAAGACCGTGAGCAACACACTATACTGGAATATAAACTACAACAATATTTCATACTCAATAGACAGTGCCAACTATAACAGAACAGAAGAAGAGGAACTATCTGGTTCGAAAAAAAGAGAGCGCAAGACTGTTATATGTAAGAAAAAAAGCAACAAGACAAACAAAAAAACAGAGAAAAACACACTGGGAAACATAATATCGTATACTTTGCTAACTACTAAAATCCTTATTGTAGCCTCACTGAAACTATCTAACAACAATAATGAGAAAACAAAAGTTTTTTAGAATTCTAATCGTCCAATCCATTAACAAATAGCAGCATCAACAAACATATTTTAAGAAAATAAAAAAATGGTAAGCAGCAAAGAGGAAAAACCAAAATGGTGAGCTCTCGGTTGGTTGGAGGTATGGAGCTGGGGCAGGGACCACCCGAGGATTTCCTTGTCCAGTGTATCCCACCTATGCGAGCTGGGTACCAGAGTGGTTACCCTGGAAAAAAAAACAAAAATTAAAAAAAAAAATATTTAAGCACAAGAAAATCCTACACAAACCATAATGAAAAATTCAGAAATTGCAGAACTATAACATTGCTCATCTCCTATGGTAGAATTACAACCACAAGGATAACTAACATAGCATAGACAGAGCTACCACAATATCTGCAACTAAAAGTCTTCTCTTTCCAAAAGTAACTATAAAACCCTAGAAATATATGACAGTAATATATGTAATAATGAATTCCAAAACTAAAATAACAAAATGTGTGCGCGCATTACTCATTTGAAACGACTAACCAAACCCTAATCCTAGAGACCCACAGAATGAGATCTTTTAACATGAAAGAAACATAAATAAAGCATTTTACAGTGAATACCAGTATTAAAGTAAGACGCTGCATTCATTAAATTTCAAAACCTCAAGAAAGTTCTACAATGTTTAAAAAGAATCGAAATCCCACAAAAAAAGATTGGAAAAGATGGGTTTTGCAGAAGATGAATGGAGAACAGAGCTTACCGAAGCAAGAAGAGAAGATTTGGGAGGACTTTTGGGCAATGTTTTGAAAGATGGCCGCGTTTGAGGGATGTTGAAGTAGCGAGAGCGCTTTCCGAGAACCAATGAAGAAAGGAAATTTACCTTAGAGCGTCCTCTAAAATAGAATTTGAACAAAGAATATCCTTCTAATCTATTTGGCACTTTAATACTCTTTAGCCATTTTTTTAAATGATAAAACTATCTTTATTTGTAAAATTATTGTAATATATATATATATATATTAAAAAAATTATGAACTCTGTAATTTTTTTACTTAAAATTTTATTTTGATCTTAAGCCGTCAAGTTCTATTATATTCTAGATATCGATATTGAGTGATAAATACTAAACCATTCTAGCTAAATATTGCTAAAATTCGAACATTCAATCTATCCATTACGAGAGATAGATTGTAGATCCTCCCAAACACTTAACTCTCTACTAACTAACTAGACTAACATAAGCTGATTTGAAAAATATATTCAAAAAACATTAAAAATATTTTTAAATATATATTTTTGTGCTTTTTTACATTTATATTTTGAGTTTCAATATTTTTATAGCTAGTAAAAAATAAAATTTTTGAAGTTTTAAAATATATATTTAAAGATATATTTAAAAAAAAAAACTCTAAATATAGAAATGATAAAATACATCAAAATTTATTTTTCATAATTTTTTTAGAATACTTATATATATATATATATATAATATTAGCTTAATTTAGTAATTATGAGAAAAATTACTCTTTTAAAACAATATATTTTTTTCATTTTATATCACAAAGAAGCACTTTTGACAAAATATCCATGAAAAATAAAAATAAAAAGATGTAGTCTTTTTTGTTTTTATCGTTCATTTTGATTTCTATCATATATTTCAAACGGGAGCAGAAAGGTATGGTAAATTCTCCCAACATACGTTTGTTAAGATTCGAATTTTTAACCTATCTTTCATGAAGAATAAATTATGATTTTCTTCCGGCATATAGTTTTACTAGCCAATTGAGCCACTTCTTGGATGGTAAGGGTTGTGCACTGTAGTTGTCCCGAAATAAAGCCCGAATTAGAGACGAAGCGCCGCCGTTACAGAGACCTCGCCAACGGATGTGATCGCATCCCACGATGTAGAATGAATCTTTTTAAACTTCTAACTGCACGATCTTTCTTAATCATATTTATTATTTAGCATAATCGGGCTTCCAATATTCGACAAGGGTCCAATCAAGACCAGAACGGACTATTTGTTTTCTGGAAAGTTAGACCGGACGTGATTTTTGTTTGATTTTGGTAAATTTTCTAAGGGTTCCACCATTTTTTTAAAAAAAAATTGAAAAAAGAAAAAACATTTATTGAAAATGATGATCAAACATGATTTGATATTTTTTAAATTATATATCATATCAATATTTACAATTTTATAGCTCAAAATTTTTCGTAATAATATTTAAAAATAAATCAAACAAGTCGACGAAAAGTTTATATAAATCTTGTGATACATGCTGTACTGATGGATGAAATTTGGACCGTCCATTATCCTAAATCCCGATTCTTTCAAATCAGTTAACAGCCTCCTTCGACTTTGAGCGACGTTGAGGTGGCAGGTTTCATTTTCAGCTCCTTTGTTGATTTTCGTTCATTTCATTTTTTACCGTTGTGTCGATATTCTTTTAAAAAACTTTTTAACATAAAAATTGTAGAGCTTGAGATCTACAACTTTCATGTTGAATATTTTTTCATAAAGTAATTCTAAGTAGGTGTTTTGATACTCAAAATGTTAACGAATTTTAAATCCGATTCGTTAATCCGTTGAAATTTTGAAACTCAAAATACATGCATAGAAATATTTTTTGAAAAAAATAGTGAACATAAAAGTTATAAATTTTAATGAGATCTATAATTTTAATTTTAAATATTTTTTCAAAAAATACTTACGGGATAGTTGAAATCGAAAAGCACATTCTTCAAGGAGGGGTTGAAAAAGAAGTTAGCAAAGTATAGAGGTTGATTGTGACTATGTTTGGCACGCTAGGGGTTGATGGAGAAGTATGCCGAGAAAGATTCCACTAGCAGCTATATTCACAACTTTTAGGTTACTATTAATAGGTAATAACATATAGTTTTGAAAATATGTTACTTGTTTAGTAACCGGGTGTATGCCCACACCCGTCTCTCTCTCTCTCTCTCATGATCACCCCGATTGTGTGAGCCTCGCCCCGATCTTTGCTATTTCAGCCGTCGCCGATCTCGGCCATTGAATTTGATGCCAATATGGTTGCCAACATCATCGCCGCGACGGTTGCAATCTCACGATCTAGGGTTCCACAATCCCGCCACTAAGCCTCGTCGTCAATCTCGGCAGTAGAGTTCGCCGGGATCTCGATCGTCGAGTTCGTCGCGGATCTCGAGCGTCGAGTTCGACGCGGATCTCGAACGTCGAGTTCGTCGCCGATCTCGCACGTCGAGTTCATCGCGGCGTCGGATCTCCGTGTTCGTCACCGAGATCGAATATGTCTCATCGCCGATCTCCAGCACTTCTCTTGC
Source organism: Xerophyta viscosa (assembly GCA_002076135.1). Taxonomy (NCBI): domain Eukaryota; kingdom Viridiplantae; phylum Streptophyta; class Magnoliopsida; order Pandanales; family Velloziaceae; genus Xerophyta; species Xerophyta viscosa. The sequence goes on from MJHO01000085.1 coordinate 580,263, forward strand.
GATTAGGATTTTGCCGTCGATCTCGTCACTGGACTGACGGCCGAACACAACAGTGAGGCGCGAGAGTGAGAGTGATCGCGAGGGGGGGGGGGGGGGGTTTGCAGGTGCACATTTATTAACGACTCAAATTTTTTTTTTTTTTTTTTTTTTTTTTTTTTTTTTTTTTTTTGCCTTTTTCTTTTTGTTTTTTTGTTTAGAAGGGAGGGACTTTGTTCCTTATGCTTTAATTAACCGAGGAAAAGTGCTACCATATACATCAAGAACTAAAAGTTTAGACACCTCAGAAGGGGTGCAGCAAAATAATGGACTCCTAAGGGTAGAGTAAAAGCTTTAGCTGCTAGATGATCGGCGATGTTGTTGGCTTCACGATAGATGTGACAAATATTGACCTTCCAATCTCTGCGTATAGTAGACCGACATTGAAATGTTAAGTTCATGGCTAGTCCCTCTGGTAAGGAATCTGGTTCCAGGTATTGAATGAGCAGGGTTGAATCTGACTCATATTACCTTCGGATGCCCCATCCGCCAACCCATTTGTAAGAACCGCATACATCACGTAGCTCAGCTTCTATAGTGGAGCAACTATTCAAGTGCTCGCTAAAACCACCCAACCAAGATCTCTGTGTATCCCGAACAATTCCACCTGTCGTTGCGGCTCCATTTGACTTACTCGCTCCGTACGAATTGATCTTCACCCACCCACCAGCAAGGGAGTCTAGTGGACATTAATCAAGATATGTCTGGACACTAAATGCCTAGAACAGCTATTCATTGCAATATCATAAATTTCAACTTCTTTTAAGATTAACCAGACTTTGTTGAGTTGGGGAATTGCTTCAGTATAAAAAACAAAAATTTGTTTCGCCATAACCAAAGCTTCAACACAGCAGCTCCAAATATGGCTCTCCGACATATGTCTTGCCTAATACTAACCTCCATATTTAGGTTCCACTCCAGCCAGCCACGCAGATCCAGGGAGAAAAAATTATCCCAATACGAGGTCAGTACAAGACGCTTCCATACTCCAGAAATAGCCCTGCAATCATGCAAAGCATAAAGTGAGTATTCATCTTCTTGTCCACAAGCACTACAGGTTGCATCATCTAATAATCCCCTACGAGCCTTCGTCTTGTTTGTTAGCAGTCGATCATGCACCAACAGCCGTATGAAACACCGCAAACGTTACGGTCCTCTATCCTCCATGTACAACGCCATATTGAATCATTGGGCTCGGCTTGTCCAGTCAGCATATTGTAAGCCGATTTAGTGGTATACCGACATGAAGAGTGTGGATTCCAGAGGACGCATGTGGCAGCAGCTGGGTCAATTGCCAACCATATTGAGTTGAGCTTCTGAGTGAGATTTAGAGGAAAAGAAGAGTTTTTGCCAATGCCAGCCTGACAAGTCATCGACGTAATTGCGAACCCGTCCAGATAATTCGTCTGTATTAACCTAAAATTCCTGCACCTCAGTCAGAGGAGAATCAGCTAGCCATTTTGCAGTCCAAAAATGTATATATCTGCTAAACCTAGGGCTCCAAGGCGCCCCACTTGCTAGGAAATTCATGCCGCCGTAATTTTCTGCCAAGTGGATGAGCGGTGTTGTTTTGAAATGAGTCGTAGGTTATCATCCATGTGATCTAGATATTTCGATATGGTCAATCGAGCCCAAAGCATTTTTAGTTCCTGAATAAAACGCCATCCTTGCTTTGCTAAGAGCACCACATTCATATGTCGTGACTTTTTTAAGCCAAGCCCTCCCAACAGCTGACCCAAATCATTTTGTAACCCCAAATCGCGCCCGTTAACATGATCCTTTAATATTAACGATTCCAACCATTTCTTAGCCCAAATAATGCTTCGATCTTGGCTATCGATTTCGAACAATCTGACGGCCTATAAAAATGATGAATTTACAAGGAAGTCGACAAGGCATGGAGGAGATATTATGCTTTAATTCAATATAAATTTAGCCAGCTTCTTTTTAAATATTCAATGCAATTTGATTCTTAGAATTTATATTAATAGCTGAGATTATGAAATGACTTTTGAAGTCGCCCATGCGTAAGTTGTATTAATGTTACAAGTCATCAACCAATTCCAAGTACAAGAATACCAACGGACCCTAAACTAAGCCTCTCATCTCATCCGACAACATACCAACTTTTTTTTTTTTTTAGTTCAGACGTTAGTAAAACTTCGGTCCGGCTCTGCTCTGCGACATTGCTCTCGAATCAAATATTAAATATTATGAATTATACAACTACAAATTTAGTAAATTTGACTAAAAATACGAAAATTTTATTTGTCTATATTTTAGTGCAACATCATAATTCGAAGTTCGAGTCGAGTATCACTGTACTCAAGCTCAGCTCGATTGGTTTAACTCGAGCTCAAGCTCGACGAGCTTCAAAGGCTGAGCTCGAACTCGACTCGATAAATCTAAGCTCGAACTCGACTCGAGCTCGGCTCGATTGCATGAATTAGATCAAGCTCGAGTCGAGCTCGAGCTCGAACTCGTTTAAATAATTTTGTTATAAAAAATATTTGAATAAAATAAAAAAACTCGTTTAGGCTCGCGAGCCTAACAAGCCGAGTAACACAATACTCAAGCTCGGCTCGTTTAATTACTCGAGCTTGAATTCGTGCTTGAACTCGACTCGAGCTCGATAATAATCGAGCTCGACCGAGCTTAAACGAGTTCGAGCCCGCGCTGCTCGTGAGCAGCTCGGCTCGTTTTCGGCCCTAGGTTGCACCATCCGACCCAAAGGGAGAGGGGAGATGAATATTTGGTATTTCTCTTATGAGGGGGTGATTCAACAAAGACAACAGTAATATGATCGCTACACGGTAGATATCAACATAGACAACCATTCTTTCGACAAACAGCAGTACATATGCTAACAACTCTAGATTGTCTCTTCAGATATATCCGATAAAATTCGAACGATACAAAAAGGATTAGCATTGCCCCTGCGCAAGAATGGCATGCACAAATAGAAAAATGGTTCTTTAAAAAAAAAAAAAAAAAAAAAAAACTCTAGCTAACTCTAAGTTAAACTCTGTCCTGCTTCGAAGTGGTATTCTGGCCAGGTTGAAGTTGAACCATGCGACGCTAGAAGTCGAGTTGTCCTCAAGTTAAATCTCTTTTTTGATCTTTTTATTAGGAATAAAGAAGATATTGCGGTCTAAGATGATCTTAATATGCACTCCAATTGTAGTAAGACGCCCATCTATACTATCCTGGCGTCCATGAAACCCCACAATTGAAGCCCTGCTGTTTGCTTTAAACTCGAAGTATTCCCCTGATTCTTTACCGTATGGTCCGTAAGTTTCACGGCGCAGACAAACTTAAGTGAAGTTATATTGTTGGAGTCATAATGTCCACTCACACAGGTTAAGGAACCTGATAAGGTAATCTACAACACCAAAATATATATATCGTAAGTAAGATATGAATTTTCTCATAAAAAAGAAAAAAAAAATCTACTAAGATATGAAAACGTGCACTGAAACTTAAATGATAGTTTGCAATGCAATTTTCATAAATCTAACAATTCCAGAGAAAATTTGCTGCAAAACCAATTTTTTTCTTTTTTTTTTTTTAATATATTATCACTATCTTTAGGAAATGGTATTTGAAAGTTTTAGCAATTTAAAGACTTACTGATGCAAACTTTTTCCCACCCATTCCATGGTCACTGGAAAGCATGTACCCTTGAGTGGATGCATATATAAACTGAACTGCGAGCACGCGTTTGTCTGAGTAGGATATCAGTATCATCTTCGGGTCTCCTTGGGGTCCATCATCCCAGCGAAGATCTGTGTTTGAACTTCTTCCAATGGGTCCCTTCTTAACAAATGCCTTAGAAAAATAGATACGACATGTTATTTAGAGCAAAACAGAAACCTTTCGTACTCAGAAGTTGGACAAGAAGTTGCGCCAAAAAAATGATCTACGAGAGTGAAGTTCAATTTTTTCCACATAACATTGTGCCTAACTTTGGGTGTTGTGGCAATGCTCAAGAAAAATATGTACTGAACTGAAATACTGCAGCATATTGATATAGAACACCACAGAAACGAATTTAAAAAAAAAAGAATATTAATGTGGAAATAATTACTGTTGCTAAGACTCAGATGCTCTCATAAAATTGCGACATCTGGAAACATCTTATAAAGAAACATGAATTTAAAAATTAAAGAAGCTATGGAAGCTGTCTTACCATACTCTAGATATAATCTCAAGCAGCTGCTGTAGTGCTCTAAAATCTGCAACAACATAATCCAAGATTGATAGGCTTCATGATGATGAATTTCCCTCGTCGCCGAGAAATGAGTTTACATTTAAGTACAGTAAAACCTACAGATGGAATAAGAAACTGCCTAACAGAATATGGATTTGCAGTAAAAAAATGAATTTTCAAAACAAAAGATAACTGAACTTTTTATATTAACATCATTGATTATGCGAAGAACTAAACATCTCTATGCCGTGCCATGTCGACGGTGCTAGCTATGTCGTGTTGACCATGCCTAAACAATTTTATTTGTTATTTTTAAGAATAGAATGAAAAAATCAACTAATTTAAAAGTTCATATATAAAATTTTTAAGCACGTGCCGTTGGTTCGTGCCATGCTGATAACAGTTGGAACGGAGACAAGCCGTCCGACACAGGCCGTGCCGACCGACACCTAAAACCATGCTCAACAAGAGTTAATAACACACATGCTACCATAAACCCTATATTTCCACGAACTAAGAGGAAAAAGGAACTCAAAGGACAGTCCCACCAAAACAGAGGAATATTTAACTCCCAAATGAAAGGGTATACGAAAAATCCGGATAAAGACGCAATAAACAAAAACAAAATTGACATATACTCATATACAAATAAAATAAAATAAAAACTTTGAAGAACTTTAATCATTAAAAGCTCATTGAAACACCAACAGTAGTCGGTCAGTGGCAAAACTGAACATTATAAACAGAGATTATCCTTTCCTGAAATACAATACTAGAAATCGGAAAAACCCTAAAATAAGCAAAAAAGTTTTAAAAAAAAAGTTGGATCCATGGTGCCACTTCTCTAATACAAAGCTAGCATTATAACCACAAAGAACATAAGATAGAATACAACACACGGATCTATTCTACCCCTAGAAATGTTTAAGAAATATATTAAAACAAAGAGAAAAAGATATAATCCCATATAGAAATAACAAAAGAATGCACGCATTACTCTTTTGGGTAACTACTATAATCAAACCCTAACACAGCACGAAGAATAGCTTACTGAACCAAAAGAAGAATATGAAGGGTTTTTTGGCTAAACCAAAAGCAGCATACGGCGCTGTTGCCGCCGAGAGCTTTAAGAGCAACTGCTAATGAGCTTAGACGTTTTGAGTCTTTGTATTATGGGAAAAACTGTTCGGCCGAATTTTACCGATTCTGAGGCGTGCGTAACACCCGCTCGGCCTATTTTCGGCCCGTTCGTTCGGGCTGAATAGCATTATCTATTTATTAATGTATATGAGAAGTCCATTCAATGAGACATACTCTATGAAATTTTGATCAGATTACAATACAATTAACTATACCAAACACAAATATAAAAATATATTTTGAGAAAAATAAAGATAAAAGTTATAGATTTTTAAGATCTATAATTTTTAATTTAAATTTTTTTTCTAAACGATGCATTTTTTTGTCTTGATCGTCGAATTCAATTTCTATCCAATATCTCGATCGAAAATGGTATACATTAAAATAACGTCCATCCCAAATAGATATTGCTAGAATTCGAACTCCTTCTAAGAAAATATTTCTAAATAGATATTTTTAAGATCCAAAATCTAAAAAAAATTAAAAATTAATTTTAAATCCATTAAAATTTGGAGTCTCTAAATAACAATTTAAAAATATTGTTTGGAAACAAGTTAAAAATAAAAATATAAATCTCATTATAATCTATAAATTTAATATTTAATTTTTTAAAATAATATTACTATATATTTGATAAAGCCCAATTTTATGAGGATCAGCATCTATTGTGGACTTGAGCTCAGGCGCATGCATGCATGTCCCAGCACTTGAGGACCAAACTGGTAGAAAAATCTATTGGACCAGGCCTATGTGGTGGCTTCCGCATTATTATGGCTGCGGTCAGGAGCGTGCATTCAATCCGAACATAATTGGACCGAAGTTCTATTCTCTAAAATTTAGATAGAGGACACGGCCGAATAAATGTGGGATAATTGTATACATAAATCAGCCCCTAAATTCAAAATTCTTACAAATTAACCAGTCTCAAAATTTATATTAGAGATATTTTAATTTTTATATAAATATGTTTTTATAAAATTTAAACATAAGTGAAAATAGATTTCGATGTACAGCTTTTAAATAGGCATTTTGATGTTGTAAAATTTTAGCAGGTTTAAAACTATTTTGCTAACCCACTAAAACTTCGGAGTCTTAAATTTCTAGTTAGAAGTATTTTTTGAAAAATTATTATTTAACTTTTTTTGTATGTGATCTACATCTTTTAATTCAATGTTTTTTTTTTAAAAATACTTCTAAATACGTATTTGGGATATTAAAAATAATGGGCTGTAAACGAGTGATTTATTCGTAAACAAATTTTAAGGGAGACTTATATGCAAGTCCCCTATCTTTTTTGGTATATACTTACTTTTGAGTTTTATAATTCAAAGTTTGAATACAAATTTGAGGGGTGTATTAGAGCACAAGTAATATCCTATAATGTACATGCTTTATAAACCTAGAATATTATTTTTTGTGAATCCCAGCAATATCAGATTGAAAGAATCTATTATTTACTGTACCGTATCCAATAAAGATGTAGGATAGTATCCAATTCAACGGTCAAGCCCAAAAAAAAAATTATTACTTTTTTGTAAAATATTTGCTTGTCACCATTCATCACATACTTGTATCTATTCTAAACTTTATCCGTAAACAATTACAGTCAAGTTACTATAATCCTTGCCTGCAGTAATCAATACAAACTACATATTTTACATATATCTTTTAAAATTTTCAATAAAAAAACAACAAGAAATATATGTCCGCCTGTCTGTCTTTTTCTTCTTCTTTCTAGAAAGAGTAATCTGTTTTGAAGCTCTTGAGAAGCCTAAACCTTTCTCTCCCTTCCTTCTTCTCTTCTTCCTTCTTCTCTTCATCTTTCATTCCTCTCCGATCATCATACTTGCTATCTTCTTCTCTGAAGCTCTCTTCAAACGCAGGATGTGTAAGAATGCACTTCAATAGCTGCGTTCCTCTAAGAGCGTTTGTTAATGGCAGGTGTCCTTCCGGCGTACCAGCTTCTAGATTCCATATAAACTCATCAGGGAAAGCTCTGTAATTGTACTGCTCAATTTCTGTATCGAGCTTCTTCATCCACCCAACTTTGATAAAAAATTTCGTGAAGTCACGGCGGGATTTCTCCCATGCACGACGTTGCACGCTGTAACCAAACTTCCCATCGCTGTGCTGCAGCCAGAGCGCGTCGATGGCACGGAGGTCATCGGCGGATATGAACTGCACTTCGGAGAAGAACACGTAGCCGCGCTTCTGAGCCGCCTCGCCTGCTAATAGGATGAGCAGGCGGCGAGTTTCCTCGTCCGCCTGGCGGTAATCTCTGGACGCGAGGAAGGCCGCCAGCGTGCTGAACGAACAATTATCTTCATCAGACAAAGTACTTGTTGTTGCAGGGTTTGTTATAGAAGAAGAAGAAGGAGAGAGAGCTGCTGTGAGAGATGAGTAGGAAGTACAGTGTGGTTTCCAGTGAAGCTTTGGAGGAAACTGTGTTTGGAGAAAAATAGAGGAAGAGTGAGAATGAGGATGGTAACGGCGGTGGAGGAGCGGCTGGTGGAGTGATTTGACGGAGCTGGCAGCCATGGAGACACAGAGAGAGAGAGAGAGAGAGAGAGAGAGAGAGAGGAATGTTAGAGAGGAATGGAGATGGAGGATGAAGAGATTATATGGAGTGGAGTGGGTGGAGAAGGATGGGATAACATCTTAGCAACGTTTGAAGAGGAGAGCTCTGATTGGTCGGCTTTGGCTGGGGCTAGATACGATTGAGAAAGATTGGAAGGGATTTTGCAAATTCAAACCTCTTGCGACGCACTCCCAACATTATCGGCCTTTTATACTATCTTTTTGCGAATTTGAACCCTGTTCTTTTTTGTACTAAAATGACAGTTTTGCACCACTTTGTTAGTATTTAACAAATACCGATCTTTCGGAAATCTCTGGAGGGTAATCTATATACATATATAGAAAATCGGTTATTAAAATAGTTGAGCGCCATATGGTACTTTCAATAATCTATAGTATACCACATGACATCTCTATTACCTTATCGTGTAACATATGATAAGCTTAATTAATCATACTATTAATACAATTTTTCATTCAATGCACATAACATCTATTAAGATAAGAATTTATACAAGTAAGTTGAACTATATATATATATATATATATATATATAATATATAATATATATATATATATATATATAAATGTGTGTGTAATATGTATGTGACTTAATATCACCATCATGTTATAGTGTATTTTAAATAAAATTTATATATGCCATGTAGTCTTTACTTTAATTTCATAATATGCAAATATAATATTTTTACTTGCATAGTTATTAACTTATCTATAATTAAAATATAAAAATTCAAAATTTTATTATAATTATTTATATTTATGATCTATATTCATTTATCGCGCAGGTGCAAAACTAGTCCTGTGTAATATCTCTATCACTTCTCTTTGTCATTATTTATTTCATCCTATATCTCCCTGCACCCATCCCAATGTGATATACCTTACAAATCTACGGTACATCATATGGAGGAAAGAAAGTGGAAAGGGAGATTTCCATATCAGCCTCTCCCTTTTTCAAACTTGGTAAGTAAGTCATTCGTTTTCACTCATTAACTTTGATATCCTAAAACATTATTTAGAAATATTATTTGAAAAAATGTTCAATATAAAAGTTGTAAGTTTTGATGAGATCTATAATTGTTATTTTAATTTTTTTTCAAAAAATACTTCTAAATAGGTGTTTTGAGACTCTAAATTTTAACGGATTAATGGATTAATTTTGAAACACACTAAGATTTTAAAACCTCAAATCATCTATTTGGAAGTATTTTTTTAAAAAAATGTTAAATATGAAAGTTGTAAATCTTATCAAAATTTACAACTTTTATGTTAAAATTTTTTTAAAAAATATTTATCTAATAGTCATTATTTTAACATGAACATCGAAAGATAATTTTTTTTGAAAGTTTAAATAATAACTAAAGAATCTATGAGTTAATTTGAATGAGTAGGGAGAATCTAGGGACTGAATTGGTATTTGTCCAAGCGAAAATTTAAGTAGGGGGGACTACACATAAATAGCACTTGCACTATTTCAACTTTAAGTTTCCCCATCTTTCTTTGATATCCATTTAAGAGATCGCTTGTGAAGTTCTATCCTGCACTATTGTACTCTGGGCATGGAGCATCTCCGTTGTAAATTTCTTCAATATTCTCTATTAAATAATCATATTTATTTTACTTATATTTGATGGTTCAAAATATGTTCACATAATATAGTAACTTACTATATAAATAAGGTATAGAAAGAATCAATCAGTTACAGAAAAAATAAAATAATGTTTATAATTTTCTTTTATTCTGAATTATTAAATCTAAGTGAATTAAATTTGATCATTCGTATTAGAGGAATATGGGACGGAGACGAAATATGTCCTTGTACTCTAGTATTCGCCTTTGCTTTGGGACGTCTCGGACCGAACTGGGAAGGTCCGTACCGAGTAAAGGAGGTCATAGGACATGGCGCATACAAGCTAGCAGACTCATCTGGGAAAGATGTGCCGAGGACGTGGAACATAGTCAACCTGAGACGGTACTATCAGTGACGCATCCATCTCTTACTTAGCGTAGATATCGTTTCCTTATCTTTGTCTATCTTCATTCATTTACTTTGGTATGTAGCACTGTTGCATTTTTTATTAGTTCAATAAAAGGATTGTTTCTACCAAACTAAAAGTCTAGCAGAAGCTCGCACTCAAACCAAACTCCGACGTCGGTCAGAATGATGTTGGTACGAGCAATACAAGTCACCATAACACCGACGCTTTTTCAAAACTCGGTACGAGTGGACGATCGACAGATCATATTCGCTTTCCATCCCAGACTCCGACGTTGGCTATGCTAACCTCGGTGTGGGACTGGAACAAGTTAAAACGCCGACTTTATCATACCTCGATGCAATGAAATTTGGTAACGGACGCCGACCGCGCTCCTTAGCGCATACTCATCTCGGTGTTACCAAAGCACGACACCGACCCTAACGCCCGGTGAGGCTAAGCTCGGTGGAATAGAAGATAATACTCCGTAAAGGTAAAAATGCTTTCTTAAAAGAAAAGTCATTCCATTAAAGAGTTCGGGTCTAGGGACAACCCCCCGAGTAACCACAAAAAGAAGCCTTTGGAGCTTCCCAAAAGAAGAAAAAGAAAAAAAAATACAAGCATCTAACTAAGAGTCAGAAGCGGCATCCCCACCGGGAGTTGCGGGTACCTCGGTGTCGTCCTCATTCTCACTTTCATCCGACGCCTCTTGCCCCGATTCCCTCCGTTTTTGAACCTCGGCAACAATTGACGACTCGTCGAGGAACGATAGGGACTTCTGTTGGAGATGCTGCTTACACAAGCGACGGCATTGGGCGACCGCGTCCATCACCCAGTCCACGGCGTACTTATTGAGCCCGTTTTTGTACGCCTCGGACTGGATGAAACTCGTAACGGCTCGGTCACCCGACCGTTCCACCTCCGCCTTTGCTTCGGCCAGCTTGCGGCAATCCTCGGCAATAGATTTGGCTTTTTCCAGAGCCTCGTCAACATCTTTTCTCTTTTGCACCTCGGCCTCCAGCTGACTTCGCAAGTCGCTGATGGAAGAGCAAGCCTTAGCATGAGCCTCCTTCGCCGTCGCCGTCATCAGGTCAAGATTGTCTTGAAGAACCTTCGCCTCCTCATGAGAAATCTGCAGCTGCTCCTGGAGTGCCTTTATGTCGGCCTCGTACAAGCCCCGTTCTTGCACCTAGTCGCGGAACTGGCGGTCGTTCCTCAAGAACCGATGGTATAAGTCGAAGGCGGCAACAAAGGCCTGGGGGCAAGCAGTTTCTACTTAGAAAAAAGAGGAGAAGAAGGAAAAGCTATATGTCAAACTTACGTGGTAAGTGGCCTTGGCGAAGACCGATGCCGAGGCCATATCCTCGAGCGCTGCCAACTCGTCCCTACTCCAGGGCAAAGGCGCGCAGTTGAGGTGGACAGAGACAACCTCAGAGTCGTCAACACCGACGTCTCCCCATTTTAGGTTCCAAGGGGGGAAGTAAACATCGGACAGGACCGGATCGTGGGAAAGACGACCCAACTCCGGAAACCTTGGGGCTGTCCGCACTCTTCACCTCGTACCCGACTCCCGCGCGATCTCCTTGCCGGAACGCTTCCAGGAGGTAGCAGTCTTGGCAGGTGTCCCAAGGTCATCCGTACGCTCCTGTTGCGAGCCAACCTCGAAGGACAAAGGGACATCGGTGGGGTCTGCGGCGGGAGCAGGAGTCGGTGCAGCCCTCTCCTCGGACTCGGCCACACTTGTAGTTTTTCTTTTACTTTTCTTCGCCTCCTTTGCGGCTTTCCTCGCCGCCTTCTCGGCTTTCTTGCGATTCACGAACTCGTCCATGATCCGCGGAGGAGGTCGAACTACTTGAGAAGAAGAAGAACCTACAAAAGAATGTAACGTAAATTAGCAAACCACAGCAAAGTAATAAAAGCCGAGCTGAAGTGAACAGCATACCATCACATTTAAGGAGGAAAGCAGCAATTTGTGCCAACAACTCCTTGGACGGGCTCTTCAAATCAACCGAACCATTAAACGTCAAGTAACTCTGATGTCGGTACTTAGCTGTTCTCCCGCTACTAGAATCGGGGCTTTCAAAGCCTCGGGGTTCGGCTCACCCCAAACTTTGTTGAATGACCAAGACGGGTCGGTTCGGATAAAGAAAATTCTAGGCTTTCAATGGTGCACCAACGAGGCACGTCCAGCCAAATTCTTACCGCTTTTTGTCAATCTACAGCGGAAGTAAAACCAACCCCGAGACTTCGTCGACTCCATGCATTCAAAGAGATATCGAAACATTTTCATAGACGGATTAACACCTCGGCAACTACAGATATACAGAAATCCCACTATGGTTCGGTAAGCATTGGGTACGAGCTGACAAGGCATCAGCTCGTAGGTGCAAAACAAGTAAACGAAGAAACGGTTGAAAGGGACCCGCAGACCTAAACAAAGATGCTCATAGAGGACAGCGATCTTTGTGGGATAGTAGCTGGTCATTCGCTCTTCTGACGTCGGCAACCGAGCACCGACCTCTTTTCCTAAACTAAAGCGTCTACGCCACTCGGTTAGTTGCTTAGTCGTGACGGTGGACTGTACTTCCTCGGGGGTCAGGAGGTACTAAGGAACATGATAAGAACAGACACCCGACGTAGGCGCGGCTTCTAAGGCAAGCAAGATAGGCGGTGTTAGTGACGCAGGAACAGAGACTGACGAAGACACACCCTCTATTGGGTCGACTCTAATTATAGCTAGCTCATCGGTCATAGGAGGAGAAGACATGATTAACTAACCTCACGAAGGCGATCGGCCGACCAAAGCGAAGAGCTCGGACGTAAGGTTAACAAACACCACCGACGTCTAGACGGAGATCGGTGCAAATCGCCTGACCTCGAAAGGGATGAGAGAAATAAGAGTGGGTAAAAACATTTTTACACCAACGATCATATATAAGAAACGGAGATGAAAAGACAACAGCACATATGTCGATACGCATGACAGGTGTGCCAGAAACGCTAGAAGCATTTCGACGGACATGCCGACGTGCGTCACCAAGACCGTCGGGGGGCATCTGATATAGGAAGTAGTGCGGTTGGACACGTGGCAAAGAGTAGACGTCGGTGGCGAGCTCCTGCACCGACACCTCACGGTATGTTTGATCAAGAGAGGTCGGGCGCGGACAACGGAAGACTCGGTCGCTCGAGGCCAAGAGGACAACACGTGGCGCGATCTGGGAAGATGTTGACCGCGTATCTCGGATCGCGCCACGATCCGAGTTTTCCTCTCTTAACCGTTTGGTTGAATTGTATAAATAACATCCCCCGCCAATGTTAAAGAGGTGGGCTTTCATTGTATTCAAGAGAGACTGAGTGAAATAGTCCGAGCAACTCGTTAAGCTCGGATCATCTGTATTCCTCTTCCACGATTAGTGCTTCTTTTTCTCGTGGTCGCGTACGACCCGTGGTTTTACCTCGGTTTTAACCGAGGTTTCCACGTTAAAATCGTGTTTGTTCGTGTGATTACCTGCTGATTTTTCTTAACTTATTTCGTCTTCGAACACATAGTAGATCGGTCGAGTACACGCTCGATCAGTGACTAATATGTTTTTGTTTGATGCAGACTTTCTAGAAGTTCAGCAATTTGTCTATGTATACAATAACCAATTTTTTTTTTTTTTTTCTCTTAGGGAGATTTTATTGCATGAACTAAGAATATGAACACTTAGTATATTAGATTTATCTCCAATTTTTTAAACTTGCATAATTATTTAGATATCTAACACATGAAAAAAAGAAATATGCATGGTAGAAATTTTATTGCTCTATTGTCAATTTAATAAGTTTAATTTATCTAATAATTTTTTATTACATATATTTTTATATGATAAACAAATAATTAACTGTAAAAGAGGCTCTAATTCCACCAAGAATTACAATAAGGGTCCGATACTAGAAAGTGATTACCGAGGAGCTTGTTTGTGAAAATGCTCGTTTTAAAAAGTATCGTTTTAAGTAGTTTTTTCCATATATTTATGCCATTCTGAGATACTCTCGATAAATACACCCAACTACTCACGATGCGACACGTCGGCGACTAAATCTCATTTGCGTTCATTATCTCATGCTATCGGAAAAAGTTTGGGATAATTATCTGAGATTTTGTCGAAAAGACTCCTATTTGTAAAATTGTTTTAAATATCTTTTTGACTTTTTATTACGAAAATTACAGAGAATATTTATTTGTTTTAAAAAATATTAATAAATATATATTTTTAATTTAACTTAATAATTATAATAAAATGAAAAAATTATTGTACGTACCGCATTCATCACGTTATTCCGTACACCGCATACATTTATAAGTATTTTTTAAAAATATTTTTAATATAAAATTTGTAGATATTGATGAGATATACAACTTTCATGTAAAGATATTTTTTTAAAAATAGATCTATATATTTTTAGACTCCAAAATTTTCATGAATTTAAAAAAATATTTTTTTGACGCTAAGATTATTTAGCCCAAAACATCTATTAGAAATATTTTTTGAAATAATTTTCTATATGAAAGTTGTATATCTCATCAATATCTACAACTTATTTTAAAAATTTTCCAAAATAAAATTTGCAGGTGCATGCGGTGTACGGATGACGTGATGTACCGGGTGCGTGCAATAATTTTTCAATAAAATGACTTTTTTTAAGACCGCCGTACAAAATACGACCAGATATAAATTATTTCAGAATTTTGTAAAGTCTTGTAGAAATTACCGTAAAACAATTTTTAATAAATTGCTATTACTTGTTGAAAAATTTATAAAATAAGTCGTACTATTTATACATATATATTTTAAATTAATTTTTAAATTTAAAAAGATGGTTTTGGTTAGAATGTCTTGTAAAATATGAACTGAAATTCATATTATAAACTTCTACTTATGCTGTTGTGAATACTTTTCTATATTTATCACTATATTTTAACTAAAACGAATTAGAGTTTTCGTCTAGGTTATCCGAACTCTATAAATAACCAATATTATTCCAAACACACATCAGATACTAAAAAAATGATGCCTTTCACTTTGAGACATAGAAAAACCCTTTGTATGCAATCATATTGGTAGGACTACGATTATAAATGCATCTGAGTTTGAGCACTAATATAATCGAACTCACTCCACCGGAGCTTGAGTTTATTGTACTCATCAAATTTAAGTCAATCTTGAGCTTGTGCTGAGATACATGGATACTATGAGACTGTTTACTTTGTCGCGAAGTGGACAAATTAATGAAAGTAAGAATTAGGAACTAGATTTTGCTGTTTACTTCGTGGTGAGAATACATGAACTGAGTTTCACTTCCGCGGCACACACACACACACACACACACACACACACACACACACACATATATATTAAAACGAGTTCACCAACTGCGAAATGGGAGAATTCACCCTTGCAACTTCTTGCAAATCTCACGAAGAGCCCACAACAATCTCAGTTCTCACGCGACCATTGCAGCTCGTATTTTCTCTCTTCTTCGATCGATGTGTCACCCCATCCCCGGCCGACAATCGTCATCGACGAGGTCGATGGTGGCAATGGCAAAGAAATATTGATTCGACTTGCTTATTGTCACATTTTCGTCTACCTATTTTCTATAAAAATCGAGCAAATCCCCTGTGACCGTAGACCAATCTGTTTCGCCGGAGGTAGAGGGTGAGTAATGGGACTTGTCTCAACGATGGACATCTCTTGCCAAAGCCCTACTTTTTTCATGGAAGACGAAAATTCTTGTTTGAATTTGAATTTGGGGAAAGCTTGAGATTCACGTCTTGTAAATCATTCAATTTATGTCTTTAAGGACCAGGTATATCTAACCAATTTGTTTGGTTCTTAATGTGTGTGGTATATTTTCTGCGCAATTTTTTCAATTTGAATTTATGTGGTGTATATTTTGTGATGTGGCTGAAAACATATTTGTTAATTGCTATGAGCTCACCCACTTCAGCGAAGAAGTGATTTTGTTCTGGTGCTGGTTGTGGTGGTGTGATGGGCAGTGATGTGGTGCTGGTGCTAGTTTTGATGGATAGTATTATGGTGCTAGTGCTAGTTGTAATGGTTATAGTGGTGTTAGTACTACTGTTGGTTGGGATGGTTGCTGTGGTGTTGGTGTTATGCTGGTTATAATAGTGTGATGGTTGTGAGTTGTCTTTGTTAAGCTGGTTGTGATGGTTATGATGGTACTGTTATTGATGTTGTTTGTTGCTGCTAATTCTTTTTGCTAGCTAGGTGCTGGTTACATGGTGCTGGTTACATGTTACAGCTTAGTTGGTTATTATTATTGTTGCTGGATATTTTGTTAATGCTGGTTGTGTTACTGTCCTTAGTGAGCTTGCGTGGCGATCCTAAACATGGACAATGATATTAGCTCTTCATTTAAGAATAGGAAGTGAGTATAGTTTGATTGTTGTTGGAGTTGCTTTGTTGCTAGAATGATCTAGCTGTTGTTGCTAGCTGTTTTGCTGGTTGTGGCTGCTGTTGCTGGTTGTGCATGTTGTGTTACAGTGGTTGTTGTGTTGCTAGTTATGATTTGTTTTTGTTGATTAATTGTTAGCTGATTTATTATAAAAAAAGCTGATGTTGTTAGTTGTATTAATGATACTGATTACTTATTGGCTATTGTTGGTTGAGAATTTAGGATATATGTCATTGTTGCCAATACTTTTGTTGAATAATAGTTAAAAATATTTAATGATTACGTCTTGCTCAACTCAAGGCCTATGTATAAGAAACCACATATGTTAACATGGCACAATCAAGACCACACATCACGATGCATATATCTATAATTTTGATTTTTCTTGCGGACACGAGGAAATTGTACGGATCACGAGGCGCGTGTATGGTAGAGATTGATTTTTGTGGTTTATTGGGGGTGAGTAGTTTTTTCGTTTAAAAAACATACACTATTTTATATTGCATGAGGTTCTTAAAATTTAATTTGTTCCCACTAAATTAGTATTGAAGTATATCTAGTTTTCATTTAAAATATAAAACTATTCATTTTTTAGTATAGCATTGAATGTTCTAAATAGATTTGCATTTTTATAAAATAATGTATTATTACTCATTAGCTATTTGTTGTTTTGTAGAGTGTAGGGTGTTCAATATAAGAAGGAAGTCATTTTTTATAGTTGAATATCAAATGTTGTAATATATATATATATATATAAATATATATATATTATATATATATATATATATATATATATATATATATATATACATACATACATATATGCTATTCTCAGTTTGACCTGAGAATATCCATACGTAAGGTGAGTCGTAGATCGATGGATCGAACATCTTGATCAACGGTTCAGGTTATATGTTAGGCCTTTATTTTGTATCGGGATGGGCCTTATATATATATATATATATATATATATATATATATATATATATATATATTATCATATCTAAACTATATCCGTATTTTTTTTGAAAAAAATACTATTTTCTGTATCCGTATTGTGTCGTATACTTATACCCTGACCATACTTTCTTGATTAAAGACTTAAAGCATCAAGATGGTTGCAAAAGATGATTACTTGTACCTTTTAGGATGAAAAATACAATTTATCTTAAATTTTTTACCATCTTAAGATAAATCAAATCCAAATGACATATTAGTATACATATTATAAATATCTTTATATGTATAATTTTGATATACATGTATACTGCTACTATACCCATGACCTAATACTGAATTTATATTTTAAAGTATGAATCGGCTGAAGATGGAGGCCGTCAAGCATCGATCACATGATTGAACGGCTGATATCGCTCAACTAGAGCTATTGCTCTACTGAATCAGGCTGGCGAGTTCTCAACCCTAACTCGAGCTCAAAAGTCAAAAAAGTCAACTCAAAGTCCCTCGTGTTGGTTTTAACCATCACCAATAAACTCCTTTCTATACGAACCTGGAAATCGGGTTCTTCTCGACCCATCGCGGGGAGTCAGAAGGGTGAGTTGCGCTTGTTCAATTCTATTTTCCTTCTAAATTGATGTTAACTTGTTCTTTTCTTTGGTTGTGAAATCTCCTCCAAAGTTTCATGTGATGTTTGGTAGTATTCTTCTGCGTCACTAAATTAGAATTTTGGTTGAATTTTTAGGTTCCTTCATTCAAAACAAGGACTTCATTTTCGGTGTTCGTGAATTAGCAGAGATAATAATTGATAGTGCAGGCATATAGATCTAACATCATTTTTGACTGTAAATTGCTTTGGTATTCAATTGCTGCGTAGAGAATTATTTGGTTAGCTCCTTGTCATGAATGTAAACAGGATTGTTTTAATCTTTTTAGATAAACTTTTGAGTCATCTTACCGCTTGCCTGGATTTCGTACTAGATCCTTCATTTGATGAGATTTGTTTATCTAGTGTTATTGTATTTGTTTAAGAGGCTGGTCATTCATGGTGCTTAATCTTCTTTTATAACAAAAATGTTATTTATGAAGCCGTGCTACTTCTATTATATTTCGTATTTCATTTGTTAGTGTCATTTCTAATTACTTCATGGGTTAATGTCTCCCCAGCCCCTGCTTTACAAACCTCTACCGATTCAGTCCCTGGTTACTGTTTATGTCCATCTCTCGTAAAATATGCATTTCCGTTTTGACCATTATATTAGTATTTTTTTTGAAAAACTTTCAACATAAAAGTTGTAGATTTTGACGAGATCTACAACTTTAATGTTGGAAATTTTTCCAAAAAATACTTCTAAATAGGTGTTTTGAAGTTTCAAAGCTTAACGGATTTTGACGTGACATTTCAGAACCCGTTAAACTTCCGACCTCCAAAACATCTATTTAGAAGTATTTTTTTGGAATAACTTTCAACATGAAAATTGTAGATCTCGTCAAAACCTACAACTTTCATGTTAAAAGTTTTTTCAAAAAATTGACCGAAACCGAGGTGTTAGATTGTCTCGTTTTTTGAGCCCCCGCGGATCGGATAGCAGGGGCTGAATCGGAATCGGCAGGCCCTGCCAGGGGCCTGCCGATCATTGCCCCTTACTTCATCTTCAATAAATTGAGAAATTATTGCACGAACCCGGTGCACCACGTCATCCGTGCACCGCATACATCTACAAGCATTTTTTAAAAATATTTTCAATATAAAAGTTGTAGATATTGATTAGATATACAACTTTCATTTAGAAAATTTTTTAAAAAAATATTTCTAATAGATGTTTTGGGCTAAATAATCTTGACGTTAAAAAAATATTTTTAAATTCAGGAGAATTTTGGAGGCTAAAAATATCTATTTAGAAATATTTTTTGAAAAATATTTCTACATGAAAATTTTATATCTCATCAATATCTACAACTTTTATGTTAAAAATATTTTCAAAAAATGCTTGTAAATATATGCGGTGCACGGGATGACGTGGTGAACGCGGTGCGTGCAATAATTTTTCCTATCCCAAATTATTTTCATTTTGCCGGGTTCGTGGAGAAATTATTGCACGAACCCGGTGCACCACGTCATCCGTGCACCGCATACATCTACAAGCATTTTTTAAAAATATTTTCAATATAAAAGTTGTAGATATTGATTAGATATACAACTTTCATTTAGAAAATTTTTTAAAAAAATATTTCTAATAGATGTTTTGGGCTAAATAATCTTGACGTTAAAAAAATATTTTTAAATTCAGGAGAATTTTGGAGGCTAAAAATATCTATTTAGAAATATTTTTTGAAAAATATTTCTACATGAAAATTT